>JAWHQI010000288.1:0-1200000 GCA_033032865.1 Dactylorhiza incarnata | reverse complement strand
ATGAATTTTCTTTTTCAAAATGCTTTTCTTCTGTAAATTCAACTTATTCCAGCAAGAAAATTTTCCATAAAAGGGTCTCAACCCCCTTTATTTCGTGTGCAAATTGTTATAGGTTGGGTCACACATCTATTTCTTGCAGCAAAATAAAACAAAATGCTTTAAAACAAATCTGGGTACCTAAGGCTTCCACTTATTCTATGGGTGGTACCACTTGGGTATCCGGATCTTTACTCTCATCTTCTTTCTAGGTGTGCAGGCAGGCTAAGGACAATGAAGACGTGTAGTACTTGGATTCAGGATGCTCCAAGCACATGACGGGCAATAAAGCAAAGTTCCTTACCCTAGAAAAGAAGAAGGGAGAGATCGTGACATTTGGTGATAACGGAAAAGGAAGGATCATGAGAATTGGTACAGTTGGTTACAAATCCTTTACTAAATCTAATGTTCTTTATGTGAAAGGATTAAAACATAATTTAATTTCTATTAGCCAATTATGTGATAAAGGATTAGATGTGTTATTTGAATCTTCCACCAATCTATGCAAAATATCTAATCCTATTACAATCAATATTTTACTAACTGCACCAAGATTACACAATGTTTATATAGTTTCATTTCATGATCTTTCAAAATCATCTTTAAAATGCTTTATTACCAAAAATGACGAACTTGAACTTTGGCATAGAAGGCTAGGACATGCTAGCACAAAGCTTATTGTAAAACTTGCCAAAAGAGATTTAATTAGAGGATTGCCTAGATTAAATGGAAATTTACCTTCACTTTGTTCACCATGTCAAAAAGGTAAAATTACTAGATCCTTTTTCAAAAATAAAAATGTTATTTCTACTACAAGACCTTTGCAATTAATTCATATGGATCTTTTTTGGTCCCATTAGCACCGCAAGTCTTGGTGGTAGATTATATACATATGTCTTAATAGATGATTTTTCTAGATATTGTTGGACAATATTTCTCTCATCCAAATCAGAAGCGTTTTGTGAATTTTCAAAATTATGTACTCGTATTCAAAATGAAAGTGATCTAAAAATTAAATGCATTTGCTCGGATCATGGAGGAGAATTTGAAAATGAAAAATTTACATCTTATTGTGATATGTTAGGCATAAAACATGAGTTCTCCGTGTAACATCCCGACTTTTATTGGGTCACTAGGCCCTAGTGAGCCCAATAAAAGTAGGCCCGAACGGTAGACATAACCCGATGAGGGGTTATGTGCTACGAATCCCGAATTGACTTCTGTCAGATCCGCTAGACTCGTGTGACCTATACGAGTGCAACGGAATTCGTTGCACCTCGATCTGAGGTCGTTTAGAGAAAACGACCATTTTGAGTATCGTTGTGCGCCGCTACCCCACTATAGTGGGATAGTGGCCAAACATACTCCAAATTGACTTCCGTCAGATCCATTAGACTCGTATGACCAATACGAGTGCAACAGAATTCGTTGCACCTTGATCTGAGGTCGTTTAGAGAAAACGACCATTTTGAGTATCGTTGCGCACTGCTACCACACTATAGTGGGATAGTGGCCAAACGTACTCCGAATTGACTTCCGTCTGTCTCGTTAGACTCGTATGACCTATACGAGTGCAACGGAACTCGTTGCACCTTGATCTGAGGTCGTTTAGAGAAAACGACCATTTTGAGTATCGTTGCGCACCGCTACCACACTATAGTGGGTTAGTGGCCAAACATACTCCGATCTGACTTCCGTCAGTCCCGTTAGACTCGTGTGACCTATAGGAGTGCAACGGAATTCGTTGCACCTCGATCTGAGGTCGTTTAGAGAAAACGACCATTTTTGAGTATCGTTGTGCGCCGCTACCCCACTATAGTGGGATAGTGGCCAAACATACTCCAAATTGACTTCTGTCAGTTCCATTAGACTCGTATGGACGATACAAGCGCAACGAAATTCGTTGCGCCTCGATCTGAGGTCGTATGGAGAGTATGTCATTTTAGGACTATGCAGACCACCTCAGTGCAACACACGAAATGAGAAGCACACAAGCTCGGCATCGTCCCCGACAAATCTTGATGGACCCCAGAACCATGAAGGACCCCGCCCTAAGTTGACCTGCGGTGACTCGATGAACCCCTCGCCTTGATCCCCGCCTCCTGTCATATCTTCTTCTTAGAACTTTCTTGGACCAGCCACGCTCCACGCTCACCGCACCAAAATGTTGAAACCGATTTCTCGGTCTCTGTGGAGTTCGGGGCCCTCACCGAGATGAGGGGTGGCTAGCCCTTACTGATCCCTTGGAGAAGGTAGACCGAAAACTAGGAATATGACTGAGACCTTAGTCACAGCGAGGAGGTCCCTCCACTAACCCGGAAGATCGTTGATCGCTTCCCCTCCCAAGCCAAAGCTGAGACTCGGGCACCTTGGAGAGCTCTGAAAATGCTAACCAAAGAAAACCTAAGGAGAGAGAAGCTCAAGTGATCTGAGAACCGAATCTTCTCCCAAGGTGCCCTTTGAGTTCTATTTATAGGTTTTCTGGTCTGGCCTGCAAATAGCAGGATTCCGCCCTTTGATTCTACTATCCACACCCCAAATGGGTCTGCTAACAGCTGAACTCCGCTGTTTGGATAGGCTAATGGCAGGCCAACGGATGATTTCATTGATCAGAGATGATCAGCGGATTCGTCGAACGCGGCAGCTTGGAGAGTTCGTCGAACGCGAAGTTTTGGCGAATTCGTCGAACGTGGCCCGCACTTCGTCGGGCGCCGGGCTGAGTTCGTCGACCTCGACTGAGATTCGTCGATCACGGAGACTTTGAAAGAAATCTGGCTCGCCTGTCTTCTTGCGATCCTTCGGCGAGTTTCTGGCTCGCTCGCTTCCTTGCGAGCATTCAGCGAGCACCTGGCTCGCTCGCCTTCTTGCTGGTCGACCTTCAGGCTCTGGCTCGCGGAAAATTGACTCGCGCCTCTTCCTGCGGGTGACCTTGGTTCGCCCCCTTTGGGTGAATGGCCTGTGAAGACCTCGTTCGCACTCCTGCCCCACTCGCACTCTTGACTCGCTCACCTTCTCGCGAGCAGCCGACTAAGTGCTCATCCCAGCGGATCCGCTGAGACGGGATCATCGAGCGCTGTTTGGACTTCGTCGAGCGCTGTCAATTTTGCTCTTTCTCTTATTTTCTGCCTATTAACATATATATATCCCGAGAACCTGGCTCGCATTACTTTTATTTGATCATCCACTAGGCGAATATCGGGGTTGTACACAATCCCCGCTCTTCGCGAGGCTATTTAGGCTCGCGAAGAATCATCCAACCCTTGATATTCGCCGGCCCCTCGGTGACGTGGCGAGAATCTTTCGGTGGGCCCCATGCCCACTACTATAAATATCACTCTCCCTGGCCGTCATTCGAACTTTTTATTCTTCTCTATCTTTTCTTACTCGCCGCGGGCCCGAACGCGATGTCGAAAAAAGACGAGATGTTGGCTCGCCTAAAGGCCTCGCAAGCGGCCCAGAAGGGGAAAACCGCTGTCATCGCCTCCTGGAATTCTCCGCGACGCTCTCCGCCTCCGCCTTCCCTAAGAACGGCAAAGGCTGTTCGGCGCGCGGCTGGTGGGGGAGGGTCTTCTTCTTTGCCGCACTCCCCTGATGACGGGCTCGCCTCGCAGGTATTATCGCCAAGCTCGCCCATTTGATGTTCTTCCCTTTCGACCTTATTTATCCAATTCGCAGAATGATCCCCCGGACGAGAGCGCCTTGGGAAGGCCAATCACGGAGATCCACCTCACTTCTACGGGTGGAGATGACGCTCTTCTTGTGGATGCGAGGGCCGTCGGCCGACAGGACTCGCCTTCGCAACGAGGTGAGCGGCTTACCTCGTCTTCCTTCACGTCTCTTGACTCGTTAAATCACACTTACTATTTGTGCAGTGTCCCCTCTCGCGGCTCCAGAGGAACAAGTTCCTCCTCCGGCGGACTCGCCCACCATGCCGAATCAGACTATCCTTACTCCTGGATTCGGCTTACTGGGTCAGAGGAGCCCAGGAGGGACATTGATTGCCGAGCCTGGACTTGGCTCTAGACCCCCGCTCGCCTCCGGTCTGGGTAAGGCCCTCACCCCTGCCTTTATTGAAGCATTCCGAGGCCAGCCGGGCACCTCCCGCCAGCGGCCCAGTACTCAAATTCCTCCACTAGGTTAGACTGTCACCACTGAGTGTTGTTTTTCACCTTGTCGATGATTCCTACTTCACAGGCAATCCTACGACCCCTCTCTCCGAGTCAGAATATGGAGCGTTGGAGGTATATCCACCCCCCTTGCCGAGTCAGGTCGCCGACTTTCTGGGGGATCCCAGCGATCCCGAGCGAATGAAGAGGCGGGTCACCGAGATATTCCAGAAGCATACCACCCTGCTGAGGGATCTACATGAGCAGAATCGGCTGGATCGGCTCGCTAATGAAGAAAGGTTCGCCGCGATGGAGGACGCGAACGCGCGCGTTCTCGCTGAGATACGGCCGACCGATCATGGTGACGTGGCCTCCCCCGGGGTGTATATTGCTCGTATCGACGATTACATGCGGCTGACGAGCCAGGCAAACCGGTCACTCCGCGAGTATCAATACCCGCGAGTCCCCACTCGTTCTGGTGTCCGGGGTCGCGGTCGCTGGAAGTGGCTGCGATATTGAGGATCCTAGTATTGCTTTTTATTGTTTTTATTCCCCCTCCTCTTCGATAGGAGGGGTCGCGAATAATTTTCATAAGTTTGTAATAATGATACTTTGACTCACTTGCGAGCCGTTTATTTTCCCTGTTCTTCATCTCTTCTTTCACCCTACCTGGCTCGCTCTTGCGCGGATCATGTTTGTGTTTCTATTACTCGTACTCGCGTATTGCCCTTGCTTTTTTACGTTTTATTATTTAGCGCTAGCTCGCCGATGATTAGTGGGAGAAAGCTTTGACAGGGTGTCGACTCGCCGGGAGCGAATAGGATCCCTAGAGGCGGAAGAGTACCGCGTGAATCCGCTATCCGCAGATACCGACGCTTCGGCTTCTTCCCGCCTTTTTCATTTCTATAAATAGCCGACCTTTTTCCTTTCCAACCACCGCATTTACTGTTGCTCCCTCGCGCTCTCTCTCTTTCTGATTCTCTCGCGGATCTAGCTCACCCTCGCAGCTTTTGCGATTCCGCGGATCCCAGA
The DNA here is from genome assembly GCA_033032865.1 of Dactylorhiza incarnata. NCBI lineage: Eukaryota > Viridiplantae > Streptophyta > Magnoliopsida > Asparagales > Orchidaceae > Dactylorhiza > Dactylorhiza incarnata. The sequence continues at coordinate 1,194,826 of JAWHQI010000288.1, read as the reverse complement.
CATCATGGTCGGCGAGACGGAAATTGAGGGGTGGTCTAAGTGCGCCAGGGCCTTCCTCGATGGCATTTTCTACTGCGCCAACCTTACGAAAGAGGAGTACCAGGCTGCCGCTGACCAGTACATTCACTCTGGTTTTGTGGCTCGCTGCCCTACCGAGAGGGACACCATCAGCGACCCACATCCCGATGAACTCGCCATTCCCGTTGCCCACTTCGAAAACGGGTTGCGACTCCCACTCTGGCCGGAAATGCGCCAGGTATAATTATTTCTCAACCCTTACATCCCTGAGTTGCTTTGCGAATGGCGCTTAAACCTTGTTGACCCTTCCAGGTGCTCAAGTATTTCGGCGTTCTGCCGAGCCAGCTAACGCCGAACGCGATCGCCGTGGTGGTCGCGTTCGCCAGTTATCTCAGGGCAGAGAAGATCGAGTTCAGCCTGCTCGTCTTCCGCAAGGTCTTTTCGTTCCGCGCGTATAGGGACGGGACGGCTCACTTCGTGAGCCAGCACGTCACCGTCTGTGAGACGGTGAACAAGTCTCACTATTGGACGCAGAAGTTCATCCTGGTGAAGGGTCCTTTCGGCAACGTCTCCTATACTCCCACCCAGCGAGACGAGGCCGCCTACCGCTCTCCGACCTCGCTAGGGGGTTGTGATGCGGTCCTGTACCAATACCTCAAGGGAAAAAACTTCGAGGTCGCCTTCCTTCGAGAGCGAGTGGACCTCCTGCCACCCGTCCTCCCAGGAGAAGGTTTGACTCGCACTCGTCAACTTTCTTGCTCCCTCCTCCCTCGATTGTCTAACGTTCTCCGTTATCCTCGCAGGAGAGCGTGAACTCCCCCTCAACCCACCTCACGCGCCTCCTTCTTCCCTCACCTCCAGTTCGCTCGCCGCGCGCGGCCGCCGAGGCCTGCCGGGGTCCCGAGTTCTTTGTCGGGAAAGAAACGCCCTTCTCCCCTACGCCAGTCCTCCTCGCAGCGGCGAAGAAGGCCCCTTCCGCTGCCAAGGCGAAAGAGGTCGTGGACCTGTCTGAACCCGATCTCCCCTCTCCTTTCGCTGCGGATCAGGAGCTCGCCAAAGAGGGGGGCGAGCCAGGGGAGATGGCCGCCAAGCCCAAGCCGACGAGCCATACTAACTTCGGGCTCGGCATGAAGCTGGTGGACGCGGTCGGCGAACCGGTGCTTGCATGGGACCCCGACCAGAACAAGGTCGTCTGCTCCTCTTTACTCCCTTCCTGGGTAGAGGACGACAATGCCGGGGGTGAGGCGTTCGCCCTCGCCTTCGGCCTCTACGGTCGCGAGGACGCCTCCCTCTTTCGGTCCTTCACGCCGAGGGGGGTCGTATATGAGGCAATGCGAGCCCAATTCCAGGCGACGGAGCTAACCCACATGGTGGGTCGCCGGTACCTCACGGCGGATAGGGAGATCAAGGAGCTGAACGTTGAGCTCCAGAGGTCTGCGGACGAGATCGCGGGGCTCAAGGGGAAGGAGGACTTATCGGAGGGCCTCCTCGCCAGTCTTCAAGGCGGACTGGTAAGTAGTTCTTTGCGAAAATCCTTTTCAGTTCGGCTTCGTTTTTCTCTTGCTAACCCGCTTTTTGCAGGATGCCGAGTCCGTCAGCCAGCTTCACGCGCGGATCGCTGACTTGGAGCTGGAGAACACCTTCCTCAAGGCCCAGGTCCACGACCTGACCTCGGCGGTGCTTCCTCCCCCTCCTCCGTGAGCTGGGACTCGCGGTCAGCCGCGGGAAGAGAAAGAAAGCCGACCGCAAGAGGTCGATGGAGATCGCGGAGCTCGTCCTCGACATTCTCAAAAGAGTAGGCATGATCGTTCCCGACGCTATGGAGTTCACTGCGGAGGAAGTCGTCCCAGACTTGTTCGCGCCCATCTCCGAGGCGGAGGGTCGAGAGAGCGATTGAAAAGCAATCTGGCGAATCGCCTTAAGAATTTTTGTTGTTTATAATGTAAAAGGTTTTTCCTTTTTGCAGGCGAGCCCGCCGTTGGATTGTAATCTTTTGTGAGAAATGAAAAAGAAATATTTTGTCCATATTTTCAGTGTGATTTCCTTACTCTTTGTTCGCATGCACTCTTTCATTCGCGCTCGCGTGATCTCGATTTTCCTGTGCTCGCGCTTTTAAGACTTTCGCTCGGCGTTCGCGCCCGCATCTCTTTTATTGGCAGTTTTTTCCTCGTTATGTTATATCCCGGTCGCTCTCGCCTACCTTTCTTCTGCGGCGACGTCGGGACTTAGGTTGTAAGACCATATCCCTGTTCGGGACGCACCTCGTTGGGGAGTCTTGCGTGAGGGATCAATATCATCCTGCCTCGTTCGCACTCATCTTTTGCAAGCTCCTACCGTTATCCACGGATCACCGCGAAAAAGGGTCCCTCCCCGGCTCGCCGTCTTCATTCGCTCCGCTAAAATTCATGAGTGACTTTGCGAGCCGCCGGCTCTATTGCCCTGCCGCTATTGATTCTCGTATGCGAGCAGACCCTTGGTCTCGCCTCGCCCGGGTCTTGAGGTCGCTTGTGAGCCAAACCTCTTGTTATGGGTAACTTATATACTGCCCCAAACCACTTGTGACTTTGCCAGCCCCTCCGGAGATCAACCTGAACCCCCCGTCTAGTGAGAGCCCGGGAGCGGAATCGATCTAGGGCATTCCAGCACCAACACTTGTTACCTTGCCAGCCTCTCAAGAGTTCAACCTTAACCCCTCGTCTAGTGAGAGCCCGGGAGCGGAATCGATCTGGGGCATTCCGGCACTAACACTTGTTACCTTGCCAGCCTCTCCAGAGATCAACCTGAGCCCCCCGTCTAGTAAGAGTCCGAGAGCGGAATCAATCTGGGGCATTCCAGCACCAACACTTGTTACCTTGCCAGCCTCTCCAGAGATCAACCTGAACCCCCCGTCTAGTGAGAGCCCGGGAGCGGAATCGATCTGGGGCATTTCAGCACCAACTCTTGTTACCTTGCTAGCCTCTCCAGAGATCAACCTGAACCCCCCGTCTAGTAAGAGCCAGGGAGCGGAATCGATCTGGGGCATTCCAGCACCAACACTTGTTACCTTGCCAGCCTCTACAGAGATCAACCTGAACCCCCCCCCCCCCCCCCCCCCCCCCCCCCCCCCCCCGTCTAGTGAGAGCCCGGGATCGGGATCGATCTGGGGCATTCCAGCACCAACACTTGTTACCTTGCCAGCCTCTCCAGAGATCAACCTGAACCCCACGTCTAGTGAGAGCCCGGGAGCAGAATCGATCTGGGGTATTCCAGCACCAACTCTTGTTACCTTGCCATCCTCTCCAGAGATCAACCTGAACCCTGATGAATAGTAAATATACACATTTTTCTATATAGTTTTTAGTATAATTTTAATTAGTTTTGTAAATAATATATGTAAATTAATGAATAAATGCTTGTTTTTGCTATTTTTGATTTTAAACTTAGTTTTATTTTAATTTGGCAAATTTTCTGTGTTTTTGTTAAGACACGCCCTCGGACACGCCCGTGTCCAAGGGCGTGTTCACTAATCCCTAACAATTTCAACTCTCTGTGTTTTTCTCAGCTCAAACCCAAGTCACGCCCTCGGTCACGCCCGTGACCGAGGCCGTGTACCTGGTCACGCCCGTGTATATGGTCACGCCCGTGTTGAATGACCAAGCCCAGATTCGAGCCAAGATGTCAATGTCACGCCCACTGTCACGGCCGTGATCGGGTCACGCCCGTGACCGAGGCCGTGACTCAGCAATTTCTTCCAGAAGAACAAGGACACGCAAGGTGTCACGCCCAGCTCAAGCTCCAGCCAACCGACCTAGGTCACGCCCGTGACCTAGGGCGTGTTCCAGAAGTCGCCGGTCAAGCCTTCTAGATGCCAGCCTGCATCCAGCTGTTCTGGCTATTCGCACCCCAAGCCGTGTCACGCCCTCAGACACGCCCGTGTCCGAGGGCGTGTAATCCTAAAATTTTTTCTATAAATAGCCAGATTCAGCTGAGTGCAAGGGTTCAAAATTTTGGGAGCTTTTCTTAAGGTTTTGTTCCATTTTGCTGATTTTTGGTGTTTTGTAATTTTTGTAATTTTGCACTTTCTCTCTCTAGTTTTGTAACCCCTTTTTTGATGGAAATAAATTAAGCTTGTTTTGTAATTATTGTCTCTCTTTGTTTTAGTGTGTGTGTGTTCTCTTTTTGTTCTTTTTCTTTTTATTTTTAGTTTTATGTAATTTTGTAATTTTTGTTAAGTTGTCATTTTAATTTGGGTGTGTGTGTGTATGAGGGTAATTTTCATATTTTTAGCTTTGTTGTAATTTTTAGATGATTTCATATTAGTGTGTGTGAGTGTAGGAGGTGAAATAGTTTTTTTTGTTTTGTTTTGATTTGTTGTCTTTACTTTCTTTTTGCCCTTTTTAGTAAGTGTGTGTGTGTGTATGAGAGTAAAATGCTCTTATTTTAATTTCATTTTGTTATTAGTGTGTGTGAGTGTAGGAGAATAGCTTTTCTTTTCTTTTTTAACTTAGTTTCATTATTGTTGTGTGTGTGAGTGTATGAGTTTAGATTTGTTTTATTTTTAATTAGGTTTCATTAAAGTAGAGTGGGTGTGTGTATGAGTATAAATTTTTGCTTTCTTTTAACTTAGATTTCAATTTCAAGTAGAGTGTGTGTGTGTATGAGTATAAAGTTTGCGCCTTTTTTGTAATCGAATAGTTTCCATTTCCGTAACGCATTTATTTCCCGCCTATCCATTTGGATAGGACTTGTCACACATTTATTTCCCGCCTATCCATTTGGATAAGACTCGCTCACGCATTTATTTCCCCTCTACCTATTTGGGTAGGGATCGCATTTCTTTAATTTCTGCAATTTACCGCTTTCATTTTAATTCCGTAGAGTGCGTGAGTTTTCAATTAGTGCGTCTTTTGTTTTTTATTTATTTGCTTTTTGCTTAATTCCGCTAACCGCTCAATCGCTTATTATCGCCGTAGTTATCATTATCGTTTTATAAAACCCTAAAAAATTATAAGCAAAACTACTTTTTAAATTAACGTTTTCGTTCTTTTTCTTTTCATCGCTTTTCTTGGTTTTTGCTAAACGCACACCAAGCCCGCGATAGTTATCATTTTCGTCACTAGCTTTTCTATAAAATCATAAAAATCAATTTCAAACTGTTCTCGATAAAATAATAGCGCGTTCCTAAGAAGTAGAAATAATCGATACGACCTTGGAAAAATACGACCTTGATATTTCAAAAGAAATATCCTATACTACTATCGATAAGGTCCACTTGCCTTTATTGATTTTAGTCCGGATAATTACATAAACCCAAAAGCTTTCTCTCTAAAGCACTTTTTAAAACTCTCTTTTAAAAACACTAAAAAATTTGTTGCAACACCTCTTTGGTTGTTGCAACTAGCTCAAGGTAAAAGAAGTTTTAAAACGCTCTTAAAGAATTGTTGCAACTACTCAAAAAATTGTTGCAACAATATTTTCAAAAAGCTTTCAATTTTAATTTCAACATAAAGCCTTTCAAAACCCTTTCTACTTAGCCTTTGACGACGCGGCCAAAGAGTAATCCTTGATATTTCGAAAGAGGAAAAGGCCGTTACTTCTATCTTTCGATAGGATAACGGGTAATTCCTCGAAGTAGAATTACTCGCGGGACTCTTCGAAAACGTCCGCCTAAGGTTAAAACCCAAAAAAGAAAGAGCCTTTCTAAAAAGCTAAATTAAAAAACGTATCAAGTTTTTGGCGCCGTTGCCGGGGACTTGTGCCGTTATTTTGAAATAGGAAACGCTATTAATTTTATCTTATATTTCATTTCTTTTTCTATCTAAAAAAAAAACCAAAAACTAAAAAATTATATTATCTAAGTAAAGAAAAATCAAAAATATATATATAAATATATTTTTCAATTATCCTTTTTTTGCATATATTTTCGAATATAGCTACATATATTTTCATATAAAAGCCCCACAAAAATCAAACCCAAAAAAATATATATATTTATATATTATACTTAAGTAAAGAAAAAAAAATATATTATTCTCTTTTACTTATTTTCCTTTCTTTTTCATCTTTGTAAAAATATTTTTAAAACAAAAACATCAAAAAAATCTATAAAAGAAAAAAAACTCTTCAAATTTTTTTAAGAATAGTGTATGACCCGAGGAGAATCTTCGGATAATCCTATTTTGCCTTTTGATCCCAAAATCGAGCGCACGCTTCTCGAGCGCCGCCGATCTCGTAATCAAAATCTACAAATAGATCCCGAAGAATCCGTCGGCGATATACATTTAGGCGTGATGGGCGATCCTAATCTAAATGCGGCCCCACAGCGGACCATGGCCTATTATGCTAGGTTTAGAGGATACAGGATCGAGCGTCACCCGCCCCGCGGTAGCTAATAATAATTTCGAAATCAAATCCAGTATAATCCAAATGGTACAACAGTCGATTCAGTTCGACGGTTTGCCAGATGAGGACCCAAACCAACACCTTAATAATTTTTTAGAAATTTGCGACACCTTCAAGATTAATGGCGTCAGCGATGACGCCATTCGCTTGCGCTTATTTCCCTTTTCCCTGCGGACAAAGGCGAAATCGTGGTTGACTTCTCTTCCGAGAGGGTCCATAACCACGTGGGCCGAATTGACGGAGAATTTTCTAACTAAATATTTTCCTCCGTCAAAAACCGCTAAATTACGCACCGATATCGCATCCTTCATTCAATTCGATTCCGAGTCTCTCTACGAGACTTGGGAACATTTTAAAGAATATTTGCGTAGGTGTCCTCATCACGCGCTACCAACTTGGCTTCAGGTACAAACGTTCTATAACGACTTGAATTTCTCAACGAGGCAGATGATCGACGCAGCCGCCGGGGGAACGTTAAACAACAAAACCCCGGAGGCCGCTCAAGCTCTGATCGAAGAAATGGCCATGAACGCGTACCAATGGAACGTGCCAAGGTCGCGTCCTCCTAAACCGGCTGGTATTTTCGAAGTGGATGCCACTACTCACTTAGCCTCGCAGGTAGAGCGGCTAAGTAAGCAAGTGGCGGAGATGACTGCTTCCTCCTCCACTCCCGCTTGGGCTAATAATCCTAATAATAATAATAATAATAATTTTAATAATCCAAATAATAATAATAATAATTTTAATAATCTTAATAATAATAATAATCTTAATAATATTAATAATAATAATAATTTATGCGAGGAATCGGTGGATTACGTGGGTAACCAAGTGCGGGCGCCCTTCAACCCATATAGTAATAACTATAACCCGGGTTGGAGGAGTCACCCGAACTTCTCCTGGAGTAACCCTAATAATGCGCAACGCCCTCCACCTGCGATCCCGCAAGGATTTCCGCATGGATATACCCAAGGATTTCAGCAGGGTTTTGCGCCTCCTCCTCCAAAACCTTCTCCGCTCGAGGAGCTTTTTGCAAAATACATGGCTTCCAACGACGCAAATATCCGGAATATAACCGGATCGCTAAAAAATTTAGAAATGCAGGTTGGCCAGCTTGCAAAAATGGTCTCCGAGCGGCCACTTGGAGCACTACCGGGGAACTCGGAGCAGAACCCGCGTGAAAATGCCCACGCCATTACCCTTCGCAGCGGCAAGGAGGTCGACTCCCCATTGCGGGTTGAGCATCAGGTAACTGTTTCGCCTCCGACCCCTGCACCCTCGTCTTTTATTTTAGTAGATACAGAAAAAATATTAGCGCCGGGCGTCTCGAGCCCGCAAATTCCGTACCCCGCAAAACTTAATAAAGAGAAGGAGGACGAAAATTACAAAAAGTTTTTACAAATATTTAAACAAATTCAAATTAACGTCCCCTTCTGCGAGACACTCTCACAAATGCCGAAATATGCGAAATACCTTAAGGAGCTCTTTTCTAATAAAAAGAAGCTCGAGGGTATTTCGCGTGTTTCCTTAAATGCGGAATGCTCGGCGGTCCTACTTAATAAATTGCCGCCTAAACTAAACGACCCGGGAAGGTTTTCCATCCCGTGCCTATTCGGCAATTTATTAATAAAGTACGCCCTAGCGGACCTGGGAGCGAGCATCAATTTGATGCCCTTCTCCCTCTTTAAAAAACTGGATTTGGGTGTTCCCACCCCAACAAAAATGAGCATCCAACTCGCGGATCGCTCGATAAAATATCCTATCGGGGTAGTGGAGGACGTTCTGGTCAAGGTTGACAAGTTTATCTTTCCGGTAGACTTCGTCATCCTCGACATCGAGGAGGACACCGAGGTGCCAATTATCCTCGGTCGCCCTTTCCTCGCGACCTCCCGCGCATTAATTGATGTGAGTAACGGTCGCCTCCTCCTTCGGGTAGGGGACGACGAAGTTACCCTTCTTATTAATCCCTCAATGCGAAATTCTTTATCGAACGATGATTCTTGCTTTCACTTAGAATCCGCGTTCGAGGATGAGTGTTCTTCGCTTTATGAATTACTCGCTTTAAATTTAGACGAACCGGATTTGGCGGACCTCGCCCCTTTGGACGAGCTACCGCCAGATACGCCTTTCGAATCCTTTAATTCTAAAAGTTTAAAAATAACAACATCTTATGAAGAACCCCCGGTCTTGGAGCTTAAGCCACTCCCCGATCATTTAAGATACGCTTTTCTCGCCGCGGACTTAAAACTCCCGGTTATTATTTCGTCTACTTTATCTGATTCGGAAACCTCCGAATTAGTTAAAGTTTTGTCCACGCATCGCCATGCAATTGCATGGCAGATTTCCGATATTAGGGGGATAAATCCCTCTTTTTGCACGCACAAAATCTTCTTAGAAGATAATTCCCGCAAAACCATCCAGCCTCAGCGACGATTAAACCCAAATATGCGGGAGGTCGTTAAGGCTGAAGTAATAAAATTAATGGATGCCGGGATTATCTACCCTATATCCGACAGCACGTGGGTTAGTCCCATTCATGTCGTGCCTAAAAAGGGCGGTATAACGGTAGTGGCAAATGAACATAACGAATTAATTCCAACTCGTACTATTACGGGTTGGAGGGTGTGCATCGATTACCGAAAATTAAATGATGCCACCCGCAAAGACCACTTTCCGTTACCGTTTATCGATCAAATTTTGGAGCGACTATCGGGACATCCTTATTATTGTTTTCTCGATGGTCTATCGGGATTTTTACAAATTCCTATCTCCCCCGAAGACCAGGAGAAAACAACCTTTACGTGCCCCTTCGGTACCTTCGCGTACCGAAGGATGCCATTCGGCCTCTACAATGCGCCAGCTACATTTCAACGATGTATGATGGCGATCTTTGGAGAGCTCGTAGAGGATATTATGGAAGTCTTTATGGATGACTTCTCGGTTTTTGGAAGCTCCTTCCAAAACTGCCTCCAAAATTTAGATCGAGTCCTCCAACGATGCGAAGACACGAACCTGGTTTTAAACTGGGAAAAGTGTAACTTTATGGTTCGAGAAGGCTTAGTTCTCGGCCATAAAATTTCTGAAAGAGGGATGGAGGTCGACAAGGCCAAGGTCGAAATAATTGAAAAACTCCCCGCGCCCTTAAATATAAAATCAATTCGTAGTTTTCTTGGCCACGCGGGTTTCTATAGGAGGTTTATTCAAAACTTTTCCAAAATAACAAAACCGCTAACCCACCTCCTGGAGAAGGAATCTCCATTTATTTTTGATAACGCGTGCGTAGAGGCATTCAATGCCATAAAAAATAAACTTATCCATTCTCCCATTCTGGTGGCGCCCGATTGGACCCTTCCGTTTGAGATTATGTGCGACGCGAGTGATATAGCGGTAGGGGCCGTATTAGGCCAACGCATTAATAAATATTTTCATCCTATCTACTACGCGTCCCGCACGCTCACGGCCGCACAGGCTAATTACACGACAACGGAAAAGGAACTCCTTGTCGTCGTCTTCGCCATAGATAAGTTTAGGCCCTACGTCACGCTTTCAAAAATTATTATATTTACCGACCACTCCGCCCTAAAATATTTATTAGAAAAAATGGACGCTAAGCCCCGCCTTCTTCGATGGATCCTCCTATTACAAGAATTTGATTTAGAAATCCGCGATAAGAAGGGGGCCGAAAATTTAGCGGCCGACCACCTTTCTCGTTTAGAGCACCCAATCGCGGAAGCGCTCTTCGAACCGGAAATCGATGATCGATTTCCCGAGGAGCGTCTTTTAGCTTTAAATAATTTAAAAACTTCTCCCTCGCCTTGGTTCGCAGACTACGCCAACTATTTAGTTGCGCGGGTGCTCCCGAAAGACTTTTCAAAACAGCAAAAGAAGAAATTCTTTTCTGATTTGAAAAATTACTTTTGGGAGGACCCTTTCTTATTTCGCGTCTGCGCGGACCAAGTCGTGCGGAGATGCGTTTCGAACGAGGAGGGTGCGCAAATTTTGCAGCACTGCCACGAAGGGCCGGCCGGGGGGCATTATCAAGCCAACCGGACCGCGCAGAAGGCGCTGGAGGCGGGCTTTTATTGGCCCGCTCTCTTCAAAGACGCTCACACTTTTGTGAGCGCATGCGATAGCTGTCAACGGTCGGGTAACATCTCTCGTCGAGACGAGATGCCCCAAAATTTTTATTTAGAGTGCGAGATTTTCGATTTATGGGGGATAGATTTCGTAGGCCCCCTACCTTCTTCATGTAATAATCGCTACATTTTAGTGGCGGTCGACTACGTATCTAGGTGGGCGGAAGCGCAAGCTCTCCCCACCAACGATGCGAGAGTCATCGTCAACTTTCTTAAAAAATTATTTTCTCGCTTCGGTACGCCCCGTGCGATAGTTAGTGATAGGGGTACGCACTTTTGCAACGCCCAGTTTGCAAAAATATTAACCAAATATGGCGTCACGCATAAGCTCGCCACCGCCTATCACCCCCAAACGAGCGGCCAAGTGGAGGTAGTAAATCGGGAAATCAAACGCATATTAGAAAAAACCGTTTCAACTAATAGGAGGGATTGGGCAATTAAATTAGACGACGCGCTGTGGGCATATCGTACGGCGTACAAGACCGCAATCGGTTGTACGCCTTATCGATTAGTCTACGGCAAGGCGTGCCATTTGCCCGTAGAATTAGAGCACCGCGCTTTTTGGGCGTTAAAACTCTTAAATCTCGATCATAATTTAACCGCCGAAAACCGGAAATTCCAATTAAACGAACTCGATGAATGGCGTGCGAACGCTTACGAGAGTAATAAATTTTATAAGGAACGCTCGAAATTTTACCACGACCGCAAAATTAAATTTCCAAAATCGTTTGCGCCGGGCGATCTCGTCCTCCTTTATAACTCACGTCTTCGTCTTTTTCCGGGGAAACTAAAATCCCGTTGGTCCGGCCCCTTTCAAGTGAAAGAGGTTTGGCCATACGGGACCGTCCTTATCACCCACCCGGAAAAAGGCGACTTAAAAGTTAACGGTCACCGACTAAAACTCTACCACGCGGGGGATCAACTGGGAGGGAAGTTAAATTCCATACCCCTCCCCCACCTCTAAAAAGATCGTACCCCGCCAACGTGTCAAGCTACGAGACGGTAAACAAAGCGCTCGTGGGAGGCACCCCCATATTTATCCAATTACGCTCCTTTTGTTATAAAACCAAAAAAAAATGATGAAATAAATTTTCATTTCAAAAAAATAAAAACTTAAACAAAAATAATAATAATAAATAAATAAAAAAAAAAAATATAATATTAATAATTATGCATATTTTAAATTATCATTCTTTTTCAAAAAAGAAACATAAAGCAAAATAAAATAATGCAAAAACTTTAAAACAAAAATCAAAAAGAATTTTGGGAATTTTAAGATAAGACAATAGGAAGTTTCTCAAAGTAGGATTACTCGACAGACCCGAGAGGAGATTTTTGTCGATATTTCGAAACAAGAAAACCCCGTTGCTTTTACCTTTCTATTTCTCTTATTTCTTCCTTGGTTTTTATCTTAAAGTTTTCTCTTTATTTTCTTTATTTTATCTTTCTTAAAATTTAGATATATTTTAAAACATGCATTTTCAAATTAAAACCAAAACAACAAAAAAAAAAAATATAATATAAATCATAACATAAAAAGATGATAAATTTTTTTTTTATCATACCAAAAAATATATGTTTTTTTTTCTTTTTTTACTTCTTTTATACGTATTGTATTCGTGTTTTGTAAATTTCGAAAAACAAAAGAAAAAACAATTTTGTATATATTCGTGGAGTTTTTTTGTAACTATCCTTGTATATATTTTTTCTATTTTGTATTTAAAATCTTCATCCTTTTTTGTAAATATTTTCGTTCCTCACACTTACCTTCAACATTGAGGACAATGTTGGTTTTAAGTATGGGGGCGTGTTTTCCCTCTTTTTGTAATTATTTTTGCCCCTCCCATATTAGAAAAAAATCCAAAAAAATATTTAATTAACTTAGAAAAAAATTAAAAAACACACAAAAACAAAAAATGCGATCAATGTTTTATGTTCATGTCTTTATTTGTATATAAATAAACCTTATTTTTAAAATCAAAATCCAAAAAAAAAAAAATGAAAAATGAAAAAAAAAAACACTTAAAAATTTGTTATAACAAAATTCATTTTGTCATAACACCAAAAAATTTTATTTTCTCTTTTCTTTTCTTTTTTTTAAGTACATAATATCAAAAAAAAAAAAAAAAAAAAATTTCTTAGAAAAAATCAAAAATATTTTGTATATATTTTTACTTTTCTTAATTTTCTTCTTTTTTAGTATTTATATATGTATTTTGTTATGAAAAAAAAAAAAAAAAAAAAATATATATCATATCTTAAAAAAAAATGATGAAAAACTTATCAAAAATCCAAAAATAAAATAAAACCCCTACTTAGCTTTTTGTTATTTCCAAGGCTAGGTTAGTTTTATCTCTAAGCGTTTTTCATTATTTATGATTTGCTAAATCAATTTTATTTATTTCATTGTTTGAAAAATTTAAATCGAGGAATTTTCAGTAGTAAAGAAAATCTTACGATCTTAATTTAATTTGAGAACAAAACTTTTAGCACTACCTCGAGTTAAACCTAAATAGATTCGTTTTTGTATTATATTGGCAAACCATCTTTAGATTCAATTATTTTAAATTTTGCTCTCAAATTTTTTTTTATTATTCTAGTGTTTCCTTTGAAACCCTCACCCCTTTAGCTTGGCATAAAAAAGTAAAAGAAGATAGTTTTAAAAGAAATCCTGCGTCAATGGGAATAAAAAGATTCCGTAAACACAGGCACCCAATATTGTTAAAAGAAATCCTGTGTCAATGGGAATAAAATTCCGTAAACACGGGCATTGGGTTAAGTTTAGAAAAGATTTCATTTATCCCGCGTAAACCAACGCTGGGAACCAAAGTAAAACCACCAAAAAGGTGGGGTGAGAGGATAAAATCCATCACCCCTAATTCCAAGCACTCTTCTTTTTGCCATAGCTTCTTTTTCCCCTACCCCTTAGCCAATAAAATTGTACCTAGATTTTAATTTAAAAAATTTGAAAGAGCATAATTAGTAGGCTTTATTTATTCTTAAAAACTTTCTTAAAAAAGTTAAAGTTTTATATAATTCTATTCTAATTAAAAGGTACCAAAAACTGCAATAATCGACGCTATTTAACTAACTTTAGAAGTCTCGCTAAAATTTTTTCGCTCTTTTTAAATTACTTTCATAATTTTGGACTTACCTCTTTGAAATGCCCTAAATTTATTTCGATCTTACTTATGATTTAATAAAAACTTTAGTAAATTAGAAATTTTATTAAACGTCTTATAGGTATCCCTTACTTTTGCTCTGGAATAGCAAAAGCTTAAGTATGGGGGTGTTTGATGAATAGTAAATATATGCATTTTTCTATATAGTTTTTAGTATAATTTTAATTAGTTTTGTAAATAATATATGTAAATTAATGAATAAATGCTTGTTTTTATTATTTTTGATTTTAAACTTAGTTTTATTTTAATTTGGCAAATTTTCTGTGTTTTTGTTAAGACACGCCCTCGGACACGCCCGTGTCCAAGGGCGTGTTCACTAATCCCTAACAATTTCAACTCTCTGTGTTTTTCTCAGCTCAAACCCAAGTCACGCCCTCGGTCACGCCCGTGACCGAGGCCGTGTACCTGGTCACGCCCGTGTACATGGTCACGCCCGTGTTGAATGACCAAGCCCAGATTCGAGCCAAGATGTCAATGTCACGCCCACTGTCACGACCGTGATCGGGTCACGCCCGTGACCGAGGCCGTGACTCAGCAATTTCTTCCAGAAGAACAAGGACACGCAAGGTGTCACGCCCAGCTCAAGCTCCAGCCAACCGACCTAGGTCACGCCCATGACCTAGGGCGTGTTCCAGAAGTCGCCGGTCAAGCCTTCTAGATGCCAGCCTGCATCCAGCTGTTCTGGCTATTCGCACCCCAAGCCGTGTCACGCCCTCAGACACGCCCGTGTCCGAGGGCGTGTAATCCTAAAATTTTTTCTATAAATAGCCAGATTCAGCTGAGTGCAAGGGTTCAAAATTTTGGGAGCTTTTCTTAAGGTTTTGTTCCATTTTGCTGATTTTTGGTGTTTTGTAATTTTTGTAATTTTGCACTTTCTCTCTCTAGTTTTGTAACCCCTTTTTTGATGGAAATAAATTAAGCTTGTTTTGTAATTATTGTCTCTCTTTGTTTTAGTGTGTGTGTGTTCTCTTTTTGTTCTTTTTCTTTTTATTTTTAGTTTTATGTAATTTTGTAATTTTTGTTAAGTTGTCATTTTAATTTGGGTGTGTGTGTGTATGAGGGTAATTTTCATATTTTTAGCTTTGTTGTAATTTTTAGATGATTTCATATTAGTGTGTGTGAGTGTAGGAGGTGAAATAGTTTTTTTTGTTTTGTTTTGATTTGTTGTCTTTACTTTCTTTTTGCCCTTTTTTAGTAAGTGTGTGTGTGTATGAGAGTAAAATGCTCTTATTTTAATTTCATTTTGTTATTAGTGTGTGTGAGTGTAGGAGAATAGCTTTTCTTTTCTTTTTTAACTTAGTTTCATTATTGTTGTGTGTGTGAGTGTATGAGTTTAGATTTGTTTTATTTTTAATTAGATTTCATTAAAGTAGAGTGGGTGTGTGTATGAGTATAAATTTTTGCTTTCTTTTAACTTAGATTTCAATTTCAAGTAGAGTGTGTGTGTGTATGAGTATAAAGTTTGCGCCTTTTTTGTAATCGAATAGTTTCCATTTCCGTAACGCATTTATTTCCCGCCTATCCATTTGGATAGGACTTGTCACGCATTTATTTCCCGCATATCCATTTGGATAGGACTCGCTCACGCATTTATTTCCCCTCTACCTATTTGGGTAGGGATCGCATTTCTTTAATTTCTGCAATTTACCGCTTTCATTTTAATTCCGTAGAGTGCGTGAGTTTTCAATTAGTGCGTCTTTTGTTTTTTATTTATTTGCTTTTTGCTTAATTCCGCTAACCGCTCAATCGCTTATTATCGCCGTAGTTATCATTATCGTTTTATAAAACCCTAAAAAATTATAAGCAAAACTACTTTTTAAATTAACGTTTTCGTTCTTTTTCTTTTCATCATTTTTCTTGGTTTTTGCTAAACGCACACCAAGCCCGCGATAGTTATCATTTTCGTCACTAGCTTTTCTATAAAATCATAAAAATCAATTTCAAACTGTTCTCGATAAAATAATAGCGCGTTCCTAAGAAGTAGAAATAATCGATACGACCTTGGAAAAATACGACCTTGATATTTCAAAAGAAATATCCTATACTGCTATCGATAAGGTCCACTTGCCTTTATTGATTTTAGTCCGGATAATTACATAAACCCAAAAGCTTTCTCTCTAAAGCACTTTTTAAAACTCTCTTTTAAAAACACTAAAAAATTTGTTGCAACACCTCTTTGGTTGTTGCAACTAGCTCAAGGTAAAAGAAGTTTTAAAACGCTCTTAAAGAATTGTTGCAACTACTCAAAAAATTGTTGCAACAATATTTTCAAAAAGCTTTCAATTTTAATTTCAACATAAAGCCTTTCAAAACCCTTTCTACTTAGCCTTTGGCGACGCGGCCAAAGAGTAATCCTCGATATTTCGAAAGAGGAAAAGGCCGTTACTTCTATCTTTCGATAGGATAACGGGTAATTCCTCGAAGTAGAATTACTCGCGGGACTCTTCGAAAACGTTCGCCTAAGGTTAAAACCCAAAAAAGAAAGAGCCTTTCTAAAAAGCTAAATTAAAAAACGTATCAAACCCCCCGTCTAGTGAGAGCCCGGGAGCGGAATCGATCTTGGGCATTCCAGCACCAACACTTGTTACCTTGCCAGCCTCTCCAAAGATCAACCTGAACCCCTCATCTAGTGAGAGCCCGGGAGCGGAATCGATCTGGGGCATTCCGGCACCAACACTTGTTACCTTGCCAGCCTCTCCAGAGATCAACCTGAACCCCCCGTTTAGTGAGAGCCCGGGAGCGGAATCGATCTGGGGCATTCCAGCATCAACTCTTGTTACCTTGCCAGCCTCTCCAGAGATCAACTTGAACCCCCCGTCTAGTGAGAGCCCGGGAGCGGAATCGATCTGGGGCATTCCAGCATAAAAACTATTTGAGACCTGCCGAAGGATTGCTCCAAAATGCATGTGTTGAGTAGGAAATATGAAAAGTTATCTGAAAAAATGGCTAAGGGTAAAACCTTTTTAAATCGTCCCCACTCCTGGCTCGGCCAAGAGGTACCCCTTCCACATCTCGGAGGTGGTATCCTCCTGACCTGAGCACTTCACTTACAATGTAAGGTCCTTCCCAATTGGGCTCTAGCTTGCCAACCGCGGCTCCGCTCCCGGCCGCGTCAACCTTCTTTAGTACTAGGTCTCCTTTCTGAAAGTGTTTTATTACGATGTGCTTGTCAAAGTATCGGGCCATTCGTCGCTTGATTTCCTCCTGCCTGATGGTGGCCTGGTCCTGGAGTTCTTCCACCAGGTCCAAGGATAGCCTTTGTTCCTCCTCATTATCCACTAGCCACTCTTCATTTCCCTCACCCGCAGTGATCACCCTGGGGTCTTTACTTCGAACTCTATGAGAAGGACTGCTTCGGACCCGTGAGAAAGTTTGAACAGGGTCTCCCCGGTGGCGGTGTTAGGGGTAGTCCTCAGGGCCCAGAGGACGGATGGTAGTTGCTCTACCCAGTTTCCTCGGAGGTTCTCCACCTTCTTCTTCAGTAGGTTGACGATTACTTTGTTGGCCGCTTCCACCTGGCCGTTGCTTCTTAGGTGGTGAACCGATGCGAATCTGAGGTCGATGCCAAGCTGGGTGCAGAAGCTAACGAATTCTTCGCTAGCAAATTGCGGCCCATTGTCCGTCACTATAGCCAGGGGGAGGCCGTGCCTACAAATTATTTCTCCCCATACAAAATTCCTCACAACTTGAGATGTTACCTTGGCGAGCGCCTTCACTTCTACCCATTTGGAGAAATAATCGATCATGACCAGTAAGAACCTTCTTTGGGCGCTAGCTTGAGGGAAAGGGCCAACTAGGTCCAACCCCCATATGGCGAAAGGCCAGGGAGCGGTGATGGTTCGGAGCCTCTGAGATGGGAGGAGTTGGAGTGGAGCATAGAGCTGGCACTTTGAACACCTCCTTGCGAACTCCGCTGCATCCTTGTTGAAGGTGGGCCAGAAGTAGCCTTGTCTCAACACCCTTCCTTCCAGAGTTCGGCTCCCGGAGTGACTCCCACACTCCCCCGAGTGAATTTCTTCTAGGACTCTCAGAGCCTCCTCCTCTGAAACACAACGGTCCAGGAGTCCCGAGAGAGTCTTCCTGTACAGCCCTCCTGCATGCAAAGAGTAATAAGCCGATTTATACCTGAAGCGTCGCCTGTCTATGTCTCCTTCAGGAAACTTTCCTGATGCTAGGAAGGAGATGAAGGGATCCATCCACGAGACCCGCTGATCACCTCCACCAGTTCTCCTTCCTCGATGGAGGGTCGGAAGAGTTCTGAAACCATCCCTCCTGTTTGAGGACCGAACCTGGCCAGGAGGTCCGCGGGGGTGCTCGCTTCCCTCGGCACGTGTTTTATGGAGAAAGTGTGGAATTGCCCGATGACTCCCTTGACCTTCTCCAAGTATCGCAGAAGAGTCGGGTCCTTTGCCTCAAACTCTCCCTTGACTTGGCATGCTACCACCATGGAGTCCGTCGAGACCTCCACATCTTGCACTCCCAATTCTCAAGCTAACCGCAGGCCCGCTATCACTGCCTCGTACTCCTCTTGGTTGTTGGTAATTGGAAAATGGATGTTCAGGGCTTGCTCGATCTTTGTCCCTTGGGGACTCACTAGGATGATTCCCCCCCCCCCCCCCCCCCGTAGGAGTGCTTTCCTGAGGCACTGATGAGTCCCAAATATATACACATTTATGGACTCATCTGGGCCGATTTTCTAGTCTATGCACTACACTTTAGGCATGTTTTCGCTCATATGTGTTATTCCATGCTATGTGCACTTCTAGGCCCGTTTTGGTGTTATTTCTTGTTTATCTTCATTATTAGTTTTCATGCATGGTTAAGTGTCACTTTCAGTGGTTTGATTAGTGTTGTATGCTGGAGCAGAAGTCGTGCAGGTGTTCCCGGTACAAATCTGTACAGGAACACTGCGCATGATCACTGGTTCTATTGCGCACGACCACTGGTCGTGCGCCGCTGATCGTGCGCACTTAACCCCCATTTCATGAGTTCTGTCTTCCTTATCGCACGACCACTTACGATAGCGCGCACGACCACTGGTCGTGCGCCACTGGTCGTGCGAACATTATATTTTATAATTTTCTTACCTTGCAGGCTCCGTCCAGGAAGGCGCACGATCACAGGATGCTAGTGCGCACGACCACTGGTCGTGCGCCAATGACCGTGCGCACTGTTTATTCTAGCGCCTATAAATATTCCTGCTCGCGATTTAGGTCGGATCCTCCGCATTTCTTCCGCCCAGTCCGCCGTTTTCGCCCCTTCTGCAGGTTCTCCGCCCCCTAGGCCTCCTCCATCATCCTTGAGCTCCAAGGAGAGGTTTCTAGCCCAAAGATCGCCAACATCGAGCAAGGAGATCGTGTATTGGAGTAGATTGGATCGTGACACGAAGAAGACGAGCCATTGGGAGGAAGTGACAGCCCTCCTCTACCTCGGACGCAGTTGAAGACCGAGCTTGGACGCGGATTGACAACCCAGCGATTCCAACCGTGAATCTTCGGCAAGGCTTCGGATGTGGTCGACTCCTTTACTCTCTTTTTCTTCCTTATGTTGTTGATTGTATAAGCTAGTTTCTTCTATATTATTGATGATGAAAACTATGAATCGTGCTTGTAATCTTAATTTCATGTCTATGTGAAGTTATATTTTGTTCATATGTGTATGAGGTGCGCCACCATCCATCCTCCATCCCGCCGTCACGTTCGTGTGCCGCACTAGCAATTGCTAGTGGCGTACTTGTCGAAGAGGTGCCTGCGACCCTCATTCCGTTAGCCTACTCGTCCATCCGCCTACCGAAGCGTGGCATAGCGGCCCGTGTATTCCATCTCGCCTAACGAAGCAGTGTGCTCAAGGCCTGCATAGTTCGATCCGCTTGCCTACTCGTCCATCCACCCTCATGAAGTAGCGCGTTCAAGGCCTACGTAGTCTTCCATCCCGCTGAGCGAAGCTTTGCATAGCGGCATTGCATAGGAGTAGTTATAGTTGTTTTTCTGTATTTTCCACAAACCAAATCACTCACTTTCGCACCCATCCGACTAAAGGACTTCAATCTCAAGTCCTGCCTCAATAGTAAACTCCACCTTACTGTGTTCCTTGAGAGATTCGATACTTGGGGATTTACTTCCTCATATTATTACTTGACAACGATCGGTTCACTGCCGTTTGGATCGCAGTCTCGCTACCGCCTATAGCGGTGTGCAGGATTTGCGCATCAAGTTTTTGGCGCCGTTGCCGGGGAACACAGTCGTGTGAGTTTTCTGGATAGGGAGAACCTGAGAGAGAAGCCCTTCCATTTGTAAATTGCATTTCTTTGTTTTATTTCTTTTTAATTCATTTTCCTGTTTTAATTAGGTTGCTTTAGTAATTTTTGTTAGGTGTGGTATTTCGCACAATAGTGTCCTTCGTTTTGAATCGTTTTATCTTCGCACTATGTGGGCACTTCTTAATATCCGTTGCCGTTGGTGTGGAGCTACCTCCCACTCTAGTGATGAATGCCCTACGGAGAATAGTAGGCATAATTCTTATAGCCCAGCATATGGAGCACCGACTTCGTCTGATACTCCATATGGTGCGCGTAAGTTTTATGGCTACTCTACTGAGCCTTTACCGTCATACTTCTTTTCGGCTTCAGCCCCCGCTGTGCCAAAGAAGCCCGCAAGGCAGTGCCGGTTTTGTCGGAGCATTGATCATGTCTTGAAGGACCGTGCCGAGTATCTTCGCCAATTGGATGAGGATGACGAGCCGGATATCCGGATCGTCCCAACTCCTAACTCTGGCGGCACACCTTCAACATTCGGTTATGTGTCTTTGTCACCTTCACATCTTGAAGGGTATGGTATGGACATGGTCACCGGATGTGCGGCTGATCTATGCACCGACATTGCTGAGCCTATTCTCCATGTGCATCCACCACCTCTAGTGGATTCGATTCTTTGTGAGGAATTGGTGCTCGACTTTTATCCGAGCACTATTCCTCCCCCCGTTGTGCATACTATACTCGTCCCTGACGACATTGTTGATGATGTGTCGCAAGAGGAGGCTGGTGACTTTTGTGTTATGCCTGTTCCCATGGAGGAGGACAACCTTCCAGGTGAAGAGGAGTTTTCCTCAGCACCGGTGGAGGAAGTCCAAATCCTAAGCCTGGCCACCGTTGATCCCGCCGAATCTTGTAGCATTGATGACAATGCAAACATTATTTTACTTCCCCAACCTGATGGGAGTGAGACCGGGATCACTCCCCCGATTGATGTTTATTTATGTTCTTCGCCTTCTTTATTTCTTGATCCCCATCCTTCATCTGAGTCTGTGCAGGTTGAATCTTCACAGGTACTTCAGGAGGACTTGGAGCTTTTTGCTCAAGTCAATGATGAGAGCATCCTCTCATGTGAGGAGGTTGATTCCCCCTCCATAGAGGAAGCCCACTCATTGCCTTCGCCTCCTTCTGCCTCCCTGTTGACGACTCCGTGCTAGGCAAGGATATTTTTGGTGAGTTGAGTGAGGATATCTCCTCCTCTTCTTACTTTCTTTTCCCTCTACCTGTGTCAAATAGGTATTATTATTTAGGTAGAGGGGTGACTGCCTTATCTCTGTATCGGTACCAGCTACCGAAACGGATAATGGAGCAGTTACCTGTGCATTTTCTTTTTCATAGGCCCATTAGCTAGATATTATAAAGTTTTGAATAAGTCGTGCTGGGATGACAATAACCCCAGTATTTATCTTAATTTTTCGTACATTTTCATTTCTTTTCTAATTTTATTTAGTTAATTGCACTTTATTTCAGTTTTCTATTTTCTTTTGTTTTTGCGGAGCTGACCCCTGCAGGTATCCTTCTTCTGGATGGCGGATGCTGTAGCTTCATTTTAGCTTACACGCCAATCTTCTGGTGTGCTCATTTCTGAGCACTGGGTACTCTCTTTCCCTAGCATTATTCTGAATTTCATTGATATATATTGTGTGTATTGTCTAGTTTAAGTCTGGGGGAGAGTTGTTCTGCGTGCTCACTGCACGTGCACATATCATTTGCATACTAGAAGTATTTTAATTTCAGTTATTTAGTATTGTTCATCTTCATTGCACACCACAGCACCCACTTGAGCGCGTACTCATCTGTTTGCCTGCTCTGTTGTGAATTTAATTCTCCTGCTTATTTGGGAAAGTCTAGGTGATGGCTTAGGACTATGTAGCAGAGTAAAATGTTGACTCTAGTAGTGCTCCTAGTCGGGTGCTCGGTTGCATAGAAATTTGTGTAGATTAGACTTCTCTTTATACTTATGGTTTTATATTTTTTTTTCTATTAGTGTAAATGTTGTTTACTCTATTCAAATGGTGAATCCAGTGGAATCAAACGGTAGCATAGGGATGTGTGTAAACGATCGCTAGACTCGTATTGCTTGAGTCGGGAGAAAGGAGAATCTTTCTCGGTGGCTAGAACTTGCCCCAAGCGATTCTTGAAGCATTGGCAGAGGATAGTTCTAGTGCGTGAGAATGACGTAGGCCATTATTTTGGCCCGGTTGAGATTTTTATTTCATGCCTATCATCTACCCTTGCTAGCCCCTTTGTACCTACCCCTTCCTCTTGATTCAGCCCCACTTTTATCGCACCAAAAACTTAAAAGCCTAACCTAGTCGCACACCCAAATTTGAGCTTTAAATTATAGTTATGTTTACATTTTGGGGGGTGTTGATGTGGTAATTTTTATAGTGGAAATTGTGGGTGTATTCATTGATATTTTTGCTGAAAAGGAAAAGAAAGAAAAAGAAGAACGAAGAAGAGAAAGAAAAGAAAAAAAAGGGGGATTGTTATGAAAAAGTTGAATTGAAAATTTTGAAATTTTGGTATTGGGAGTGGGCGGTGCACACACCTATGTTGTAAAAGTCCAAGTCTGGGGGTGTGGTGCATTTGTGTATTATCGTCGTGTGGGTAGCTCTATCTTGTGCTCATGCTGGGATAGGTGTGCGTAGCCTCCAGGTTTATCTTTGTTTACCTCACCGTAACCCAAGCCCCATCTCTAGCCTAAAGTCCTACCGACTCACGCTATGAACCAATCTAGTGTCGTGGAGAGAATGTGATCGGGCGAGCCTATGGTCACCGACACCGATGGATTTCAGTGGAGTTTGTCCGGCACCCCAATCTTGAGCAATGCTCATCTCAGCGCTTAGTTTACTTTCTCCGTAGGCATGACCGAATGATTCACCGATGCTCACCATTTTGAGTAGTTGTAATATGCTTTTACTCTTTTAGAAATATATAAACTGTTTGTGTATAATGAAAAATCTTCTGTACTATTTTTCTTATGCACGTGAGCATGCGACTTCGCATGGTACTCTGTATTGTAATTCTAAGCCATCTACTTTTCTTTCCCCGTTAGCTTAGAATTTGTTTGCTCGGGACGCACAAATAGGTAAGTCTGGGGGTGTGATGAGTCCCAAATATATACACATTTATGGACTCATCTGGGCCGATTTTCTAGTCTATGCACTACACTTTGGCATGTTTTCGCTCATATGTGTTATTCCATGCTATGTGCACTTCTAGGCCCGTTTCGGTGTTATTTCTTGTTTATCTTCATTATTAGTTTTCATGCATGGTTAAGTGTCACTTTCAGTGGTTTGATTAGTGTTGTATGCTGGAGCAGAAGTCGTGCAGGTGTTCCCGGTACAAATCTGTACAGGAACACTGCGCATGATCACTGGTTCTATTGCGCACGACCACTGGTCGTGCGCCGCTGATCGTGCGCACTTAACCCCCATTTCATGAGTTCTGTCTTCCTTATCGCACGACCACTTACGATAGCGCGCACGACCATTGGTCGTGCGCCACTGGTCGTGCGAACATTATATTTTATAATTTTCTTACCTTGCAGGCTCCGTCCAGGAAGGCGCACGATCACAGGATGCTAGTGCGCACAACCACTGGTCGTGCGCCAATGACCGTGCGCACTGTTTATTCCAGCGCCTATAAATATTCCTGCTCACGATTTAGGTCGGATCCTCCGCATTTCTTCCGCCCAGTCCGCCGTTTTCGCCCCTTCTGCAGGTTCTCCGCCCCCTAGGCCTCCTCCATCATCCTTGAGCTCCAAGGAGAGGTTTCTAGCCAAAAGATCGCCAACATCGAGCAAGGAGATCGTGTATTGGAGTAGATTGGATCGTGACACGAAGAAGACGAGCCATTGGGAGGAAGTGACAGCCCTCCTCTACCTCGGACGCAGTTGAAAACCGAGCTTGGACGCGGATTGACAACCCAGCGATTCCAACCGTGAATCTTCGGCAAGGCTTCGGATGTGGTCGACTCCTTTACTCTCTTTTTCTTCCTTATGTTGTTGATTGTATAAGCTAGTTTCTTCTATATTATTGATGATGAACACTATGAATCGTGCTTGTAATCTTAATTTCATGTCTATGTGAAGTGATATTTTGTTCATATGTGTATGAGGTGCGCCACCATCCATCCTCCATCCCGCCGTCACGTTCGTGTGCCGCACTAGGAATTGCTAGTGGCGTGCTTGTCGAAGAGGTGCCTGCGACCCTCATTCCGTTAGCCTACTCGCCCATCCGCCTACCGAAGCGTGGCATAGCGGCCCGTGTATTCCATCTCGCCTAACGAAGCAGTGTGCTCAAGGCCTGCATAGTTCGATCCGCTTGCCTACTCGTCCATCCACCCTCACGAAGTAGCGCGTTCAAGGCCTACGTAGTCTTCCATCCCGCCGAGCGAAGCTTTGCATAGCGGCATTGCATAGGAGTAGTTATAGTTGTTTTTCTTTATTTTCCACAAACCAAATCACTCACTTTCGCACCCATCCGACTAAAGGACTTCAATCTCAAGTCCTGCCTCAATAGTAAACTCCACCTTACTGTGTTTCTTGAGAGATTCGATACTTGGGGATTTACTTCCTCATATTATTACTTGACAACGACCGGTTCACTGTCATTCGGATCGCAGTCTCGCTACCGTCTATAGCGGTGTGCAAGATTTGCGCATCAGGCACCATCCAACAACATCTTCCATGCCACTGGGGGAGGTGGTTCATGTTCCCCCACCTCGGTCGTGTAGTCGGCCATGAAGTCCGCCACCGCTTGGGCCTTGATTGATGTCCTGGGCACGAACGTAATATCAAACTCGCTCAGCTCCACGGACCATTTTGCCAATCTTCCCGAGTGCTCCACCCCTTCCATGATTTTGCGAAGCGGGTGATCTGTCATTACTCCGATGGAGTGTGCCTGAAAGTAGGGCCAGAGCCTCCGCACCGCCACCACTAATGCGAAAGCCAACTTCTCCAAGATTAGATATCAGAGCTCCGCCTTCTTCAGCACTCGACTGACATAGTAGATATGGAATTGCTTTCTCCCCTCCTCCCAGACCAGTACTGCACTCACTGCCTCAGACCCTACTCCCAGGTATAGGGATAGGTCTTCTCCCGATCTCGGCCCTTGGAGTAGGGGGGTTTGGGTGAGTTGCTCTTTCAAGGCTTGGAAGGCTCCCTCGCATTCCGAAGTCCATTCGAATTTTTTGTTGCCCCTCAGCGCCTTAAAGAAGGGCGCACACTTCTCTCCCGCCTTGGAGAGGAACCTGCTGAGTCCGGCCAGCTTCCCTGTGAGGCTCTGAACCTCCTTCGGGTTTCTTGGCGACCCCAACTCCATTATTGCCTTGACCTTGTCTGGGTTAGGCTCCACCCCCGCTGGGGTGAGCAAGTGACCTAGAAATTTCCCTCGGCTAGCCCCAAAGACACACTTCAGGGGGTTGAGTTTCATCTTGTACTTTCGTAGAGTTCCGAACGTCTCCTCGAGGTCTCGGAGGTGGGACTCAAGGTCCCGACTCTTCACCATGAGATCATCAACATAGACTTCCAAATTTCTTCCTTTCTGTTCGCGAAAGACCCTATCCATCATCCTTTGGTACGTGGCACCTGCGTTCTTGAGCCCAAAGGGCATCATCTTATAACAGTAACATCCATCCCCCGTAATGAAGGAGAAATCGTTGATGTCTGGGGGGTGCATGCGAATTTGGTGGTAACCTGAAAAAGCATCTAAGAAAGACATTACAGGAAAACCGACGGCTGAGTCAACCAGCGTGTCGATTCTAGGCAGGGGGTAGCAATCTTTCGGGCATGATTTATTAAGAAGTGAAAAGTCGATACACATGCGCCACTTACCTCCCCCCTTTTTTACCATGACTACATTGGAGACCCAGCCTGGATACTGGATCTCCGATACAAAACCTGCCCGCAGGAGTTTACCCACCTCCTCTCGGATTGGTTCTTCAAGCTTGTCCGCTACGACCCTCCTATTTTGACGGATGGGGCGGGTGCCAGGGTCGAGGTTGAGGCGGTGGCAAGCCACATCCGCATCGATCCCGGGCATCTCCACGGCGCTCCAAGCGTAGACATCCATGTTCTTCTGCATGCAGGCCAGGATCTCAGCCTGCTCCCCCGAACTGAGCTCTCCGCTGACTCGGACCTTTTCCACCACCCCAAGCCGAGTGGTGACTTCAAGCTCCACGACCTCTTCCACGGCCTCCAGCCTAGATTGCTCTCCCCAAGCATTTTCCTTCTCTCCACCGCAAGCGAGCGCTTGGGCTCCTTCCTCCGTCTCTGCCTCTCCTACCATCATGAACTCTTCCCTCCCTCCTTCCCGGGCACCCTCTCCTTTCCCCTCTTCTTCTCCTCTCTCCGCCCTGGGCCTCTCAGCGACCCCTTCCTGGGCATGAACTTCCTCTTCCTCCATCCTCTCCTCAACTCCCTTCTCTCCTCCGGCTTCTGACGCCTCCTCCATCATTTTATCGAACTCCTCCGCCTCTCCCATCCAGGTGATGGTGTTGACAACTGTCACATAGCACTGCCTCGCCATCTTGGGGTCTCCTCGGATCCGGACGTGGACTCCACCCGCATTGAACTTGAGACATTGGTGGAAGGGACGCATCTAAATGCGCTGATGAGAGGCCGTCCGAAGATGGCGCTGTAGCTACTCGGGGCGTCCACTATCACGAAGCGGCAGTTCCGGGACTGCCCTCCAACGGTCACATGGAGCCCCACTCCACCTTCTACCTCCTTCCTTTCTCCCGAAAAGCCAAATAGGGGACCATCCGAGGCCAACACCCTCTTGGCCTCCACCTTCATCTCGTCAAACGCCTTCTTGAAGACGACGTTCACCGAGCTCCCATTATCAACTAGAATTCGCGAGACGGTGAAGTTCTCGATGGCGGTCTGGATGACCAGCGCATCGCAGAACGGGTCTTCATAGCTTGGCATGTCCTTCTGGGAGAAAGTGATTCTCTCCGCTGGGGGTGGAGCAGTGGATGTTGAGGCCACGCTCCGCCGATAGATGGTATGGAGGCTAGCCTTGCGGGTGGCCTCCACCCCTACCCCCCCATGGATCACCCCGATCCCTCCTCTACTCCCCACATCAACTCTATCTTCACACCTTTCTTACTCCTCCCCCCGAGGCTCGACCTCCTCAATTCTCACCTATTGTTGTTGCCTCGGCGCGGGCACTCGACCCCTTTTTGTTTCTAGGAACTCCGGGCAGGTGGCCGTCGCGTGACCTTCCTCATCGTGGAAGTCACAATACGACAACGTCACCTCCCCTGCTTCACCTTCCTCCACCCTATTCCTCCTCCTTCTCCCTGCCCCTGCTTCTTCTCTAGCCTCTTCTCTTCTTCCTCTTCCTCCTCTTCCCCGCCTGATTGCCATGGCTTGCTGAGGTGGGGGAGGCAGCTGCCTCGGACCCTGCCTCCATCCCAACTGGTGGGGTCTTCCTTGCCTTCCATAGAAGTTACCCCTTCCCGGGCCGTAGACCCTTCCCTGACCTTGCATTCCTTCAGCACGCTGCCTCCATTCCCCCTCCGGGGCCCTCGACTCTTCCCTTCTCCTTACTTCCTGCTGCCTGACCTCCGTCTCACTGAGCTTTGCTAGCCTCTTGGTAAGCTCCGGGTTGGCCTCCTCACTCTCAATTTCTTCTGCCACCCTCTCCATCAACTCCTCGTAGGAGACGGGGGATTTCCTCTTCAAAGCCATTTTGAAAAAATGCTCCCTTAGACCGACGGTGAAAGCGAGTTGGAGTGCAAACCCTGGCATCTCCTGAGTGAGCAACACTTCCTCTTGAAACCGGTCCGCGTAGCGGGCCAACGACTCCTTTGGCTCTTGCTTCACTTTGAAGAGGGACTCGACGTCCTTCTTCCTCTTCTTCGAAGTGGAGAATCGCAACAAAAAACTCCAGCGCAAATCCTCGAAGGCGTAGATCGACCCTGTAGGGAGTTGATGGAACTAGTCCCTGGAATTTTCTTTAAGAGTGACGGCGAAGAGCCGACACTTGAAAGCATCCGACATCGTCCTGATGGAGACCGAGTCCTCAAAAGACTGGAGATGTTGGACAGGGTCATCCCTGCCGTTGTAGTACACCCTGTCCCACTCTCTGAACCCTGCTGGGACAGGTGCAGAAAGTACCAACTCGCAGAAGGGGCTTTACCCTTCTGCTACCCTTTCTCGCTCCACGCGACCCCCGATCTCTCTCGCCAGACTCGGGCTCGCGGGGGCTGCGCTCGCGAGAACGGTATTCGCCTGGACCACTCCCACAGTCGCCGTGTCTTCCGGGCGCGCGCTCGGCTGCGCCGCGCTCGCCGGCACAGAGCTCGCTGGCACGGAGCTCGCCTGCACGAAACCCGTCTGTCACAACCCGCATTTTTCTCCGAATTTAAGAATATCAGAGTAAGAGAAAATACGCGTCATGATGCCACGCCATGCAGGAGACAACTGCAGACGCTCAGGCGGAAACTTCTTACTTATTAATTCAAAACATGATCACATGGAAATTTATCATTTGGGAACCATTTATTAGAGTTTTAGGGGAAGAACTGTGTCTCTCAGCTCGTGGATCAACTAGTCCACCCAAAAAAAAAATATATTATATTTGCAGCGGAAAATACTTGATTTGACTCATTTTAAGGTCCTATATGCACGTGATGATAGGACATAAGGTAAATGATATGCTCATGTCTAGGCGTAGCATAAGTGTAGAAAATACCTTTAGGTTACTTTAAATATAAGGGTTTTGCAGTTAAAATGATGTGATATGGAGATGAAGAAAGTCATTTTATAACTATAATGCACCTAGACATAAATCATCCCCAGAAATTAAGATGTATCAGATCATAAAGTAGTGGCATAAAACTGGCAAATAAACTAGAAAGTACCAAAGAGGCACAATGGGCGCCAACAATTTGACACTAACCCATTGGCCTAAACTAGTATGTCTGAACAAGAAGAGAGCTGACTACAACAACTACCTCGCAGCAGCGGGGTGGACAGCTACCAAAAACTCTGAACTTCCGGCTACACCACTAGCCGTTACGGCTCTGAACCTGAGGCATTCAATAAAACAAAGAACGCCTCAGCAAGGAATTACAAGTGGCAGAAAACTAGCAGAAAAACAAGCAAGGCTTAAGGGGTACCAACCCAAGCCAAAATTTACCGAAAGAGAGCTCCAACAAAGAACCAACAAGCATCCAGTGCACTATATACCAAAAGAGGAACAAACATGTCCATTTATTTAGTTTCATCGATTAAAGAGACTGATCAGCTCAAATTATACGGGAGCGGTTAACTACCTCCGCTACCCCAAGCCCAAAAGCAGGTGGGGGTACCACTAGACCCAACCACCCAAACACGACTACCGTGCAAGGCTATAACAGTTCCCCCCACTGTCCCCCAAACACAACTACTGTGAAGGGCTAAAGACAGTAGTTCTTATTACTTAAATTTTATTTAAACACGGGACGCAACCCGAAAGGATAATCACTGGAAGGCCCTAAGAAAAAATAGGGTCAAGGCAAAGTACGCCTCGATCAATAAGAACTATAAGAGTAACTCAAAAGTTAACAGACCACAACGAGTAAAAGAATACCACCAAGAGGGATTCAAGATCAGGAGCACCGAAGGGACACTGACAATCATCTAGGTGCACTAGAGAGGACAAAAGATTAAAACGTGGGAATCGCAACGAAATCACATGCGCACCTGGCGGGGTTCCAAGGGGCCGCGCCCCTGGCGGGGTCTTAGGGGCAGAGCCCCTAACGGGGTCCAAGGGGCAGCGCCCCTGGCGGTGGTCTTCTCGAGAGATAAAACACCAGAAACCACACAAAAACACAGCAGAATTTAGGACGTCTTGAAAACTACAAGGAACTTCTCGAGAGATAAAAGGGTTTCTCGAGAGAAGGGCAATTTCTCGAGAGAAGGGCAAATTTCTCGAGAGAAGAGCAATTTCTCGAGAGAAGGGCAATTTCTCGAGAGAAGAGCAATTTCTCGAGAGAAGGGCAATTTCTCGAGAGAAGAGTAGGATCTTTTCTTTTCGAAAACTACAGGGAACTTCTCGAGAGATAAAGGATTTCTCGAGAGATGGATTTCTCGGGTTCTCGAGAGGAAGGCAGGGATTTCTCGAGAGAGGACAAGGGATTTCTCGAGAGGGATCAGGGGATTTCTCGAGAAATCAAGCATTTCTCGAGAGGGATCAGGGGATTTCTCGAGAAATCAAGCATTTCTCGAGAGGGATCAGGGGATTTCTCGAGAGGGATCAGGGGATTTCTCGAGAAATCAAGCATTTCTCGAGAGGGATCAGGGGATTTCTCGAGAAATCAAGCATTTCTCGAGAGGTAGAGGGGTCTTCTCGAAAACTTGGCTAAAACAACTGCTCGAGACTCTCAAAGACTTCTCGAGAAGGGCCAAACAGCGGCTAAAATTTAGGGAACGACGGTGTCTTCCAGGAGAAATGCCCTGACTCTACGCGGGGAAGAAAATTTAGGGTTTCTAACTATCACACAAGACGCTCGAAACACGAGCCCACAGTTTATCAAGCATCTAACAGGAGAAAGACAAACCACGACTTAACCAAACAAAGAGGAGGAGGAAGCCACTTGCCTTAAACCTCGCAAACTCGAAGATCTCCGCTCCGAAAGCTATGGATCGGCTAGGGAAACACACGAGCACAGATTCCTGAAACTTTTTGGATCAAAAGGAGGGGTTAGGTCACCACCAAAGCTCCCAAAACTCCACGAAACGAGAAAGGCTTACCGCTAGAACGAAGATCTCGCCGAGAGCTTTCCAAATCTTCAAACCAAACTCGATTCCGACCACTACAGCCCTAGGAATCGCCGGTTGAAGGCTCCACGAAGCTCCGCTCTCGCCCTAACCCACGGCGGCTGCTTTTGATCGAGGAAGAGGATGAATAGGGAAAGGGGAAGGCTTTAGGCTTATATATAAACCTAAATTTGTTATTTAAGTAATTAATTAATTCCCCAATTTACTTAAACTGCGAGGGAGACCAAAACACCTCGGATTTCTATGAAATTCGCACCCTAGCTGAAAAACGCCGCTACGAATCCAACGGCGAAGTCAGAATTCCATTCCGACGAGCCAAACTCCGGATAAAGCCTCCCAAAGCTAAAATCTTGATATCCACTCAAAATCTTCACTTTAACTCGAAACGACGCGAAATCTCGCACGCTTGACCTAAATCACAAGCTTTAACTAAGCTAAAACTCGAAACACTACCAGACGAGCTGACATAATGCCCTTACGCCAAAATTATGACATAGAGGGTACGTAAAAATAATTAACGAAAAAAAATCAGGGGCGTTACACCGTCGGGCTGGCGAACAACACTCGCCCTTCCATGTCCTGAACCAAACTTCCTCCGACTTCCTTTCCGGCCCTCCCCCCGGGGCGTTCTCGCCTGGATCACTCTGAAGATGAACAAGAAGTTCATGAAGAAGAAGATGTTCCAGAGGTGGCTGAACCTCAAGTTGCTCCTGAAAATGCAAATAACTTGGGAGTCAGATATTCAAGAGATCATCCAGCTGATCAGATTATCGGAGATCCTTCAAGCAGAGTTCTAACGAGAAGAGAGCTCAACCAATTCAAGAGATGTAAAGTTTGGGAGTTAGTACCAAGACCCAAAGGACAAAACGTGATTGGAACCAAATGGGTCTACCGGAACAAGCTTGATGAAAAGGGCATCATTACAAAGAACAAAGCAAGACTGGTTGCACAAGGATACATGCAAGAAGAAGGGATTGATTTTGATCAGACCTTTGCACCAGTAGCAAGACTTGAAGCCATCAGATTATTTCTGGCTTATGTTGCATATAAGGGCTTTAAGGTTTTCCAGATGGATGTGAAGTCAGCCTTCCTGAATGGAGACCTTAAAGAGGAAGTATATGTAGCTCAGCCTCCAGGTTTTGCAGATCCTAACTTTCCTGATCATGTATATTATTTACATAAAGCTTTGTATGGTCTCAAACAGGCACCCCGAGCCTGGTATGAGACATTGTCTAGGTTCCTTCTTGAGAACAAATTCACAAGAGGAACAATAGATAAGACATTGTTTCATAGGGAAGTGAAAGGCGAGATTTTGCTTGTGCAAATCTATGTCGACGATATTATTTTTGGCTCTATAGATGACAAACTTTGCAAAAAGTTTTCTAACTTGATGCAAGGTAAGTTTGAAATGAGCAGTATGGGAGAGCTGAAATATTTCTTAGGACTCCAGGTGCACCAATCTGAAGATGGAATTTTCATCTCTCAGACGAAGTTCACTAAAGAGCTTGTTGGGGAAATGATTTATCTTAACCTCTAGAATTGAGTAGAATATAACTTCTAAGAATGAAAAGTTAGTCTAAGTAAATATGCGTCGAATAGTATTCGACGCAACGTCGAAATATAGTCGACGTTTCTCTCAGAATGAGTCGAAGTAACTCTAAGAAGAATTCGACGTAATCTTAGTCGACGTACCTCTGACTTCTAGTCGACGCATGTGATAAAGTCGACGCACCTTCCTTATTCTCCTCTCGACGTCCAGGCAGGATGAAATCGACGTTTACGTCGAATAGTAATCGACGCACGTTGATATTTATAAGTAATTAAAAAACACGCCAGATCTCTTTCCTTCCTTCTGTAGATCTGATTTATATGGAATGATATTATTCTTTTATAGCCGTTCTGAATCAGCCTTTCCTTCTATTTGATTCTTGGCTAAATTGATTAAGATTATTATGGATATTATTTGAAATCAAAATGAATTCCTTTCCTTCTACAGAAGTGTTAATTATGGAAACTCTTATCTCTTTCTAATTCTCTGTCTACTAATTGATTATTCTCCTTTAGCAGAATGTTTTAAACAGAGCTATAAATAAGAAGGAGGTCGGCAGAGAATGAGAACAAGTGATCCACTTCATCCATTTTGAAATAGAGGAAAAGCTCCCAAGTGAAGAGTGAGAAAATTGAGAAAAGAGATATTGTGCTGCAGCAAAAGAAAAAGCCTTCATCTTCTCCTTCTTCTGAAGCCATTCTGCTGCAAATTCTGAAAGCTCTCACAAAAGAGAGAAAAGCTTACAATCTCCTTCTCACTATAGAAGAGAGATCCTATTCACTATACTTGTGCTTCTAATCTTCTTGCTAGGAAGAAGATTCTTTCTTACATATATTGTTTTCTGTTCTTCTACTTGTTCTACTTCTTCTCCTCTTTCTTACTTCATTTTCAAACTGTGTAAAAGAGTTTTTAGAATCTCTCTTCAAAAAATTCAGTTGTAGTGGTTCTAAGAGTCTCCTTATCAAAAGACTCAGTCTGGTTCTAAGAGTCTCCTTATCAAAAGACTCAGTGCAAGTTAGTGAATTCCTACCAAGGGGGTAGAAGGGTGGACTACCCAAAGTTTGAAGAACCATTATATTTTCTTGTGTTGTGCTGTGATTTTCTACTTGTTATTTTTCTTCTTTACTTGCTTAATTCTTGTTGGTGTGTGAGAAGTTTAAATCTGTGATTATTACACACATATATATATATATAATTGCACAAAGTATTCTTAATCTCTATTCACCCCCCCTCTAGAGAGTTCTAGTGAGGATAACTGTGCACTTTCAATTGGTATCAAAACGAGGTTGATCTAAAAAGGTTAACTCCTTGATCAAAAAGATCCTACTCCTTTATATATATATATTTCTGAAAAATATTTCTTTCCACATGGCACAAATCAAAGATTATGCTTCCACCAGACCACCAATGTGCAATCTTGAAAAGTTTGCAGTTTGGAAAACAAGAATAAGGATTTATATGAATTCTATTGATGAAGAATTATTTAATGTTATCTTGATAGGTCCTCCCAAGCCTTATAGAAGAGACTCAAGTGGTGAAGTGACTCAAACACTTGTCCCAAAGGCTGAGTGGACTGCTGAAGAGAAGAAGGCAGGAACATGTGATGCAAAAGCTGTGAACAATCTGGTCTCAACCCTCTCAGATGAAATCTTTCAAAAGGTTGTTGAATGTGAATCAGCCAAATAAATCTGGGAAGTTCTTACAAAGATGGTAGAAGGGAGTGCTGATGAAAGGAAAGATAGAAAGACTCTATTGATCTCCCAATATGAGAACTTTCAAAAGAAGCAGGAAGAAAGCATAACTGAGATGTATGACAGATTCAGTCTGATCATCAATCAATTAAGGAGCCTGGATAGAGAGATCTCTCTCACAGAGATCAATGACAAACTGTTAATGAGTCTCCCAAGTTCTTGGGACTCAAGAATATGGGCAATACGAGATACAAGAGGACAAAGGGAAATCTCAACAGATGCCCTCTTAGGAAAACTCAAATCTTATGAGCAACTGCTGAAAACCATAGAAGAGAGGGAAAGAAGAGGAAGCACTTCAACCTCCTCAAAAGATAGAAACATTACTTTGAAAGCAACAGAAGAAGAGACCCCTATCATTGAAGAAGAATTGTTCAGCCTCCTGGCCAGAAGATTCAAGAAATGGGTCAAGACAGATGGGTCTAGAAGGAGAGAATCAAAATCAAGGTATGATAAAACTCCTACTAAAGAAATCATTTGTTATTCCTGCAGGAAACCTGCACACATAGCACCAGAATGTCCAGAAAATACTGAGAAAAAGAAAGATCGGAAAAAGAAAGATCTTAAGAAAAAGGGGAAGAAGAAAGAAAGAGGCTTCTTGCAGAAGCTTGGAGTGAAACAGATTCTGAGGACAGCACCTCATCCAAAAGTGACAATGAAGAGTCTAAGCAAGAAGACCTATGTCTAATGGCTTTTGAAAGCTCAAAGGAAGAACATGATGCCAAATCATGGAGTGAGACAGAATCAGAAGGAGATCTTTTCTGAAGATGGTAAAGAAAATAGCCTTATTCTCATAGAGGAATCTGAGGATAAGGATGAGGTAAGCATTTTTGATGACATAGATTTTCTGTGTAATGACTTCAAAAGTGATTTTAAAGAATTATGTTTAGATCAACTAAAAGCTAAACAAGAAATTAATAATCTAAAAGAACAAATTAATGTCATTAAAAACCAGAGAAATATAGAGGATACTTGTTCTAAAAATTGTGAGTTAAGGGCTAATACCATAGAAAAAGAAATAGAGCGGGCTAAAATAGAAAACCAGCTTCTTAAGAATAAGGTATCCCAAGCAAAAGCCTTTGAAGAATCAATAAAAATGAGAAGCCAAACACTTAAAGAAATCAAAGAAAAACAAACAAAAAGACATAAAAATCTTGGGCTAGGAGCTGATCCCTCAGCTAGTCTAATTCCATCCAACAAACCTGCTTGGATGAGCCCTGTTAAATTCACTAAACCCACTAAATCAATAAACCAAGAAAAAGACTCACAAAATAAGGAAGAAGACTCCCTCAAGAGATAAACCATTTTGATGAAACATCATACTATACAGATGAAGACTCTCAAACTACTTTTAAGAAGGCAACTAAGTCAAAAGAAACAACTCATAAAGAAATAAAATCAGAAAAAGGGAAAAATAAAATTTGTAAAGACACAATTGCGTCGACTTCATATCGACGCATGAATGATAGTACATCGAATTCTACTCGACGCAATCTCTCAGATGCTTCGACCTCAAATCGACGCATGAATAAAACTGCGTCGACTTACAATCGACGCAACTTCTTCCATGCATCGATTCCGGATCAACGCAATCTAGAGAAGGCGTCGAATATATTTCGACGCAACTCTCAACATACGTCGAATGGATATCGACACATAAAACCTCAGAGCAACTTAAATACAGGACATAGCTATTCTTCAAAACCCTTCCATCTTAACCCCCATTCAGGACCCTTTCATCCTGACCAAAACTTTTATCCTGACCAAAACTTCTATCCTAATCAAAAGTCTTTTCATAATCAAAATTACTATCCTGATCATAACTTTTATCCTAATCAACAGCACTATCCCTCTCTAAACTCAAAATCCAATAATCTAAAGATAGTCAGATGTTATATCTGCAATAAAACTGGCCACATTGCCAAACAATGTTGGTATAATCAATCTAATTGACTATAAAAATTAGTACAAGACTGTCTTAGAAAATATTAGGAGCAGGAAGAAATAATCTCTCAAGGGCAAACCCAAAAACTTTTCAGGAAAATAAAAGTCATGTAGATTTTATAATCAACGCACCGTCGATAACTATCAATATTAACTTAAATCGACGCATGCGTCGACTCCAATCGACGTATACGTCGATATGAAACCCTAAAATCTCACCTCAGACTGTGCCGACGCTTACGTCGAATTCCACTCAACGTAACGTCGACTTCATGAAAAAGAGCGGCAATACTAAAATATTTTCAGTCACATCCACTGTAGTACCGAATATGCCTCGAATTCTGTCTCATTTTGACGTTTCACCTGACTTAAATAGACTCTTCAGTTAGAAATCCTCTCGCACCCTGCATCTTTCATCCCTCTTACCTCTTAGTCCAGCCATTTCTTCCACCTTCTCACTGACCAACAATGGATCCCAAGATAAACTCTGGGTTCGACATTGACCTCGAATCCTTCCAAGCCGCCGCAGAAAATTATAAGAGCATCATAGCTCTCTTCACTGAAGCTGGTCTGGATAAGCTCATCTCCACAAGATGCAAGCTCATGGAGACATAACTCACAGAGCTGATGACTCATGTTCAGATATCTGAACAAGGAGAAATCATAGGAACAATCCATGAGACACCTGTCTTAATTTCTGCAGAACACATTAGGACCACCTTTGATCTACCATCAGGTACAATCCAATATTATCTTTGTTCAAATAGGGAAAGCAAATCATTTTCTAAAGAATAACTAGAATAATTCCCCTATTAGGTGATGAACCTGTGGAACTTACCCCTGATGAAATAAAGAACCTGTTAACCACCA
Source organism: Dactylorhiza incarnata (assembly GCA_033032865.1). Lineage (NCBI taxonomy): Eukaryota > Viridiplantae > Streptophyta > Magnoliopsida > Asparagales > Orchidaceae > Dactylorhiza > Dactylorhiza incarnata. Next base: position 1,157,914 of record JAWHQI010000288.1, on the reverse strand, counting down.
TGAAGTTCTCCAAAGATAGACCAATCCACCTGAAGAAAATAGACTTCTCTGATGAGTACAGACTGTTGGAAGACATAGTAGGGAAAATACTACTGTGTAAGATCTCTGCCCATGATGCAGTGTCCAGACAGCAACTAAATCTCATGGGGGACCTTGTGCTGAAGAAGAAGGTAGACTGGGCAAGCTGCCTTCTCAAAATGATAGGCTTTAAATATTCTCACAAAGAGAATGCCTACATGAGAATCATGAGCCAAGTACTCTTCCACTCCTTCCCTAACCTATGTAGGTCAAAAGGAATCCCCATTCCACCTGGCAAGAGAATGTCCATAGCTCTCTTCTCAAAATGGACCAGGCAAATTCCCAAGCCTGGTTCCATTCCTGAAAGGACTCAATCTCCTCCTAACTCTCCTGTTCATCCATCTTCACCTCCTCCTCCTCTTCATATAGACATCTCTTCTATACCACCATCATCCACACCTTCCCAAATACCAACTCAATCACCTGCTCACACCTCATCTATTCCTCCACCTCCTTCATCAAATACACCTCATCCAAATGATACAGTCTCTTCTCCACCTTCATCACATACACCTCCACCATTATATCCTCCTCCATTGTCTCCTCCTCCTCCAACACAACATGAACCATCTCCATCCACTGAAAACCTCATCACCCAGTGTATCCAGTCAGCAGCCCAAAAATTTCAGGACATGCTGGATGGACACTGCTCTCAAATTCACTCCTCCATCTCACACATGCAGACCCAAATAGATGGGGTCAGTGCCTCTGTGCAAAGCCTAAAGACCTCTATCTCTTCCTCTAAGGTCACCAGATCTTTATTAACCTCCTTGGCTAAGAAGGTCAAGAAGGGGGAGAGGTTAGATGAAGAGCATCTCTCCAGTCATAAATCTCTCTCTCACAAGTCTCTTCCTACTTCAAAGAATGATAGTATTACACTGCTCAAGACCATTGGGAATGAAGTTGTACCTGAGCTACATAGTGAAGAGCACCTAACAGAGGTACTCAATATAGCAAGAGAAGCTACTCAACAAGTGATTCTATTACAAGGGGAGGCAAGTAGAGAGAGAATGAAGCTGAAAAGGGAACTGAGACTCAGGGGGAGCCAGATGCTGGTATACCTGAAACTGGAGATGAAAGAGAAACTGAAGAAGAAGCAAGAGGCTCAAAGGAAGGTCCATCCCAGGGGGAGCAAACTACTTTAACTCAGGGGGAGCAAATTGCTGAGACTAAGGGGGAGCTGAGGGAATCACCTGCTGCTGAGAAGGAGCAACCCACAAAAGTATTCACTAGAAAAAGAAAAACTCCTCCTACCCCAGAACAATGATGATATACTCTATTTTAACAATTGTCTATGCTTAAATGCTGATTAGTCAACTGAACATGAAAGTTATTTATATAATTTCTTATTTCATCTTCTTCTGATTGCTTAGCATATTTCTTCTCTATATAAATGCTTTATTGAGATGATTAAATACTGATAAAATTTCTCTCTAAATAGGGTTAAGACAAATAGGGGGAGATTGTTGGGGAAATGATTTATCTTAACCCCTAGAATTGAGTAGAATATAACTTCTAAGAATGAAAAGTTAGTCTAAGTAAATATGCGTCGAATAGTATTCGACGCAACGTCGAAATATAGTCGACGTTTCTCTCAGAATGAGTCGAAGTAACTCTAAGAAGAATTCGACGTAATCTTAGTCGACGTACCTCTGACTTCTAGTCGACGCATGTGATAAAGTCGACGCATCTTAGTCGACGCACCTTCCTTATTCTCCTCTCGACGTCCAGCCAGGATGAAATCGACGTTTACGTCGAATAGTAATCGACGCACGTCGATATCTATAAGTAATTCAAAAACACGCCAGATCTCTTTCCTTCTTTCTGTAGATCTGATTTATATGGAATGATATTATTCTTTTATAGCCGTTCTGAATCAGCCTTTCCTTCTATTTGATTCTTGGCTAAATTGAATAAGATTATTATGGATATTATTTGAAATCAGAATGAATTCCTTTCCTTCTACAGAAGTGTTAATTATGGAAACTCTTATCTCTTTCTAATTCTCTGTCTACTAATTGATTATTCTCCTTTAGCAGAATATTTTAAACAGAGCTATAAATAAGAAGGAGGTAGGCAGAGAATGAGAACAAGTGATGCACTTCATCCATTTTGAAATAGAGGAAAAGCTCCCAAGTGAAGAGTGAGAAAATTGAGAAAAGAGATATTGTGCTGCAGCAAAAGAAAAAGCCTTCATCTTCTCCTTCTTCTGAAGCCATTCTGCTGCAAATTTTGAAAGCTCTCACAAAAGAGAGAAAAGCTTACAATCTCCTTCTCACTATAGAAGAGAGATCCTATTCACTATACTTGTGCTTCTAATCTTCTTGCTAGGAAGAAGATTCTTTCTTACATATATTGTTTTCTGTTCTTCTACTTGTTCTACTTCTTCTCCTCTTTCTTACTTCATTTTCAAACTGTGTAAAAGAGTTTTTAGAATCTCTCTTCAAAAAATTCAGTTGTAGTGGTTCAAAGAGTCTCCTTATCAAAAGACTCAGTATGGTTCTAAGAGTCTCCTTATCAAAAGACTCAGTGCAAGTTAGTGAATTCCTACCAAGGGGGTAGAAGAGTGGACTACCCAAAGTTTGGGGAACCACTATATTTTCTTGTGTTATGCTGTGATTTTCTACTTGTTATTTTTTTTTTCTTTACTTGCTTAATTCTTGTTGGTGTGTGAGAAATTTAAATCTGTGATTATTACACATATATATATATATATAATTGCACAAAGTATTCTTAATCTCTATTCACCCCCCTCTAGAGAATTCTAGTGAGGATAACTGTGCACTTTCAATTGGTATCAAAGCGAGGTTAATCTAAAAAGGTTAACTCCTTGATCAAAAAGATCCCACTCCTTTATATATATATATTTCTGAAAAATATTTCTTTCCACATGGCACAAATCAAAGATTATGCTTCCACCAGACCACCAATGTGCAATCTTGAAAAGTTTGCAGTTTGGAAAACAAGAATTATGATTTATATGAATTCTATTGATGAAGAATTATTTAATGTTATCTTGACAGGTCCTCCCAAGCCATATAGAAGAGACTCAAGTGGTGAAGTGACTCAAACACTTGTCCCAAAGGCTGAGTGGACTGCTAAAGAGAAGAAGGCATGATCATGTGATGCAAAAGCTGTGAACATTCTGGTCTCAACCCTCTCAGATGAAATCTTTCAAAAGGTTGTTGAATGTGAATCAGCCAAAGAAATCTGGGAAGCTCTTACAAAGATGGTAGAAGGGAGTGCTGATGAAAGGAAAGATAGAAAGGCTCTATTGATCTCCCAATATGAGAACTTTCAAAAGAAGCAGGAAGAAAGCATATCTGAGATGTATGACAGATTCAGTCTGATCATCAATCAATTAAGGAGCCTGGATAGAGAGATCTCTCTCACAGAGATCAATGACAAACTGTTAATGAGTCTCCCAAGTTCTTGGGACTCAAGAATATGGGCAATAAGAGATACAAGAGGACAAAGGGAAATATCAACAAATGCCCTCTTAGGAAAACTCAAATCCTAAGAGCAACTGCTGAAAACCAGAGAAGAGAAGGAAAGAAGAGGAAGCACTTCAACCTCCTCAAAAGATAGAAACATTGCTTTGAAAGCAACAGAAGAAGAGACCCCTGTCACTGAAGAAGAATTGTTCAGCCTCCTGGCTAGAAGATTCAAGAAATGGGTCAAGACAGATGGGTCTAGAAGGAGAGAATCAAAATCAAGGTATGATAAAACTCCTACTAAAGAAATCATTTGTTATTCCTGCAGGAAACCTGGACACATAGCACCAGAATGTCCAGAAAATACTGAGAAAAAGAAAGATCTGAAAAAGAAAGATCTTAAGAAAAAGGGGAAGAAGAAAGAAAGAGGCTTCATTGCAGAAGCTTGGAGTGAAACAGATTCTGAGGACAGCACCTCATCCAAAAGTGACAATGAAGAGTCTAAGCAAGAAGACCTATGTCTAATGGCTTTTGAAAGCTCAAAGGAAGAACATGATGCCAAATCATGGAGTGAGACAGAATCAGAAGGAAGCATCTTTTCTGAAGATGGTAAAGAAAATAGCCTTATTCTCATAGAGGAATCTGAGGATAAGGATGAGGTAAGCATTTTTGATGACATAGATTTTCTGTGTAATGAATTCAAAAATGATTTTAAAGAATTATGTTTAGATCAACTAAAAGCTAAACAAGAAATTAATAATCTGAAAGAACAAATTAATGTCATTAAAAACCAGAGAAATATAGAGGATACTTGTTCTAAAAATTAAGAGTTAAGGGATAATACCATAGAAAAAGAAATAGAGAGGGCTAAAATAGAAAACCAGCTTCTTAAGAATAAGGTATCCCAAGCAAAAGCTTTTGAAGAATCAATAAAAATGAGAAGCCAAACACTTAAAGAAATCACAGAAAAACAAACAAAAAGTCATAAAAATCTTGGGCTAGGAGCTGATCCCTCAGCTAGTCTAATTCCATCCAACAAACCTGCTTGGATGAGCCCTGTTAAATTCACTAAACCCACTAAATCAATAAACCAAGAAAAAGACTCACAAAATAAGGAAGAAGACTCCCTCAATGAGATAAACCATTTTGATGAAACATCATACTATACAGATGAAGACTCTCAAACTACTTCTAAGAAGGCAACTAAGTCAAAAGAAACAACTAATAAAGAAATAAAATCAGAAAAAAGGTAAAATAAAATTTGTAAAGACACAATTGCGTCGACTTCATATCGACGCATGAATGATAGTACGTCGAATTCTACTCGACGCAATCTCTCAGATGCTTCGACCTCAAATCGACGCATGAATAAAACTGCGTCGACTTACAATCGACGCAACTTCTTCCATGCATCGATTCCAGATCAACGCAATCTAGAGAAAGCGTCGAATATATTTCGATGCAACTCTCAACATACGTCGAATGGATATCGATGCATAAAACCTCAGAGCAACTTAAATACAGGACATAGCTATTCTTCAAAACCCTTCCATCTTAACCCCCATTCAGGACCCTTTCATCCTGACCAAAACTTTTATCCTGACCAAAACTTCTATCCTAATCAAAAGTCTTTTCATAATCAAAATTACTATCCTGATCATAACTTTTATCCTAATCAACAGCACTATCCCTCTCTAAACTCAAAATCCAATAATCTAAAGATAGTCAGATGTTATATCTGCAATAAAACTGGCCACATTGCCAAACAATGTTGGTATAATCAATCTAATTGACTATAAAAATTAGTACAAGACTGTCTTAGAAAACATTAGGAGCAGGAAGAAATAATCTCTCAAGGGCAAACCCAAAAACTTTTCAGGAAAATAAAAGTCATGTAGATTTTATAATCAACGCACCGTCGATAACTATCAATAATAACTTAAATTGACGCATGCGTCGACTCCAATCGACGTATACGTCGATATGAAACCCTAACATCTCACCTCAGACTGTGCCGACGCTTACGTCGAATTCCACTCAACGTAACGTCGACTTCATGAAATAGAGCGGCAATACTAAAATATTTTCAGTCACATCCACTGTAGTACCGAATATGCCTCGAATTGTGTCTCATTTCGACGTTTCACCTGACTTAAATAGACTCTTCAGTTAGAAATCCTCTCGCACCCTGCATCTTTCATCCCTCTTACCTCTTAGTCCAGCCATTTCTTCCACCTTCTCACTGACCAACAATGGATCCCAAGATAAACTCTGGGTTCGACATTGACCTCGAATCCTTCCAAGCCGCCGCAGAAAATTATAAGAGCATCATAGCTCTCTTCACTGAAGCTGGTCTGGATAAGCTCATCTCCACAAGATGCAAGCTCATGGAGACATAACTCACAGAGCTGATGACTCATGTTCAGATATCTGAACAAGGAGAAATCACAGGAACAATCCATGAGACACCTGTCTTAATTTCTGCAGAACACATTAGGACCACCTTTGATCTACCATCAGGTACAATCCAATATTATCTTTGTTCAAATAGGGAAAGCAAATCATTTTCTAAAGAATAACTAGAATAATTCCCCTATTAGGTGATGAACCTGTGGAACTTACCCCTGATGAAATAAAGAACCTGTTAACCACCATGAAGTTCTCCAAAGATAGACCAATCCACCTGAAGAAAATAGACTTCTCTGATGAGTACAGACTGTTGGCAGACATAGTAGGGAAAATACTACTGTGTAAGATCTCTGCCCATGATGCAGTGCCCAGGCAGCAACTAAATCTCATGGGGGCCCTTGTGCTGAAGAAGAAGGTAGACTGGGCAAGCTGCCTGCTCAAAATGACAGGCTTTAAATATTCTCACAAAGAGAATGTCTACATGAGAATCATGAGCCAAGTACTCTTCCACTCCTTCCCTGACCTATGTAGGTCAAAAGGAATCCCCATTACACCTGGCAAGAGAATGTCCATAGCTCTCTTCTCAAAATGGACCAGGCAAATTCCCAAGCCTGGTTCCATTCCTGAAAGGACTCAATCTCATCCTAACTCTCCTGTTCATCCATCTTCACCTCCTCCTCTTCATACAGACATCTCTTCTGTACCACCATCATCCACACCTTCCCAAATACCAACTCAATCACCTGCTCACACCTCATCTATTCCTCCACCTCCTTCATCAAATACACCTCATCCAAATGATACAGTCTCTTCTCCACCTTCATCACATACACCTCCACCATTATATCCTCCTCCATTGTCTCCTCCTCCTCCAACACAACATGAACCATCTCGATCCACTGAAAACCTCATCACCCAGTGTATCCAGTCAGCATCCTAAAAATTTCAGGACATGCTGGATGGACACTGCTCTCAAATTCACTCCTCCATCTCACACATGCAGACCCAAATAGATGGGGTCAGTGCCTCTGTGCATAGCCTAAAGACCTCTATCTCTTCCTCTAAGGTCACCAGATCTTTCTTAACCTCCTTGGCTAAGAAGGTCAAGAAGGGGGAGAGGTTAGATGAAGAGCAGCTCTCCAGTCATAAATCTCTCTCTCACAAGTCTCTTCCTACTTCAAAGAATGATAGTATTGCACTGCTCCAGACCATTTGGAATGAAGTTGTACCTGAGCTACATAGTGAAGAGCACCTAACAGAGGTACTCAATATAGCAAGAGAAGCTACTCAACAAGTGATTCTATTACAAGGGGAGGCAAGTAGAGCAGAGAATGAAGCTGAAAAGGGAACTGAGACTCAGGGGGAGCCAGATGCTAGTATACCTGAAAATGGAGATGAAAGAGAAACTGAAGAAGAAGCAAGAGGCTCAAAGGAAGGTCCATACCAGGGGGAGCAAACTACTTTAACTCAGGGGGAGCAAATTGCTGAGACTTAGGGGGAGCTGAGGGAATCACCTGCTGCTGAGAAGGAGCAACCCAGAAAAGTATTCACTAGAAAAAGAAAAACTCCTCCTACCCCTGAACAATGATGATATACTCTATTTTAACAATTGTCTATGCTTAAATGCTGATTAGTCAACTGAACATGAAAGTTATTTATATAATTTCTTATTCTATCTTCTTCTGATTGCTTAGCATATTTCTTCTCTATATAAATGCTTTATTGAGATGATTAAATACTGATACAATTTCTCTCTAAATAGGTTTAAGACAAATATGGGGAGATTGTTGGGGAAATGATTTATCTTAACCCCTAGCATTGAGTAGAATATAACTTCTAAGAATGAAAAGTTAGTCTAAGTAAATATGCGTCGAATAGTATTCGACGCAACGTCGAAATATAGTCGACGTTTCTCTCAGAATGAGTCGAAGTAAGTCTAAGAAGAATTCGACGTAATCTTAGTCGACGTACCTCTGACTTCTAGTCGACGCATGTGATAAAGTCGACGCATCTTAGTCGACGCACCTTCCTTATTCCCCTCTCGACGTCCAGCCAGGATGAAATCGACGTTTACGTCGAATAGTAATTGACGCACGTCGATATCTATAAGTAATTCAAAAACACGCCAGATCTCTTTCCTTCTTTCTGTAGATCTGATTTATATGGAATGATATTATTCTTTTATAGCCGTTCTGAATCAGCCTTTCCTTCTATTTGATTCTTGGCTAAATTGATTAAGATTATTATGGATATTATTTGAAATCAGAATGAATTCCTTTCCTTCTACAGAAGTGTTAATTATGGAAACTCTTATCTCTTTCTAATTCTCTGTCTACTAATTGATTATTCTCCTTTAGCAGTATATTTTAAACAGAGCTATAAATAAGAAGGAGGTCGGCAGAGAATGAGAACAAGTGATCCACTTCATCCATTTTGAAATAGAGGAAAAGCTCCCAAGTGAAGAGTGAGAAAATTGAGAAAAGAGATAGTGTGCTGCAGCAAAAGAAAAAGCCTTCATCTTCTCCTTCTTCTGAAGCCATTCTGCTGCAAATTCTGAAAGCTCTCACAAAAGAGAGAAAAGCTTACAATCTCCTTCTCACTATAGAAGAGAGATCCTATTCACTATACTTGTGCTTCTAATATTCTTGCTAGGAAGAAGATTCTTTCTTACATATATTGTTTTCTGTTCTTCTACTTGTTCTACTTCTTCTCCTCTTTCTTACTTCATTTTCAAACTGTGTAAAAGAGTTTTTAGAATCTCTCTTCAAAAAATTCAGTTGTAGTGGTTCAAATAGTCTCCTTATCAAAAGACTCAGTCTGGTTCTAAGAGTCTCCTTATCAAAAGACTCAGTGCAAGTTAGTGAATTCCTACCAAGGGGGTAGAAGAGTGGACTACCCAAAGTTTGGGGAACCACTATATTTTCTTGTGTTGTGCTGTGATTTTCTACTTGTTATTTTTCTTCTTTACTTGCTTAATTCTTGTTGGTGTGTGGGAAGTTTAAATCTGTGATTATTACACACACATATATATATATATATATATATAATTGCACAAAGTATTCTTAATCTCTATTCACACCCCTCTAGAGAATTCTAGTGAGGATAACTGTGCACTTTCAGAGCTCCTTAAGAAATTTGGAATGGAGAGTGCAACCTCTATGAGGACTCCAATGGGCTCAAGCATGTCTCTGGACAAGGATGAGAAAGGGAAACCTTTTGATGAAACCAAGTACAGAAGCATAATTGGGTCCTTGCTCTACCTTACTGCTAGTAGGCCTGATATAATGTTTTCAACATGTGTTTGTGCCAGGTATCAGGTGAACTGTAAGGAATCTCATTATGCCACTGCAAAGAGGATTTTGAGATACCTTAAGGGTACACCAAATCTCGGCTTATGGTACCCGAGAAGCAATGACTTTGAACTAATTGGTTTTTCATATGCTGATTTTGTAGGTAGCAAAGATGATAGAAAGAGTACTTCAGGAACTTGCCAATTCTTGGGAAAAAGGCTTGTTTCATGGAGTAGCAAGAAGCAAAATTGTGTTGCAATATCAACTGCTGAATCAGAGTATATCTCTACCGGCAGTTGCTGTGCACAACTCTTGTGGATAAAGAATCAGCTTGAGGACTATAACTTAAAGCTCACAGAAATCCCCATGTTCTGTGACTCCTCATGTGCTATTGCCATAGAAAATAATCCAGTCTCTCACAGCAGAACAAAGCACATCGAGCTTCACTACCACTTTATCCGGGAACATGTTGAGAGTAAGGATATAAATTTGTTATATGTTAATACTGACAAGCAAATTGCAGATATTTTTACAAAGCCTCTAGATGAGACCAAGTTCAATTTCTTCAAAATGGAACTTGGAATGCTTAACAAGGAATCTTGAAGACAGGACTGTTGGAATTTCACGAAATTGCACGGGATTTCACTGGATAAATCAGAAAATTTCATGAAGTTTCACGGGATTTCACATGTCAAAATATTTCTTTTCTCGGACACGTCTCCCGTGAAATCTTATTATTAAATACAATTTATTGGATCCAAAGAGCCATCTGTGAAATCAGGTACGCGCCCAATTATATATATATATATAAATATTGAAAACACGTGATTCCACGCGATCATTCCGAGAAAATCCTATTCGTCTCTTCGGCTCTCTCGAGCAATTACTGTTCTTCTTCCCGATTTCGTCAAATTCAATGGCGCCCAAAGCTTCTGGAGGTTTGCACTCAGGCGGAGAGCTGGTGAGAGGCGCATTCCGAACTGCTTCTGATGAATTTCGAAACATCATTTTGATGCTTGATGTGGCCGGGCTGAGTTTTGTCTTGGAAGAGCCAGCCAGGATTCTCGAACAGGATGTTCTGGAATTCTTCAGAAATGCCAGGATCTCCAGTCAAGGTAAGAAGATCAAAAGCTCCATTAGGTCATGCAAGATTATTCTGAAGGCTAGTGGCATCAATAGAATTTTGAGGATGCCTGAAGTAGAATCTGAAGAACTGTATGTTGAAGATATCCTAAGAGCCAAAAGGTTCTGTGGCATTACTGATGAAGGTTCAAAAATAAGGAGAAAGTTTATGAATGATGGCGGCAAGCTGCTTTGTGATATTATAGGAAAGGTATTACTTTGTAAAGTAGGTTCTCATGACTACTTCTCTGAGGAAGCTTTTAAGATTCATACAGCCATCATCTGTAGAAAGAACTTCAACTTTGGTGAAGCTATTTTTGAGAAGATCAAGGAAAGCTTTCAGACTCCAAATTTTGGAAGGATTATCAGTTTGCTTCTGCATGGATGTAATCCAGATTTGTTCAATCTTGGAAGAGGTACCCCACTCCATCACACCAAGAAAATCACCTCTTCTATTTTCTCAAAATGGGAAAGAGTTATTTCAAAGGGTGGAGTAAAGAATGTTGCTAGTGATGATGAGGCATCTTTGCTGAATGATGATAGAACTCTTGAAGTAGGACAACCCTCAAGGGGTAGTGGACCTAGTCCAGCTCCTGATCAGGGAAGAGGTGAACATGTTGAGGGGGAGCTTCCAACCCCAAGAGACAATGTTGAAAGTGGTGCTGCTACAAAAGAAATTCCTCCTAGTGAAGCTGATCAAGTTCCTGTTGATCCAGTTAGTACTGCTGTCCCTGATGTTGTTCATGACCTGGAGGGTCAAGGGAAATTTGCTGATATAGATGAAGCTGCTATGCTAGAAGAATTAAGGAGATCACCTGCAGTGGTTGTTTCTAATTCAGAAGATAATGAAGACTTGCCAGATCCTGCATATGTTCATTCTGAGAAATCTGACTCAATGGAGAAGGGCAGTTTTGGTGATCAGTTGGGGTTTGCCAAGAGGATGTCTTTGACTGAGGGGGAGAAAGAACATGTAGACATATTCATGGGAGAATCTGCAGTTCCTCAGGTTCTTCCTTCTGTGTTGCTCTTGCCCCCACCAGAAAGTCTTGTTAGAAAATCTCTAAGAGTAACTGTGCTTGATAAGCAAGCACAGTCTACCAGTTTTGTAGCTGATAGAGCCTTTCCTGAAGATTTTGAATCTGGAGAGAGCTCTCAATCTTCTCTGCTGAAGTCTATTGCAGGTTTGCTGCAAGCTCAGACTGAGCATTTTGATAAGTCTATCAAGAAAGTCTATCAGAAGATTGATACTGTTGATAGTGCCTTGAGGCAGGAAATGACTGAAATGAGGCATGAAATGGGCAAATTCAAAAGTGATCAAGAAGCCTGGATGACAAAGTCAGGAAAGGCATTGGACCACACAAACAAGGGAGTTGGGCATGTTCTAAATAACTTGCATCAGGTTGCTGAAGATGTTCTTCATCTGAATACTGCTCAAACAGCTCTCAGAGTTTCTCATGATCAAGGGCTTACTTTTCTGGATGATCAAGTTGAAAGGCAACTGGCCAAACTCTATGCCCTCCTACATGAAGATGTCATAAAGGGTGAGGAGAGTATTGTGTCTAAGATAGAGGAGAGTGCTAGTAAAGTGAATGATTTGGATTTTAGAGTGAATGATTTGGATGGAAATGTATTTTCAAAAATGCAAGAGCTTCAGGAGAACATCTTGCAAAATGTTAAAGATGTAAATTGGTATACCCATGAATCAACAAGTTGGCTGTTCAAGGAAGTTGTAAGCATGCTTGGATTCACTGTGGTGGACAAAATGTCAGATGCTCCAGGTCCAAGTGCTCCAAGTTCTTCTCCAATTCCTGTTGAGGATTTTGATTCTGCTGAAGCAGATATCCCAGCCTCTACCTACCAAGAGTTCTGGGATATCCAGTGCTTGAAAGCTCCAAGGTTCCTGAATCTTCTGAAAAGTCTTTAAAAAGGATGATTTTTGGTGATAAACCTTCTGCTAAAAAGTCTAATCCTCATAAGAAGATCAGAGAATTTTATGATAGGCCTCCTCCAAGAAATTTCCAAGAAAGCTGGAGTCCCACTTCAAAGGATATCATTCTTACAACTTTCAACCTTGTTAGTAAGCATCATGAAAGTGTCAGTGTTCATTATAGTCAGGATGAATGGGACAAGTTCAAAAGGAGAACAACTGAAAGGACAATTCATTTCAAGACAGGTGGATCTAAAGAAACTGCTCGTGATAAATATTGGCCTAAGCCAAAGGCATTTTTTGAAAGAATGGAATCTGAACAGGAAAAGAGAGCTGAAGCAGTGGAAATAATTTTTGGAAAGCTGAAAGGCAAGGATCAAGCATGAGCTGAGCTGTTCTGGAATCATGCTGTTTTCTTTGTTTATATATATATATATTTCTGTGTTAAGATAAACATTGAGTTTTGCTTTAAATATTACTGCCTGTTTTGTGCTCTTCTTATTCATTATATTTTCTGAACAATTCAACTTAGTGCATAGGGTTATGACATCTTCAAATAGGGGGAGATTGTTGGGCATTGTATCCACAATTACCTGGATTTGAAGATGTCCCATAGTGAACTAGATTGAATTGAGTATGTATTTGATGATTTCTGTTTAGATGTGTTATGACAGGTCTTAATGCTAAGTGCACACCAAAGTCAGGTTGCAATGGATCACCAAACACAGTTCTAGACAGTGTAATCCCTCATTATGTAGAACAAAGTGTTGGTCCATGTGTAATCTCTCTATTGGGGTGTACTTCATATACTCATAACTGAAGGTTTTCAAGTTTGAGGAGTGGAGCAGGTTTTCAGAAGAACAGGAATTTTTGCTGAGTCAATTCGTCGAGATGTCGCGTGAAGTTCCGATGAATCTCGACGAATCCAGACAGAAGCCAAATTTCCAGTTTGAAGAAGAAATTTCTGCGGCTATGTCTATTCGTCGAATGTTCTCGTGAACTCCTGACGAATATCGACGAACGCAGACAGAAGTCAATAAGGCAGGCTTGTGAAGGAAAATGTGCGGCTAAGTCAATTCGTCGAATGTTCTCGAGAACTCCCGACGAATTCCGACAAATGAAAACAGAAGACAGTTTTCAAGCTTTGATCAGTTTTTTCAATGGCTAAGTCAATTCGTCGAATGTTCACGTGAAGTCTCGACGAATGACGGACAGACAGATTTCAAATTTACGTTTCATTTTCAAAAATTAGAGTTCGCCGCCATGCACAGTACACGTGGCGATCCCTCCTTGTTTGTCACCCGAGCCGTTGGATGTCTCCCTATAAATAGTCCTTTATTTTTAGGGCAAAAACAAGAGATTGAACCCGATTGAAAAAGAAGACCTCAGCCGTTTTCCTTCTTGCGTGCGAACAAGTTTCTGAGATTTACAGTGCGCCGCTCAAGATTCGTTCTTCAGTGATTGCTAGAGATTTCTCAGATAAGAAGGCCTTTGATCAAGTTGCTGCTCTCAATATTGAAGATCTTTTCGATTTAATCAAAGGGCCTACTCAGATCAGGTTTGCCGATTCTTCATTCTTCCTAATCCTTGAAGATCCAAGCTTTCACTCTAAAGGAAGAAGAAGATTCAGTCTATCCAGATCTGAAGTTAATCTCTATTGAGATTCAAGAGAAGTTTCATTTCAAACTCTATTTAATTTTTGTAGGAGTTTTTTACTCCGAGTCATTTTTGTAGGAGTTGTTTACTCCGAATTGTAGGAGTTGTTTTCTCCGAGTTTGTAGGAGCCGTTGTCTCCGAGTGTAGGATTTGTTGATAAATCCGAGTTTTGGTGAAGTTGCCGACGCTAGCCCGAAGTGCTAGATAGGCGGAGCGGGAGAGAGGAGTACCCACCCTTGGGGAACCTCTATAAATCTTGTGTCTCTGTGCTGTGTTTTTTTTGTTGTGTTTGTGCAAAAGTTTTTATTCCGCAATCGCAGTAGAGATCACCTATTCACCCCACTCTAGGTGATTTAGGTAGACAATGATTTCTTTCAGTATTTTCCTTTTCATGTCATTTCTAGGTCATAAGTGTTTATTTTGAAATTCTGTTTCTAATTTAGCTTAATTTCAATTTTTGCAGAATTTTGGGACAAATTGGAGAAATTGACAAGTACACGCCCTCAGTCACGCCCGTGACCAAGGGCGTGTAACCTAAAGATCAGTCCAGAGTCGATGCCGCGCCAATTGAGCTAGTCCACAGCGAGTTACGCCCTCGGTCACGCCCGTGACCCAGTGTCACGCCCGTGACTAGGGGCGTGTAATATTAGAATCTTCCCAGCTGGCTGCTGACGAGATGTGGAGATGCTGTCGAGAAGTCAACCTAAGTCACGCCCGTGACCCACATGTCACGCCTGTGACTTGCCCGCGTGATATCTACTTCGCCGCCGCGCCGAATTCCAGCCCACGCTGCATTTAATGAAACCGTCCAAAGTCACGCCCGTGACCAAAATTACACGGGCGTGTAATGTCCGCTTTTCTCCATGCCGTCCAGAAAGCCCACGCCGCTGTCGGATCCGATGTGAATAGTGCAGTCACGCCCTAGGTCACGCCCGTGACCGAGGGCGTGTAACTTGAAATTTTTGCCTATAAATTCAGAGGCTCTCCTTAAGTCCAGGGTTCAGAATTTTGGAGTGGGGGAGGTGCTGCTAGAGCTGATAGTGAGTCTTTCATGTTCATGTTCTTCCTTAAGCTTTCATGTTCTCTTTTTCATGTAATGTACTAGTTTTTAATTCTTGCTTGCACTAGTTAATTAAAGCTTATAACTTTACTTTCCTAGCTTTGTAATCTCTCTTTAAGCTTGTAATCATTTTGGTTTTCAATAAAATTAAGTTTCCTCTTTCATGTTCTCTTTCTCTCCTTAGTATTTTCTCTTTTATGAATGTTAATTTTCCTTTCCCTTCATGCAATGTTTAATCTTCTCATTTAGCTTGCAATTAGTTTCTCTTTTTAGCTAAGTAATCAAAACCTCAAATTTTCATCGATAAAATAATAGTGATTTTCCTCGAAGTAGAAGTAATCAACGCGCCCCGTGGAATATGACCTTGATATTCCTAAATATCCTATACTATAGACGATAAGGTACACTTGCCTTTATCGGATATAGTTTTGGAGAAAATCTCAAACCTTCACTAAATTTCTAAACCGAAAAATCTATATCAAGTTTTTGGCACCATTGTCGGGGACTTTTGCGTGGATATTTTGAAAAGTGGATAGCTATTAATTTTATCATGCTTCTTTTTATTTTATTTTGCTTTTTCTAAATCTCAAAAAGAATAAATGTTTTTTTTGTTTTTTTTCCTCTTCCTTTCTTCTCCTTTTTAGTGTATGACCCGAGGTAGCACTTCGATTCTTCCTTTTGATCCGGAGATCGAGCGAACCCTTTTGAGGCACCGCCGTTCTCGTAATCAGGGAAATCAAGTAGAATCCAAAGAGTCGATCGGGGACACTAACACAGCGAATATGGATCATAATCTTAATCCTCATAATCTTAACGAGCCAAATCCTGATGAGGACGCGCAACGGACCATGTCCTATTATGCGCGGCTGAATTTGGAAGGCACACAATCGAGTATTGTTCGCCCCACGGTGGCGAACAATAATTTTGAGATCAAGTCCAGCATCATACAAATGGTGCAACAATCGGTGACCTTTGATGGTCAACCGGACGAGGATCCAAATTCACATATTTCTTACTTTCTTGAAATTTGCGACACTTTTAAGATCAATGGCGTCACCGATGACGCCATTCGATTATGTCTTTTTCCTTTTTCTTTGCGGTCTAAGGCCAAGTATTGGCTGGGCTCCCTACCTAGGGGATCTATCACTACATGGGCCGAAATGGCGAAAAAATTTCTCAATAAATATTTTCCGCCTTCAAAGACCGCTAAATTGTACACGAATATTTCGTCGTTCATGCAAATCGACTCGGAGACTCTCTATGACACATGGGAGCGCTTCAAGGAGCATTTGCGCCGATGCCCTCACCACGCACTTGCCACTTGGCAACAAGTGCAAATATATTATAATGGCTTAAATCTCCAAACGAGGCAAATGATTGATGCGGCCGCGGGGGGGGGGGGGGGGGGGGGGGGGACATTAAATAACAAAACCCCGATCGCCGCTCAAGAGATTTTCGAAGAGATGGCCACAAATGCATATCAATGGAACATGCCCCGAGCGCGGCCTAATAAGCCGGCGGGAATTTTTGAAATAGACGCAAACGTGAATTTGGCTTTACAAGTTGAGCGCTTAACAAAGCAAGTGGCGGAGATGTCTGCTTCCTCCGCCACTCCTCCTTGGGCTAATAATGTTTTAATTGAGGAACATGTTGACTACATGGGAAATCCGCCTCGGCCTTCCTATAACCCCAACACCGCTCCGTATAACAACACATACAATGCGGGTTATAGGAATCATCCGAATTTCTCACGGAGCAACCAAGGAAATGCTCAGCGTCCTATGAATTTAAATCAACCTCCCCCTAATCAACTTATTAACTTAACTCCGCCTCCAAATTTGATCTCTCAAAATTTTAATCCACCCGGTTTTCCACTGCAACAACAAAAACTCTCTCCGCTTGAAGAGGTTTTTGCAAAATATGTTGCTACAAATGAAACGAACATCCGGAACCTTACCGGATCGATCATAAATTTAGAGAATCAAGTGGGCCAACTCGCAAAGATGATTTCTGAGCGTCAGCAAGGAGCACTACCGGGGAATACCGAGCAAAATCCAAAGGAGAGCGTGCATGCGATTACACTCCGAAGCGGGAAGGAGGTGGTTCAAAAATAGGACGAACCCAAGGTAATCTCCTCTCCTCCTACTTTTAATTCATCTTGTAATTTGCCCGCTACGATAGCTCCGCACGCTTCTATTCTAAATCAGCGCACTCTTACTTCTAATATTCTGTATCCATCTAAATTTAAAAATGAGTGCGCCGAAAAAAAAAAAAATTAGATGTCTTAAAACAAATCCATATTAATGTACCTTTCTGCGAGGCTATCTCACAAATGCCTAAATATGCGAAATATCTTAAGGAGTTGCTCTCCAATAAGAAAAAGTTAGAAGATATTTCGCATATTTCTTTAAACGCAGAATGCTCCGCGGTTGTACTCAACAAATTGCCTAAAAAAGCAAATGACCCGGGACGGTTCTCTATCCCATGTCTATTTGGCAATTCGTTAGTAAAACACGCCTTAGAGGATCTTGGAGCAAGCATCAACCTTATGCCGTTTTCTTTGTTCAAAAAGCTAGGTCTAGGAAATCCAAGGCCCACTCGAATGAGTATTCAATTAGCGGATCGTTCTTTAAAATATACGGTAGGAATAGTGGAGGACGTGCTCGTCAAGGTTGACAAATTCATCTTCCCGGTGGATTTTGTCATTCTTGACATCGAAGAGGATGCCGAAGTACCCCTCATACTCGGCCTCCCCTTCCTTGCCACCTCCCGCGTTATTATAGACGTAAGTAACGGAAAGCTCCTCCTACGGGTTGGAGACGATGAAGTTACTTTCAGCATAAATTCCTCGATGCGGAACACGCTAGAAAACGACGATTTTTTTTTTTTTACTTGGAAGAGTGTTGCGAGTTCGATTCATCCCTCGAGTTAGTTTCATCGGCGAGTAGTGATTCCGAGCCCGTAGAGCTCTTTTATGATGAAGAAGAAGTTTCTCACCCCACACCACCCGAACCATTACTTTTAGAAAAATTAAAAATCAAGACTTCTTATGAAGAACCACCCGAATTAGAGTTGAAACAACTCCCCCCTCACCTTAAATACTTGTTTTTGGAAAATGAGTCTAAGCTACCCGTCATCATTTCATCCGATCTTAGCAACTCAGAAATTTCTGAGTTGACTATAGTCTTAAGAAAGCACCGCCACGCAATTGCGTGGCAATTATCGGACATTAAGGGTATAAACCCATCTCTCTGCACTCATAAAATATTTCTCGAAGAAAATTCCCGCAACTCAGTCCAGCCTCAACGACGACTAAACCCGAACATGAAAGAAGTCGTTAAGGCCGAAGTTATAAAACTTCTGGACGCGGGAATCATCTACCCGATATCGGACAGTACTTATGTTAGCCCAGTACAAGTCGTGCCAAAGAAAGGGGGTGTCACGGTAGTCGCGAACGAAAATAACGAATTGATCCCAACCCGTACGGTTACCGGTTGGCGGATGTGCATCGACTATCGGAAATTAAATGATGCCACCCGTAAGGATCACTTCCCTCTACCATTTTTCGACCAAATTTTAGAGCGCCTCTCGGGTCACTCCTACTACTGTTTTCTCGATGGTTTGTCGGGATACTTCCAAATCCCGATTTCGCCCGACGACCAAGAGAAAACCACTTTCACTTGTCCCTTTGGCACCTTCGCTTATCGAAGGATGGCATTCGGTCTTTGTAACGCGCCAGCTACATTCCAAAGATGTATGCTGGCAATATTTGACGAGTTAGTAGAGGAGGTGATGGAAGTATTTATGGACGACTTCTCCGTATACGAAAGTTCATTTGAAAACTGTTTAAAAAATCTTGAGCGCGTGTTGCAGTGATGTGAGGAAACAAATTTAGCGCTTAATTGGGAAAAATGCCATTTTATGGTCAAGGAAGGACTAGTCCTTGGCCATAAAATTTCGGGCAAGGGGATCGAGGTCGATAGGGCCAAGATCGAAGTAATTGAAAAGCTCCCCCCTCCAACTAACGTAAAAGCTATTAGGAGTTTCCTAGGCCACGCGGGGTTCAATCGGCGCTTTATACAAAATTTTTCCAAAATCACAAAGCCGTTAACCCATCTTCTCGAGAAAGAAACATCTTTTCTTTTTAACGATGAATGCAATTTAGCCTTTCAACTTATCAAAGAGAAACTTATAAACTCCCCGATTCTAGTCGCCCCAGATTGGTCGCTCCCTTTTGAAATCATGTGCGACGCGAGTGATATTGCGGTTGGTGCCGTTTTAGGTCAACGGGTGAGTAAGTATTTTCACCCGATCTATTATGCGAGCAAAAAACTCACGTCGGCACAAGCAAACTACACCACGACTGAGAAGGAACTTCTAACAATCGTTTTCGCCTTCGATAAGTTTTGCTCGTATATCACTCTCTCAAAAGTTATCGTCTTCACAGATCACTCCGCGCTTAGGTATCTCTTGAGTAAATCGGACACCAAGCCTCGTCTTTTGCGATGGATCCTCCTCTTGCAGGAGTTTGACTTAGAGATCCGGGATAAAAGAGGAGCCGAAAACTTGGCGGCCGATCACCTTTCTCGTTTAGAAAATCCCTCCCCGGAAGCATTAATAGAGGCCGACATTAACGATAATTTTCCCGAAGAGCACCTCCTAGCTCTCGAAAATATTAGTTCATCTTCTACCCCCTGGTTTGCGGATTTGGCTAACTATTTAGTAGCCCGGGTCCTGCCAAAAGAATTCTCGAGTCAGCAAAAGAAGAAATTCTTTTTTGATTTAAAGAATTACTTCTGGGAGGACCCCCTTTTATTCCGTGTATGCGCAGACCAGGTTGTGAGAAGATGTGTTTCAAGTGAGGAAGGCCTTAAAATTTTACGTCATTGTCATGAGGGACCCACCGGTGGTCATTATCATTCAAACCGAACCGCGAGGAAGGCGCTGGAGGCGGGCTTTTATTGGCCCACGCTCTTCAAAGATGCTCACACCCTTGTGAGTACTTGCGACAGCTGCCAGCGATCGGGGAACATCTCTCGCCGGGATGAGATGCCCCAAAACATTTTCTTAGAATGCAAAATTTTCAACCTTTGGGGTATCGATTTTGTTGGTCCTCTCTCTCCCTCTTTTTCAAATAAATATATTCTAGTGGCGGCCGACTACGTATCAAGGTGGGCGGAAGCGCAAGCTCTCCCCACCAACGATGCGCGAGTCGTCGTTAATTTCTTAAAAAAATTATTTTCTCGATTTGGCACGCCGCGCGCTATTATGAGTGATCGGGGCACCCATTTTTGCAATAGTCAATTTACAAAATTTTTAGCAAAATATGGTGTCACACACAAATTATCCACCGCATATCACCCACAAATGAGCGGCCAAGTCGAAGTTGTTAATCGAGAATTAAAACGGATTTTAGAAAAAACAGTTTCTATTAATCGGAAGAATTGGGCAATAAAGCTCGATGACGCGCTATGGGCCTATCGAACGGCGTACAAGACCGCTATCGGCTGTACACCGTATCGAATTGTTTATGGCAATGCTTGCCACCTTCCGGTCGAATTAGAACACCGCGCATTTTGGGCGCTTAAATTTTTAAACCTCGATTCCACTCTAGCGGGAGAACAAAGAAAATTCCAAATGAATGAATTAGATGAGTGGCGAGCGAATGCGTATGAGAGCAATAAATTATATAAGGAGCGAACAAAGTTTTATCACGATAAGCATATAAAATTTTGAAAAACTTTTTCGCCGGGCGATCTCGTCCTCCTTTATAATTCCCGCCTTCGCCTTTTTCCGGGAAAACTAAAATCCCGATGGTCTGGACCCTTTATTGTTAAAGAGGTTTGGTCCTATGGGACAATTTTAATTTCCCACCCGGAAAAAGGTACCTTCAAAGTTAACGGGCACCGCCTTAAATTATATCTTCCGGGAGAGTTAACTAATGAAAAGAGTGATTCGATTGTATTTCAACCTATAATATGATCGGCAAGTGGGTCAAGCTACGCGACCTTAAACAAAGCGCTTTTGGGAGGCACCCCAAAGTTATCTTTTTATTATTTTCTCTTGTTCTTTAACATATTTTGTAGGTAATCGTTGCTTCCCCGCGCAAACTTCAAAAAATTAGGGAAGCCCTTTCTCTTAATTCCTTCTCTTTTATCATGCATTTCCTTTTTGTTTTGCACTTTATTTTCTTTTACTTCATACTTAGTTTTAAACATTGGGGACAATGTTTAACTTTAAGTATGGGGGTGTAAATAGTTGTTAAATTAGAAATTTTCAAAACATTTTTTTTCTTATGTCTTCTTCTATTCTAGCACTTGTAAAACCCAAAAACTCACAAAAAAAAAATTAAAATAGAAAAATTTAAATCTTTGAAAGGGACGTTTGGGACCTCACCCCATCTCACCTCCTAGTACCGTGAGAACCCTTCATGGGAAATACCTCGGGAAGTCCAAGAATTAACAAAAAAAATTTGTTAGTTTTTTAGTATATGTTTTTGTTTATTTTTTATCAAAAATCCAAAAAAAAAGATAATATCAAAATTCAAAAAATATACGAAAAAACGTAAAATACAAAAAATTTAAATCTTATACCTCTCCTATTTGTTGTTTTTGTGATTTCTTAGAAATCTAGTTGAGAATGTTTATAAGCATGTTTAAGTTTTTAATTGGCTAAAATTTTGCTTATCATAGTTTGTTAATTTTAAATTTGAGGTAATCTTGATTTAAGAATAATCTTATGATTTTAAATTGATCAGAGAATTTATTTAGCATGACTTCTCTTTTTATTTTTAAATGGCTTCATTTTGTAGTAAATTTCCTAAACCTCTTTAGATTTCAATTATATTTTCTTCTAACTTTTTAGATCTTAGGAAATTTAATGTCACTAGAATTTGCTCTCAATATAATTTAAAGCTAGCTAGATTTATTTCCTTTCCTTACCCCCTTTGTGGCATAAAAAAATGAAGTTTAAAAGATCATAGTCATGGGAATAAGAGGATAAAATTTATTATTCCCTAAAACATATGCACCCAAAATATTTGAAAAGATTATATGGCATGGAGTAAGAGGATAAAATTCATTACTCCTAAACCATATACATTTTGGGTTGTTATTAGAAGAGAAAAAATATATATATAAAGGTGAGAGGAAAAAAATTCATCACCTCAAATCAAAGATCTCTTCTCATGCCAAATTTTCTTAAATCCCCCTTAGCCAATTATCATTGTTCTAGTTTTAGTTGAAAATTATGGAGAGAGCAATATTTAGTAATTTACTTTTCCTTAAGTTTCTTTTAAGGTAGAGTTCTTATAATTTTAATTTAATTTAGTTTTATAATTTCTACAATTTTGTCAAACTAATTAATTTTCTTGAGAAGTTCTTGCCTAAACATTTTTCTTTCTTTTCAAATCATCATCATAATTTAGGACTTAACTCCCCCTTGAATTTACTCTTAACTTAACTTTTGGTTAAATGAAATTTTAGTTTTAAATTAAATTTTTTTTAAGGATGTCTTATAAATTATGTCTCACACTTTTGCTCTAGAATAGCAAAACCTCATGTATGGGGGTATTTGATAAGTAGTATTCTTATAACTTTTTAATAGAAAATTTTGTAAATATTTAATTTGTATTTTCCTTTTTTATGTCATTTTTAGGTCATAAGTGTTTATTTTGAAATTCTATTTCTAATTTAGCTTAATTTCAATTTTTGCTGAATTTTGGGACAAATTGGAGAAATTGACAAGTACACGCCCGTGACCAAGGGCGTGTAACCTAAAGATCAGTCCAGAGTCGATGCTGTTGAAATTGTTGAAGTGGAAGTTTGGAGGGTTTTTTGACATGGGCGGTCTGGGAGGAGGTCGGGCGGTCTGGTGTGACCGCACGACTCGGCGGTCTGCAACTGCGGTCTGGCTGGTCGAAGTCTAGCTGCAGTCTCCTGGCTTGATCGCTGGTATGGGTTCAAGGCGGCTGAAGATGAAGGTCGCGCGGTCTGTCTCTGACCGCGTGGCGGGCTGTTCGTCTTCAGGTATGCGCGGTCTGTGCGTGACCGCGTGGCTTGCTGTCCTCTTCAAGGCTGTGGCGGTCTGGTGTGACCGCACAGCTTGATCCAGGTTCTCTCCGGAATGCGGTCTGGTAGCTGACCGGGCTTTCTGGGAGTATTCGTGGACTGTCTTAGTCGCGCAGTCTCAGTTCGCGGTCTCAGGAGGAGACTGGTATGCGAGCTGGTTGTTGTTCGCAGTCTCAGGAGGAGATTGGCATGCGGACAGGAGTTCGCGGTCTGATGGTGAACTGACTGTGTTTGCGGTCTCGTGCGAACACAGGTGGTGAATAGCTTCGGGCGGTCTGGCGAGCACCTTGTGGAGTCGCGGTCTGCTGTAAGAGTGGCGGTCTCTCATGGCGACATTGAAGCTGGCGGGTTCACAAAATGAAGCAGAAGTAATGTTGCTGATCGCGCAGTGTGATCGGTCAGGTCGCGCGGTCTGGGGGGGTGGTGATCCTATCTCATAGGGTGGTGACTGGATCTGGTCCCGCGCTTATAAATAGGAGGCCACTGTAGCAGCAAAACATATATACACCAAGCGTAAGCTAAACTTTCTTCTTTCCTGCGGTCTACGTTTGTATGACCGTGCGGTCTGCTGATTGAACTTCTCTTGTGCAGCTTCTGCGGATAGTGCAGGCAGCAGCGATCACCTCTTCCTCTGAAAGTGTTCGGGCGGTCTGCGGCTTGGATTTGTGGTGCTGGAGTTCGGGAGAATCAGGCGGTCTGAAGAAGTGAGCAGCTTGATCAGCGGGTTGGTGGTGTTCTGTGATCGTCAAGTAGCTGCGGTCTGGCAGCTATCAGAGATCGCAGGGAGGTCGCGCGGTCTGAGCGGTCTCAAGTTATCTTCAACATTGTATCTTTTCTTTAGAATTTGTGCTGGCGAAATCATGTCTCGCCAAGCATGCCTTGCCTTGTAACTTGAAGTTTGCTATCAATAAAGATCAGTTGTTTTGCCTCCATTTGCTTCTGGTTGTTTGGGTTTTTATTTCTAAGTTGTCTAACTCCTGCTCGCTCCATAAAGATTCGAAAAAATTTCACATGGTATCAGAGCGAGGTTGGAGTGGTTGAGCAGTGAGTAACTTAGAGTAGACATCACCTTTGTGAAGAAGAAACCAGTGGAAGAACAATGGAAGGTGGATTTGCAAAGGGTCTTGGGATTGAGGTGGTTACATCGACTAACTTCAAGAAGTGGAAGTCGTGTATGCAAAGTTATCTTGTAGGTGAGGATCTATGGGAAGTTTTTGGAGGAGATCAGACGCAGGAAGTTGTTCCGGAAGGGGATAATGGGGCTAAGGTGAGAACTTGGAGGAGGACGAATGCGAAGGCAGAGTTCACTCTGAAGAGGGCAATCTCACCTGACCTATTTGATCACATCTTGGGGTGTGGATCAGCTGCGGAGATCTGGAGAGCCCTGGATGGGCTGTTTAACAAGAAGAATGTAGCGAGGCTGCAGTTCTTGGAGAATGAGCTGGCAAGATCGGCTCAGGGTGATCTTTCTATCTCTACTTTCTTTCTGAAGCTGAAGAACTTGTGCGCCGAAATCTCGGCATTGGACCCTGATGAGCCTATCTCTGAGGCAAAGCTGAAGAGGCATATCATCCGCGGCCTGCGGAAGGAATATGTTGCCTTTGTGACGTCAGTGCAGGGATGGGCAAATCAGCCGTCTCTGTTGGAGCTGGAGAACTTACTTGCATCGCAAGAAAGTTTGGCAAGGCAGATGGCGGGGGTGTCGATGGCTGGGGGAGATGGCGAAGTGCTCTTCTCGGGGAAGAAGAAGAAGTGGGATAAGAAGAAGAAGACCGCTGGAGGAGGCTTTGGGCCTTCAACTTCTGGGCAGCAGGAAAGGGGGTATACTCCCAAGGCTGACGGGAAGAAGAAAGGAGAAGGTCCGAAGTGCTACAAATGTGGCAAGTTCGGCCATATCAGGAAGGATTGCCGAATGGTTACTCAGTCAGGGCATGTTGCTGGAAAGGAGGAAGTGGAGACCAGGCAGATTGATGGAGGATGGGGAGGAGCCTTCTCGGCTTTAGTTGGAGCCTCGGCTTCTATCAACTATCAAGAAGACTGGATCGTGGACTCGGGGTGTGGTCATCACCTCACCGGAGACGAGACCAAGCTTTCCTCTGCACAGCCCTATACAGGTAACAATGCAATCATTACTGCTGATAATACTGTTCATCCAGTAGAGAAGGTGGGGGTTGTTTCCTTGGGCAGTGATAGAGGGCCACTTACCTTGAAGAGTGTCTATCATGTGCCCGGTATGAGGAAAAACCTCTTCTCCGTGACCAACGCTGTAGACGCTGGGTATCACGTTCTGTTTGGCCCAACAGAAGTAAAGTTTCTACGCAACTTTGAGGCTGTAAAGGCCGAGGTCGTTCATGTCGGGAGACGGGCAAAGGACTTGTTCGTTTTATCGACAAGTTCCTACGTTGAGAAGATGAAGATGAATGATGGTGCCGTGATATGGCATGAGAGGTTGGGGCACGTAGGGATGGACAAGCTGAAAGCTATGGCGGTGAGAGGTCTGGTCAAGGGCCTGCCAAGTCTATCTTCCTACGGAGAAGGTCATGTTTGTGAGGGATGTCAGTTCGGCAAGTCTCATCGACTACCGTTTGACAAGTCGCAGACGAGGAGTAGTGTGCCGTTGGAGTGCATCCACGGTGACTTGATGGGACCAACTGCTACCCCAAGCCTCGGAGGCAGCAGGTATATGCTAGTGTTGATTGATGATTACTCCAGATATGTCTGGGTATATTTCCTGAAGGAGAAGACAGAGGCATTTGACAAATTTTTGGAGTTCAAGGAGCTCGTGGAAGGTTGGCTGGGACTGCGGGTGAAGAAGCTGAGGACTTACAACGGAGGGGAGTTCACCTCCAGTGAGTTCTCTACTTTTTGCAGAAAGGCGGGCATCCGGAGAGAGCTCACTTGTGCACATACTCCACAGCAGAACGGAGTTGCAGAGCGGAAGATCCGTCATCTGACGGAGACCTGCAAGTGTTGGCTGCATGCCAAGAGTATCCCAAAGTCCTTCTGGGCGGAGGGAATGTCTTGTGCTGCCTATGTCATCAACAGGATGCCTCTGAGTCCCATCAACATGCTGACTCCGCATGAGATGATGTTCAAGGAGAAGCCGAGTGTGGCACACCTTAGGGTGTTTGGTACCACCTGCTACGTGCATGTTCCAGATGCTCTTCGGACGAAGCTAGATGCGAAAGCAAGGAAGATAGTCTTCGTGGGATACGATGAGCGGAAGAAAGGATGGAAGTGCATGGACCCGGAGACGCGGAGGTTTGTTGTATCTCGCGACGTCGTGTTCGATGAGGTGACATCTTACAAAGGGTCTTCTGATGTGGAGCTACCAGAGAGCAGGGTGGAGGTGCCAGAAAAAGCTGTGGAGGATCTTCAAGTGGAGCTACCTGTGTCACCAGGTGGTCCATCTCCTTCTAGTTCTGAGATGGGGACTTCTGGTTCAGGGAGCAGGGGGAGCGATGCTCCTAGCACGTTTGGAAGAGGAGCTAGGGAAGAAACAGCTGGAGATAATGCGATTCAGGGGAAGGAGCTGAGGAGGTCGAAGCGAGCGATCGTCGCCCCTGATCGTTATACAGGAGGAAACGCAGTGAGCTTCGTCTCATGTTTCTTCGCTGGGCCCTTGGATGAGAGGGAGCCGTCGAGCTTTGAGAAGGCCAGAGGCGTGAAGGAGTGAGACGTTGTAATGCAAGAAGAGATGGCAGCTCTCGAGAAGAATGAGACCTGGTCTCTTGTGCCCAAGCCCAAGGGCACCACTCCTGTTACATGCAAGTGGGTCTACAAGCTCAAGAAGAAAGCTGACGGCAGCATCGAGCGGTACAAGGCTCGCCTTGTAGCTCGGGGGTTCTCGCAGCAATACAGTGAAGACTACGAGGAGACTTTCAGTCCGGTGGCAAAAATGACTTCAGTTCGATTTATCATTGCTTTGGCGGCATTTAGTGGATGGGAGATTTGGCAACTCGACGTCAAGAACGCTTTCTTGTACGGCGATATTGACAAGGACATCTTCATGGTCCAGCCGCCAGGTTTTGTGTCTGAAGATTTTTCGGAGCATGTCTGCAAGTTGAAGAAGGCCCTGTATGGGTTTAAGCAAGCGCCGAGGGCGTGGTACGGGAAGATCGCAGAATATCTCCTATTCTGCAGATTTGGTGCTTCAGACTCAGACTCAAGCTTGTTCGTCAAGAAGAGAGAGGAGCTTCAAGTCATCGTGCTGCTGTACGTCGACGATATGATCGTGACGGGGAACTCGAAGGAGGAAGTAGCATAGCTACGGGCCGAGCTGTCGATCAGGTTCGAGATGAAAAACTTAGGTGAGCTTCACCATTTCCTTGGACTCGAGGTGCAGAGGAAGGAAGGTGGAGTGCTGGTGACCCAAGCCGGATATGCAGAGCGGATCGTGGAGCGGTTCGGTATGAAGGAAGGGAAGTGCACTTCCACACCTCTGGAGAAGGCTATGAAGCTTCGGAAAGATGAGGGGAGGATTATGCAAGATCCGTTGGTGTTCCGAGCTCTGGTTGGGAGCCTGATCTATCTGACGATCACGAGGCCGGATATTGCATATGCAGTTGGCAGAGTGAGTCGATATATGGTGGATCCATGGGTACCTCATCTGCTTGCGGCCAAGAACATTCTGAAGTATGTCAAGGCGACCTCGGACTTGGGTCTCCTATACAGGAGGAATGCATATTTCGAGGTGCACGGGTATATGGATGCTGACTACGGGTGAGATTCGGATGATCGGAAGTCGACGTCTGGATTCGTCTTCATGGCGGGCCCTATAGCTATATCATGGTGCAACAAGAAGCAAGATTCCGTGTCGGTCTCCACCACGGAAGCGGAATACAAGGCTTCGGCCTTGGCAGCTCAGGAAGCCATCTGGCTTAGGAGGTTGGTGGGAGACCTCCACAAGGAGGTTCAGGAGCCGACTCTGCTACGCGGTGACAATGAGAGTGCTCTCAAACTGGTAACCAATCCAGTTTGTCACGCAAGGACCAAGCATATCGAGATCGAGCATCACTTCATACGGGAGAAGGTGCTGGAGGGATCTCTTTCGGTCGGGCATGTGTGGAGTGCGGACAATGTCGCGGACATCTTCACAAAGGCACTGGCAAAGGGGCCATTCACATGGCTAAGGAGCTTACTGGGGCTAGTTTCAACTTCCCACTTCAAGGGGGAGTGTTGAAATTGTTGAAGTGGAAGTTTGGAGGGTTTTTGGACCTGGGCGGTCTGGGAGGAGGTCGGGCGGTCTAGTGTGACCGCACGACTCGGCGGTCTGCAACTGTGGTCTGGCTGGTCTAAGTCTAGCTGCGGTCTCCTGGCTTGATCACTGGTATGGGTTCAAGGCGGCTGAAGATGAAGGTCGCGCGGTCTGTCTCTGACCGCGTGGCGGGCTGTTCGTCTTCAGGTATGCGCGGTCTGTGCGTGACCGCGTGGCTTGCTGCCCTCTTCAAGGCTGTGGCGGTCTGGTGTGACCGCACAGCTTGATCCAGGTTCTCTCCGGAATGCGGTCTGGTAGCTGACCGGGCTTTCTGGGAGTATTCGCGGACTGTCTTAGTCGCGCGGTCTCAGTTCGCGGTCTCAGGAGGAGACTGGTATGCGAGCTGGTTGCTGTTCGCGGTCTCAGGAGGAGATTGGCATGCGGACAGGAGTTCGCGGTCTGATGGCGAACTGACTGTGTTTGTGGTCTCGTGCGAACACAGGTGGTGAATAGCTTCGGGCGGTCTGGCGAGCTCCTTGTGGAGTCGCGGTGTGCTGTAAGAGTGATGGTCTCTCATGGCGACATTGAAGCTGGCGGGTTCACCAAAATGAAGCAGAAGTAATGTTGCTGATCGTGCAGTGTGACCGGTCAGGTCGCGCGGTCTGGGGGGGTGGTGATCCTGTAACGCCCCGGATTTTTTTATAATCTTTTGAATAAAATGGAATTATTAATTATTATTTGAAAATGAGATATTAATTTAGGGTGTCGATGCGAAGGGGCGTTACCGTTGCGGGAGCGTCGTCGTTCGTCTCGTTGGCGATAAGTATTGATTATGTGTTCATGTTTGTATATATGTATATATATAATGTTTTCAATTAGACATATATATATATATATATATATATATATAATGTTGGTTTTGTATAATGGATATTAAGTGTGTATATATATGAGCGCAAAGAAAAAAAAAATTTTAAGAGGGATAAAACAAAAAGGCAAGGCAGAGAGCGAGGGGCAGGGGCTGCTCCGGTATTTCGTTCTCGATTTCCCTTCCTCTAGGGTTTCAGGAGAGGGAGAGCGGTGAGGTTAGGGCTTCATCGGAGCGCCGGCGTCGAGGGCTTTGGCCGGTGGAGGTTTGGTGGTTGTCGGGGCTCGCCTTTGTCGCCGAGGCGAGGGGATCGGTCGACTCTTGTTTAATTCGACGTGATCCATCGGGTCGCCGGTTGAGCCAAGGCAAGAAAACTTCCTCTTCTCCTTCTTTTGCTTCCTTCTTACCCCAGCTCATGTCTTATGTTTCTCCTATGGTAGTTGCTATTATGAGTTATTTATTGCAAATAAACTTTGGGGTTTCTCCCCCTTGCTGCCTTATGCTAGCTGCTATGCTTAATCCTTGTTGGATTCATTAATCTGGGGGGGGGGGGGGATTTTCCTGTGCCTGCTGCCTTATGTTTGTTGCCATGCATGAATCTTGTTGGATTTATTAGTTTGGTTTTTTTTTTCTTGTTCTATGCTTGCGGCCATATTCATGCTTGGGTTGGATTTAAATCTAGTTTGTTTTGCTGCTATGAAACCCCTTGCTCGACCTTTTGCTGCTATGTGGATTCTTGTTTATTTACTTGTTGATTATATGGGGGCTCCTTTCCCTGTTGAGTTGAGCTGCTGGGGGTTGCACCTGTTGCCGTGGTCTGCATGATGTTATGCTTTTGCTGGGGCTGCTTTTATCTTGTTGAATTTGGGGCTGTTTTGCCTTGGGCTGCCTTTACCTTGTTGATTAGGGGGCTGCCCCTTGGGATTTTTTTTATTATTACTTGATCCGAACGGTGGATGCGTGCTTAATTCTGCATATTTCTTATTGTTATTTCTTGGCCAAGCGACGACGGATTTGTTTGAAACGAAAGGATGGGTACAGGGAACACTGGGTTCCCCCATCACAGTTCTTTTAATAGTGGTTGGTAGGATGGGTACAGGGAACACTGGGTTCCCCACCACCACCACGACGCCTATTTCTTATTTGGGGTGAATGTCCCCTTTATGTGTGTGGGTAGTGACATTGTTTGGGTCCGCCACCACTGGTCCGTTTTGCACCGTATGACAAGAAAGTTTATTTGCGCCATGTCCATCGGATCAAGTATATGCGGAATCTCCTTAATCTATATTTACTGAAATCCTTATATAAGCATATATATAGTTATATATACGAGTATATGTGTGTATATATATATGTACTATATACTCCTTTCAGACTGTTTACGCTACTAGTTACCTTGCCCTTTTCTTTTCTTATACCCATGCTGTTTTCTTGCACCCTTTGGGCTGAGGCATTCTTTTCTTATGGATGCCTCAGGTTCAGGTTTGTTGCTGTTGCCGGAGTGTTAGCAGGGTCGTACTATTCGTCATTGAGGCCTTCCCTCTCCAGTGGGTAAGGATTCAGCTCCTTTTTGTTGTAGCTTGTCTTTTGCCGTTACTTGTTCGCCTGCGGGTTCGTGTCAGATGTTGACGCCCGTACGACTTGTTGTTTGGTTTACTTACTGCTACTACTGCTAGTTTTCCTTTACTGCTACTTGGTTATTTGTATATGTACACTCTGGGAAAAGCCGATTTTGCTGATTATTAATGCAGTTCTTTTGGCATTATAAAAAGTTAACCTTTTAACTGTTTGTTGCATTACTATTAAGTATCACCTGTTTGCAATCGTAAAACAGAATATAATGATATTTCTTTATTATATACTAAATGTAGATCGACGATCGCCCTGGAGACGTCTCTGGTCTTCAACGCCGTTAGGTATAATGTGGACTTATTTTCTTCCGCTGCGTATGCCTGTCTTTTATAAGGAGCGGCTAGATAAACCGCAGGGCCGAGGGACACGGCTTCCTAATCTAATGAAAATAATCTTAAAAGGTAATTCTTTTATAAATTCACATTTTTTTTTGTGAAGAAGTTCGTTTGATTGCTCGCCTGAACGTCCGTAGTTGTCCCCTACTGGACGTGGCATCACGACGCGTGTTTTCCCCTTTACTCTGATATTATAATATATTTCGGGAAAATACGGGTTGTGACAGTTGGTATCAGAGCCAGGTTGGCCGGGTTGCTGGAAATGGTCTGGTTGGCCCGGTTAACCGTCCAGTGAGAATCATTAATCATTGCATACACGCACCGATGGGTCATCGGTAGATCTCGGCTGAAGCACGAACACTACACTCATAAGCATGAAAGAAGTATACGGGGCATATTATATAGTATGGGATGCATAATATGTGTCTGTATATGGATCCTCATAGGTGACAACATGCGACTGTTATGTAGTATGGGATGCATAACGTAGGTCGCATGCATGTCCATTAGATTTTCTTTTTCGTTGCATGCGATAATATGTAGTATGGGATGCATAAGATCGCATGTGTACGCCGCTCATAACATGCATTAAGGCTTTTTCTTAGTTTGCATAGCACTGCATGCATAACATAACATTGCATAAGCACACGTGCCAAGCTAGAGATCTACACGATGACACATGTACACACATGATTTCAAAGGTAAGACATCAAGTTTATATGCATTCGGGAGAGATGCACGAGGGGTAAAGGATGATACGCCATCCTGAGTATAACGTGATATTATGTATTTACTTTTCCCAGAGAAAGAGCAGTAGCAAAAGCAAGTATTTGTATGTCTTCCTTTCCTAGCGGTCTGAATCCGGTCTTATCTTGCTGTTTGATATTGTTCTTGTTAGGAATGGCTTCTAAGCGTCGGCCTGCAAAATCTGTTCCCCAGTCTGAGGGCGAGACATCGGGTGCGCATAGCGAGGCAGTGATTGAAGAGCTGCGTTTGAATAATGAGACTTTGACGCGGTAGTTGGCCGCGATGCAGGAGCAGTTACAGACGTTGTTGACTGCCACTCAGCGGCAGCATCCCGAGGCTAGTCAGCCGGAGACTGCCCGTCCTGCACCCCTTGTTCCCCCTGCCGCGTTGCCGCCAGAAATGAATTTTATCACGCATTTTCAGAGGCTAGGACCCCCGACTTATGACGGGAGGGCGAACTTCATGGTGCTCGATGATTGGATCCTGGCGATGGAGGAGATGTTCTCGTATTCTGGCGCGTCGGCGGACCAGAAGGTCATGATTGCTGCCTTCCAGCTGAAGGGTTTGGCAAGGAGCTGGTGGATCCGGGAGAAGGAGGCTCTGGTAGAAGGCTGCACGTGGGAGCAGTTCAAGGGAAGGCTGATGAAGAAATTCTTGCCTTCAGTGGAGCAAGACCGCCTGATGAACAGCTTTTTGCATTTGAAGCGGCGACAGCTCTCAGTAGGAGAGTATGAGGTCGAGTTTTCCAAGTTGAGCAGGTTCGCTCCAGATTTGGTTGCTTCTGAAGAAAATCGGGTGAAGAGATTTCTGGGAGGTCTCCGCAGCGAGATCCAGCAGCTGGCCAGTGCTTACCGGTCCGTGAGCTTCGCGGACGCAGTGGAGGCCGCTCTGAAGGTAGAAGCGATCGAGAATGCCAGAAATCGAGGGAAGGAATCGAGAAGGGAAAAGAGGAAAGCCGACGATGGAGGCAGCCTTGCTTCAGGTAAGAAAGGCAAGGTGGTTTGCAGTTTTTGCGGCCGTGTGGGCCATCCACACGAGAAGTGTTTCAAGAGGCTAGACGCGCAAAAGCATCTTCAGGTTATGGCTCTGCAGGGTGCTCCGAAGGATGAATTGTTTTGCACTTCGTGCAAGCTGAGGGGGCACGACGAAAGTCGTTGCCGGTCAAAGGACAAGGTTTGCTATCAGTGCGGACAGAAGGGACATGTGAAGTCCAGGTGCCCGCAGCTTCAGTCGACTGGCCAGCGGATTGCCCTCCCAGCCGCGGCACCGCCACCGCCTCAGCAGCAGCTGATAGATCGAGGAAAGGTAAAGCTAAACACAGTGACAAAGGACGAGGCGCAGTACTCGAACCAGGTGATATCAGGTTCGTTTTAATCTTCGCTATAGTTTAACCTTGTTATGTCGATTTGGATGTTATTAATGCCTCATTCGTGTCTTGTCGTGTCCATACTGCTTCGTTAGGTGAGGTTAAGGTTCGAGACTGTTGGGCGCACGTTCTGTTTGACTCGGGTGCCACCCACTCTTTTGTGTCCAGGAGGTTTGTTGATCGGCATCACTGGGCCCTAGAGCGAGTTGATGGTCCGTTTCGTATCAAGTACCCGTCCGGCGATTCAGTGGTGTCGGATCTGTGGGTGAGGCAGTGTCCGGTCGTGTTGGATGGATTTGTGAGCCATGCAGATTTGATGGTGATCGTCTTGGAGGATTTCGACGTGATCTTGGGCATGGATTGGCTAGCCCGTTATGACACCGTGATCCAGTGCAGGGACAAGCATCTGGATTTCTTGATGGATGATGCCAGCTCAGGAGCGTGTTCGGGTTCCCGCATCAGACTTCCTCAGTTATGTCGGTAGTCTGTGCCTAGGCTTTGGCATAGTTTGATGGTCGGGTCTGTGTTGTTTCCATGTTGCTTGCAGCTTGTGCTTCGGTGCCCTGTGTGGAGGACATTCCTGTGGTGCGGGAGTTCCCGGACGTCTTTCCCGACGACCTTCCTGGTCTCCCTCCTGAGCGAGAGATTGAGTTTACGATAGATTTGGAGCCCGAGACCCGCCCTATCGCGAATGCACCCTATCGTATAGCACCGCGGGAGCTGGAGGAATTGCGCACGCAGTTGGATGAGCTACTTCAACTTGGATTCATTAGGCCGAGTTCGTCGCCTTGGGGTGCGCCGGTTTTGTTTATGAAGAAGAAGGATGGGTCGATGAGGCTTTGCATCGATTACAGAGAGTTGAACAAGGTCACTATTAAAAACAGGTATCCGCTTCCACGGATTGATGACTTGTTCGACCAGTTGCAGGGTAGCTGCGTGTTCTCGAAGATCGACCTCCGGTCCGGTTACCATCAGCTGAGGATTCGCGACTCAAACGTTTCGCGAACTGCTTTCCGGTCGCGTTACGGACATTTTGAGTTCCTGGTGATGTCCTTTGGGCTGACGAATGCGCCCTCTGCTTTCATGGATCTGATGAACAGGGTGTTCCGAGACTTCCTGGACCAGTTCGTAGTGGTCTTTATTGATGATGTGCTGATCTATTCTTCGAGCGAGGAGGAGCATGCTCGGCATCTGCGGTTGGTGTTGTCTACCTTGAGGACACACCAGCTGTATGCCAAGCTAAGCAAATGCGAGTTTTGGCTTTCGCAAGTATCCTTTCTGGGTCACGTTGTGGGCAAGAGTGGCATCTCTGTGGACCCAGCGAAGGTCGCTGCTGTTTTGGACTGGAAGAGGCCGTCGTCGCCGAAGGAGATCCGTAGTTTCCTGGGTTTAGCTGGCTACTATCGGAGGTTTGTGGAGGGTTTCTCAAGCATTTCCGCACCTCTGACCAAGTTGACGCGGAAGGAAGCGGCTTTCGATTGGAGCGAGCAGTGCGAGGAGGCATTCCAGGAGTTAAAGAGGAGGATGTGTTCTGCACCGGTTTTGGCTCTCCCAATTGAGGGAGTGGAGTTCCAGGTCTACGTGGATGCTTCACTGTTAGGCCTTGGTTGTGTCCTCATGCAGGAGGGCAAGGTCATTGCGTAGGGTCGCGGCAACTAAAGGTGCATGAGCGGAACTACCCGACGCATGATTTGGAGTTCGCTGCGGTGATCTATGCCTTGAAGCTGTGGAGGCATCTCTTGTATGGAGTGGAGTGCAAGATCTACTCAGATCACAAGAGCCTGATTTACGTGTTCTCGCAGCGAGAGCTGAACCTGCGCCAGCGTCGATGGATGGAGTACGTGTCCGATTATGATGTGGAGATTCTCTATCACCCCGGCAAGGCAAACGTAGTGGCGGATGCCCTGAGCAGGAAGTCAGCTTCTGTTTTCGGACTCTCTGTGCAGTCCCTGGTGGAGGAGTTCTTTCTGATGAGCATCACGGTGAAGCCCAGTGGTGGTCCGTCTCGTTTGGAGGTTGAGGAGCCGTCCTGGATTGTTTTGGTAAAGTTGCACCAAAGGGATGATCTGGATTTGCAGCACCTCCGGAGTAGAGCGGAGAGGGATGAGTTGCCAAATTTCTCGATTGATGTGGAGGGTACTTTGAGGTACCGTGGCAGGCTGTGCATACCCGCGGTGGAGCAGATTCGAACGAAGATTTGTGAGGAGGCTCACGACTCCACCCTATCCTATCACCCTGGCTCTACCAAGATGTATCGCGACCTGAAGCAGATTGTGTGGTGGCACGGCATGAAGGGCGATATTGCGAGATTCGTGGCGCAGTGCTACACTTGTCAGCGCATCAAGGCAGATCACAGAAGGCCCGGGGGCAAATTGACGCCGTTGGATATTCCCCAGTGGAAGTGGGAGAGCATCTCTATGGATTTCATTACTGGATTGCCGAGGTCTCCGCGGGGGCATGATGCAGTGTGGGTCATCGTTGACAGGTTGACCAAATGTGCTCACTTCGTGCCGTTCAAGATCGGTTATTCTATGGAGAAGATTGCGTCTCTGTATGTGCAGGAGGTCATTAGGCTGCATGGGGTTCCATCGAGCATAGTGTCTGATCGCGATTCCAGGTATACTTCCCGTTTTTGGCAGAGTCTGCAAGGGGCTTTGGGCACCGATCTCAGGTATTCCACAGCTTATCATCCGCAGACGAATGGGCAGACAGAGAGGGTTAATCAGATCGTGGAGGATATGATCCGGTGTTATATTCTAGAGCATGGCGGAGCTTGGGATGAACGCCTTGGGCTCATGGAGTTCGCGTACAACAATAGCTACCAGGAGAGCTTGCAGATGGATCCGTTTGAGGCGCTGTATGGGAGGAGATGTCGGACTCTCCTTTTTTGGGCTGAAGTGGGCGAGAAGCCTGTTCTGGGTCCTAAGGCCTTGGAGGAGATGGGTTTTGCTGTGACGCAGATCAGAGAGAAGCTGCGGATAGCTCAGGAGCGTTATGAGAAGTACGCCAACCGGCGTAGGAGTGATCTGGAGTTTGCTGTGGGGGACATGGTGTTCCTTAAGGTGTCCCCGATGGCAGGCGTCAAGAGGTTTGGAAAGAGCCACAAGCTGGACCCCAGATATGTAGGCCCTTTCGAGATCGTCGAACGCATCAGGACTGCTGCTTACAGGTTGTCGTTACCTGCCTCTTTTCCCGGTGTGCATGACGTTTTCCATGTGAGCCAGTTGCAGAAGTGTGTCCGCAGCGATCGTCATGTTCTAGATTCCGTGCCAATGCTGCAGACCAATCTGTCCTTTGTGGAGCAGCCTGTTCGTATTTTGGAGAGGCAGGATCCGGTCTTGCGAAGAAAGGTCATTCCTATGGTAAAGGTTCTCTGGAGTAATCAGGATGTTCGGGGTGCGACCTGGGAGCTTGAGTCAACAATGAGGGAGTCCTATCCTCATCTTTTCAGCTAGTTTCCTCCGGTAAGCCTTCTTTTCACGTGCTTATCTTTATTTGGAATTTTCGTTGCAAAGTTTCGGGCCGAAACTTTTTGTTAGGAGGGGTGGCTGTAACGCCCCAGATTTTTTTATAATCTTTTGAATAAAATGGAATTATTAATTATTATTTGAAAATGAGATATTAATTTAGGGTGTCAATGCGAAGGGGCGTTACCGTTGCGGGAGCGTCGTCGTTCGTCTCGTTGGCGATAAGTATTGATTATGTGTTCATGTTTGTATATATGTATATATATAATGGTTTCAATTAGACATATATATATATATATATAATGTTGGTTTTGTATAATGGATATTAAGTGTGTATATATATGAGTGCAAAGAAAAAAAAAATTTAAGAGGGATAAAACAAAAAGGCAAGGCAGAGAGCGAGGGGCAGGGGCTGCTCCGGTATTTCATTCTCGATTTCCCTTCCTCTAGGGTTTCAGGAGAGGGAGAGCGGTGAGGTTAGGGCTTCATCGGAGCGCCGGCGTCGAGGGCTTTGGCCGGTGGAGGTTTGGTGGTTGTCGGGGCTCGCCTTTGTCGCCGAGGCGAGGGGATCGGTCGACTCTTGTTTAATTCGACGTGATCCATCGGGTCGCCGGTTGAGCCAAGGCAAGAAAACTTCCTCTTCTTCCTCTTCTCCTTCTTTTGCTTCCTTCTTACCCCAGCTCATGTCTTATGTTTCTCCTATGGTAGTTGCTATTATGAGTTATTTATTGCAAATAAACTTTGGGGTTTCTCCCCCTTGCTGCCTTATGCTAGCTGCTATGCTTAATCCTTGTTGGATTCATTAATCTGGGGCGGGGGGAATTTTCCTGTGCCTGCTGCCTTATGTTTGCTGCCATGCATGAATCTTGTTGGATTTATTAGTTTGGTGGGTTTTTTTTTTCTTGTTCTATGCTTGCGGCCATATTCATGCTTGGGTTGGATTTAAATCTAGTTTGTTTTGCTGCTATGAAACCCCTTGCTCGACCTTTTGCTGCTATGTGGATTCTTGTTTATTTACTTGTTGATTATATGGGGGCTCCTTTCCCTGTTGAGTTGAGCTGCTGGGGGTTGCACCTGTTGCCGTGGTCTGCATGATGTTATGCTTTTGCTGGGGCTGCTTTTATCTTGTTGAATTTGGGGCTGTTTTGCCTTGGGCTGCCTTTACCTTGTTGATTAGGGGGCTGCCCCTTGGGATTTTTTTTATTA
The DNA here is from genome assembly GCA_033032865.1 of Dactylorhiza incarnata. Lineage (NCBI taxonomy): Eukaryota > Viridiplantae > Streptophyta > Magnoliopsida > Asparagales > Orchidaceae > Dactylorhiza > Dactylorhiza incarnata. The sequence goes on along the minus strand of JAWHQI010000288.1, from coordinate 1,120,051 downwards.
TTACTTGATTCGAACGGTGGATGCGTGCTTAATTCTGCATATTCCTTATTGTTATTTCTTGGCTAAGCGACGACGGATTTGTTTGAAACGAAAGGATGGGTACAGGAAACACTGGGTTCCCCCATCACAGTTCTTTTAATAGTGGTTGGTAGGATGGGTACAGGGAACACTGGGTTCCCCCACCACCACCACGGCGCCTATTTCTTATTTGGGGTGAATGTCCCCTTTATGTGTGTGGGTAGTGACATTGTTTGGGTCCGCCACCACTGGTCCATTTTGCACCGTATGCCAATAAAGTTTATTTGCGCCATGTCCATCGGATCAAGTATATGCGGAATCTCCTTAATCTATATTTACTGAAATCCTTATATAAGCATATATATATAGTTATATATACGAGTATATGTGTGTATATATATATGTACTATATACTCCTTTCAGACTGTTTACGCTACTAGTTACCTTGCCCTTTTCTTTTCTTATACCCATGCTGTTTTATTGCACGCTTTGGGCTGAGGCATTCTTTTCTTATGGATGCCTCAGGTTCAGGTTTGTAGCTGTTGCCGGAGTGTTAGCAGGGTCGTACTATTCATCATCGAGGCCTTCCCTCTCCAGTGGGTAAGGATTCAGCTCCTTTTTGTTGTAGCTTGTCTTTTGCCGTTACTTGTTCGCCTGCGGGTTCGTGTCAGATGTTGACGCCCGTACGACTTGTTGTTTGGTTTACTTGCTGCTACTACTGCTAGTTTTCCTTTACTGCTACTTGGTTATTTGTATATGTACACTCTGGGAAAAGCCGATTTTGCTGATTATTAATGCAGTTCTTTTGGCATTATAAAATGTTAACATTTTAACTGTTTGTTGCATTACTATTAAGTATCACCTATTTGCAAATCGTAAAACAGAATATAATGATATTTCTTTATTATATACTAAATGTAGATCGGCGATCGCCCTGGAGACGTCTCTGGTCTTCAACGCCGTTAGGTATAATGTGGACTTATTTTCTTCCGCTGCGTATGCTTGTCTTTTATAAGGAGCGGCTAGATAAACCGCAGGGCCGAGGGACACGGCTTCCTAATCTAATGAAAATAATCTTAAAAGGTAATTCTTTTATAAATTCACATTTTTTTGTGTGAAGAAGTTCGTTTGATTGCTCGCCTGAACGTCCGTAGTTGTCCCCTACTGGACGTGGCATCACGACGCGTGCTTTCCCCTTTACTCTGATATTATAATATATTTCGGGAAAATACGGGTTGTGACAGATCCTATCTCATAGGGTGGTGACTGGATCAGGTCCCGCGCCTATAAATAGGAGGCCACTGTAGCAGCAAAATATATATACACCAAGCGTAAGCTAAACTTTCTTCTTTCCTGCGGTCTGCGTTTGTATGACCGTGCGGTCTGCTGATTGAACTTCTCTTGTGCAGCTTCTGCGGATAGTGCGGGCAGCAGCGATCCCCTCTTCCTCTGAAAGTGTTCGGGCGGTCTGCGGCTTGGAGTTGTGGTGCTGGAGTTCGGGAGAATCAGGCGGTCTGAAGAAGTGAGCAGCTGGATCAGCGGGTTGGTGGTGTTCTGTGATCGTCAAGTAGCTGCGGCCTGGCAGCTATCAGAGATCGCAGGGAGGTCGCGCGGTCTGAGCTGTCTCAAGTTATCTTCAACATTGTATCTTTCTTTTAGAATTTGTGCTGGCGAAATCATGTCTCGCCAAGCATGCCTTGCCTTGTAACTTAAAGTTTGCTATCAATAAAGATCAGTTGTTTTGCCTCCATTTGCTTCTGGTTGTTTGGGTTTTTATTTCTAAGTTGTCTAACTCCTGCTCGCTCCATAAAGATTCGAAAAAATTTCACAGATGCCGCGCCAATTGAGCTAGTCCACAGCGAGTCACGCCCTCGGTCACGCCCGTGACCCAGTGTCACGCCCGTGACTACGGGCGTGTAATATTAGAATCTTCCCAGCTGCCTGCAGACGAGACGTGGAGATGCTGTCGAGAAGTCAACCTAATTCACGCCCGTGACCTACATGTCACGCCCGTGACTTGCCCGCGTGATCTCTGCTTCGCCGCCGCGCCGAATTCCATCCCACACTGCATTTAATGAAGCCGTCCAAAGTCACGCCCGTGACCAAAATTACACGGGCGTGTAATGTCCGCTTTTCGCCGCGCCGTCCAGAAAGCCCACGCCGCTGTCGGATCCGATGTGAAAAGTGCAGTCACGCCCTAGGTCACGCCCGTGACCGAGGGCGTGTAACTTGAAATTTTTGCCTATAAATTCAGAGGCTCTCCTTGAGTCCAGGGTTCAGAATTTTGGAGTGGGGGAGGTGCTGCTAGAGCTGATAGTGAGTCTTTCATGTTCATGTTCATGTTCTTCCTTAAGCTTTCATGTTCTCTTTTTTATGTAATGTACTAGTTTTTAATTCTTGCTTGCACTAGTTAATTAAAGCTTGTAACTTTACTTTCCTAGCTTTGTAATCTCTCTTTAAGCTTATAATCGTTTTGGTTTTCAATAAAATTAAGTTTCCTCTTTCATGTTCTCTTTCTCTCCTTAGTATTTTCTCTTTTATGAATGTTAATTTTCCTTTCCCTTCATGCAATGTTTAATCTTCTCATTTAGCTTGCAATTAGTTTCTCTTTTTAGCTAAGTATTCAAAACCTCAAATTTTCGTCGATAAAATAATAGTGATTTTCCTCGAAGTAGAAGTAATCAACGCGCCCCGTGGAATACGACCTTGATATTCCTAAATATCCTATACTATAGACGATAAGGTACACTTGCCTTTATCGGATATAGTTTTGGAGAAAATCTCAAACCTTCACTAAATTTCTAAACCGAAAAATCTATATCAACACTGCATAAAGAGTAGGTGTGATTCAACGAGTCGAGAGGCATGATGGAAGACAAGGTAAATCACTCACCTCATTGCGAAGGCGAGTCCCATCAGTCGACGGCCCCCGCATCCACAAGAAGGGCGCCAGCTCCACCCGTAGAAGGGAGGTGGATCTCTGTGATTGGCCTTCCCAAGGCACTCTCATCCGGGGGATCATTCTGCGAAAAGGATAAATAAGGTCGAAAGGAGGGAACATCAAGCTAGCGAGCTGGGAGATAATACCTGCGAGGCGAGCCCATCATCAGGAGAGTGCGTCGAAGAAGAAGACCCACCCCCGCTGGCCGCGCGCCGAACAACCTTTGCTGTTTTTAGGGAGGGCCGAGGCGGGGAGCGCCGCGGATAAACCCAGGAGGCGATGGCGGCGACTTTCCCCTGTTGAGTTTTTCTAGAACCATACACCACATGTAGGCGCAGCGGAAATAAAGAGAAACAACCCAAAAAGAATACGGATCGGGCCATGAACATTGAATCAAGAAGTTAATAAAATTGCTAGGTATGAAATTACCTTTGCGGGATTGGATCAAATCCAACCTAGATGCTCCAAGAAGAAGATTGCTTTCGTCGGCTTTGCAAGAGTCCTCACGTAGAATAATGTCTACGTTTCTACAGTGATCCACACGAGCCGGGAGAAGAACGACTGCACCTTGCACTTCCACGAACTGCTAGGTTCGCTCCAGGAAGAACATCCACGGCGACAATCGCCGGAAGGGGGGGGGGGGGGGGTGGTCGTCGGAGGCGAACGGGGCGGCGGAAAACTTCCGTCTAGGGTTCGGGCGGAACACTTCCTTCGGCCAAATCTTCTATTCGCATAAGCAAGATGAACCCTTAAGATTAAGTTCTATTTATAGCCGAAGTATAAACAGACCTAAAATAATCGATATCCACAGTCCATACAGAAAAAGAACTCTTTCTGTAACAATTCGTCGGGATGTCACGAATCAGCATTCGTCGAGTTTACACCGGACAATCCGACGAATTCCGACGAATCACATCAGACGGCAACATTTGCCGAGTTAAGGATCTCTGTAACAATTCGTCGGGATTCCACGGAACAGTCCGACGAATCCGACGAATCATGTCAGACGGCAACACTTGCCGAGTTAAGGATGTCTGTAACAATTCGTCGGGATTCCACGGAACAATCTGACGAATCCGACGAATCCGACGAATTCAGACAGCAACATTTGCTGGACTTCCCCCCATTCTATATGGTGATTGGTAACCTTTACCAACACAGTCAATCTTCCAACTTCTCCACATGCTCTTATGTGCGATCCTGCAGGCTCATATCGCGTTGGCAGTGACATTACATGTTTGACCACTTCTAGATCACAATGGTAACTCCAACATCCCCTTCTGGGCCGCTTGCGAGGCCTTCAGCCGAGCCAACATCTCGTCTTTTTTTGACATTACGATGGGGCTCGCGGCAAGCAAGAAAAGAGAGAAGAACAAAAAGCTCGAATGACGGCCAGGGAAAGTGATATTTATAATGGTGGGCATGGGGCCCACCGAAAGATTCTCGCCACATCACCAAGCGACCGACGAATATCAAGGGTTGGATGATTCTTCGCGAGCCTAAAAAGCCTCGCGAAGAGCGTGGATTGTGTACAACCCCGATATTCGCCTAGTGGATGATCGAGTAAAAGTAATGCGAGCCGGGTTCTCAGGAGGGATATACGTTAATAGGCAGAAAATAAGAGAAAGAGCAAAACTGACATATGCCCGACTCGTCCGACGAACAGCACTCTACGTTCGACGAAAAGGATCAAAGCTGCGTTCGGCGAGATTTGGGCAGCGCTCGACGATCCCGCCTCAGCTCAGCGGTCGACGGAGTGGCATCTCAGTCCGACGGCCGTCTCAGCGGCTATCTCTATCCCATCTCAGCAGACCCGCTGGGACGAGCACTTAGCTGACTGCTCGCAAGAAGGCGAGCGAGTCGAGAGTGCGAGAGGGGAAAGAGTGCGAACCAGATCTATCAAAGGTCACTCGCGGGAAGAGGCGCGAGTCAAGCTCCCGCGAGCCCAAGCCTCAAGGTCGACCGACAAGAAAGTGGGCGAGCCAGGTGCTTGCCGAATGCTCACAAAGAAGCGTGCGAGCTAGGTGCTCGCCGAATGCTCACAAGAAAGCGGGCGAGCCAGGTGCTCGCCGAATGCTCACAAAGAAGTGTGCGAGCCAGGAATCCGCCGAATGATCGCAAGAAGGCAGGCGAGTCGGATTTTTTCCAGAGTCTCCGTGATCAACGAATCTCAGTCGAGGTCGACGAACTAGTCCCGGAGCCCGACGAAGTGCGGGCTGCATTCGACGAATTCGCCAAGACTCTGCGTTCGACGAACTCTCCAAGCTGTCGCATTCGACGAATCCGCCGATCTTCTATGTTCGACAAAATTACCTCTCTACCCCCGTTGACCTGCCATTAGTTTATCCAAACAGCGGAGTTCAGTGGTTAATTGGGGTGCAGTTAGTAAAATCAAAAGGCCGAATTCCGCTATTAACAGACCAGTTACACAAAAACTATAAATAGACCTCAAAGGGCACCTTGGGAGAGGATTCCATTCTCAGATCTCTGAGCTTCTTCTCCCCTTGGTTACTTTGGTTTAGCTCTCTAGCTCTCCAAGGTGCCCGAGTCTCAGCTTTGGCTTGGGAGGGTAAGCGCTCAACGATCTTCCGGGTTAGTGGAGGACCTCCTCGCTGTGACTAAGGTCTTAGGCATCTTCCTAGTCTTCGATCTACCTTCTCCGAGGGATCAGTAAGGGCTAGCTGCCCCTCATTTCGGTGAGGGCCCCGAGCTTCACAAGAGGCCGAGAAATCGGTTTCAACACGAGGCATACGCATTAGATCTCCAACACTGTCCTACACCAGATGTAGTGATAGGTATCTACTTTCAGTAGTTACGATATCCTAGGAGCATGTTATAGTCATATATATATGTTGTGACCTTTTGTATAGTCTCTACTCCTTATATCTGTAAAAAGTTTATGATCATAGTATATACATATTATCAGGTTTACTTTTGGTAGAAGGTCATCCCGCTAAAACGCTGTTCGATACCGGTGCCACGCATTCCTTCGTCGCACAGAACTTCATCGCTGACAAGGGAAACACTATACGATCATCCGGGATGTCAATACGAATATGACTTCCGGATGGATCAGATATGACTTCCACAGAAAAGTGTTCCTTCCAAGCAATGCTAGGAGGCATAGAATTCGAAGTCAACACAACTATTTTGGCGATAACCGGATTCGACATCATTTTAGGAATGGATTGGTTGGTCGAGCACATCGCCCAAATCAATTGTTCGACTCGAGAAATCCACCTCCAGAACCCAAATGGGCAATTTATCACACTAACAGGTATACCCTCTGTCACCCGCATTATCTTAACGTCCGCGCAAATAGTCAAAGCAGTCCGGCGAAAGGACGAGGTGTACCTAATCTACTTCGAGATGGAGGACAAGACGCAAGTACTCGCTATCGCCCATAATTAGGGACTTCCCAGACATCTTTCCAGAATCCCTTCCTGGGTTGCCACCACAACGGGAAGTGGACTTCCAAATTGAACTTACTCATGGAGCCCGACCCGTATCCCGAGCTCCATACCGAATGGCCCCGAGGGAACTAGCCGAGCTCAAGATCCAACTACAAGAGCTAGTTGACGCAGGTTTCGTCCGCCCAAGTACCTCGCCCTGGGGAGCCCCAGTGCTATTTGTTAAAAAGAAAAATGGATCCCTGCGTCTCTGTATTGGCTACAGGGAACTGAATAAACTCACTGTCCGGAATACCTATCCCCTGCCCCGAATAGATGAATTGTTCGATCAATTACAAGGCGCGTCCGTCTTTTCCAAGATGGATTTAAGATCCGGCTATTATCAGCTCAGAGTACGAGAAGAAGACATTCCCAAGACCGCTTTCAGCTCCCGCTATGGACTTTACTAATTCATGGTAATGCCGTTTGGATTGACTAATGCCCCGTCCGCCTTCATGTCTTTAATGAATACGGTGTTTAAACCCTTCCTAGATCACTTCGTGATAGTCTTTATAGACGATATACTCATCTACTCGAAGAACAAAACAGATCATTCCAGGTATCTCCAAAACAGATCACTCGCTCTTTGCAAAGTTTAGCAAATGTGAGTTCTGGATGGAAGAAGTCGGCTTCCTTGGACACACAGTTAACAAGAACGGGGTAGCGGTGGACCAAGCCAAGGTACAAGCAGTACGAGACTGGCCGCCATTTAAGTCAGCAGCAGACATCAGGAGTTTCCTTGGCCTCGCCGGCTACTACTGTAAGTTTGTAGAAGGATTCTCTAAGATTGCGTTACCACTTACCTCCCTCACCAAAAAGGACGTGACGTTCCAGTGGTCTCACGAATGCGAAGCAACGTTCATAGAGCTGAAGAACCGACTGATATCGGCCCCGATTCTAACACTCCCCTCAGGTACTGAGGGCTTCCAGATCAACGCCGATGCCTCACTAAAGGTATTGGGAGCCGTGCTAATGCAACACGGCAAGGTAATCTCATACGCCTCACGTCAGCTAAAGCCTCACGAACTAAACTACGGCACCCATGATCTAGAACTGGGTGCGGTAGTTTTCGCATTAAAAGTTTGGAGGCACTACCTCTACGGAGTACGATGCGAGATCTTCTCCGATCATAAAAGCCTCAAATACATCTTCACCCAGAAAGAGCTAAATCTCCGTCAGCGCCGATGGTTGGAGTTTCTGTGTGATTACGACTTTGCCCTTCAGTACCACCCCGACAAAGCCAATAAGGTTGCAGATGCCCTAAGTCGGCAACCTCTGAGGACCGGGAGTTGGCTAGAGATGATACCGGAGGAATTAGTCGAATCCTTTGCAGAATTGGATATTATTCTCATCGCCCGAAGGAACCCGATGGAATACCAGGCCCAACTTTACTGGATGGAGATACAGTGCGACATCAGGGATAGAATACGAGAGGCACATAAGATTGACGTAGAAGCAGCCCCGATCATTCAGGCCTTGCAACACGGTGCATAAGAAGACTACAATTTGTATGATGGCATCCTGCAGTACAGACACCGCATATTCATCCCCGCTGCAGAGGGAATCCCGGAAGAAATACTCCGCGAGGCACACCAGACAAGGTATTCAATATACCCAGGGGTAGTAAAAATGTATACAGACCTGCGAAGGACATTGTACTGGCCAGGAATGAAGAAGGACATTACCAATTATGTAGCGCACTGCCAGACCTGTCAAATGGTCAAGGCAGAATGTCGTAGCCCAGGAGGCTTACTACAACCTCTGCCCATACCAGAATGGAAGTTCGAAGATATATCCATGGACTTCCTTCATGGCTTACCCCGATCTCGTGCGGGGAACGACTCCATATGGATCGTAGTAGACCGCCTCACCAAGGTAGCCCGTTTTATCCCGAACCGGCAAGGCGACGGTGTCGACTTATTAGCCCGACTATTTATAGAACAAGTGGTCCGATTTCATGGGGTACCCAAATCAATCGTCTCTGACCGCGACGGCCGCTTTACATCACAAGAATGGAGGAGAGTGCAAGCTTATCTGGGAACCAGATTAGCTTTTAGCACCGCCTTCCACCCCCAGACCGACGGGCAAATAGAAAGGACGAACCGGACGATGGAAGACCTCCTCCGGTTGTGCATAGTAGAACACAATGAGCCTTGGGAACAATTACTACCTTTAGTAGAATTCTCGTACAATAACAGCTTCCAGGCGAGCATCAAGATGGCACCGTACGAAGCCCTCTATGGAAGAAGCTGTCGAACACCACTATCATGGGCACAAGATGAAGACCCCGAAGCTTTGGGAGTCACCTACATATATGATACCACCGCCGCAATAAGGTTAATTCGAGAACGTATGCTGGAGGCACAGAGTCGACAAGCCAAATATTACGATGCGCGTCATCGCCTCGTGGAGTTCAAAGTAGGAGACATGGTTTTCTTAAAAATTAAGCCTATGCATGGGATATCCCGAATAAAGAAGCAGAAAAAGCTAGATCCCCGCTATCTGGGCCCATATCAAGTCATATAAAGAGTTGGCTCGGTGGCTTATAGGCTAGCTCTGCCAGTTGAACTGGGAAACCTCCACGACGTATTTCACGTCTCTTCACTAAGGCGTGTACTTCGCCAACCAGAGCAACATCTTCCCGTGCCGCCAGCGTCAGTGCAATCTGACCGATCTGTTCAACTTGAACCAGTGAAGATAGTAGATTCCAAGCTCAAGGAATTACGGAACAAAACCATCACGATGGTCAAGATATAATGGTCAAACGGGGGACGCGAGGAATTCACCTGGGAACCAGAAGCTCTCGTCCGAGAAAGATACCCGACACTGTTTCCCCAGGTATGCCTCTCTAACCCCTACTTTAAGCAATTTTCGGGAATGAAAATCCCTTTATTTTTATTAGATTGTAACATCCCGACTTTTATTGGGTCACTAGGCCCTACTGAGCCCAATAAAAGTAGGCCCGAACGGTAGACATAGCCCGATGAGGGGTTATGTGCTACGAATCCCGAATTGACTTCTGTCAGATCCGCTAGACTCGTGTGACCTATACGAGTGCAGCGGAAATCGTTGCACCTTGATCTGAGGTCGCTTAGAGAAAACGACCATTTTGAGGATCGTTGTGCGCCGCTACCCCACTATAGTGGGATAGTGGCCAAACATACTCCAAATTGACTTCCGTCAGATCCGTTAGACTCGTATGACCATTATGAGTGCAACAGAATTCGTTGCACCTCGATCTGAGGTCGTTTAGAGAAAACGACCATTTTGAGTATCGTTGCGCACCGCTACCACACTATAGTGGGATAGTGGCCAAACGTACTCCGAATTCCGCTAGTCCAGTTAGACTCGTATGACCTATACGAGTGCAACGGAATTCGTTGCACCTCGATCTGAGGTCGTTTAGAGAAAACGACCATTTTGAGTATCGTTGCGCACCGCTACCACACTATAGTGGGCCAAACATACTCCGATCTGACTTCCGTCAGTCCCGTTAGACTCGTGTGATCTATACGAGTGCAACGGAATTGATTGCACCTCGATCTGAGGTCGTTTAGAGAAAACGACCATTTTTTAGTATCGTTGTGCGCCGCTACCCCACTATAGTGGGATAGTGGCCAAACATACTCCAAATTGACTTCTGTCAGTTCCATTAGACTCATATGAACGATACAAGTGCAACGGAATTCTTTGCGCCTCGATCCAAGGTCGTATGGAGAGTATGCCATTTTAGGACTATGCAGACCACCTCAGTGCAACGCACGAAATGAGAAGCACACAAGCTCGGCATCGGCCTCGACAAATCTTGATGGACCCCGGGACCATGAAGGACCCCACCCTATGTTGACCTCGGTCAACCCCCCCCCCCCCCCCCAAGCTTGAAATCTGTTGAGAAAAGAAAAGAAAGGGCGGGGGGGGGAGAGAGAAGCCCCTCCCCCAAGGGAGGGGGTTGCCCATGGATAGGCGCCCCCTATTGGGGCAAGGGGGCAGGAGAGAGAAGGGGGGGGGGGAGAACATATCTCCCCCCACCCATACCTTCCTTTTAGCCACGTGGGTTAAAAGGAAGGAGAGGGGAGGCCTCCCCCTCCCCTATATAAGGAGGGGCTCAGCCCCCTCCTTGAGTGCCAACCCCCCCTCTCAGCCTCCTCCTCCTCCTTCTCCCCTGCCAGCCAACCCCCTGCCGGAGCTCTGCCCAACCCCAAACCGCCGCCACTCCTCCTCCCATGGCCAGCCGACCCTCCACCTCCCGAGCTCCACCTACCCTACAGGTAGACATCTCCCCCTCCTCCTTCCTACTCCCCTGAGCCAGGCCGACCCCCTCCCCATCGCCGGAGCGCCGTCAGCACCACCCCGAGCCTTGTAAGGCTCGGGTGGAGGCTGGCCGTGGAAGCCAAACCCCCAGCGCCGGTGGTGGCGCTGGGGGGGAGTAGGTCCCCACTCGGGGACCTTGGCGCCGACGAAGAGGAGGCGGCCGGTCCGCCGGAGGACGCACCCCCGGCGGCACCCGTGCTTTCCCCCTCCCTCCTGTTTCTTGTACGGGGAAAAGCCCCACCCCCGGCGGCGGCCGACGGCGTCGTCAGGCAGCCGGACCCACACCGGACCCCCGCCGGAGGTTTGCCCCTCCCACTGCGCCCTGACCAGGGGCGGCAAGGGAAGCCTTCCCCAGCGGGGAAGGTGGCGCAGCAAGCCTGCATGGCACAGGCAGGCTGCGCCCCCGCCCCCGCCCCTCTCTTTGTCTATTTCCCGGGGGTAGCCGACGACGCCAGGCTGCCGGACCACCACCGGAGTGGTCGCCGGCCCCCGATGCACCGACCGGGGGCGGCACCAGCCCCAGCCGGCCGCTGCCCGGCGATGGCAGCGGCCGCCTCCCGTTAAACGAACGGGAGCCGCACGATCTCCCCAGGAGATCGGGCGGCTCCTGTTACCTTGTTTCCCGCCTCCCGCCTCCACTTGTGTGCCCCCCACAATGGATCTGCCGTAGATCCACTGTGGGAGCCACGGGATGGCGCGCGGTGCAGCACCTGCAACCCCTCTCCTTCCGGCTATCCGCACCCCAAAAGCCCCCTTTCCTATTTGATTTTCCCGAGGACAATCAGGGCTTTTTCAGCAAAAACCTCCAAGATGAAAAATGTGTCCCACTCTGGGGGAACCTCCTGAAATTTTTTGGGAATTTTAGGAGAACATTTGCTATTTTTAAACCCCTTTATAAAGCTTATTTTAAGGAATAAAAAGCCCAAATGAATTCGTAAAAATCCCCAAAAATCGTAGGCTCTAATTAAGGGTATTTTACAACTACTATTAAAGTTGGGGAGTGTGACATATTATTTTGGTCCTCTAAAAGCTTTTACAAGCAAAAATAAACGTCCGAAAGGGAGCGAAATTCATCGGAATAAATCGGCGTCCTCGCGACGCGTATTTTAGCGGTATAATAAAATTACGCATATCGATCTAAGGAATCGATTGGGTTTAAAATATCGACGCGAAAATTGGGACGAGATCGCGACCGACGCCGCAATGCAGTAATGCCGAGATAATAAAAAGAACAAATCCACGGCAAAGGGAAAATACTAAATCTCATGGAACGTAAATAAACTCCTAGAAATGGAGTAAAACCCATATGAACGGGGAGAAAGCAGAACCTCCTCCTAAGAACGGAGTCGACGTTGAAGCCTCCTGTTATGGAGTGATTGGACTACTAACCCTTTATTTATTTACTGCTTTCAGTACTTTCATTTCTCCAGTCTCGCACTGGTCCTTATTTACTGCTTCCAGTACTTTCAATTCTCCAGTCTCGCACTGGTCCTTATTTACTGCTTTCAGTACTTTCATTTCTCCAGTCTCGCACTGGTCCTGTTATTATGGCCCCTGCTTCCGGCCTATTTTACTGCTTGATATTATGGCCCCCTGCTTCCGGCCTATTTTACTGCTTGATATTATGGCCCCCTGCTTCCGGCCTATTTTACTGCTTGATATTATGGCCCCCTGTTTCCGGCCTATCTTATTGCTTGATATTATGGCCCCCTGCTTCCGGCCTATTTTACTGCTTATATTGCACTTTCTAATTCAGCGCTAACTTCGGTCCTACGCTAACAATCAGTGCTTATCCTCCCTTCTGCGAGGCCTTAGTTGGGGAAAACCCGGAGTTGAGCCCCTCCTCCCAGGTTAGTCCCAAGTAAGGAACCCTCATACCGCTGAGCCTCCCGGTCAGAGGTCGTATGACCGGTTGAGTATGTTGTCGCGCGTCTTAAAGCGCTTATTCTGTATTTAAAGCAGTTGAAGATTGTTTGGAAGTGGCGGGTCGGTCACGCCCGCAGACCGTTCGTACCGGTGCGGGTGGGTTGACGACTCATGGTGACAGGGAGATGTGCACAGCAGGTTATCACCACTCCGAACCTGCAGTTTTGCCTCCGCTGGTCGGCCTAAAAATTGGTTCACCGGATGTCGCTCACATCCAGTTAGTACACCAAGTTGTACAGGAGGGCCTGAGTGATACGGTACGACTACACTCAGAAGTGGCAAGACTGGCCACTGTCACCGACGGCCACATCGGTGAGGCCCGCGGGGTTAGCTCCCCTGCTTGAAATAAAGCGGTCTAAACTGTGTCGACACAGGGTCTTTTGTGTGTGTACAGGTTTGAATACCTGAGTGCGAGTATGCGCGAGATAGTGTTGTGTATTTACTATACTGCGCGATTATGGATAGTAGGGCGGGAGGCCCTATTTATAGATATATATGTGTATATATATGATTAACTGCTGCTAACCCTCTTCCTTGCTTCGGCTATTTATTTCTGTCCTTTAGCCCGCCCCTGGATATGGATCCGGGGAGGGGATGTGTTTTCTACTTAGCTCTGTGACTAACAGTTATTTCTTATAACCAATCACAGGAGATGGGACAGCGCGTAGCCCCGCACCGCAGGATGAGTTACCAGCCTTAGAGATGGATCGATCGGACACTCCAGCCTCTCCCCTATCTTCCGAGATGTGAGTATAGGACTAGCCTAGGGTCTTTGTTATAGTCTATGTAGCCCCCAAGGCAGTGGTTGTAAACATTAGGCTTCGGCCCTATTTAAATATGTAAATATAAGCAGTATGCTTGGTTTTGTTTATTTCAATTGCTTCCGCTGTGCGTTCTGATATGATGTTGTGATTCTCGTGCCTGACAAGGAGACCACTCAGTGCTTGAGAGGGTGGGTCATTGCCATCCTGGGAACACTAGTGGCCATCTTTAGGCAGTAAGATCCCCCTCCCTGATCCCGGTTCAGGTCTGGGGAGGGGGGGGGGGGGGGGTCTTACACTCCGAACCACGCACACCACAACAAAATTGTGTTGTAGAAAGAAAGAATAGGACACTTCAAGAGCTAGCACGCACTATGTTATGTGAATATAAATTACCTAAGTCCTTTTGGGCCGAAGCCGTAAACACATCATGTTATGTTATAAATAGAATCATGCTTCGCCCATCTTTAAATCTCACACCATATGAACTTTATTTTCAAAAGAAGCCTAATGTATCTTACTTCAAAGTTTTTGGTTGTAAATGCTTTATTTTAAATACAAAAGATAGCTTGGGAAAGTTTGATGAAAAATGTGATGAAGGAACATTTCTTGGATACTTTTCAACTAGTAAAGCTTATAGAGTTTTTAATAAAAGAACTAGAAAAGTTGAAGAGTCAATTAATGTGAAATTTGATGAGCTTGTTCCTTGTATATAAAGACTTTCCACAGGCAAAGAGGATGATCTATTACCTCCTTTGGAGCATGGTGATGAAGAACCTTCCAAAGAAGAAGAAGAGGAGGCCAAGAAAGATGAATATGTACCTCCAAGCGTCTTAAAATTCACAAAGGTTCATCCACGGGAACTTACAATTGGTGAACCATCCATCGGGGTAAGAACTCGCTTTTCTCTTCATGAATCTTTTTCAAATATTTGTTTTGTTTCCGAAATAGAACAAAAAAATGTTTCTACTGCTTTAAATGATGAATTTTGGTTTTTGGCTATGAATGAAGAGTTAGAACAATTTGAGCGACATAATGCTTGGAAATTAGTTGAAAGACCATCTAATCACTCGGTTGTAGGTGTAAAATGGATTTTTAAAAATAAATTAGATGGTGAGTCAAGAATCTCTAGAAATAAAGCACGATTAGTAGCACCAGGATATTCTCAAATCGATGGGATAGATTTTGATGAATCTTTTGCACCCGTTGCTAGATTAGAGTCTATAAGAATTTTTCTAGCATTTGCAAGCTTTAAACGAATAAAACTATTTCAAATGGATGTGAAAAGTGCTTTTCTAAACGGGTTTATAAAAGAAGAAGTTTATGTTGAACAACCCCCCGGTTTTATTAGTGAAAATTTTCCAAAACATGTTTATAAACTAGAGAAAGCGCTTTATGGTTTAAAATAAGCGCCCGTGCATGGTATGAAAGACTTACATCATTTTTATTAAAGTACGGTTATATTATGTGAAGTGCGGATAATACTCTCTTCATTAAGCACAACAATGATGATATAATTATTTTACAAATATATGTTGATGATATTATTTTTGGATCTACTAATGAAGAGATGTGTAAAGAAGTTATTTTAGTGATGAAAAATGAATTTGAAATGAGTCTTGTAGGAGAACTTTCTTATTTCCTTGGTTTTCAAATATCACAAAGAGTTGATGGTATCTTTGTATGTCAAACTAAATATGTCTATGATATGCTTAAACGTTTTGGATTTGAAAACCTTAAACATGCTTCTACACCAACGAGTGCATCACTAAAATTAGGAAAAGATGAATCAGGAATTTCTATAGATCAAACTTTATATAGAGGTATGATTGGATCTCTACTTTATCTAAGTGCAACTAGACCCGATATTATGTTTGTCGTATGCTTATGTGCTCGATTTCAAGCCAATCCAAAAGAATCTCATTTAAAAGCGGTAAAACGAATTTTTAGATATCTCATTGGGTCATCTAGACTAGGATTATGGTACCCGCACAATAATTCATTTACACTTCACGACTACTCCGACTCGGACTTTGCCGGTTGTTCACTTGATAGAAAAAGCACTAGTGGTACTTGTCATTTTCTAGGACCTTAATTAGTTGCATGGTCTAGTAGGAAACGAAATTCGGTTGCACTCTCCACCACGGAGGCTGAATACATTGCATTAGGGAGTTGTTGTGCGCAAGCACTATGGATGAGCCAAACTGTAGAGGACTTTGGTTTTCTTCTAAAAAATATTGAACTAAAATGTGACAACAAAAGTGCCATTGATCTCACAAATAATCCGGTACACCACTCTAGATCCAAACATATAGATGTGCGTCATCATTTCATAGGGGATCACATTATAAAGGAAAATGTAAGGATTAGTTTCATTGGCACGGACTCTCAACTTACTGATATATTTACTAAACCTCTTCCCGATGCAAGGTTTCAAATGTTAAGGTTGGAATTAGGAGTCTTAGACATCTTAGGATGAATAACATGTAAAACGCTAATATTTTATGCAATTTGAACAATCAAGACATCTCTGAATATTAAACAATTTCTGCATAAGACTACTCTTAAGACCCCTAACCAATATCAAAAATCAAAAATTTAAAATTCTTAAAAAATCGTGTACTGTTTGCCGCGCTATCACTAGCGCCGGCACTAGCGTGGGTGTGTGATTTTTCTGTTTTTTAAAATTTCTAAAAATCAACAAAAATATGTTAGTTTATATGTACAAATTTATTTTTGTGTTTCTATATATATTTTTTTGTTTTATTCATATTATGAAAATCAACTACAAAAATTAAAAATTCAAAAATACAAAATATTTTTTTGTGTTTTATTCATATCATGAAAAATCAACTACAAAAGTTCAAAATTCAAAAATACAAAAATATGTTTTTTGTTATTTGTGCTTTATTCATATTATGAAAAATCTACTACAAAAAATTCAAATTTCAAAAATTACAAAAATATGTTGTTGTGATTTTCTGTTTTTTAATTGATTTAAAAATGTTAAGACAAAAAAAACTGTATGATCTTTATTGCCAATATCAAGCATGTATGAATTCTATGATTTAGAATTATTTACAATGTTAAAACATATTCTTTCAAATTACTATGAACATTGTTTTGCTTATCATGCTTTGATATATCTATTTAAAGTGCATCAATTGTATTAAAAAACATGTGTAGAACCAAGCTTAGCATGCCTCTAAGTATGAGTAAATGTATTATGATTAATAATGATACCTTTCACTCACTTATTTTGGTAATCAACATGTGTGTTTAAATCTAAAAAATGCTTGCTTGTGTATTGTATTTGTACAATGAATTAAAACTTGCATAAGTTTATTGCCTACACTACATTTGAATTGCACTTATGAAATTTAGAAGAGTGGCTAAGTTTAAAAAATTGGTTTTGCAAAACAAGTGTATTCGGAGAATGTTGTCTCACAAATATGAACAAAAAATTATATATGTAGACAAATAGAACTCCACCAAGCACTACTTGAACCTCCTGATAAGTCTTCATAAGCATTGTGAGGTTGAGCACCTTGGAAAGAATAGTAAAGTGTCTTGTGCAAACCTTTGTTACTACACCACTTTGTTGAAAGAATTTATGTGATTTAAAGTGTGTGAAAATTGATATACTTGTGTTTTATTGTGCACTTTACTTTACATATGTCTTGTATTTTGTTGATTTAAATCAATTGTTAACATTGCCCAAAATACACTTATGTGCACATCATTTTCTTTCATAACACTTCTTCTCACGAGTATTGGATTCTATTGTTTTATCTATGCTACTCTTTATATAAAAATGCACTAGATAACCTAGCATGATCTCTACAATGTTTTGGTATCTCTTGAACTTAAAATTAAGTAACATTGTAGTATAATCTCTTTTTGATATGTTCATTTCATGCTTGGTATCTTTATGAAAAACTTTGAGATTTCAAAAGGTTAAAACATCTTTCAATTTTAATTTAAAACTCACATTTTTACTTATGCTTTTCATGCTTACAAAAAGATGTTTATTATAATCTTCCGCTTGCTTACAACTCTTATCTTTTTATTTGAAATCTCTTATATATGTTATGCTTAAACTCTTTATCATTTCATATATTACAAAAGCTCGATCATGATTTATAACTAGCCTAAAGAATGCCTCCTTACTACCCTCACCCCACCTTCTTTTGATAATACCAAAAGGGGGAGATTAATTGAAGAAATCTATATAGGAGAAATATATAAGATTAAGGGGAGAATAATTCATGTAATCTATCATTTAGGGGGAGTATAACATAATTGCATTTATGTAGGAGGAGCATTAAGATAGGGGGAGTATGCACATTATCATGGTTATCATATACTATAGTTGCACTATCATCTTGCTTATCATATACTATAAACATTATTGTTGATTTCTTGCTAAAAGGATTTGTTATTATCAAAAGGGGGAGATTGTTGGACATGTGTGTCACATCCTTTTGTTTGAGAATAACAAATCCCAAATTGTATTTGATCTTGTATTTTGTGTGTTTATAGTGTGCAGGAACAATATGTGCAATACTCCACAGGTAGAAGGCAGCATGGAATCAAGCTCTTGAAAGGAGCAGCGCTACCGTCGGCGCTAGCGCTACCGCCAGGCGCTAGCCATCCGACGAAATTGAAGCTGCGTTCGACGAAAATTTGTTCGACGAATTTGGCTCCGTTCGACGAAATTTCTGTTCGACGAACTTGAAGCCCCGATCGACGAAAGTTCGTTCTGCCACGCCACCGCCAGCGCTAGCGCTACCGCCTGGCGCTATCTCAAATTCATGCACAGCGCCACACCGCCGACGGTTCCGCAACTGTTCCACACGAACGCTACCGCAGGCGCTAGGAGCTAACGCATGTGCTATCTCCAAGTTCTATAAAATGATGGGCTCTCTCTTGTCTTGAGTGAGTGCTTTCAGAGAGTTTACCTGTGCCATATTTCCAGAGCTGCTACTCTGCCGAAAGTTCATCTCCCACTCAAATTCAAAGAAGATTTCTGGAGAAGGAAGCCACCACGCTGCATCCGAAGAACGATCGCTTCAACCTCGCTTATGCTACAACGATCCTTCATCCTCAACTTCAGAGATCTCATATAGGGAGTTTCTTTATTGTCATATTTATTTTCATTCCATAATTTTTGTAATCATTAAGTTAATTCGCCTTGTGTTGGCGACTAGGTCTGGGTAGGACTTAGGGGGAAATTCGCCTTGTGTTGGCGACTAGTTCTAGGTGATTAGATCTAGGGGGCTCGAGGCCATATCCGGGGAAGGATTGGCTAGAGCGGCTTGAGGCCTTATCCGGGGAAGGATATGCTAAAGCCAATCGGTTTGTGGGGATACAAGTCGGTATAGAAAAGGAAAAATTGTATTATTTTATACCCCTCCGATTTCAAGCGATATTGAAATCAATTTATGTAAACACATTTTCTATATAATATAATCATGTCTCTTTCTGTATTTACTTGATTTCTATCATTTGGCGTAATTTATAAAATTGCAAATTATAATTGTTTCCTCCTTTAAGTTTAATTGTTATTTCATTCCAAGTTTCTCTAAACAATTTTAGTAAAAATTATCAAAGATTTTTATTCCCTTATTCACCCCCCCCCCCCTCTAAGGGCGCCGTAAGATCCAACAATGTTTTCCTATTCTGGGATTTCTGCCGACCAAAAGGTGATGGTCGCCGCGTACCAGCTGAAGGGTCTTGCAAAGAGCTGGTGGATAAGAGAGAAGGAGAACCTGATAGGTGGATGTTCATGGGAATCCTTCAAGAAGATGTTTTTAAAGAAATTTCTGCCGTCGGTCGAGCAAGACCGCCTGATGAACAACTTTCTACATCTGAAGCAGAGGCAACTCACTGTTAGTGAATATGAAGTCGAATTTAGCAAGTTGAGCCGATTTTCTCCAGATCTAGTTGCCTCTGAAGCAGGAAGAGTGAAGCGATTCCTGGGAGGACTTCACGGTGATATTCAACAATTAGCTTGTGCTTATAGATCAGAGAACTATGCTGAGGCAGTGGAAGCTACTCTGAAAGTTGAGGCGATTGATAACGCCAAGAATCGAGGTGCTGTAATAAGGAAAGAGAAGAGGAAAGGTGTTGATGAAGGAAGTTCCAGAGCATCTGGCCCCGCTTCCAAGAAGAGTGGTGGTGAAGCTTGCAGTTTCTGTGGGCGCCCTGACCACCCATATGAAAAGTGTTTCAAGAGAATCGGAGCTCATAAGCAGCAGCGGGTGCTCGCCATTCAGGGCGCACCCAAGGGAGATTTGGGGTGCACTGTTTGTGAGAAGAAGGGTCATGATTCGAGCAGGTGCTGGTTGAAAGACAGAGTCTGCTATCAGTGTGTGCAGAAAGGACACATGAAGACTGCATTTCCAAAGAACCAACTCCCATTGCAGCTTGTGCCGCTTCGGGCCTTGCCGCCGCCGCCGAAAAATCTGGATAACGGAAAGGGAAAGCTGAACGTGATGTCGGGGGAGGAAGATCAGACCTCCACTCAAGTGATATCAGGTTAGAATCTAATCTAACTCTTAGTTTTCAACTGTTGCATAGTTCTGCTTTCGCTCGTTTAGTTACGTGTCTGCTTTTATAGGAGAGTTTAAGGTAAAGAACCGTATGGCAATTGTTCTTTTCGATTCCTGTGCTACCCACTCATTCGTGGCTAGGACTTTCGTAGAGCATCATCGGCTGAATCTCAATCAAGTTGGTAATTCCTTTTGTGTCAAGTTTCCCTCCGGTGATACGGTGGTGTCGAACCAGGGTATCCAGAGATGTCCTATCCTCTTAGGTGACTTCTTAGCATTCGCTGATCTGAAGATGCTGGACCTAGAAGACTTTGATGTTATTTTGGGCATGGACTGGTTGTCCCATTATGATGCGGTGATCCAATGCAAGGTTAAGCGCTTGGACTTCAAGATGGACAACGACCACCCCATGAGTGTGTATGACTTCCGGCGCTAGGATTCCGCGATTATTTCCGCGGTATGTGCTCGGAAACTTTTAGATTTCGGTTATTTTGCTTACCTCGTTTCTATATAGAAACTGCTAGTGGTTTGCCGCGTGTCGAGGATATTGCTGTGGTGCGTGAGTTTCCGGATGTTTTCCCGGTTAGTCTTCTAGGTCTTCCACCTGAGAGAGATGTAGAGTTCGTTATCGATCTTGAGCCTGGTACTCGCCCTATTGCTAAGGCACCATACCGTATGGCCCCGCGTGAGCTAGAGGAGTTGTGTACTCAAATCGATGAGTTGCTGGAGTGCAGGTTTATTAGGCCGAGCTCTTCGCCTTGGGGTGCTCCAGTCTTGTTTGAAAAGAAAAAGGATGGCTCTATGAGGTTGTGTGTCGATTATGGAGAATTGAACAAGGTAACCATCAAGAACAGGTATCCATTGTCGAGGATAGATGATTTGTTTGATCAGTTGCGTGGTATCACGATGTTTTCAAAGATTGATCTTCATTCGGGCTACCACCAGTTAAGGATCCGCGAGTTAGATGTTCCACGGACAGCTTTTCGATCTCGGCATGGGCATTTTGAGTTATTGGTGATGTCCTTTGGACTGATGAATGCACCCTCTGCCTTCATGGATATGATGAACCGAGTGTTCAAAGATTTCTTGGATCATTTCGTAGTCATGTTAATAGATGACATTCTCGTGTATTCTCGGAGCACCGAGGAGCATGCTCAGCATTTGCGTTTGGTTTTGACTACCGTGAGGGAGCATAAGTTATATGCGAAGCTGAGCAAATGTGAGTTTTGGCTACCTCAGATGTCCTTTCTGGGCCACGTAGTGAGTAAGGATGGAATTTTCGTGGATCCAAAGAAGATTTCAGCTGTTATGGATTGGAAGAGACCTACTACACCCAAGGAGATCAGAAGCTTCCTGGGGTTGGCAGGTTATTATAGGAGGTTTGTGGAAGGATTTTCAGTATTGTCTGCCCCAATGACTAAGCTCACGCAGAAGAACACAACATTTGTGTGGAACGATGAGTGTGAAGAAGCCTTTCAAGAATTAAAGAGGAGAGGGTGCACTGCTCCAGTGTTGGCCTTACCTACTGAAGGTATGGAGTACTTCGTCTATGTAGATGCATCACACGTCGAACTCGGATGTGTCTTGATGCAGGGAGGTAAAGTGATTGCGTACGGGTCGAGACAGCTGAAGGTTCATGAGAAACATTATCCTACGCATGCTCTGAAATTTGCGGCTGTGATCTACGCTCTGAAGCTTTGGAGACATTTACTGTATGGCGTATTGTGCAAGATTTATATAGATCATAAGAGCTTGAAGTACGTCTTCACTCAGAAGGAGCTGAATTTGCGCCAGCGTAGGTGGTTAGAGTATGTTGCTGACTATGAAGTCGATATCTTGTACCATCTGGGCAAGGCAAATGTGGTAGTCGATGCATTAAGTAGAAAGAACGCGCAAATCTTCAACCTTACCGTGTAGTCTTTGGTTGAGGAGTTCCTTTTGATGGACATTTCAGTCGGTAGTAGTGTCAGACCCTCTCGCTTGAAGGCATAAGAGCCTTCGTGGATCGCCCTCACGAGGGTGCATAAGAAAGAAGACCCAGATCTTCAGCATCTCCAAGGAAGGGCAGAGAAGGGAGAATTGCCTGACTTCTCGATAGACGAAGATGGTACCCTGAAGTACCGAGGTAGATTTTGTATTCCCGCGGTGGGTAATATTCGGACTAGGATTTGTGGTGAAGCACATGGTTCTAGTGTGACCTACCACCCCGGCTCTACGAAAATGTATAGAGATTTGAAGCAGATCGTGTGGTGGTATGGAATGAAGAATGACATAGCTAAGTTTGTGTCTGAGTGCTTCACCTGCAAGCGTATCAAAGTAGATCACAAAAGGCCTGGTGGCAAGTTGACGCCTTTGGACATACCAAGTTGGAAGTGGGAGAGTATATCAATGGACTTTATTACTGGTTTGCCAAGAACTCCCCGAGGGCATGACTCAGTGTGGGTAATAGTTGATAGACTGACGAAGTGTGCACACTTCGTGCCTTTCAATATCAGATATTCTATGAAGAAGATAGCGGAGTTGTATCTGGATGAGGTCAATCATTTGCACGGAGTGTTAGTGAGTATCATGTCAGATCGAGACTCCAGGTTTATGTCGCGATTTTGGCAGAGCTTGCAGGGAGCTTTGGGCACCGACCTCAGGTTTTCGACCACGTTCCATCCGCAGACCAATGGTCAAATGGAGCGAGTTAATCAGATCGTGGAAGATATGATTAGGTGCTACATCTTAGACTACGGTGGAGCTTGGGACGAGCGTCTCGGACTTATGGAGTTTGCATATAACAATAGCTTTCAAGAAAGTTTGCAGATGGCCCCGTTCGAGGCTTTGTACGGGAGGCGATGTAGGACTCTCTTGTTTTGGGCCGAGGTTGGTTAGAAGCCATTGTTAGGTCCGGAAGCCCTCAAAGAGATGAGTATTGCTGTAACTCATATTCGGGAAAAGCTTCGTGTGGCTCAGGAGCGTTGTGAGAAGTACGCAAATCAGCGAAGGGTTGAGCTGGAGTTCGCAGTTGGGGACATGGTTTTTCTGAAAGTTTCTCCGATGCCTGGTGTTAGAAGATTTGGAAGGAACCATAAATTGGACCCCCGGTATGTGGGACCCTTCCAAATTGTTGAGCGCATCGGAGTGTCAGCGTATAGGCTGGTTTTGCCTGCCACCTTCCCTAACGTCCATGATGTGTTTCATGTGATCCAGTTGCGGAAGTGTGTTCTTAGTGATCGTCACGTCCTCGATTCGATGCCCCGTTGCGGCCTAATCTTTCATATGTTGAAGAACCTGTTCGTATTCTGGAGACTCGGGATAGAGTGTTGCGGAGAAAGACAATCTCCATGGTCAAGGTTCTTTGGCGGAATCAAGACGTCGAGAGCGCGACGTGGGAGTGGGAGTCAGCGATGAAGGAATCTCATCCGCACCTTTTCTCCTAGTTTTCTGGTAAGTCATTCGATTGAAGGCCTTGGACTATTCCTGTTGTTTTGGTTTTGAGTTGTGAGTTAAGTTTCGGGACGAAACTTCTTTTTAGGTGGGGTGACTGTAACGCCCCTGATTTTTTGATAATTATTTAATTCATTGATGATGTGATTATGACATCAGGGCGTTACTTTTAATGTCAAGTTGACGGCGCATCGTCGTTTGCGCGTTTTTGCGTCTGCTTGGTCAAGTCGACGAAATTTTGAAACGACCCGGAATTGAAAAATTTTACGTTAGGAAATTAAATTATTTATTTCAAAACTTGCCCGTCAAATTTCGTTGTAATCCGAGCCATTTTGGAGTCTCGGGGCATTTTCAAAGTTTTTGTACAATTTATGTTCGCCGTAAACTTTAAAAACTTATATCTCGAGAATAAACCGCCGGATCTTGATTTTGACTTCGCCGTTGGATTCGTAGCGCCAACTTTCCCACAATGGGCGATCTTTGTTGGAATCGGTGTATGTTTAGCCCTTCGAAATAACAAAATATTTAGGTGTTATTATTATCACTATTATTAACTCTTATTAATAGTATCATATAAAAAAATAATAAAATAATAAAATAAAAAACTTCACGTGAAATATTGCCTTCACGATGAATACCTCACGTGAAATCCTATCCTCACGAGAAATCCTATCTTCGCGAGCTTTGCATTTCCAGGCATTTCACGTGAAATCATATCTTCACGTGAAGCCTGTACCAACCCCAACCCCTCCCCCCTTATCTTAATAATCCCTTCAACTCTAATAATAATAACAATATAATTATTATATAAACCTATCACCTTCCCCAAAATAACCGAGCACTCCTATTTATTTCCTATTGTCTTCTCCCGTCAACCAGAGCTGCGAGTGTTTAGAGCGCATTTTTACGAACCTTCCAGTCACCGCTGACAGAGCTCCGGTGGACGGAATTTTCAACAGAGCATAGATTCGGAAACCTCTCGGCGAGAGCTACGCGTTCGTGGTGAGCATTTTTCGTTTCGTGAACTTTTTCGCGCTAGGGTTTTCGGCCCTAACCTTCCTATTGGCCATTTTTCTGTAGATCTCGCCTCCTCGCGTCTTCTTTTGGGCCGATCTACGGCGATGAGTTGTTCATCGGACGATTCCGGCGATTTCAAGGCAAGTGGTGTTTTTTTCTCCCTTTTCCCTCTCATTTTGATCGTGGTATGGTATTTTACTCCATTTTCATTCACTAATATTGCGTGTGCCGCACTTGAATCGTGTTCCTAAAAGCTTATTGCTATGGAAAATACTTTTTGGCCGCTCCATTTTAATAATTTCGTCTAGTATGTGCGTGACCTCCTCTTGTTCTTCCCACCCGTTGTGTCGAGATATTGATGTTTTGCCTTATTGATATTAAATCAACCGTGTAACCTTGCCCAAGTTCATGCTACCTTCGTCGATCGAGTTCCGCTCGTCGAATTAGTCCTTTCGTATTCGTTGCATAAGTCTTTAAAATTCGATGATTTAGTCTTCGAATTCGTTAAAGAGTTTTGTCTCTCTAAAAGTGGGCCTCACTTTAGTCAAATTTGTGAGTCAATTTCATTCGACGATATCTAGTCGGTGTTTTGACATGGCATGTCTGCCTTGGTGATTTTCGTGCGCTGAGACTAGTGGTAACTAGTCTAGTTTAGTCGTGTCATTCTCGAGATATAAGTAGTCGATTTGGGGACGTTGATGTTGGTGGATTAAAACTACCGCCACAGTGCCCTGCACTTAAATTGAATATTTTACGGGATTTTACTCGAGTTGGTTTGTTTGTTGTTTGTTGTTTTACTGCTGGTGTGTTGGCGGAGATATCTCCCACCACAGTTACTGGATATTTTAGAGTTCGGGTGTGTCAGACTATGAGACCACCTTACCCTTGGGCCCCTTGTGGAGTTTGTTCTGTGGGTGTGCTGGCGGAGGTATTCCCCCCACAGTAACCGGAATTTTACCGGTGTTGTTACTATATAATTTATTTCTGAAATTTTATAATGGCGTTATGCTCTTATTATAGCCGGGCATTTTAGCCCTAACTTTCTACCGCGCTTGGGTAGTTAGGTACATGTGATTATTCTCGTAGGTGCCTTCTATTTCTTACTTAGCTTTCTTACTGTACTTTCTTTCTATATAGTCGGTCTTGGGTTGGTACCCCTGTTGACCGTTGTTTAATTTTGTTTTGTTTTCTCCCGCCACTTGTACCTTCTTGCTGAGGCGTTCTCTCTTGTGAATGCCTTAGGTTAAAAGTAGTAGCGGTCAGTGGAGCTAGAGCTGGTGTTTTCGGTGTTGCACCCACAGAGTGGTGTTGATTTTGGGACACTTTGCTAGCTGCTAATTATTTTCTTGCTGCTCTATAGTAGTTTACTTGCTCTCTGGGAGGTTTTATGATAGGATTGCATGTTAGGTATTTTAAGTATAACAGACTTATATCATTACTTCATAACGCCTTTTCAAAACGAATGTCACTTTATCCTAAAGGTTATAAAAAGCTCTTTTTGTACTTAAATTATACCTAAAAGTCTGCATATCATGTGATATTATTAGATTGTCATGCTCATATAGGATAATAAGTAAGTAAAACCAAGTATTTTCCACAGCATATTTCTACTTACACCGTTATTCGTGGGTTAGTTGACCCACAGAACCGAGGGACACGGTTAATAAAAATGAACTTAAATCATGTTTTTAAATTATAAATTCGTGGATTTTCATGATAAGTAATAGGAGTAGGTTTTGCCTGAGCGCATGCAATTGTCCCCTGCACGGCGTGGCATCATGACACGTATTTTCTCTTACTCTGACATATCATTTAATACGGAGAAAATGCGGGTTGTGACACTTACAATTCTCCCCCTTAAAGAAATTTTGTCCCGAAATTCCAACATTGCTGATGTAGGACGTCGGGGCCCCGACTGCACCCCGTGGCATCACACCAGCTAGCGGACCACGGCGAAGCACGCCTGCCAGAAGGACTGAAGCCCAGGCACCCCAAACCGTCTTCGCGCCTGTTCTCAGCGCGACGGGTTGTTGAGGCTGGGGCTCGATCCCTAGGTCAGTTGGTGATAAGGCCTGTTAGGAGAGGTTCTTATTAAGGAGGTCTATGGATCGTGCCCCAGCCTCAACAACCCGTCGCGCTGAGAACAAGCGTGGAGACAGGTTGGGGTGCCTGGGCTTCAGTCCTTCTGACAGGCGTGCTTGGCCGTGGTCCGCTAGCTGGTGTGATGCCACAGGGTGCGGTCGGGGCCCCGACGTCGTGCATCAAAAAAGTGCAATCAGTTGGTGATAAGGCATGTTATGAGAGGTTCTTATCAAGGAGGTCTGGGGATCGAGCCCCAGCCTCAACAACCTGTCGCGCTGAGAACAGGCATGGAGATGGGTTGGGGTGCCTAGGGTGCAGTCCTTCTGGCAGGCGTGCTTGGCCGTGGTCCGCTAGTTGGTGTGATGACACGGGGTGCAGTCGAGGCCCCGGCGTCCTGCATCAATTACAAACATTCAAAAAAATACAAAATTCACTTGTACCTTAACGGAATAATTCGGGGAACTCCTCAAGCGTGGTCTGCTCATGCTCCCATGTAAGCTCCTCATGACCATAATTGTCCCAACGGACTTTGACCCTCCTGATCATTTTATTCCGCAACTACTTGACTTCAGTGTCTTCGACAACAACATGAGTAGGCTCTTGCAAAGCCTTCCTTAACACCAAAACATGGAATACATCATGTAATCCGCTTAACTCTGTCGAAAGAGCGAGCAGATAGACAGCTTCACCAACACGCTCCACAATTTCAAACGGTCCAAGGTATCGCGGACTTAGCTTTTTCAAGCGTCGAATTCTTGCCACATCCTTGAATGGTTTGATCTTCAAGTAAACCAAGTCGCCAACAGCGAACTCGATATTATGGTGTTTTGAGTTGTAACACTTTGCATGCCTATCCTGAGCAATCAACAATCGCTCTCGGGTTGTACGGATCGCCAAATTTACATATTCGACATCCTTTCGCTTTAACAACTTAGTGTCGCCTATTTCTGCCCAAGCCAAGGGAGTACAATACTTTTTACCATACAGGGCCTCAAAATGCGCCATTTGTATACTCGCTTGGTAGCTATTGTTGTAGGTGAGCTCGACCATATAGAGATGGTCCTCCCACCTCTTGCCAAAATTCAGGATGCACATTCAGAGCATATCCTCCATTGTCTTATTGGTCCGTTCAGTCTGCCCATCAGTTTGAGAGTGAAAGGCAGTGCTAAACTTCATCTTGGAACCCAATAGTTGGTGGATTAGCCTCCAATCATTCGATGTGAAACGCCCATCACGGTCACTCAAAATGCTACGAGGCACACCGTGCAACCGAACTATGTTATCTACATACAACTTTGCCAATTTCTCCATTGAATCATCTCTCCAGTTCGGAATGAAGTGAGATACCTTCGTCAACCGGTCTATGATCACCCAAATGGCATCATTCTCATGTTGCGATCAGGTCTTTGAACTTCCATTCCGGAATCGACAAAGACTTTAGAAATCCATCAGGTCTTTGACATTCAGCCTTTACTAGTGCGCAAGTCTGACACTTCGCCACATAGAGGGCTATGTCTTTCTTCAAACCCGGCCACCAAAAGGTTTTCTTCATATCTTTATACATCTTTGTGTTTCCCGGGTGGATTGAGTACTTAGTAAAGTGAGCCTCATACATCAATTCCTCCCATAAATTACCAAACTTTGGGACGTACAACCGACCGTCTTTTCGCAAAAGACCGTCTTCAGACGCGAACTCGGCATTAGACTCATCCATGGTCTCTACCACATAACGCTTCATGCTTTCATCAAGCTCCAGGGATTGACGGATACGATCTGCAAGGTTATACTGTAGCTCAATCCAGCTTAAGCATGCATCAGTAGTTTGATTCATCTCGACGCACATAATCGAAAGGGACTCCAAGTAGCTGATCAGGCGCTCATCAAGCATCTTAATCCAGTTCGCTTGCGTCGAAGCCCTCCGACTTAATGCATCAGTGACAATATTTCCCTTACCGGGAGTATAATGAATGTCTTGGAGTTATTCCGGGAGCTCACTTCAAGGGGGAGTGTTGAAATGGTGAAGTGAGTGGGAGGGGCAAGTGGCGAGTGGAGTTGGGAGGGGCAAGTGGCAAGTGGAGTTGGTCTCCCCCTTCCCCACCCCACCCCCATTTTTTCCTATAAATAGGAGGTGCCACCCATATATAACCCTTACCTGCGAGTAGAGAGTGCAAGTAGGAGGGGCGAGTGCAGTGTGCAGGGGGCGAGTGCAATGTGCAGGGGAGAGTGCAGTGTGCAGGGGAGAGTGCAGTGATGTGCAGGAGCGAGTGCAGTGCTGTGCAGGGGCGAGTACAGTGTTGTGTAGGGGTAAATGGAGTGCAGTGTAGGGGGAGTGTACCAAGAGAAGAAGCGGACCGTGTCCGCGACAAGTTTACTTTTCTGTTGTTGGCTGTTGTGAATCAAGTTGTATGCAACATGTATACAACCTTGTATACCTGTAACCGTTATCAAGAAATAAGAAGTTACTTTCCCAGTTCACTTTGGTGTCCCTATTCCTGTGGTAACTAAATTTTCACATATAATGTATTTGACTTCTTATGTATATAACCCTGGTGAACAAAACATTGGGGAGAGGAACTAGCAATCACTTATTAATATCACAATAAATGTGTATTTAAGAAGCATCAGAGATATTCGTGTCATGTACAATAGAGATATTCGTGTCCAATATTCTGTTTGATTGCACGAATACTTCTCAACGTGCTCAACTACATGAATCGACATTAGCAATCACTTGTTATATCCCCGGTGAACTAAAAATTTTATACCCATGACCTTGATGGTAATCACAGTACTTGGATTTGTCTCCAGAGTTTAGTGTAAGAGACCTTGGCCTTTGAAGAGAGGGATGATCACAGATGATGATTAATACTTCCATTTGCGAGCATTCCAAGAAGATTCAGAAGATAGTAGCCCCCTCACAGGGATACTCGAAGACTGTCAGCTATGACAAGGAAGAGTACTCGCACTACTGAAGGACCAGTCCATATGGGGTACGTCAATCCAGCCCCCACCCCTCCCCCACTTATTCGATAACATGCACATGCCCGTGTAACACCTTGCATGTCCAAACAATATAAACACAGGTCCAGTCGGGACTCTATGGTATATTGAACACAGAAGCTAAGTATTAAAGATGATAAATAGAAAGACAATTACACAGAGTAAAGAGAATACACTAGCGGAAGCTGTAAAAGCCTAATACAAGAATGTTTACAACACTACTAGGAATGAAAACAAAAACAAGTTCCAGCCTTATGTCCTTACATTCATCCAATATTTATAATAAAAGGGGTGCATTACATACATCGGCACACAGACCAACAAATGAGAAAGCAATAAAAGGAAGTCCGACATTCAAGGGCCGACACAGCTACAGCTTGGGGCTTTTGCTCGCTACTTCGCGCTCTGCTCTCCTGCACCTGAACCAAACACAAACAAGCGGTAAATGAGGACCAGCTATGAGCTGACCACAAACCGGTAACGATCCCACCCCCAACCATCCTAGTCGACCTCAGGGTGGTGGTACCGCTCTCTTGCAAGTAAGCTATAACAAACACCATGTAAACATGTAAAGAAAGTGCAACTACACAAAGTGAGGTTTCAAGCACAATCAATCTTCTATGTTGAGCATCAAAGTAAAGTGAACCTAGGTATGCAAATGATGTTGGTTGGGTTTACCCGGAGTCTTTGCCGCAACCGCCTAAGAAACCACGCATGAGGCTAACATAACATCATAATTCAATAACACAATGCGGGTACTCATGACCACACGCTTCATGCACACAAGGCATGCCTTAGGTGTATTCTCGCATGAGAACTACCACCACTTTAAGCTATAACAACTTAGGGAACGAATGAGCCTTTGCCAGTTAGATCAACAAGTCTTTGATGACATCTCTCATGATCAAACGACGTGCAAGAGGGCAAAGCCTCGTGTCGAACTGCATGGTGCGGGTAAGGTGTTGCGTTGGTCCGTGCTCAATTCATCACAATCTATAACACAATGCGGGTGGGGCTCCACCTAGGCTCGTAAACTATTACCATATATATAATGCTAACCAAAGGGTCTTGCTACGCACCTAACCCACTCAGGAGGACATTGGCATTGCGGGTGCTACAACTGTCGGAGGTCCGAGACGACTTCAACACGATTGGTGGTGAAGGCTTGTGTTCAACCACCTCACAACTGTGGAGTAGGCTTCACCCAAAATTCCTAACTCCGCAAGACTACCAAATTTCTACATGCAAATAATGTCGGGGACGGACACAATCGACTCGGGGTTCCAAAGAATCAAAGGGGGTCTTTCACTCCACTAATTAGTGGAGGAGACCCACCCTATGTAAGCATATAAAAATATGAATGAACAAAACACGTCCTAAGAACAGGGAGGAGGATCGTTACTGATGAGTAATGTATTTAATCATCTTTTAGTTTAGTTTTATTATAATTTTTAAAATGAAATTATGTTATTTATATAAATTATATCATATAAATCTTTCCTATTTTAATTTCATAAGCTAACTTAAGTTTATTTTGTGTTTTCAGGTTTTCTGGACATTTGGAGCAAGAAAAATACTTTTACACGCCCCAGGTCATGGGCGTGACCCAATGTCATTGATTTCGGCTGCGTTCGATGAAAATTTAGGAGTTCGACGAACTGCGCCTAGCGAACGACGTTTGACGAAAGCGCGGGAGATCGACGAACAGCGCCTAGCGAACTGCATTCGACGATAGCTCGGGCGATCGACGAACTACGCCTGATGAACTGCGATCGACGAACCACGATCGACGAATATGTGGGCGATCGACGAACTGTCGCCTGGCGGCCTCCGATCGACGAACAGGTGAGAGTTCGACGAATGTTCAACAACGCCTCCTTCCCGCCAATGCTTCCCGCCAGCAATTAATTCAGAAGACGCCCCCTCCGCTGCTACTTCAATCACGCCTGTTACATGGCCCTTGGTCACGGGTGAGACCAAGGGCGTGTAACACCAAAAATTTATCTATTTAAAGGGTGCTTCTCCGAAAGATCAGGGACGAAAAAGTTTGGGAGTTCTAGCTTATTTCTTGCACTGTTTTCTTACTCTTGTATGTCTTTTCCTTCTTGTACTTTTATTTCTCAAGCTTGTAACTTTCGATTTCTAGTTGTAACTTCATTTGCAATTTAATAAAATAGCTACTTTTCTCTTATTCTACTCCCACTTTTCATCATGCACTTCTTTTATTTCATTGTTTCCTCCATCTCTATGAGTAGCTAAATTTTATTAGTACTCGACCGAGATGTTCCAAGGAAAATATAATTCATGATTTAATTTTTAGTTTCTCTTTCTCTTCCTTAGAATACTTAAGATTTATCCTTGAACTTTAATGGATTGAGATTATATTGTCGATATATAATTCGCATTCTTGTTTTCGTAATCTAATAACCGAGTGGTTTTGAATTCGAATCGATCATTTTAAGGATAAAGAGAGTTGAATGCACTCCTCAAGCGAGGATGACATAATTCTCCCAGATTGGAGTCAAATCCAATAGAGGGGTTCACTACGATAAAGCGAGTTTTAGGGATTTTGATTCTAGAACGAAAGTTCGATTGATCAAACTAAACTCAGTTGAGCGTATTCTCGAGAGAGGTGTGTTCATAAATCGGGAACCTCTACCCGAATATAAATAATACCTGCTTGACACAGGTAGAGGGAAAAGAAAGTAAGAAAAGGAGGAGGCCTGGTCCTTACTCATCTCACAAAACACCTCCTTGCCTAGCAAGGTATCGTCAACAGGGAGGCAGCAGGGGGAAAAGGCAATGAGTGGAGCTTCCTCTACGGAGGGAGAATAAACCTCCTCGCATGAGAGGATGCTCGCATCATTGACTTGAGCACATAGCTCCAAGTCCTCCTGATGTACCTGTGAAGACTCATCCTGCACAGGCTCAGATGAAGAAGGGGGGTCAGGAAATAAAAGAGAAGAATGACATAAATAATCCAAAATCGGGGGAGTGGTCCCGGTCTCACTCCCATTAGGTTGGGGAAGTAAAATAATGCTTGCATTGTCATCAATGCTACAAGATTCGGCGAGATCAACGGTGGCCAAGCTTAGGATTTGGACTTCCTCCACCGGTGCTGAGGAAAACTCCTCTTCACCTAGAAGGTTGTCCTCCTCCATAGGAGTAGGCACAATACTAAGATCAACCGCCTCCTCTTGCGACACATCATCAACAATGTCGTCAGAGACGAGTGTAGTATGCACAACAGGGAGAGGAATAGTGCTCGGATAAAAGTCGAGCACCGATTCCTCACGAAGAATCGAATCCACTAGAGGTGGTGGATGCACTGGGAGAATGGGCTCAGCAATGTCGGTGCCCAGATCAGCCACACATCCGGTGACCGTATCCATGCCATACCCTTCAAGATGTGAAGGTGACAAAGACACATAACTGGATGTTGAAGGTGTGCTGCCAGAGTTAGGAGTTGGGACGATCCGGATATTCGGCTCGTCATCCTCATCCAATTGGCGACGAAAAGCAACACAATCCTTCAGGGCGTGATCTGTGCTCCGACAAAACTGGCACTGCCTAGCAGGCTTCTTTGGCACAGCGGGTGCTGAAGCCGAAAAGAAGTAAGACGGTAAAGGCTCAGCAGAGTAGCCATAAGACTTACGCGCACCATATGGAGTACCAGACGAAGTCGGTGCTCCATATGCTGGGCTATAAGAATTATGCCTACTATTCTCCGTAGGGCATTCATCACTAGAGTGGGAGGTAGCTCCACACCAACGGCAACGGATATTAAGGTGTGCCCACATAGTGCGAAGATAAAACGATTCAAAATAAAAAAGCTATTGTGCAAAATACCACACCTAACAAAAATTACTAAAGCAACCTAATTAAAACAAGAAAATGGAATAAAGAGAAATAAAACAAAGAAATGCAATTTACAAATGGAAGGGCTTCTCTCTCAGATTCTTCCTCTCTAGAAAACTCACACGTCTGTGTTCCCCGGCAACGGCGCCAAAAACTTGATGGCGCAAATCTCACACACCGCTATAGGCGGTAGCTCGACTGCGACACGAAACGACAGTGTACCGATCGTTCAAGTAATATAAAACGAGGAGTAATCCCCAAGTATCGAATCTCTCAAGGAACACAGTAAGGTGGAGTTAACGTTCGAGGAAGGACTTGAGATTGAAGTCCTTTGGGTCGGATGAATTGCGGACACGGGGGTTGATTTGGTTTGTGGAAAATAAAGAGAAAAGCTATCAACTACTCCTATGCAATGCCGCTATGCAATGCTTCGCTCGGCGGGATGGAAGACTACGTAGGCCTTGAACGCGCTACTTCGTAAGGGCGGATGGACGAGTAGGCAAGCGGATCGAACTATGCAGGCCTTGAGCGCGCTGCTTCGTTAGGCGGGATGGAATACGGGCCGCGATGCCACGCTTCGGTAGGCGGATGGACGAGTAGGCTAACGGACTGAGGGTCGCAAGCACCTCTTCGCAAAGCACACCACTAACAATTGTTAGGGCGGCACAACACAACGAACAATCCACACCACGGGGCACACCTCAAATGAAAATATAACAAAATAACTCAATCACATAGACATGATTTCATACTAATGTTAACAAGTGAAAATATACTTCATCAAAATGTTGGTTCTAGCTACATACACATCAATAAGAAGAGAACAAGGCAAGAAATCGACCGAATCCGAAGGCTCGTTGGAGATTCGCGGTTGGAATCGCCGGGTTGTCAATCCGCGTCCAAGCTCGGTCCGCAACTACGTCCGGGGTAGAGAGAGCTGTCACGACTCTCCAATGGACCCGTCTTCTTCGTGTCACGATCCGGTAGAGGTTGCAAACTTCGTCTTGCTTGATGGCGATGGCGGCTAAACCTTCCTTAGAGCACTTGGATGAAGGAGGAGGCCGAGAGGAAACTCCGGCTCAAGATTGGCGTGAAGAGCAAGCCCGGAGCACCTCCATATGGTGGGCGACGGTGGAGGGGCGAATCTGGATGAACGGGAGCAGAAAATGGCGGAATGCGGCGGGGTTCTGACCTAAATCGCGAGCAGCGAATTTATAGGCGCTGGAATTAAACAGTGCGCACGGTCAGTGGCGCACGACCAGTGGTCGTGCGCACTAGAATTCGGTGATCGTGCGCTCTGCCTAGACGGAACCTGCAAAGACAGAAATTATAAAATAAAATGTTCGCACGACCAGTGGCGCACGACCGGTGGTCGTGCGTACTAGCGTTGATGGTCGTGCGCAATACAGCAAACAGAACTCAGAATTTTAATGATGAGTGCGCACGAGCAGTGGCGCACGACCGGTGGTCGTGCGCACTGGCGTTGGTGGTCGTGCGCACTACACCAAACAGAACTCATAAAAAGGGTTAGGTGCGCACGATCAGTGACGCACGACCGGTGGTCGTGCGCAATAGAACCAGTGATCGTGCGCAATGTTCCTGTGCAGAATTGCACCGGAAGCACCTGCACGACTCCTGTTCTAGCGTACAACCACGAATCCAGCTACTGAAAGTGGCACCTAACAGTGCATGAAAACTACTAATGAAGATAAACATGAAAACACACCAAAATGGGCCTAAAAGTGCACTTAGCTTGGAATAACAGGTAGAGAACAAATATGAGTGATTATGGGTCTAAAATGTAGTGCATTGACTCAAATACCGGCCCAGATGATTCCATAAATGTGTATATAAATGGGACTCATCAGTGCCACCCATATATAACCCTTACCTGCGAGTAGAGAGTGCAAGTAGGAGGGGCGAGTGCAGTGTGCAGGGGGCGAGTGCAGTGTGCAGGGGAGAGTGCAGTGTGCAGGGGAGAGTGCAGTGATGTGCAGGAGCGAGTGCAGTGCTGTGCAGGGGCGAGTGCAGTGTTGTGTAGGGGTAAATGGAGTGCAGTGTAGGGGGAGTGTACCAAGAGAAGAAGCGGACCGTGTCCGCGACAAGTTTACTTTTCTGTTGTTGGCTGTTGTGAATCAAGTTGTATGCAACATGTATACAGCCTTGTATACCTGTAACCGTTATCAAGAAATAAGAAGTTACTTTCCCAGTTCACTTTGGTGTCCCTATTCCTGTGGTAACTAAATTTTCACATATAATGTATTTGACTTCTTATGTATATAACCCTGGTGAACAAAACATTGGGGAGAGGAACTAGCAATCACTTATTAATATCACAATAAATGTGTATTTAAGAAGCATCAGAGATATTCGTGTCATGTACAATAGAGATATTCGTGTCCAATATTCTGTTTGATTGCACGAATACTTCTCAACGTGCTCAACTACATGAATCGACATTAGCAATCACTTGTTATATCCCCGGTGAACTAAAAATTTTATACCCATGACCTTGATGGTAATCACAGTACTTGGATTTGTCTCCAGAGTTTAGTGTAAGAGACCTTGGCCTTTGAAGAGAGGGATGATCACAGATGATGATTAATACTTCCATTTGCGAGCATTCCAAGAAGATTCAGAAGATAGTAGCCCCCTCACAGGGATACTCGAAGACTGTCAGCTATGACAAGGAAGAGTACTCGCACTACTGAAGGACCAGTCCATATGGGGTACGTCAATCCAGCCCCCACCCCTCCCCCACTTATTCGATAACATGCACATGCCCGTGTAACACCTTGCATGTCCAAACAATATAAACACAGGTCCAGTCGGGACTCTATGGTATATTGAACACAGAAGCTAAGTATTAAAGGTGATAAATAGAAAGACAATTACACAGAGTAAAGAGAATACACTAGCGGAAGCTGTAAAAGCCTAATACAAGAATGTTTACAACACTACTAGGAATGAAAACAAAAACAAGTTTCAGCCTTATGTCCTTACATTCATCCAATATTTATAATAAAAGGGGTGCATTACATACATCGGCACACAGACCAACAAATGAGAAAGCAATAAAAGGAAGTCCGACATTCAAGGGCCGACACAGCTACAGCTTGGGGCTTTTGCTCGCTACTTCGCGCTCTGCTCTCCTGCACCTGAACCAAACACAAACAAGCGGTAAATGAGGGCCAGCTATGAGCTGACCACAAACCGGTAACGATCCCACCCCCAACCATCCTAGTCGACCTCAGGGTGGTGGTACCGCTCTCTTGCAAGTAAGCTATAACAAACAGCATGTAAACATGTAAAGAAAGTGCAACTACACAAAGTGAGGTTTCAAGCACAATCAATCTTCTATGTTGAGCATCAAAGTAAAGTGAACCTAGGTATGCAAATGATGTTGGTTGGGTTTACCTGGAGTCTTTGCCGCAACCGCCTAAGAAACCACGCATGAGGCTAACATAACATCATAATTCAATAACACAATGCGGGTACTCATGACCACACGCTTCATGCACACAAGGCATGCCTTAGGTGTATTCTCGCATGAGAACTACCACCACTTTAAGCTATAACAACTTAGGGAACGAATGAGCCTTTGCCAGTTAGATCAACAAGTCTATGATGACATCTCCCATGATCAAACGACGTGCAAGAGGGCAAAGCCTCGTGTCGAACTGCATGGTGCGGGTAAGGTGTTGCGTTGGTCCGTGCTCAATTCATCACAATCTATAACACAATGCGGGTGGGGCTCCACCTAGGCTCGTAAACTATTACCATATATACAATGCTAACCAAAGGGTCTTGCTACGCACCTAACCCACTCAGGAGGACATTGGCATTGCGGGTGCTACAACTGTCGGAGGTCTGAGACGACTTCAACACGATTGGTGGTGAAGGCTTGTGTTCAACCACCTCACAACTGTGGAGTAGGCTTCACCCAAAATTCCTAACTCCGCAAGACTACCAAATTTCTACATGCAAATAATGTCGGGGACGGACACAATCGACTCGGGGTTCCAAAGAATCAAAGGGGGTCTTTCACTCCACTAATTAGTGGAGGAGACCCACCCTATGTAAGCATATAAAAATATGAATGAACAAAACACGTCCTAAGAACAGGGAGGAGGATCGTTACTGATGAGTAATGTATTTAATCATCTTTTAGTTTAGTTTTATTATAATTTTTAAAATGAAATTATGTTATTTATATAAATTATATCATATAAATCTTTCCTATTTTAATTTCATAAGCTAACTTAAGTTTATTTTGTGTTTTCAGGTTTTCTGGACATTTGGAGCAAGAAAAATACTTTTACACGCCCCAGGTCATGGGCGTGACCCAATGTCATTGATTTCGGCTGCGTTCGACGAAAATTTAGGAGTTCGACGAACTGCGCCTAGCGAACGACGTTTGACGAAAGCGCGGGAGATCGACGAACAGCGCCTAGCGAACTGCATTCGACGATAGCTCGGGCGATCGACGAACTACGCCTGATGAACTGCGATCGACGAATGGGCGATAGATCGACGAACCACGATCGACGAATATGTGGGCGATCGACGAACTGTCGCCTGGCGGCCTCCGATCGACGAACAGGTGAGAGTTCGACGAATGTTCAACAACGCCTCCTTCCCGCCAATGCTTCCCGCCAGCAATTAATTCAGAAGACGCCCCCTCCGCTGCTACTTCAATCACGCCTGTTACATGGCCCTTGGTCACGGGCGTGACCAAGGGCGTGTAACACCAAAAATTTATCTATTTAAAGGGTGCTTCTCCGAAAGATCAGGGACGAAAAAGTTTGGGAGTTCTAGCTTATTTCTTGCACTGTTTTCTTACTCTTGTATGTCTTTTCCTTCTTGTACTTTTATTTCTCAAGCTTGTAACTTTCGATTTCTAGTTGTAACTTCATTTGCAATTTAATAAAATAGCTACTTTTCTCTTATTCTACTCCCACTTTTCATCATGCACTTCTTTTATTTCATTGTTTCCTCCATCTCTATGAGTAGCTAAATTTTATTAGTACTCGACCGAGATGTTCCAAGGAAAATATAATTCATGATTTAATTTTTAGTTTCTCTTTCTCTTCCTTAGAATACTTAAGATTTATCCTTGAACTTTAATGGATTGAGATTATATTGTCGATATATAATTCGCATTCTTGTTTTCGTAATCTAATAACCGAGTGGTTTTGAATTCGAATCGATCATTTTAAGGATAAAGAGAGTTGAATGCACTCCTCAAGCGAGGATGACATAATTCTCCCAGATTGGAGTCAAATCCAATAGAGGGGTTCACTACGATAAAGCGAGTTTTAGGGATTTTGATTCTAGAACGAAAGTTCGATTGATCAAACTAAACTCAGTTGAGCGTATTCTCGAGAGAGGTGTGTTCATAAATCGGGAACCTCCATGGTCAAGTAATTTCTTAAGAGAATTAGAAGTTGTTCTTATTATATTTTATTTTCCAAGGTGATTCAAGGTTGAGTACTAGTCTTTAAACTCATCAATTTAAAAATAGCTATTTCTCTTTCTTGCAACCAACCAACCACAAATTTTATTTGATAAGATAATAGAGATTTTCCGAAGTAAGAGTACTCAACCGCCCCGAGTCTAATACGACCTTGGTTCTTATAACCTATACAACATTCGATACGGTACACTTGCCGTTATCGTTTGCAAGCATTGTTCCGCTCATCAAGTTTTTGGCGCCGTTGTCGGGGACTACGGTTGATATTTTGAAAAACGAAATATCTATTAATTTTATCTTTTCTTTTCTTAATTTTAAGGTGCAACTAAATTCCTGGAAAGGACGCTTTGGGCTTGAATTCCCATCACAGCCTCTAGTACCTTGCGAGCCCTTCACCGGGTTGACCTTGGGAAGTCCAGGACTAATTTTAAATCACCTAAATAAAAATATATATATATATTTATCTAAAAAAATTATTTTATCTTTTTCCTTTTTTTTCCTTCTCACATCTTTCTTCCTTTTCTTTTTTGTTTATGACTCGAGGAAACTCTTCAAATAATCTAGAATTTTGTTTTGATCCAGAAATCGAGCGCACCTTGCGGCGTCGTCTCCGATTTAGTGATCTACCAATAATTAAAGAAGAGTCAATCGGAGAGACTAACGAAGGTTTAATGGATAACCCCGACCATAATGAGACCCCGCTACGGACCATGTCCTATTATGCGAGACCAAATTGGGAGGGTACACAATCTAGTATTATTCGTCCTGCAGTGGCGAATAATAATTTTGAAATTAAAACGAGCATCATTCAGATGGTACAACAAACCGTCGTTTTTGATGGCTTACCGGATGAAGATCCTAATTTACATTTACTTAATTTTTTGGAAATTGCGACACATTTAAAATAAATGGCGTCACTAATGATGCCATACGTCTTCGCTTATTTCCTTTCTCTTTGCGGTCTAAGGCCAAGCAATGGTTGGGCTCTCTTCTTAGAGGTTCCATCACTACATGGGCCGAGATGACGGAGAAATTTCTAACGAAATATTTTCCTCCGGCGAAGTCCGCTAAATTACGTACGGACATTCTCTCGTTTACGCAAATAGACTCAGAGTCTCTCTATGACACATGGGAGCGCTTCAAGGAATTATTGCAGAGATGTCCTCACCACGCCCTTCCTTTATGGCAACAAGTTCAAACATTCTACAATGGTTTGAATCTCCAAACGAGGCAAATGATTGATGCGGCAACTGGGGGAACTCTAAATAACAAAACCCCAGATGCCGCTCAAGAGCTTTTCGAGGAGATGACCATGAATGCTTATCAGTGGAATGCGCCACGGTCGCGTCTTAACAAATCGACCGGACTCTTTGAAGTCGAGGACACCCCGAATTTAGCATATCAAGTAGAATGGCTCACTAAGCAAATGGCGGAGATGTCTGCTTCCTCTGCCACTAACGGGGCTAATAACTATAATAATAATAATAATTTTAATCAAGAGCAAGTAGATTATATGGGGAACTCCTACCGTCCTCCTTATAACCCAAATAATAATCTTCCTAATAGTTATAATCCGGGTTTAAGGAACCACCCAAATTTTTCATGGAGCAACCACAATAATGCTCAACGCCCCCCACAAGCGAATCCTCCCGGATTCGCTCCACCACAACCACCAAAGGCCCCTTCACTTGAAGAGGTCTTCACCAAATACGTCGCCTCTACTGATTCCAATATCCGGAACCTTTCCGGATCCATAAAAAGCTTGGAAAATCAAATTGGACAGCTCGCCAAAATGTTCTCCGAACGCCATCAAGGAGCTCTGCCAGGCAATACTGAGCCCAACCCACGGGAGAGCGCCAACGCAATTACCCTCCGTAGAGGAAAGGAGGTAACTTCTTCAAATTTGGTCGAGCCCGAGGTAAACGTTTCAACTTCAACTCCGCAAGTTATTTCTTCTACTCTACCCTCTTCTACTTTAGCTCCGCGTATTCTTAAAAATCCTTCCATTCCTTATCCTTCGCAATTTAAAGATGAACGCAATGAGGAGCAATATAAGAAATTTATTGAAATTTTAAAACAAATTCAAATAAATGTGCCATTTTGCAAAGCGATCGCCGAAATGCCCAAATACGCTAAATATCTAAAAGATTTACTGTCTAACAAAAAGAAACTTGAAAATTTTCGAGTATATCTCTAAACGCAGAATGCTTGGCAGTTTTATTTAATAAATTACCGCACAAATTAAACGATCCGGGACGGTTCTCCATCCCGTGCTTGTTCGGTAATTTATTAATAAAACACGCCTTGGCAGATTTGGGCGCTAGTATTAATTTGATGCCATTTTCATTATTTAAAAAGCTTGGTTTGACACCCCAAGCCCAACCAATATAAGCATCCAACTAGCGGACAGATCAATAAAATACCCGATAGGGGTCATTGAGGATGTGCTTGTCAAGGTAGACAAATTTATCTTCCCGGTAGATTTTTGTCATCCTAGACATTGAGGAAGACGCTGAAGTCCCTATTATACTCGGACGTCCTTTCCTCGCCACCTCTCGGGCAATTATTGATGTTAGTAATGAAAAACTTCTCCTACGAGTTGGGGATGAAGAAGTGACTTTTAGTATAAACAACTCTATGAGAAATTCTTTTCTAATGACGACTCTTGTTTTACCTTAAAATCAAATGTTGAAGAGGAAATAACGTCATTTTTTGAAATAATTTCACCTCTATTTGAAAATCCGGAAATTGAAAATTTATTTTGTCTAAAAGAAATAACTCGGCCGCTCAAATTTGAAGAAGTAAAATTGAACATTTCTAAAATAAAAACATCTTACGAGGAGCCACCGAGTTTAGAATTAAAACAATTGCCGGAACATTTAAAATATATATTTCTAAAAAAAGATTCAAAATTGCCCGTAATAATATCCTCCGCACTTAACGATTTAGAAATTTCCGAATTAATTAAAATATTAAGTAATCACCGCCATGCAAATGCATGACAAATTTTGGATATTAAGGGGATTAACTCCTCATTTTGCATGCACAAAATTAATTTAGAAAATAATTCTCGTAGTACTATTCAGCCTCAACGACGGCTTAATCCAAATATGAAGGACGTCGCTAAGGTCGAAATTATAAAATTATTAGATGCGGGAATTATTTACCCAATTTTTGATAGCACTTGGGATAGCCCACTGCAAGTCGTGTCTAAAAAGGGTGGACTAACGGTAATCACTAATGAGAATAACGAGTTGATTCCGACCCGAACTGTTACGGGTTGGCGAGTATGCATCGATTACAGAAAAATTAAATGATGCTACCCGCAAGGATCACTTTCCGTTATATACCCTTTATTGACCAAATCCTAGAACGCTTATCCGGTCATTCACACTATTATTTACTCGATGGTCTCTCGGGATATTTTCAAATCCCAATTGCGCCCGAAGACCAAGAGAAAACCACCTTCACCTGTCCGTCCGGCACCTTCGCGTATCGAAGATTGCCGTTTGGTCTTTGCAACGCGCCGACTACATTTCAACGATGTATGTTGGCAATTTTTAATGAACTTGTAGAAGACGTCATGGAAGTTTTCATGGATGATTTTTCTATTTTTGGCGATTCTTTTACAAACTGTTTAAATAATCTTGATCGTGTTCTTCAATGCTGCGAAGACACGAATTTGACACTCAACTGAGAGAAGTGCCACTTTATGTTCCAAGAGGGATTAGTCCTTGGGCATAAAATCTCAAGTAAAGGGATCAAGGTCGATAGGGCCAAGATCGAGGTCATAGAAAAACTCCCCATCCTACTAATATAAATTTATTAGGAGTTTCCTAGGACATGCGGGTTTTTATAGGCGGTTCATTAAAGTTTTTTCAAAAATTACAAAACCGTTAACTCATCTTTTAGAAAAAGAATCTGCATTTAATTTTGATGACGAATGTTTAAAAGCGTTTAATAAAATTAAAAATGAACTTATCAATTCTCCTGTTTTAATCGCGCCGAATTGGTCTCTTCCGTTTGAAATCATGTGCGATGCGAGCGATTTTGCTATAGGTGCAGTTTTAGGCCAACGGGTGAATAAATATTTTTACCCGATTTATTACGCAAGCAAAATGCTAACATCCGCGCAAACAAATTATACAACAACGTAAAAAGAATTTCTGGCAATAATTTTTGCATTTGATAAATTTCGATCCCATTTAACGCTTTCGAAAGTTATTGTTTTTACAGATCACTCTGCTCTCCGGTATTTACTACAAAAAGGAGATGCAAAGCCTCGACTGCTAAGGTGGATCCTCCTACTACAGGAATTCGATTTGGAGATCCAGGACAAAAGGGGAGCGGAGAATCTTGCAGCCGACCACCTCTCACAGTTAGAAAATCCGACTGCAGGAGCGCTAGTGGAGGCCGAAATTAACAACAAATTTCCTAAAGAGCGCC
Organism: Dactylorhiza incarnata; assembly: GCA_033032865.1. Classification (NCBI taxonomy): domain Eukaryota; kingdom Viridiplantae; phylum Streptophyta; class Magnoliopsida; order Asparagales; family Orchidaceae; genus Dactylorhiza; species Dactylorhiza incarnata. The sequence goes on along the minus strand of JAWHQI010000288.1, from coordinate 1,076,783 downwards.
TTCTCGCCATCGTAAAGGTAACGACTTCTTCCACCCCTTGGTACGCGGATTTGGCCAACTATTTAGTGGCCCGGGTTCTACCAAAAGAGTTTTCAAGTCAGCAAAAGAAGAAATTCTTTTCGGACTTGAAATATTATTTTTGTTAGGACCCCTTTTTATTTCGTGTCTGCGCGGACCAAGTGGCAAGAAGGTGTATTTCGGGCGAAGAAGGCGTCCAAATTTTGCGGCACTATCAAGGAAACCGGACCGCAAGGAAGGCACTAGAGGCGGGCTTCTATTGGCCCTCCTTATTCAAAGACGCTCACAACTTTGTGAGAAATTGCGATCGGTGCCAACGGTCAGGTAACATTTCTAACCGAGACGAAATGCCCCAAAATATATTTTTAGAATGCGAAATTTTTGATTTATGGGGAATAGATTTCGTAGGTCCTTTACCCCCCTCCTGTAATAATGAATATATCCTTGTCGCGGTCGATTACGTGTCAAGGTGGGCGGAAGCACAAGCTTTTCCCACCAACGACGCAAGAGTCGTCGTACAATTTTTAAAGAAATTATTTTCACGATTTGGCACACCCCGAGCACTAATTAGTGATCGGGGCAGACATTTCTGTAACAACCAACTTGCTAAAATTTTAGCAAAATATGGAGTGACACACAAGCTATCAACCGCCTACCACCCACAAGCAAATGGCTAAGTGGAGTTGGTAAATCGTGAACTAAAAAGAATTTTAGAAAAAAACAGTTTCCGTTAGTAGGAACTAGGAAGGATTGGGCTTTAAAATTAGACGACGCACTATGGGCCTATCGGACAGCGTACAAAACCGCCATCGGATGTACGCCGTACCGGTTAGTCTATGGTAAAGCTTGCCATTTTCCGGTAGAACTAGAACATCGCGCTTTTTGGGCGCTAAAATTTTTAAATTTGGACTTAGACTTAGCCTCCGAAAAAATAAAAATACAAATTATTGAACTATACGAATGGCGCGCAAACGCCTATGAAAATAATAAATTTTATAAGGAGCGAACTAAGTTCTATCATGATAAAAAAAATAAACATCCAAAAACGTTTTTACTGGGAGATTTTGTCCTTCTTTTTAATTCACGACTTAGGCTTTTTCCGGGCAAATTAAAAACCCGATGGTCCGGTCCCTTCAGAGTAAAAGAAGTTTGGCCATACGGGACCGTGCTTATAGAGCACCCGGAAAAAGGCTCTTTTAAGGTTAACGGACAACGTTTAAAATTATACCACCCCGGCGACCCAGCGACCGGAAACATCGAAACAATGCACTTACCAACTATTTAAAATAAAGCCACTTAGTCAAGCTACGCGACGGTAAACAAAGCGCTTTTGGGAGGCAACCCAATGTTAACCCTTTTCATTCTTTATTTTTCTCTTTTCTTGTTTGTTTTTCTACTTTAATTCTGCAGGTGTTCGACCGGCAACCCCGACTACCAACCACAGAAGCCCTCTTTACACTTTAGTCATTTATCTTTATTTTCTTTATTGTCATTTTTAGTTTTATCCTTCATACTTAGTTTTAAACATTTGGGACAATGTTTAATTTTAAGTATGGGGGTGTAACATAGCTTCCTTTGTATTTTTATTTAAAAAAAATTAAAAATTTAAATTAAATTTCTTGGAAAATACGCTTTGGGCTTGAATTCTCATCACAGCCTCTAGTACCTTGTGAGCCCTTCATCGGGTTGACCTTGGGAAGTCCAAGAACTAAAAAAAATATTAATGTTCATTTTTTTTAATTTTTATCAAAACGTCCATGCTTGCTAAAATTGTAAGTTCTAAAGTAGACTTATTTTTCATATGGACTAAGAATTTTTTGTGCTAGAATAGTTTTTTGAAACTTTTGAGTAAAATTGTTGATTCATGTAGTGCTCCTAGTCATATGCATGTCTTTGAGTAGTGTTAGTGTAAAATTAATTTCTTGGCATATATCTAAAATTATGTTTTAATTAATTTGCGTAGTAATAAAATTTATTTTACTTTTAATTCGAATCTGGTCTTATCCAAAAGTAGTTTATGTGAGTGTGTAGAAGATTGTTAGAAAGCTATTACTCGATTTGAACAAAAAGGGTGTCCTTTCTCGATGTCTAGAACTTGCCCTAAGCCATTTTCAAAGCATGTGCACTTCAGTCAAAATTAACCTTACGGAAATGATTTAGGCCTTTCTTTGGATAGTTTGAGCATTTGCACCAAACCTCAGTTTACTACTATTGTTCACACAATTTTGAGCCTTGCACCTTTATTTGAACCACCCTCACCATTTCGTCACAAAAACCAAAAATCCCCAAATCCCAAAAGAACACTTGCAGTTTTGAGCTAAATGATTGAATATATTTGGGTGTTGTTTAAAAAGAAAAAATTATGGGTATCAATTCAAAAAAAATATTCTTATATCAAAATGCAAAAATCTCATAATAATATGCGGCCTAGGTATGCACATACATACTTGGAATGATCCCAATTATGAAGAATTGTGATATAAATATTGGTGATTGAGAGTGTTTCCCAAAAAAAAAGAGTATGGGGGTAAAGCTTCTTTATTTTGTGGTAGTCATTTAGCTCAAAACTTTTCGTTTAAGTGGAGCACACCTTCATATCTATCATATTTCACCTCGCCCTTAAACCCAAGCCTTAAATTGCATCTTATTCAAGTCCTAAAGATCCATAGTGTTGATTTAGTTTGAAGTGTAGTGGAGAAGGTGCAAACGGGCAAGCCTATGGCCATCGACATTGATGGATTTCTTTGGAGGCCACCCCGAGCATCTACGCCTAGTAATTTAAATCTCAGCAATCACGCTATTTTCTCCCTTCTTAGAACTTCTTGATTGACCGTTGACTCATTTTAAAAAGTGATAATAAAGAATTATAACGCATTTTTGAATTATTTCATAAATTAGTATTTATGCCAAGAACGTATTTTTACTAAAATATCTACGCATGCCGGCATAATACTTCGCACTTTACTCTATAGTTTCATAATTCTTTCTAGCATTAGTTTTTCCTACCCTTATGAAGAATGGTTTGCTCGGGATGAGCAACAAGCAAGTATGGGGGTGTTTGATGAGTAATGTACGTACTCATCTTTTAGTTTAGTTTTATTATAATTTATAAAATGAAATTATGTTATTTATATAAATTATATCAAATAAATCTTTCCTATTTTAATTTCATAAGCTAACTTAAGTTTATTTTGTGTTTTTAGGTTTTCTGGACATTTGGAGCAAGAAAAATACTTTTACACGACCCAAGTCACGGGCGTGACCCAATGTCGTTGATTTCGGCTGCGTTCGACGAAAATTCAGGAGTTCGACGAACTGCGCCTAGCGAACGGCATTCGACAAAAGCACGGGAGATCGACGAACTGCGCCTGCCGAACTGCGTTCGACGAAAGTGCGGGCGACCGATGAAATGCGCCTGACGAACTGTGATCGACGAACGGGCGAGAGATCGACGAACCACGATCGACGAATATATGGGCGATCGATGAACTGTCGCCTGGCAGCCTCCGATCGACGAATAAGAGAGAGTTCGACGAATGTTCAACAACGCCTCCTTCCCGCCAATGCTTCCCGCCAGCAATTAATTCAGAAGACGCCCTCTCCGTTGCTGCTTCAATCACGCCTGTTACACGCCCCTTGGTCACGGGCGTGACCAAGGGCGTGTAACACCAAAAATTTATCTATTTAAAGGGTGCTTCTCCGGAAGATCGGGGACGAAAAAGTTTGGGAGTTCTAGCTTATTTCTTGCATTATTTTCTTACTCTTGTATGTCTTTTCCTTCTTGTACTTTTATTTCTCAAGCTTGTAACTTTCGATTTCTAGTTGTAACTTCATTTGCAATTTAATAAAATAGCTACTTTTCTCTCATTCTACTCCCACTTTTCATCATGCACTTCTTTTATTTCATTGTTTCCTCCATCTCTATGAGTAGCTAAAATATATTAGTACTCGACCGAGATGATCCAAGGAAAATATAATTCATGATTTAATTTTTAGTTTCTCTTTCTCTTCCTTAGAATACTTAAGATTTATCCTTGAACTTTATTGGATTGAAATTATATTGTCGATATATAATTCTCATTCTTGTTTTCGTAATCTAATAACCGTGAGGTTTTGAATTCGAATCGATCATTTCAAGGATAAAGAGAGTTGAATGCACTCCTCAAGCGAGGATGACATAATTCTCCCGGATTGGAGTCAAATCCAATAGAGGGGTTCACTACGATAAAGCGAGTTTTAGGGATTTTGATTCTGGAACGAAAGTTCGATTGATCAAACTAAACTCAGTTGAGCGTATCCTCGAGAGAGGTGTGTTCATAAATCGGGAACCTCCACAGTAAAGTAATTTCTTAAGAGAATTAGAAGTTGTTCTTATTATATTTTATTTTCCAAGGTGATTCAAGGTTGAGTACTAGTCTTTAAATCATCAATTTAAAAATAGCTATTTCTCTTTCTTGCAACCAACCAACCACAAATTTTATTTGATAAGACGAGCAGTCGTGCACGGGGGACCCCGTGCGGGGGGGCGACATTGGTCGTGGGGGCGACATTGGTCGTGGGGGCGACCTTGGTCGTGGGGGCGACCTTGGTCGTGGGGGCGACATTGGTCGTGGGGGCGACATTGGTCATGGGGGCGACATTGGTCGGGGCGGCGACATTAGTCATCGGGGCGACATTGGTCATCGGGGCGACATTGGTTGTGGGGGGGGGGGGGGGGGGGGGCGACATTGGTCGTGGGGGGCGACATTGGTCATGGGCATTGGTGGTGGGGGCAACATTTGTCGTGGGGGCGACATTAGTTGGGGAGGCGACAATAGTCGTGGGAGGCGACATTGGTCTGGGCGGGGACATTAGTCGTGGATGGCTCACCTAGGTTTTGTTGTCATTTCCATCAGATTTCAAGTTTCTGCTCTACAAATGACAAATTTTTATTCTATTGGTTTCAGAAATCTTAAAAATCTGAAGTAAACATAAATTAGTCAACATAGCATTTGAAGGTCCAAATGCAACAAATAAGAAAACTGATTCCAAAATCGCGGGAGCATCCCTAATGTAACAAATATTTTTGTAATCCAATTGACTTCAAAGTGTGGAATATGGAGGGACCTTAAAGTGTAGAATATCAGATATAAATAATAAACATCAAAGAATTTTGTGTTAGTGAAAGTGCACAGTTAACCTCACTAGAATTCTCTAGAGGGGGGTGAATAGAGATTTAAATATTTTGTGCAAAGTTAATATATATATACAAGTGTATGATCTCAGATTAGAATTTCCACACACCAACAAGAATTAAAACAATAAAGAAAGTAAATGCAAGAGAGAAATTCACAGCACAACACAAGAAAATATAGTGGTTCCCCAAACTTTGGGTAGTCCACTCTTCTACCCCCTTGGTAGGAATTCACTAACTTGCACTGAGTCTTTTGATAAGGAGACTCTTAGAACCACCCTGAGTCTTTTGATAAGGAGACTCTTAGAACCAACTGAGTCTTTTGAAAAGGAGACTCTTAGAACCAGTACACTGAATTTTTTGAAGAGAGATTCTAAAAACTCTTTTACAATGGTTAAGTAAGAATAAAGAAGGAGAAAGAAATAAAGACAAGAATGAATCTTCTTCCTAGCAAGACGATTGGAAGCACAAGTAATGAATTAAATCTTTCTTCTATAGAGAGAAGAAGATTTGTAGCCTTTCTCTCTTTTAGTGAGAGCAATCAGATTTTGCAGCAGTGAGCAGAAGAAGAAATGGTTGGATATTGCTGCAGAGCTTTTTCTCAATATCTCTCTTTTCTTTTGGGAGCTTTTCCTCTATATCATATATGTGTGGTGGATCACTCAACTACATTTCCTGCCGACCTCCTCCTTATTTTATAGATCTGTGTCATAAGATAGCACTATAGGAGAGGAATTAATTAGCAGCCAGAGATTTAGGAAGAGAGAAATATTTCCATAGCAGATATAACATAAATGGAAGATGTTAATTCAGATTTCAAATAATATCCAAAATAGAGTTAATCAGATTAGCCAAGAATCAAATACCAGAAGATGCGTGTAAACCAAGACAAAACTGCAGCATCCGCCATCCAGAAAAAGATACCTGCAGGGGTCAGCTCCACAGAAACAAAAGAAAATAGAAAACTGAAGAGAAAATACTACTAACTAAACATCATTAGATGAAAAATAAAATAAAAAAATGCAGAAAAGAAAGATAACTACTGGGGTTATTTGTCATCCCAGCACGACTTATTCAAAAACTAAAGGTTCTAGCTAATGGGCGTATGAAAAAGGAAATGAACAGGTAACTGTTCTAATATGCGTGTCGGTAATGGGTACCGATACGGTGACAGAACATTCACGCCTCTACCCGAATATAGATAAAACCTGCCCATCACAAGTAGAGGGAAAAGAAAGTAAGAAGAGGAGGAGGCCTGGTCCTTACTCATCTCACCAAAACTATCCTTGCCCAGCAAGGTATCATCTCCAGGGAGGCAGCAGGAGGAGAAGGCAATGAGTGGAGCTTCCTCTATGGAGGGGGAATCAACCTCCTCACATAAGAGGATGCTCTCATCATTGACTTGGGCAATATGCACTAAATCCTCCTGGGATACCTGTGAAGACTCAACCTGCACAGGCTCGGATGAAGGAAGGGGATCAAGAAATAAAGAAGACGAAGAACATAAATAAACATCAATCGGGGGAGTGATCCCGGTCTCACTCCCGGCAGGATCCAATGATAGATCGCTATCATCATCGTAAGTATCATGGCGAGGGGAACCCAAGAACTCAAGGACCTCGGTGGTGAGTTGGACCTCCTCGTCCCATGAGGAAGTGCAAACCTCCTCATCAGAAAGAGTATCCTCCTCTACCCACTTTGGAGCATCCTCCGAGTCCGAAGCATCACCCCACTCCTTTACTTTGATAGGATCATAAAGAATGTGTGTAGAAGAATCTTGCAAAGAAACAGGAGGAACACAAAGATTTGGTTCCTCCGCAAAAAGATCTGCTAAAGCCTCCCCGATGGAAAGAATACTTTCCTCATCATACTCAGGTGCATCTAGGAGCTCCCATTCCTCTCCTTGTTGGCCAACAGATGAGTGATCATCATCACTAGGAGTGAAGCCAAACACGGGGAGTGAGGAGTCCATGCACGAAATAAGATCGGGGGTAGAGGGCACGATTGCCTCCATGGGTAAAGAATGAGTGATAGGGACAATGTTGTCATGAGTGAAGGGGCAGCGGTCAGGCTTGAAAAGACTAGGACAGTCCTTTAATTCATGACCCTCTCCTCGACACAACAAGCAAACAATGTTCCTACACTGCCTAGCATTTACTTCATTCATTTGGTCCATATAATAGTCCATCATGTCGTAAGTGCCAGGAGAAATATCACATGAAGACATTTTCAATAATAAAAGCAGGTATAATGAAACTGAAATTCTTTGCAAGGAAATCTACACAAACTAATAAAACTCCTTGGATTAAACTTGCTTAAAACTTTAAAATAGGAGAGAAGAAATAATAACAAGCAATATAAATTTAAAAAGCAAACAAAAATAAAAAGGCGGTTATAAACACTGGAAGAACTACTACCTTTCGGCTCTCCCTCTCAAGAAAACTCACACGTCTGTGTTCCCCGGCAACGGCGCCAAAAACTTGATGCGCAAATCTCAGCACACCGCTATAGGCGGTAGCATGACTGCGGCATGAAACGGCAGTGTACCGATCGTTCAAGTAATATAAAACGAGGAGTAATCCCCGAGTATCGAATCTCGAAGGAACACAGTAAGGTGGAGTTAGGTTTCGAGGAAGGACTTGAGATCGAAGTCCTTTCGAGCGGATGGATGCAGAAATGGGGGATTTGGTTTGTGAAAAATAAAGAGAAAATACTATAACTACTCCTATGCAATGCCGCTATGCAAAGCTTCGCTTGGCGGAATGGAGACTAGGCAGGCCTTGAACGCGATGCGCCGCGAAGGAGAATGGACGAGTAGGCAAACGGATCGAACTATGCAGGCCTTGAGCGCGCTGCTTCGTTAGGCGTGATGGAATACACGGGCCGCGATGCCACGCTTCGGTAGGCGGATGGGCGAGTAGGCTAACGGAATGAGGGTCGTAAGCACCTCTTCGACAAGCACGCCACTAGCAATTGCTAGTGCGGCACACGAACATGACGGCGGGATGGAGGATGGATGGTGGCGCACCTCATACACATATGAACAAAATATAACTTCACATACACATGAAATTAAGATTACAAACATGATTCATAGTGTTCATCATCAATAATATAGAAGAAACTAGCATATACAATCAACAACATAAGGAAGAAAAAGAGAGTAAAGGAGTCGACCACATCCGAAGCCTTGCCGAAGATTCACGGTTGGAATCGCTGGGTTGTCAATCTGCGTCCAAGCTCGGTCTTCAACTGCGTCCGAGGTAGAGGAGGGCTGTCACTTCCTCCCAATGGCTCGTCTTCTTCGTGTCACGATCCAATCTACTCCAATACACGATCTCCTTGCTCGATGTTGGCGATCTTTGGGCTAGAAACCTCTCCTTGGAGCTCAAGGATGATGGAGGAGGCCTAGGGGGGCGGAGAACCTGCGGAAGGGGCGAAAACGGCGGACTGGACGGAAGAAATCCGGACTCCCTGACCTAAATCGCGAGCAGGAATATTTATAGGCACTGGAATAAACAGTGCGCACGGTCTGGTCGTGCGCACTAGCATCCTGTGATCGTGCGCCTGCCTGGACGGAGCCTGCAAGGCAAGAAAATTATAAAATACAATGTTCGCACGACCAATGGCGCACGACCAGTGGTCGTGCGCACTATCGTAAGTGGTCGTGCGATAAGGAAAGACGGAACTCGTGAAATGGGGGTTAAGTGCGCACGATCAGCGGCGCACGACCAGTGGTCGTGCGCAATAGAACCAGTGATCGTGCGCAGTGTTCCTGTACAGATTTGTACTGGGAACACCTGCACGACTCCTGCTCATACAGAAATGCTAATCAGGCCACTGAAAGTGGCACTCAATAGTACGATAAGGCTAACATAGGAGAATAAACATAGAAATACACCAAAATAGGCCAAGACGTGCACCTAGCAGAGAATGATAATTATGAGCTAAAATGGGACTAAAGTGCAGTGGAATGATTGGAAAAATGGCCCGGATGAGTCCAAATATGTGTATATGATGAGGACTCATCACCCATGCAAATAGGAATTCAGTAAGAGAAGATTCTAACTATACTAACTAATTTACAATAGTATAAATGCGTAAATAGAGATTTATTTGTACTCATATGGTGAATCATGAAGAATCTTACAGTCGTGCCCGGTGTGAAAGTAAACGAGCAACTCAGGAGGGTGTTGCTAAAGACCGGAATTCAGGGGTAACTCCGCTGAAATCCATCAACGTTGTGAGCCATAAGCTTGCCCGGTCACACTCTCTCCACGGTGCTAAAAAACTCATAAGGTGAATCAGTAGGTCTTTCGGGTTTTTGTTTCGAGGCTTAGGTTACGGAATGATATACAAAGATAAACTGAAAGGCTATGCAACCCAAATGAGCAACATCAAAACGCTCACCCTGAACAAGCCCAAAACAACGCTAATGTAACACACCCCTAGACTTAGCTTGAAAACTAGGCGTGCACACAGCCTACTCCAAACAAATACCACTGAATTTTTCTATTACGCCCATGGGGATCTTTTTTTTTTCATTTCTATTCTTTCCTCAGATTTTTCTTTTCATTTTCTTTCTATTTATTTTATCCCCCAATTGGTTTACAAGAATGCATTCAGCACACAATATAATTTTTTCACATCACAAAAATTCCAAACATCACACCCAAATAAGAAATAAACTTTCAGTTAACTCGCTACTTGGTTGCGATAATAGGATAAGCTTCAGGCTTTGGTGATTGACGGAAGAGCTGAAACAAAGGATGGGTAGGCACGAATTTGGTTGCAAAGGTAAGTACGTAGGTCATGGAAATCAAGGCTCAAACAAGCAAACAAGATGGCCTACGTCCCGCTCAACTTAAAATGTTGTTCTCACCCATGCTTCGAGAGTCGCTCGGGGCAAGTTCTTAGCCTATGAGAAAGATAAACCTTCCTTCCGACTCGAGCAACTCACACCTAGCGCTCGCTTACACACAACACCGTGCTACCGCAAATTTCATTCAAATTTACCAAATGAGTAGAATAAATGAAAAACTACGCAAGAGTACTAATGGTAGATTAAAAGCATAGAGATAAACTAATTTTACTCAAATTTCTATGGGAGCATTTGGATGCGACTAGTGCACTGCAAGAGTCAACATTGTACTTTGATTTGCAATTCCTAAGCTAACATCCTATTTCACATTCCTAACCCGGATAGCATGTATGGAAGCACACAAACAAGTGAGTGCGCGCTCAAGTTGGTGTTGTGGTGTGCGGTGAAGATGAACAAGTAAAATAACTAAAATAAAATACTTCTAGCATGCGCTGACAGTGAGTGTGTGCAGTGGGTAACAAATACACAGTTATCCACCAGACTTAATCTAAGCGATATACACAAATGATGTAATCATAAAAATTAAATAAAAGACTAGGGGAAGATAAAGTTACCCATGCTCAAAAATGAGCATACCTGAAGACTAGCGTGTAAAACCTCGGCAAAGCCGCCATACGAAGAATCACGATCACCGCCTTCACAAATAGAAAATACCTGCAAGGGGGTGAGCTCCGCAAAAACACTAAAGCAAAATATAACTAACTAATTTTTGACAGAGATACATTAAAAGACAAAAACAAATAAGATAACTACTGGGGTTATTGTTCTCCTAGCACGACTTATTTAAAAACATAACAGTTCTAGCTAATGGGCGTATGAAAAAGGAAATGAACAGGTAACTGTTTTAATATGCGTGTCGGTAGCGGGTACCGATACGGAGACAAAACAGTTACCCCTCTACCTAAATAATAATACCTGCTTAACACAGGTAGAGGAAGTAGAAAGTAAGAAGAGGAGGAGGAGTCCTCACTCATCTCACCAAAATAATCCTTGCCCAGCAAGGTGTCATCTTCAGGGAGGCGGCAGGAGGAGAAGGCAATGAATGAGGCTTCCTCTATGGAGGAGGGATCAGCCTCCTCACATGAGAGGATACACTCATCGTTGACTTGAGCAAAATGATCAAAGTCCTCCTGGAGTACCTGTGGAGGCTCAACCTGCATAGGCTCGGATAGAGAAAGGGGATTAGGGAATAAAAGAGAAGAAAAACATGAATAAAAATCAATTGGGGGAGTGAGCTCGGTCTCACTCCCATCAGGTTGGGAAAGTAAAATAATGTCAGCATTGTCATCAATGCTACAAGGTTCGGCGGGATCAACAGTGGCCAGGCTTAAGATTTGGACTTCCTCCACCGGTGTTGAGGAAAACACATCTTCACCTAGAAGGTTGTCCTCCTCCATAGGAACAGGCATAATACTTAGATCGCCAGCCTCATCTTGCGACACATCGTCAACAATGTCGTCAGAGACGACCGTAGTATGCACAACAGGGGGAGGAATAGTGCTTGGATAAAAGTCAAGAACCGATTCCTCACAAAGAATCGAGTCCATGCATGGTGATATATGGACAGGGGAGATGGGCTCAGCCATGTCAGAGCCTAGATCAGCCACAACTCTGATAAGCATGTCTGCATCATTCCCTTCAAAACTTGAAGGTGATACATCAACGTAATCAGAGGTGGAAGGGGTGCTGTCAGAGTCAGGAGTTGGGATGATCCGGATATCCGGCTCGTCATCCTCGTCCAATTGGCGAAGAAATGCAGCACAATACTTCAAGGCATGATCCATGCTCCGACAAAACAAGCACTGTTTTGCATTTTTCTTCAGCTCAAATTGGACCGGAGATGAATGCAAAAAGGGCATGTGCGGAGCGGAAGGGTAGTCATAGGACTTACGCGCACCATATGGAGTACCAGAAGGAGTCGGTACTCCATATGATGGGCCTTGAGTGCCAGGGCTACTGTCTCCCAATGGGCATCTATCACTAGCATGAGAAATATCTCCACACCAACGACATCGAATATTAAATGAAGCCCACATTGTGTGAAGATAACTAGATTCAAAAGAAAAACACTATTGTGCACAACACTACACCTAACAATAATTACTAAAGCAACATAATATAAAACAGTAAAACAAAATACGAAGGAATAAAACAAAAGAATGCAATTTACAAATGGAAGAGCTCCTCTCTTAGATTCTGCCTCTCCAGAAAACTCACACGTGTGTGTTCCCCGGCAACGGCGCCAAAAACTTGATGCGCAAATCTAGCACACCGCTATAGGCGGTAGCGAGACTGCGGCATGAAATGGCAGTGTACCGATCGTTCAAGTAATATAAAATGTGGGAGTGAATCCCCAAGTATCTATCTCGAAGGAACACAGAAAGGTGGAGTTATCTATTGAGGAGGCACTTGAGATTGAAGTCCTTTAGGTAGAATGGATTGCCGAAAGGGGGGTTTTGGATTATGGAAAATAAAAGAAAATAACTACAACTACTCCTATGCAATGCTTCGCTTGGCGATATGGAAATAGGCAGGCCTTGAGCGCGCTACTTCACAAGGCGGATGTACGAGAAGGCTTGCGGATGGAGTGAATCGCACTGGCGGAATGAGGGTCGCAAGCACCTCGTCACAAAGCTCACACCTAGCAATTGCTAGTGTAGCCAACCCAAATCGCTCACACCATAATCACAACAAGAGCTCACCTCAAGTACTCATACACAAATAATATCATTGCATAACAATGTAATAAAGATCAAATCAAGTGCAGAGTACAAAAATCATCATAAAATAGAAGATTACACTGCAAGCAACAATAACCTAAGAAGAGAAAAATGCAAGAGATACGACCGAATCCGGAGGCTTGTTGTAGATTCTCGGTAGGAGTCGTTGGGTTGTCAATCCGCGTCCTAGATTGGTCCCAGCTATCTTACGGGGTAGAGGAGGGTTGTCACTTCCTCCCAATGGACCGGTCTTCTCCGGTAAACTACAATTTGGCCACGTCTGCTGCGAAGAACTCCTAGCTTAGTGATGAAGATGAGTGTAGCCTCCTCTCCTTGAAGCACTTGGATGATGGAGGTGGCCTTGGGCAAAAGGTGGAGAAAGAAGGAGAGAAAAATGGAGTTGGAACTCCCTTTGCGGCCGAAAGAAAAGCGGACTGTACGGACTCCCTTTTAGGTTGAAATCTGCGGCTTTTATAGAAAAGAATCAGAAAATTGGTCACGCACGGTCAAACGCACGACCGTGCGTGCACCGTGCGATATTAATCGGGAATAACAGCAGGAAGACGACCCAGAGCGCCCGTGCATTTTACTCACACACGGTCTAAGCCGACCGTGCGTAAAAACGCACGGGCAAATTCAGAAAAGCCAAAAACAAGGCTAAACAGGTCGATCGTGCGATTCCTTCACGCACAGGCACTGCCCATGCGTAGAGACGCATTATCAACGACAGAACATCATTTTCCACCACAGAAGAGAACGCACGATCACCTATGACCGTGTGTCAAGGAAAACGCATGACCGTGCGATATGCGCAGACATGAATTCTGGATAAAAATGGATGAACTGTCCACCTGCATCAGCCACAACACAGCTGGGAATACCCCTCCAGCTCAATCATAAATGCACAACAAGAATGGGGAGCACATTGTGCTTGCCCCCAACAATAAAGCACAAAAGCATACCAAGAAGGGCCTAAAAGTGCACTTAGCATGGAATGAAGTATAGAGAACAAATATGAGTGATCATGGATCTAAAATATAGTGCTTTGACTAAAATACCGGCCCAGATGAGTCCAAAAATGTGTATAAAAATGGGACTCATCAAGCAGCCGCATGACCAGCAGGACGTGATGGCAAGACTTGAGGAGCAGATGTCGCGCATTACTTCAACCACGGGACAGGTGCCAGATGATGAGAGTGTTTAGCTTCCGCATAGATATGTAGAGAGAGAGAGAGAGAGTTTATATTGTTGTCTTTTCATTCAGACATGTACTTGGCATAAGCCCATACTCTTTCTTTTGTACTCATTGATGGACTTGTATACTATTTTGGCATATGTATATGTGTGTGATTGTGGACTTGGTTTATTTTACCTAATTTTCTTCTTATCTCATGTTGGCCTGGTTGATCGTTCTTGCCGGCAGGATCGGCGTCTTGCGGAGGTGGCTTACTCGTGTGTTAGCTTCACCGTAAGGCGGCGGTTCTGGGCATAAGATCCGTGAACTCTCCTGGTGCGGAATGATCTTACACAACATCCTCCTGACACAGCAATAAATGAAATTCATGAAGGCGCTTTTAGGTAAAAAATGTCTTATATCACTTTATTTCAACTTAGAGTATTGTACAATATGTTTTTATTTCTTCCTTAGATCTATATTTGGACTGGAATACTATGGCCAATGTCGTGGTATGGGAATGGGTGTCACTGCGATTCAGATATACCCTGATTTATCACGTCGCTCAAGAACAACTGGCTTGGAACATACAAATCCAGATGAGATGAAGGAGATTGAACAATTGAAATTACAAACGTCTATCATGCAAAAGACCATAGATCGTATTGTGGAAGCCAGGTTGCAGCAAGATTCTAGGGAAGATTCATCTGGAACATCAGTGGGACAAGGGATACATTTATCACCAGACCAAGTAATAATTTTGTGTTTAAATCTAGTTAATAATGCTTAATTTAATTACAATAGTTTAATAAATATTTATTATGTGTGCAGTTCTTGAGAATGATGACTTCTATTCAAAGATGAAATACAAATGTGTCTACCCCTAACAACACCACAACACCATCTCCTACTACAAAGTCCAATCTGAATCAAGGTTTGGTTTCTCTCTTCTATTTATTTTTGAGATTCAATTGAATTCATATGAATACTGTATTATAAAATTGTCAACTGAGTTATCTTATGAAATAAAGTAAAATAATTAAGAGTGGTCTTAAAAGCACACCTTTAAAAGCACATCATTAATAATTATGAGTGGATGTTTTGGTATTCAGGATTTGCCGGTATAAATGGGCTCTTAAGGATTACCGCTTTCTTTCCTCTTTATTTTATCCCACTTTGCCTTCCCGAGCTATGCATATGAACTTCTCTTGGCCTTGAGTGGTACCAAACATGCTTTTATGGTGGTAACATTTTTGTACAAACACAACGGAGCATAAGCATCACACTAAACGGACCTTTGGCATTTGACCTACGAATCAATTTTGTTTTCATTTTTCCCATAGTGTATGTGAAACATGTTTTATATTAAGACAATATAATCACATTAAGCAGCAATCACATAGATAGATTAAATGTTCTTGAGTAATAATTAACATTCATTTGCCCCATTCTATTTCCATTCTATTTTTTATTTCGATTCGACGCTCCTTAAGGTCTGCTGCTGCCTGCCCCTTTGTCTTTCCTCCTTTGCTTCTGATAGTAGCTGATGGGCTTTGGAATCATTTTGGGAGAAGGAGGACCATGAGGGAACGCTCGCTTGTGATTCTTCCTACTTTGTAGTTTCTCTAGATGTTTATTCCATTCAGCCGTCTGGTATACTCTTTCATGGCCCTCTTGAGGGTATCCAAATTGTATCCATGATTCTGTAATTATTTCTCTGGAATTAGGACTCCACCTTCCTGATTGTGGATCCTGCTCAACTTCCCTCAGCCTCTTCTGCTTGTAGCTGTAGCTCTGGAGTTTCTTTCTCTTCCTGGAGGTTGCTGATTCTCCGAATTCAATACCATACTCCGATGAATCAGTACACACTGATGGATCAGCTGCTTCATACACTGATGGGGGTTTTTGCATTGTCTGCTTCACTTGATTTGTTATCCACATCGCTTGATGGGATCCAGCATTTATTATTTCATTCTCCCCCTTTAGGACTTGTTCAATTATGCGTTCTTCAAGTGCTTCTCTGACCATTGTTAACTATTCGTGCAGTTGTTGTTCAGTAACATCCAGATTGTTCCTTACTTCTAGTAGATGTGCATCTATTGTGTGAGCATTCTCATTAACTCTATTCAACACTTGATTCTTATTATTAGTGGCATCTGTTTCTATTTGCCCAAAGGCATACACCACATTTTCTGCGAATGCTACTTGATTTGTCAGGATCTTATGAGTTTGATTTCCCACCTTGTTGACTTCCTCGCCCATGCGTTCTATTGCGAGAGCTTCCATAGTATAGAAGTGGGCACACTGGGTGTTGAGATGGAGTATGTCTCTCTTCACTTTCTTGATCTCAGCTTTCATCTCGTTCCTTAGGCCCTCCACAGTCTTTACAATGAATGCTTTTAATTATTTCCGCTGAGCAGTCAGTAGAGCCGATATCATATGATAGAGAGAGCCTGCCTGAGCCGAAGATGGCTCAGCAGCTTCTTCTTCTTGATCTCCTTCTTCCTGTGGAGCTACATCATGGGTTCCTTCAGAAGATTCCTCACTGATATGGGTTGTTACTTTGTCCTTATCCTGGAAAACTTTTGGTACTATCTCACTCGGAGATGTAATTACAATTTTACTTTGTTGTTGCCAATTCACGGCAAGCTGAAGGGGCGGTGTCTTCCAGTGGCTCGGGCACATTTCCTTGATTTTCTAGAGCAGAGTATCCCAGTTGGGTCTCCCCCTCAACTTGTGCATCATCTTAGGCTGAGCCTCCTGCTGGGAGCTCCCCATCAATCATCTCTGCATCTTGGGCTAAGCTCCCAAGTTGGGACCCCCCCTCAGCAGGAATACTTCCCAAGTTGGGGTTTCTACCTTCTTCAATAACCTCCTTGGAAGCAGGTTCAAGTACTGATGCTGGGATTTCTCTTCGTGTAGATATATCCCCCTCAGATGGAGCAGGGTTGTGTGGTGGTGAGATTTTTTCATCAGAACTGCTTGATGAATCTTCTTTTTCTGAGAGGACTACTTGGGTTGCTTGCTTCTTTTACTTCTTTGGAGCGGATGGGGGCATCATATGATGTTTTGGGGATAGACCTATCCCATCTGTCAAGCATCCTGGCATCCAGCCTTTTGGAGTAGTGCAATGGCACTCCCATCCTTCTCTGAAGAACTTCACTGAGGGTATTCAGGAGGAACAGAGATAATATTCTTCCGTAAGATGGAGTCTTCAGGGTACTCTTCATTCTCTGGAAGAGAAACCCACTCCAGACAGTCTTTTTGGACAGAATTATCCGAGCCATGACATCGAACATCTCCTTGGAGATTCGGTCATGAGAACCAGGTTTGTATAGCAGCACTTTCCCCACGATGTCGGACAGCAGTTTCCCTTTTTGATTGAACTCATTTCTTTTGATCGACCCATAGGTCTTCCCAGTGTGGCCGCAAAAGGTATAACTAGCGGAGACATCCTCCATTGTCAGCTCTTCTTCCTCTCCCCCTTCAATTCTTGGTAGATGCAGCGTCTTCCCGAGACTCTTTGCGGATATCTTGACCTTCTTACCAGCTATAGTGGACTTGATCTGAGATTCTGAGTGGTTGAGTCTGGCTTTAGCGAAGAACTCCGTCAATTCTCGGTGGAGAAGAATGGAGGGCTCGCTCAGCAGGTATTCTAGGCCGGCGGATTCCAAGAGCCCTAGCACTAACCTGATTTCTTCAGAGCACGAGTTGAAGCCCCCGCGCTGGAGTTCACAACCTGAGATTACTTCTTCTCTTTTGGGATCCATCAATTCAGAGCAACAAAGAACATTACATCAGAGTCGAAGCAAGGATTTCTCAAAGGAATAGCTTTGGGCAAATGATAGCGTGATTTTTATTCTCAAGCATTCACTCTATTTATAGTGTAGGTAGGTGAGGGGGCGCGTACCTTTGACTGTGTCGGTGAAAATGATCATACGGCTCTGATGGATCGATCTAGTGCTTAGTTAAATAGCTGGACTCTATTTCGATGATACTTCTGATTGTCATCGAAATGGTTCTTGGATACGCATCCTTCCAGCTTGATCCATTTGTCGTCGCAACCTCTGCTATGTCGTCGTATCAACTTATTGTATCGACGATACAGATTTCTTAAGCTTGTCAGCCTAGGGCAACTTTCGACCCTACATGGGAGACATCTTTTGGCACCAACCCTGCACTAAGATTGTTAATGAACTAATTTTACTGTTCCAGCCTATGGGCCAGAACAGTCATCTTGTACAAGGCCCAAATTTGCTTCTGGAGGACTCTTGGACTACCTGCAAAATGAGAGTACAAGCCCTTAGGTACCCAAGTGGATTTGGGTTCTAGGACATTGTTAGCTTTAAAGGGCATACTGGATCTAACTACTCCAGGATATGCATAGTGATGATGAACAAGATTATTTGTAAGTTTAGCATTTGTTACCCTTGGAGCAGTTGGATTGTACCAACAATCAATTGCACGTGCCCAGTCTTTCCACAGCACCAACATTCAAACTTGTTGTATCTTCCTTTCTGGCTGGCTGTGTGAGCATGAGTCCTTTGAGTATGTACAGAAGGATATTTGAAGGAGACTGATTGGTACTGATTGTGAGTGTGATGTTGGCTATCATCATCCACAACTTTCCATCTGGAGTCAGTCTTCTTTAATGATTTCTTCTCTTCTCTAGATCCAGTAACTTCATGCCTCCTTGTGATCATCCTTTCATTAGGTACCCTTGAGGTTTTTGGCATGTTCTTGGATTTGGAGGAGCTTGCTACATGCTTCCTTGCAATGAGGGATTTATCCTCCATCCTTCTGACATTATTATTCTTAGATTTCAGGGTACTGGACTGATCTCTATCCGTCTTTAGAAGTATAACCTCTTTGGTTAGAGAATAGCACAGCTCCTTACTACCAATCAGTTCCTTCAGAGTTTTCCCAAATTTGCTTATCAGATCAAGGTTGGAGCTTGCCTTGAAGTCCTTTTTGAGTTGGCAAAACTCTGCATTCTGTAGAGTTAGCTTTTCAGCCTTTTCAGAGAGATCAGAATTTCTGGTTTGAAGAATTGAGATCTTTTCAGCTTGCTCCTTGCAGAGCATCTTGATCTTTCTGAGATCCTCTAGAAGGACATCATATGGCTTGGACAAGTCATCATTTCCTGATGAGCTTGTCTCATATTCTGAATCTGAGGTAGATAGAGGAGCTCTTATGCATACCTGTTCAGGTGAGACTTCATCCTGACTTTCCTCCTCTGACTCAGATAAGGCAGTCAGTCCAAAATCAGCATTCTCTTCTGAGTCTGAACAACTTGAGTCACTGTCACTCAATGTTTTGACTTTCTTCTCAGCTACATTGCTTCTTTCTTCCTTCTGATTCTTGGAAGGCAATACTGATTCTGCATTTCCTTCTTTTGATCCTTCCATAAGGACTGTTAGAAAGTCCCACATCTCCTTTGCTGTAATGTAGTGAGTAAGTTGCTGGAATATAAAAATGTCAACTGCACCAGCTAGGATGTTTCTGGCCTCCTTGTCTAAGTTGACCAGGGTAACCTCATCTTCAGTCATCTCAAAAGCTTCCTTGGGCACCATCTCATAAGAACAGCAGTTGGAAGCTATCATGGGGACATATGGCCCTTCTTGAACAATTAGAAACATTCTAGGATCCATAGCCTCCATGAATATTTTAGCTCTTACTTTCCATAAGGCAAAGTTCTCCCTAGAACAAATTACTATTCTTGATTCCATAGTTATGATGAATGGACACTCACTGGCAGATCTATTCAAGCTGTTAAGCTTTTCTTTGAACAACCTCCCTCTGATACCACTTGTTAGTTATTGGGTGCTGACTTATCACCTAGAGGGGGGGTGAATAGGTATTTCAAATTGTTTTGTTCCCCTTTTAGGTGTTCTTGATTTCTGGTTAACTGGTTTAGAAATTAAAAGCACAACACAGAAAACACACTAGAATTTATATAGGTTCCTCAAGACCGGGTGTCTTGAGTAGTCCTCTGTCCCTCTTCGCCTACCTAGTAGTGTACTAAGCTCGGCAAGCTCCGCCAATGTCTTCAGACCGCAAGCCTTACAACTCGGACCCGCAAGTCCTACAGCCTAGGCCTGCAAGCCCCTACTGTACTCAAGCCCATAAGTTTGACACTCAGGCCCTCAAGCCCTACACAGCACAGACCCGCAAGTCTTGTCCCTTGGACCCGCAAGTCCTGCAGCCTAGGCCCGCAAGCCCCTACTGCACCCAAGCCCGCAAGCTCAACAAGATTAGACCCGCAAGTCCTCTGCCCTGGCCCTCAAGCCACACACATCTCAAGCCCTCAAGATCGACAAGGTTGGACCAGCAAGTCCTCTGCCCTGACCCTCAAGCGTCACAGATCTCAAGCCCTCAAGCTCGACACTTAGATCTGAAAACAGATGTTACAAATTTGGCTCGCAATCCTTACAAAGAAAGATGTACAATAGATTCTTCTGCCTGGTGGAGATCAGCTTTATTTCTTGAAGAAGATACTTCTGATTTGGATCTTGGTCGCACAGATCTTCTTCAAGCTTTCTTCTCTTGTCGTATTTTAACTGGCTTCTTGAGTTGAATGATTCTCAACAGTCAATGTAGCTTGACTGCAACTTGGAGAACACTTGATATGCGTTTTTGTTCTCCTCTACTTGAAATCGATTCTTCTCCGCAGCTTTTACTGTTGTATTGCTCGGCGGGATTCTTTTTCATTTCTTTGTTCTCGTCTTTCTCGTTCTTGTCTTTAGGGCATCCACTGTTCCCTTTTATAGGACGGAGGGGACGCTTAACGGTCACCTATGATGTCCTCCACTGATAGACGCCCATACCATAAGAGCACGTGCTGATTGGACAATCAGGCGGCGGCATTAAATGCTGACAGCGCGTCTGACAATTTTTGAATCTATCTCGACGTTATTTCCATTGTCACGTCGATATGGACAATATCTCGACGATAGGACTTGTCGTTGTCTTGAACTAGAGCAGCTCTTCAAGTCTCCTTCCTTCTTCTTCAGATAGTGATATCTCGACGATACGGGACATCCCTTCTGCACTTGCACTTAAGACGACATGAAGTCATCTGACTGAAGTCGGCGTAATCTTCTTGACTGCTCGATATCATTATAACCATCTTATCTTGTCGACGACATAATCGATATCATGTCGACAGACTATTCTTCAGCAACTGCATGTCTTCATATGACCTTCTTTAGTCTTCTCGATGACACGACTTTTTTACGACTATATCGTCGACATTCGTTTTACTTATCCTTTCCAACGACAAGGCTTCTTTACGACGATATCATCGACATCAGTCTTACTTAGCCTTTCCAACGACAAGGCTTCTTTACGACGATATCTATCTTAGCTTTATCGACGACACGACTTCTTTACGACGATATCGTCGACATTCTTTATTGTGATTGTACTTGAGTTATCTTCTTTATCTCGGCTTTCTGATATCGTCGTGAGGTGTTGTAGTGTTGATGTTACAACGATGTCATTATACGCATGTTGTTTCGACGATAACCGATATGATCATTATACTTTGCTCTGCACATCATTTCAACGACACGCATACACTTTTCGACGATATGTCCAGTCCTTTTCTACGATATTGTACTTAGGCATATTATTGAAGTACTGGACATATTGTCTGATCTCTGCAAGCATGAACTAGATATAACATTAAATACACAATGATTTTATCATTAAGCTGAGTGCGTCTTCAAATCAGGAACATTGCAGGGCACATTTCCCAACATGAGTGTCTATATTCATAGGTACCCTCACCTCTCCTCGATCGAAGCACTAATGGGCCGGAGGGGTCTTCCCAGAGTCAAGTCCCGCGTCTCGCGGGGACATGAGTTGGGCCTCGCGCGACGGGATTGTGGTGTCGGTCTGTTCTGAACGGTGCTTTTTGGAGCACTCCTGCCCACTGGTTTTCTCGGGCTTGTGGCGGGAACACCCCTTGTTGAGTGAATGAGTTTGGAGACGCCGCCCTGAGATTTTGCCCTTTGGGCAGCAATAAAAGCGACGAGATCATTGGGCAAAGCCATGGAAGAAAGCGGTCGAAGGTTTTGGTCGAAGGTGGTAAGAAGTTGGAGTGGGATCTTAGAGGTGCGGTGCCCCCCCCCCCCCCCCCCCCCCCCCCCCCCCCCCCCCCCCCCCCGGAATTTACAGGGGGAAGGTGGGGGCCACCACAAAGATTCCCTCAGTTAGATCATGCTCGCCAAACCCACAGGTTGAACGGTCTTTTCGAGCTCATAGTGAGCTCGCAAAGAGCGGGGATTATGTATAACTCTATATTTGGCGAGATCTACCAAAGGCAGTAGGCGAGTCGGGGCAGGCGAGTGTCACGGACTCGCAGGCGAGTGACCTAGACCAAGGCGACAGGGGCGAGTGCCAGACCACGTCGAGGCACTTGGCCACCCAGCGAGTGCCCCCTAGTAGGGGGCATCCACCAGGGGTTTTCCTTTTTTTGCCCCTAGTATTTTCTAACAGTGGGTTCCCACTGTCCGCAGGCCATATTGAACTGCGGATAGGAAAAACCAAAAGGCGGAGACCGCTATTTGAAAACCATTTTCAGAATCCTATAAATAGACCCACATATGCACCTCAAAGGGGATCTAGAATTTTCCTACTTGAGAGCTCTTTCTTCTTGGCTCTCCTTTCGTTGAGTTGCCGAGCTCAGTCTTGGCTTGAGAGGGGAAGATCTTAGATCTCTTGGGTTAGCGGCGAGACCTCCTCGCTGCGGCTCAGGGGTCTATTTTAGGATTTTGCGAATGCGCCCTTAGGTCTGAGTGCCTAGTCTTGCACTCTCATTCGCTAGAAGTAAGGGCAAGCAGCACCCACCTTGGGGTCCTAGCTCCGTGAATCGAATTTTCGGCTCCAACATCATGGTCGTCCATTCCTTATTGGAATTAAGATGTGATGGCTGAGTTAAGTCTCGTGGGGGATAAGGCTGAAGGGGTGAGTTATTCTTCTTCATTTCTTTTATGATCTTCTCTTTCTTCAAAAGAAGAAAAGGAGAAAGACAAGGAGGTAGAAGAACATTCAGACATTAGAGATCTTCCTAAGCTCCATTTTGAGGGTCGAATTTGAGTCCGTGGAAGGAGAACTTGTTGTGATCCAGGCCAGTCAGATTATTTGTGGAGATATGACACCAAAGCGATCGTCAAGGGCAACGATCCTTCTTCTTGATTATGCGACATGGTAGTCTTATAGTTTTGATGCTAACTTAGCATAAACTCATGCCTACTTTGCTAATTAGTGGAAGGCGGTAATTTCACCGGGTGGATGTTGTTGATCCCTGGTTTGAATCTGCATATAGAATCTGTGCGCATACAGATATAGGCATGCTGTGTGAAACCCATCTGTGGCAGGTTGGCACGGATTCGTGATGGTTGAATTGCATATTGGAGAAGACTCTGTGCGTGATGTGCTTATTGTGTTATTTGTACTCCGGAGAAGACTCCATGCTAAACGTGCTTAAATGCACGTAAATGAAATATACACTTGCTTGTATACCGTGCTAGAAGACAACAGTGAGCACGCCGTCTTTAGTGAAGGGAAATGGTGACCTGTTGCTAGCGTCGGGCGTTAGCGCTAATGCCGACGGAATCGCCAGTGGTACTTGATATCGTTGGTATGATTGTGGTGACCTAACGGTGGTTGTCTAAGGAAAGAAATGGGCCGACGTGAAGTTGTACACGCATCGTGCTGGTTGTTCGCGATGATTGAGACAGGAAATGTGGAACTGAACCCATCCCTGATGGTCGGTGAAGAGATCGCACCTCGGTGCACCGTCTGATCTAGGAAATAAAGTCTGGGAAGCATTGAGGCTGACGTACATGAGCTCAATTGGCCATATAAGTTGGTAACTTAGGATGGTGGTGGGAATTTGAGAGTCCAAAAGTGTGCCCTGAGAGCACGAAGCGTGAGGCCATGCATGCTCGCATTTGTGATGACTGTGCATATACAGATATTGTTAGATACACTTTCTTGTTGAGATATATATGATGTTGTACTGCTGACTTGTAGGGAAGGAGTACTACCGCCCTAGGAATGGGGTGTGGTCGTTATAATTGTGCTCAGCTAATGCTGACAACTACTTTGTTTTCCCACATTTTTGTGGATTGTCCATGTGCAGGTGCTAGCGAGCCAAACGGGAAATAGCTGGGTGAAGCTCATTGCTGTGCTGGCCCTCGAAGGCCAATGTTTTAGAGTATTTACTTTCATGTATTACCGGCATGCGTGCTGATGTCTGGAAAACATGTAGAGAAGTTATACACTTGTATGAACAGCATGTAAGGCCTTATGGCCCAATAGAGTTTATATATATATATATATATATTTATATATATATATATAAGTCATTCCTGGTTTGTGTAGTGGACATTTCTTGTGTTTGTTCAAGATTATAAAATGCTTCCGCTAGTCATAGTTCTGTGGTGTTACAGTATGGTAATGTAATGTTGAAACTATTCCGTAACTCTTTAGTTTTCTCAATTAATATGGTGTGGGGTCCCATCCAGACCTACTGTTATATTCTTTGGAGCTGACAGGGTGTTACAATTTGGTATCAGCTTATGGTCTCGTACCCTTCTCATTCGAATTCGTGGTTGAATTCTTTTAAGGGGTAGTGAGCATGTGTGTGTGTCCCCATTATACATCTAAATAACTAATGAATGTCCACTTAGGAATGTATTATATACATGTTTGCAACATGATTGTGGAACCTGCGTGTTCCTTGATTGTAGTTTTGTGGTGATTCTAGTCACTAAATTGTGTATCATGATTAAGGTGACTAAGAATGTTGTGGGGTAGTCCCAACCTCGCAACACTGATGAGAGTAGTGCATCGGTTGCGGTGCCTACACCTCCTCCTTCTGCCAAAATGATACGGATGGTGGTTGAAGCCGTGTTCGCGATGATGAATGCGCAGCCAGGAAGGCTTGCGCAGCCTCCTACCCATGGGGTGGCCCCGGTGCCAGTTGGCGCAGTTGATCTGGTTGCGATCAGTGTCACAACCCGCATTTTTCCCAAAATATAATACGTAATATCAGAGCAAGGGAAAAATACGCGTCGTAATGCCACGCCTGCAGAAGACGACTACAGACGCTCAGGCAAACACTCTTTACGATAATTTTATAAAAGACATATATGTGATTGGATTAAAAGAGAAATTTTCATTTTAGCTTAAAACCGCGTCCCTCGGTCTGGTGGATCATCTAGTCCACAAGTAGAAAACTAAACATACGCAGCGGAAAATAGGTTTGTTTCTTTTAGCCTACATGAGCAAGAAAATAAACATTTCCAGAAATGATATGCACATCTCTAGGCTTAGTATAGTAAGAAAGTATTTTTCTACGAATTTTACAAAATGCGATCTTTATTTAAAAGCATGATATGCAAGAACGACATTTGCTATAATCAATAAAGTAACTACTACATCTTAGCGAAAAGGCTTCCCAGAGAGCAAGTAAAGTACTCGAAGTAACAGCAAAGCAAACAGTAAGTAATCTAAACAAAAAGCCATACGGGCGCCAACAGCTGACACGAACCCGCAGGGAAGAAGGAAAAACAGCTAAAGGAGAGACAACAAATAAGCAACTGCCCCTTACCTAAGAGGGGAAGGGCCTCGACAGGAACACTGAACGACGCCGCTCTAACTCCTGCGGCGGCTAAAAACCTGAACCTGAGACATTCATAAGAAAAGAATGCCTCAGCCCAAGAGGGTGCAAGAAAACCAAGATTAACAGTAAGAGAAATAAAAGAGTGCAGAAAGGAAAACTAAGCAGGTAAACATCTAAAATCTTACAGCAACCCGAGCCAGCTCAAACGAGTGCACTCGGTAAGAAGAAAAGCCTGCACCAGAAGGTAATAGTCAACACAATCAAAGCCCACCACGTGTCCGCCTTTGCGGCTCAGAGGTGATGGTCATACATATACTGTCATAATACCATACATAAGCATATAAGCTTATTAGAACTTGAGACTGATCAGCTCGAGGGAAAAGCGTCCCCCAAAAGAAGGTACTGCGACGGTGGTATCTTCCACTAACGCCCGCAGCCCAAAACCGGGTCGTGGTCCTTTATCCACTGCCACCCAAAAACTAAATCCGGGTGGTGGTACTCTATCCACTGCCACCCAAAACTACCCACCGTGCAAGGCTTAAAACAAAGGTTCTAAATAATCAAATTAAGTTTCAATTAAGACACGGGACGTAACCCGAGATATCAGCACCAGAACTCCCTAAGGATAGGGTCACAAAGAAATAAACTCTACTCAACGATTCATTTGAAAACACTTGGTGAGTCCAAACTTGACTCCCAACAAACCTCTCGAAACCGGGTAATGAATTGGGCACGACAAGACACCATAAATGATCACTTTTCTGTAAGAATGAAAGTTTCAATAATTGGAACGGGTGAAGAGCTTGAAACCCAACATGCAACCACACAACTATCCACCTCAGCAATAAATGATTTCGTTGTATCATCGAGAACTAGCAAAAGAAATTCCCAGGGAGTTTAGCATCTAATTCCCCGTACCCGTCGGGAATTAGGAAACAAAATCCCAAGGAATTTAACCGGCTAGACCATCAAAACATAGCCAACAAAAGAACAGTGCAGGATTTCGAGATTTACCGAGCAAGACCACTTATGCTTAACTAAACAGATAAGTCCAAGATTTAACCAATGACATAAAGACCAAGGAGAAACCTCGCATAAAACCAATAGCTGACATGCACAACTTCCCCATGAGACGAAACCTCTAGCATATAGCCTAGGAAATCTAACTTTGCATAAACCTAAGTAAATACCTAGCCATCAAACTTAAACCCAGAAAATTTACGAATCGGTAATTTACTTAAGGTTATACCAAGAAAATTTCCTAGCGTATAGGCGCAGAGGTTTATATATTAAATGTTCAAATTAGGGGGAAGGGAAAAAATAAGATATATCAAAAGCTGCCATGGTAAATCAAGGGGAAGACAGGCACAAAGAAGCTATAAGGAACTTTGCCAACAACCAAGAGGGACACCACACATAACCTAATAGGTAGGATCATAATTACAGCAGCCCCAATTAGAGGATATATATAACCAGCAGCCCCCATCAACAATACTTGAGAAGCATCCCCATGAACAGAGCATAAACCAGGCAGCCCCAAATGAGCAATATATGGAACAGCCACCATACAAAAGCATAAGAGGCAGCCCCCAAATGAGCAATATATGAAACAACCACCAATCCAAAAAAAATCAGCCGGTCAGGCAGACAAGGAAGGAGAAAGAATGGAAACTATAAAATGATAGATATGCTAGTTAGCTATTGGTAATGCTCGAATAAAACAATTTCCTCATATAAAGCATATGCCAAAAGAGCATCCTCAAACCGGGGCATCTAGTAACCAGAAGAAAAGAAAGCCATACAAAGGGAAATAACCAAACTTTTAGCTTGCTATAAGAGAAAATAGGAAGGATTTAACAAGGCAGGCACATGAAATTAAGAGGTGAAATATCTCGCTTTAACCGGTGAAGGGTGCAGATCAGTAAAACCAACGAGACTTGCCGCTATTGAAACACGTAGAATTTGCATAAATATGCACAATTTAGCCATCCAAATCTATAAGGAAATGCACAATATAGGCATAGAGGTATGAATGCTTATCCAACCCGATTTCTAAATGAACGGCAAGGTTAACCATCCCTACTCTTATCCATCAGAATTTCCACTAGTCCAAGCATATAACCAAAAGAAAACCATCTCATATCTCACATGAAGCTGCAAGGTGGGTTAGTACAAAGAGCAGAATAAAAGACTTCAACACTAGGCTACTTGAGTGAGAATACAAATGGCCTTATAACTTAACTAACATTTAGCACAATTACTGAACATGGACTCCACCTCCTTTTATAACCGAAATTATATCACCCAAGCACTTGGATGCCGCTTAACAAGAACAAGCTTGAGCTATGAATCGATGACACGACTTGAATTATCGAGGCTTGCAACTTGGAGTCGACCCACAAGTTATATAACAGTAATTGAACAGAATCTCGACACTAGTTGTTGAGCAAAGGAATGACCACGAGTTTTATAACAACATTTAAACAAGATCTGTTGAGCATCTAAATGACCACAAGCTCTATAACAGCAAAGCCTAAAATGGATTAAATATGAATAGCAGCCCTTTATGAAGATAAACAGCAAACCAGCCCAAATTAAACCCCCAGCACGCATAGATGCACAGGAGTAAGAGCAGCCCCTACATAAATGAAGTAAATACAGGGAGCAGACTTGATCAAGGGATGTTGGACAATCAAGACTAAAAGAACAAGAAAATACAAGGTGTCTACACTGTTTCTTTCATTATATATTTATATGCATATTTTCTTTCTGCCTTTTATATTCATTCTTGTTTGTTGTCAGTAAATCATTGCATATTAAAGAACCAGCCTTAGTTAAATTTGCATGACAAGAGCAATATGGATATAACTCTTCTCGGACGAAAACAACAGCCTAAATTTGAGCAAATAGGCAGCCCCAAACGGAAAACAGCAGCCTAAATTGAGAATAAACATCAGCTCCCCCCATATAAACAAAACTAAAGCAGCAACCCCCCGTATTACCAACAAGGGAATTAAACATACGGCAGCCCCATATAAAAAAAAATCGGAATGTATGCTACCCAAGGCCAAGGTAGCACAACCCAAGCAGCAGCCCCAAATTAACCCAAAAAAAGATGGTTATATAGCAGCAGAAAAAAAATGTATAACAGCAGCCTCCCTCGACAAGGAGCAGCAACAAGGCGAAACAACTAAGCAACCGCCAAGGTAAAACCAGCACAAGGAGTATGAATCATAAGCCCTCACAAACCGAGAATGAAGGGGGAAGAAGAGGAGGCGGTTTTCTTGCCTGAATTAGGAGTCGACGCCACTCGTCGAAGCGAAAACCACGACCGGGAGACTTCACAACCACCGCCGAACCCAACGAAACTCTCCGCAACCCCGCTCCGGCGACGAAACAAGCCCCCGGCGATCTCGATCCTTCTTCACCGACGACTCCGGCGCCTTGAGACTCCAGCCCGACGGAACCCTACCCATCCAAGACGGCGAAAGAAAAGCACGGGAAAAAGGGGAGGAAGGAAATGAATCGGGCTCTCTTCTCTTAACTTTTTATATATAACTTATCTATATAAAAGTTTTTTTTATATGCTTAACCTTTTTATTCATGTATATATATATGATTGTATGTATAACACCCTACACAAAACTCCCCCCTACAAAACATCAAGCATGCATACACGTATGAATATATGTATTTGTATACATTTATAATAGTATGTTTATATATAAATATTTATACTTGTTTATAATTACATACGTATACATATATACGTATATATATACACATTTACATACATATATCCGCATTTACGCCCCCATCAAGAATAAACTCGCCGGACGACGACGACGACGTTTCCGAAACGGTAACGCCCTCTTAAAAAAAATTATAAGAAAAACCTGGGGCGTTACAGTTACCCCTCCAAGAAGGAAGTTTCGTCCCGAAACTTAGAACCGAAACTTAGAAAACAACGAATGAAAAGATTAAAGGGAGAGGTAAGCTCACACTCGCTAGATAGAAATGCTAACCGAAGAGGGCTAGGAAAGCAGAAGCGGATAAGATTACCCAAAAAGAAGAGGATATTACCAAGAACTCGAGATGTCCAAACCGAGAACACAAGGCGGATCGCGGAACACCTGACAAGCGGATTCCCAACTAAAGGAAGCCTACACGAAGATCAGCCATCGAAAACACCGAGCTAACTTCCTTCTTAACGAACAAGACGAGAGCACTCACGGGCAAGGAACTAGGCCAGGAAAAAGCCATACTGCAACCACTCATCTAACTGAGTGCGCAACTCTCGCAACACACGCGGGGCCAAAGGGTACGGTGTCTTAGCAATAGGACGGGTACCCGGCTCAAGGTCAGAAACAAATTCCTCAACTCTCATAGGCAGAAAAACCAGGGGGATTAACTGGGAAGACATCAGGAAACTCCCGCGCCACAGGAAAAACCTCGATACACGTCAAACTGATAACGGTTTCTAGCATAGAAATGAGGTAAGCAACCAACCTGGAACTAAAAGGTTACGAGCACCCACCGCGGAAAGAATCGGAGGAAAAACCTAGCGTGAAAAGCCAACGCACTCAAGGAAAGACCGATGTCCAGCTAAAGGACCAAACGCTTTACCTTGCGCGCACCCAAAGACTCGCCCTCTAACCGGAGAGCCAACTCTGACGCCCCACGCTCTGGAGTCATCGACTGCAATTACGAACGAACACCTCAATACACCTAGCTTAAGACGCAACAGCTAGGAACTAGAATTTCCTAACTCGATACAGATCAGGAAAGTGTAGATACTTGCTCTTGTTGTTACCCTGCTCTGGGAATTCATGAAATGATGTTATACGAAACTTTAGGATGATATACCATCATCCTATCAACTTATGTGCATATAATATAAATATATGAATGCCAAAATTTTATTTCAAATCATGTGTGTACAAGCGTCATCATGTATGTCTTTAGCTTGGCACGTGTGCTAATGCTATGCTATGATGCATATGCAGTGCTATGCAATCTAAAAAAGGCCTTAATGCATGCTATGAGCGGCGTACACATGCGATCTTATGCATCCCATACTACATATTATCGCATGCAACGAAAAAGAAAATCTAATGGACACGCATGCGACCTACGTTATGCATCCCATACTACATAACAGTCGTATGTTGTCACCTATGAGGATCCATATACAAACACATATTATGCATCCCATACTACATAATATGCCCCGTATACTTCTTATCATGCTATGAGTGTAGTGTTCATGCTTCAGCCAAGACATACTGATGACCCTTTGGTGTGTGTATGCGACGAATGACGATTCTCACCAGGCGGTTAACCGGGACAACCAGACTATCACAGCAACCCGGCTAACCTATCTCTGATACCAACTGTCACAACCCGCATTTTTCCCAAAATATAATACGTAATATCAGAGCAAGGGAAAAATACGCGTCGTGATGCCACGCCTGCAGGAGACGACTACAGACGCTCAGGCAAACACTCTTTACGATAATTTTATAAAAGACATATATGTGATTGGATTAAAAGAGAAATTTTCATTTTAGCTTAAGACCGCGTCCCTCGGTCTGGTGGATCATCTAGTCCACAAGTAGAAAACTATACATACGCAGCGGAAAATAGGTTTGTTTCTTTTAGCCTACATGAGCAAGAAAATAAACATTTCCAGAAATGATATGCACATCTCTAGGCTTAGTATAGTAAGAAAGTATTTTTCTACGAATTTCAAAATATACGATCTTTATTTAAAAGCATGATATGCAAGAACGACATTTGCTATAATCAATAAAGTAACTACTACATCTTAGCGAAAAGGCTTCCCAGAGAGCAAGTAAGTAAAGTGCTCGAAGTAACAGCAAAGCAAACAGTAAGTAATCTAAACAAAAAGCCATACGGGCGCCAACAGCTGACACGAACCCGCAGGGAAGAAGGAAAAACAGCTAAAGGAGAGACAACAAATAAGCAACTGCCCCTTACCTAAGAGGGGAAGGGCCTCGACAGGAACACTGGACGACGCCGCTCTAACTCCTGCGGCGGCTAAAAACCTGAACCTGAGACATTCATAAGAAAAGAATGCCTCAGCCCAAGAGGGTGCAAGAAAACCAAGATTAACAGTAAGAGAAATAAAAGAGTGCAGAAAGGAAAACTAAGCAGGTAAACATCTAAAATCTTACAGCAACCCGAGCCAGCTCAAACGAGTGCACTCGGTAAGAAGAAAAGCCTGCACGAGAAGGTAATAATCAACACAATCAAAGCCCACCACGTGTCCGCCTTTGCGGCTCAGAGGTGATGGTCATACATATACTTTCATAATACCATACATAAGCATATAAGCTTATTAGAACTTGAGACTGATCAGCTCAAGGGAAAAGCGTCCCCCAAAAGAAGGTACTGCGACGGTGGTATCTTCCACTAACGCCCGCAGCCCAAAACCGGGTCGTGGTCCTTTATCCACTGCCACCCAAAAACCAAATCCGGGTGGTGGTACTCTATCCACTGCCACCCAAAACTACCCACCGTGCAAAGCTTAAAACAAAGGTTCTAAATAATCAAATTAAGTTTCAATTAAGACACGGGGCGTAACCCGAGATATCAGCACCAGAACTCCCTAAGGATAGGGTCACAAAGAAATAAACTCTACTCAACGATTCATTTGAAAATACTTGGTGAGTCCAAACTTGACTCCCAACAAACCTCTCGAAACCGGGCAATGAAATGGGCACGACAAGACACCATAAATGATCACTTTTCTGTAAGAATGAAAGTTTCAATAATTGGAACGGGTGAAGAGCTTGAAACCCAACATGCAACCACACAACTATCCACCTTAGCAATAAATGATTTCGTTGTATCATCGAGAACTAGCAAAAGAAATTCCCAGGGAGTTTAGCATCTAATTCCCCGTACCCGTCGGGAATTAGGAAACAAAATCCCAGGGAATTTAACCGGCTAGACCATCAAAACATAGCCAACAAAAGAACAGTGCAGGATTTGGAGATTTACCGAGCAAGACCACTTATGCTTAACTAAACAGATAAGTCCAAGATTTAACCAATGACATAAAGACCAAGGAGAAACCTCGCAAAAAAACCAATAGCTGACATGCACAACTTCCCCATGAGACGAAACCTCTAGCATATAGCCTAGGAAATCTAACTTTGCATAAACCTAAGTAAATACCTAGCCATCAAACTTAAACCCAGAAAATTTACGAATCGGTAATTTACTTAAGGTTATACCAAGAAAATTTCCTAGCGTATAGGCGCAGAGGTTTATATATTAAGTGTTCAAATTAGGGGGAACAAGGGAAAAAATAAGATATATCAAAAGCTGCCATGGTAAATCAAGGGGAAGACAGGCACAAAGAAGCTATAAGGAACTTTGCCAACAACCAAGAGGGACACCACACATAACCTAATAGGTAGGATCATAATTACAGCAGCCCCAATTAGAGAATATATATATAACCAGCAGCCCCCATCAACAATACTTGAGAAGCATCCCCATGAACAGAGCATAAACCAGGCAGCCCCAAATGAGCAATATATGGAACAGCCACCATACAAAAGCATAAGAGGCAGCCCCCAAATGAGCAATATATGAAACAACCACCAATCCAAAAAAAATCAGTCGGTCAGGCAGACAAGGAAGGAGAAAGAATGGAAACTATAAAATGATAGATATGCTAGTTAGCTATTGGTAAGGCTCGAATAAAACAATTTCCTCATATAAAGCATATGCCAAAAGAGCATCCTCAAACCGGGGCATCTAGTAACCAGAAGAAAAGAAAGCCATACAAAGGGAAATAACCAAACATTTAGCTTGCTATAAGAGAAAATAGGAAGGATTTAACAAGGCAGGCACATGAAATTAAGAGGTGAAATATCTCGCTTTAACCGGTGAAGGGTGCAGATCAGTAAAACCAACGAGACTTGCCGCTATTGAAACACGTAGAATTTGCATAAATATGCACAATTTAGCCATCCAAATCTATAAGGAAATGCACAATATAGGCATAGAGGTATGAATGCTTATCCAACCCGATTTCTAAATGAACGGCAAGGTTAACCATCCCTACTCTTATCCATCCAGAATTTCCACTAGTCCAAGCATATAACCAAAAGAAAACCATCTCATATCTCACATGAAGCTGCAAGGTGGGTTAGTACAAAGAGCAGAATAAAAGACTTCAACACTAGGCTACTTGAGTGAGAATACAAATGGCCTTATAACTTAACTAACATTTAGCACAATTACTGAACATGGACTCCACCTCCTTTTATAACCGAAATTATATCACCCAAGCACTTGGATGCCGCTTAACAAGAATAAGCTTGAGCTATGAATCGATGACACGACTTGAATTATCGAGGCTTGCAACTTGGAGTCGACCCACAAGTTATATAACAGTAATTGAACAGAATCTCGACACTAGTTGTTGAGCAAAGGAATGACCACGAGTTTTATAACAACATTTAAACAAGATCTATTGAGCATCTAAATGACCACAAGCTCTATAACAGCAAAGCCTAAAATGGATTAAATATGAATAGCAGCCCTTTATGAAGATAACAGCAAACCAGCCCAAATTAAACCCCCAGCACGCATAGATGCACAAGAGTAAGAGCAGCCCCTACATAAATGAAGTAAATACAGGGAGCAGACTTGATCAAGGGATGTTGGACAATCAAGACTAAAAGAACAAGAAAATACAAGGTGTCTACACTGTTTCTTTCATTATATATTTATATGCATATTTTCTTTCTGCCTTTTATATTCATTCTTGTTTGTTGTCAGTAAATCATTGCATATTAAAGAACCAGCCTTAGTTAAATTTGCATGACAAGAGCAATATGGATATAACTCTTCTCGGACGAAAACAACAGCCTAAATTTGAGCAAATAGGCAGCCCCAAACGGAAAACAGCAGCCTAAATTGAGAATAAACATCAGCTCCCCCCATATAAACAAAACTAAAGCAGCAACCCCCCCTATTACCAACAAGGGAATTAAACATACGGCAGCCCCATATAAAAAAAAAATCGGAATGTATGCTACCCAAGGCCAAGGTAGCACAACCCAAGCAGCAGCCCCAAATTAACCCAAAAAAAGAAGGTTATATAGCAGCAGAAAAAAAATGTATAACAGCAGCCTCCCTCGACAAGGAGCAGCAACAAGGCGAAACAACTAAGCAACCGCCAAGGTAAAACCAGCACAAGGAGTATGAATCATAAGCCCTCACAAACCGAGAATGAAGGGGGAAGAAGAGGAGGCGGTTTTCTTGCCTGAATTAGGAGCCGACGCCACTCGTCGAAGCGAAAACCACGACCGGGAGACTTCACCACCACCGCCGAACCCAACGAAACTCTCCGCAACCCCGCTCCGGCGACGAAACAAGCCCCCGGCGATCTCGATCCTTCTTCACCGACGACTCCGGCGCCTTGAGACTCCAGCCCGACGGAACCCTACCCCTCCAAGACGGCGAAAGAAAAGCACGGGAAAAAGGGGAGGAAGGAAATGAATCGGGCTCTCTTTTCTCTTAACTTTTTATATATAACTTATTTATATAAAAGTTTTTTTTATATGCTTAACCTTTTTATTCATGTATATATATATGATTGTATGTATAACACCCTACACAAAACTCCCCCCTACAAAACATCAAGCATGCATACACGTATGAATATATGTATTTGTATACATTTATAATAGTATGTTTATATATAAATATTTATACTTGTTTATAATTACATACGTATACATATATACGTATATATATACACATTTACATACATATATCCGCATTTACGCCCCCATCAAGAATAAACACGTCGGACGACGACGATGACGTTTCCGAAACGGTAATGTCCTCTTAAAAAAATTATAAGAAAAACCTGGGGCGTTACAATCAGGCAAGTCCCCGAAGTGCCGATCGTGGCAAAGATAGCGTCAGACCAACAATTGAAGCGTTTTCTGAGCTTCCACCCTCCTATGTTTGCGGGAACATGATCCCCAACTCAAGCCGAAGATTGGCTCTCTCGGATAAAGAGAACCTTTACGGCTATGGAAACGGAGGAAGATCAAAAAGTTACCATAGCTACCTTTCTTTTGGATGGAGAGGCGGGGCTTTGGTGGGATGAATTGGAACGACATCAGTTTGATGGTAGGCAACTGACGAGTATCTCGATTGAAGAGTTCTCGAGAGTGTTTTTGGCGAGGTATCTCCCCTCTTCTCAACGCATTGAGATGGAGAACCTGTTCCAGAGGTTGACTCAAGGGGAAAATCTAACGGATGATTACCTCCATGGGTTCATGCGACTTGGAAGATATGTGGGATCTTCCTTTGATGATGAAGAATGAAATATCAATAGGTTCTATGAGGGTCTGCGTGATGATCTATGGCTGCTTTTGGCAGGCCCGATGACGCAGGGCTTTCTTATCTTGGTCAATACTGTCAGATCCCTTGAGCAGGATATGAAGAGGGTCCAGAATAAGAAGGAACTCTCAGTGAAAAAGTCGGAGTTCAAAGTACCGAACTCTGGAAAGTCTGGGTCCCAAAGGTTCAGGAAGAAGTCTCAGTTTTCGGAACCGGCTTCCTCTTTTGCTTTAGGTGCGACTATTGGGCGAAGTCCCATAATTTTCTATATATGTGGCAAACTAGGACTCGTTGCCCAAGAGTGTCTCCATGGTCCCCAGAAGTTGGACAAAAAGGCGGGTGCGTCTTATGCGGAGAAGTGGAAGGCGATGGAGTCGTTTGCATCCCAGTATACTCCAACGCAGCCCCGAGTCTATAATCTTGGCCAGCAGGAGGCCATCAAGCAAAATGACGTCGTGACATGTATGAGTTAGTAGCTTTCATTTTTTATTATACTTTCTACCTTGTGTGCGCGACTGTTTGTTTACCCTGTGTATACTTAGGCTTTGTTAACTGATAGATTGGATATAGTGCTGCCAAATGGGTGCAAGATGAGCACGGATAGAAGTTGTTGTTTGAAGGTGTGGATAGGAAGTCATGAGTTTGATTTGGAAGTATCAATGTTGTTGATATCCGAGTTTGATATGATCTTTTGCATGGACTGGATTTTAAAGCATCATGCATGCATTGACTTCAATTTAAAGGAAGTCACATTGGGTCAAAACATTGAACACGAGACTACGTTTGTTGGTATGCGAGGATCGAGCAAGATGCTAATGTCCATTGTCCATGTAGTCAAGGCTGTTCGGAAGGGCGTAGAGTTGCTCTTCATATTGTTGGAGGTTTCAGAGCCAAGGCCCAGTTTGGATGACGTCCCAATCGTCTCGGAGTATGCGGATGTGTTTCCTAAGAACCTCCCTAGGGCTCCACCTCAGCGAGAAGTCGACTTCTCTATTGAGATTGTGTCAGGTGTCAAGCCTGTGGCGCGCTCACCGTACCGTATAACGCCAAAAGAGATGGCGGAATTGAAAGTTCAGTTGCAAGAACTTTTGGAGCAGGGCTTTATACGTCCAAGCTCGTCTCCTTGGAGTGATCCGGTCCTTTTTTGTAAAAAAGAAGGACGACAGTTTACGGTTGTGTATGGATTATCGTGAACTGAATAAGATGACGGAGAAGAATAAATATCCGATTCCGAGAATCGATGATTTATTCGATCATCTAGTTGGATCGACTTTGTATTCGATGTTGGATTTGAAGTCCGGTTATTACCAGTTGAAGATCCGGAAATGTGATATTCCCAAGACGGCGTTTAGTACCTGTTATGGGCACTATGAGTTCACAGTGATGCCGTTTGGTTTGATGAATGCACCATCGGTATTCATGGATGTGATGAATATAACTTTTTGAGAGTATCTTGACAGTTTTGTGATTGTCTTTATAGATGACATACTGGTTTACTCTCAGACTGAAGCGGAGCATGCGATTCATTTGTGCATGGTGTTGGACACCCTGAGGCGTCATCAACTGTATGCCAAGTTCTCAAAATGTAAGTTTTTGGCTGTCCTCTGTGGCATTTCTTGGTCATGTGGTAAGTGGTGAGGGCATTGCAGTGGATCTGGCAAAAATTATTGCAATACGAGAGTGGCCTGTGTTGACTCTACCTCTCATGACCTTGACTCGGAAAGATCAGAAGTTCATTAGGTCGCCGGAGTGCGCGCGAGCTTTTGAGCAGCTAAAACATCATCTGGACACGACGCCAATTTTATGTTCGTCATATGGTACAGAAGGCTACGAACTTTACAACGATGAGCCAGGAAGCGGCTTAGGCTGCGTTCTGCTTCTGTTTGGTCATGTGATAGCTTATGGCTCTCGCCAATTGAAAGTGCAGGATAGGAATTATCCGGTCTATGACTTGGAGTTAGCGGTCGTGATATTCACTCTTAAGCTTTGGCGATATTATTTGTATGGTGTGAAAGTTGATATCTGTACAGATCATAAGAGCCTAAAGTACCTGTTAGATCAGAAGGAGTTGAATATGCGACAAAGAAGGTGGATAGAGTTCCCGCGGGACTGCACTTTTGAAATTAATTATACTCACGGTAAGGGAAATGTTGTCACTGATGCATTAAGTCGGAGGGCTTCGACGCAAGCGAACTGGATTCAGATGCTTAATGAGCATCTAATCAGTGACTTGGAGTCCCTTTTGATTACGTGCGTCGAGAAGAATCAAACTACTGCTGCATGCTTGAGCTGGATTGAGGTATAGTATGATCTTGCGAATCATATCCGTCAACCCCTGGAGCTTGATGAAAGCATGAAGCGATATGTGGCAGAGACCGTGGATGGGTCTAATGCCGAGTTCACATTTGAAGATGGTCTTTTGCGAAAATACGGTCGGTTGTGTGTCCCAAAGTTTGGTAATTTACGGGAGGAATTGATGTACGCGGCTCACTTTACAAATTACTCAATCCACCCGGGGAGCACAAAGATGCATAAAGATATGAAGAAAACCTTTTGGTGGCCGGGTTTGAAGAAAGACAAAGCCCTCTATGTGGCGAAGTGTTAGACTTGCGCACTAGTAAAGGCTGAATGTTAAAGACCTGGTGGATTTCTAAAGTCTTTGTCGATTATGAAATGGAAGTTCGCTGATATATCGATGGATTTCGTGCATGGATTGCCGAGATCGCAACATGGGAACGATGTCATTTGGGTGATCGTAGACCGGTTGATGAATGTATCTCACTTCATTCTGAACCGGAGAGTTTATTTAGTGGAGAAATTGACAAAGTTATATGTAGATAACGTAGTTCAGTTGCACGGTGTGCCTCGTAGCCTCGTGAGTGACCGGGATGGGCATTTCACATAGAATGATTGGAGGCCGGTCCACCAACTATTGGGTACTAAGTGTTGAAGCCAGGAAAATCTCGACTCCAAGATTCGTACCAATGCAGCCAGAGGCTACTTGCCCAGCAGTCCAATGAGAAAGCTTGACTGGCAATGACGAAGAGGTAGAAGAGCAACAACAACAACATGACCCCAGGTACTGCGGCAGGGAGGTCCCACTACGTACCTAGAAGCTCAAAAAAGTCTTCTCCTCCACAACCAAAGAATGGTCGAGCAGGGTACGAGGAAGGCACCAACTTGGCGAGTATCTGGGCTGACGGTCAAGGGTGACGATCAAGAACTAAGGGGGGCAAGTCTTCAAAAATTATGTTCTGAAAGCTCATCCAAAGGTGCTAATCCAAGTACCCCTGTAGTCCTATTTATAGGCAACTGATGCGATGTTCGGCAAGTGTACCGGTCGCTGTCAAGTAATAAATATTGGGAATAGAATCCCCGAGTGTCGGTCTCTTGAGGAATGCAGGTTGGGTGAACGAATCGCGTTGTGTGACAATTGTTACACAAGCGGGAACAAACACAACAAGAGGGGTTTTGATTTGGTTTCCTATTGTTAACAACAATAAAAGAAGTGCGGGTCGAAACCACCGCTTCGCAAGGCGAGATGGGTGCAACGGCCGCGATGCCGAGCTTCGTGGGGCGGATGGACGGTGCGCAAGCGAGTGAAGTGATCACTAGTGCGGAGAGTGAGGGTCGCAGACACCTCTTCACAAATCACCGCTAGCTCTTGCTAACGCGAATCGAACACAATGAGTGCGTGAGTGAGTGAGTGGAGGTGAAACGAATCACAAGCAAATGTTGATGAACAAGGAAGAAACAAACATTGCATTTAAACTAAACATCATGATATTCAAGTTCAAATGATTCAAAGAAATACAACAAAGGGGAGAAGAAGAAGATAACCAATGGACGAAGACTAGCGGCCGTTCACGGCCGGAATGGTAGTTTGTCAAGCTACCTCCGGACTCGGGCGGACTGTGCTTCCGGCGTCGAGAGACTGTCACGATCTCTCCACGTGATTCCGTCGTCTTCTACCTCAGGATTGCTGTTCTTCTCACCGGACAGAAATGGAGACAGCTTGCTTGAGTGCTTGCGGATGGCGGAGAATGCTTCTAGACGATGGAGAAATGCTTAGGATGGCCGGAGACGACTTCCCCTTGCAGAGAAGATGAGGTGGAGGTGGCTGGAAGTGGAAAACGGCGGCGTACAGACTGAAAATCGCGCTCCCGGAAGTCGGGCTATCCCTAATTTGCGAAACTGGTCATTATATAGGCGCTGGCGAAAATACTGCGCACGGTCATTGGCGCACGACCAGTGGTCGTGCGCGCTGGAGTTCTGTGATCGTGCGCCTGCCTGGGCGGAACCTGCAACGTATGAAATTTATAAAATAACATGTTCGCACGACCAGTGGCGCGCGACCAGTGGTCGTGCGCACTATCGTAAATGGTCGTGCGTTCGGTCAAGACAGAACTCAAATTTTGGGGGTTGAGTGCGCACGATCAGTGGCGCGCGACCAGTGGTCGTGCGCAATAGAACCAGTGATCGTGCGCAGTGTTCCTGTACAGAATTGTACCGCGAATACCTGCACGACTCCTGTTCCTACAGAAATGCTAATCAGGCCACTGAAAGTGGCGCTCAACAATACGATAAGGCTAACAAAGGAGAATAAACATAAAAACATACCAAAATAGGCCAAGAAGTGCACCTAGCATAGAATGACAAATATGAGCTAAAACAAGGCTAAAGTGCAGTGAAATGACTAGATAAACGGACCAGATGAGTCCATATATGTGTATATAATTGGGACTCATCACACCCCCAGACTTAACTATTTGCGCGTCCCGAGCAAACGAATTCGGCGGAGTGTGAAAATGGCAGTCAACAAAGAAAATTACACAATGGAGTACGGTGCGAAGTAGCAGAAGCATGCTAATAGAAGTTTAGTAAAAAGAGATTCTAACTATGCTAACTAATTTACAAAAGTATTAGGGCGTAAATAAAGATTAATCAATACTCAGTTGGTGAATTGTGAAGAACTTGAATGATCATGCCCGGTGTGAAAGGAACAAGCCACTAAGGAAGGTGTTGCACAAGATCGGGGTTCAGGAATAACTCCGCTGAAATCCATCAACGTCGTGAACCATAAGCTTGCCCGGTCACACTCTCTCCACGGCGCTAGCAAACTCACGAGATAAATCAATAGGACTTTAGGATTATATTGGGGCTTAGGTTGCGGTATGATATTCAAGGATAAAGACGTAGGCTACGCAACCCAAATGAGTCAACGGAACGCTGCACCCAACAAAACCAAGAACAAAGCTCGTGTGACACACCCTCAGACTTATCATGAAAACTAGGTGTGCACACGACCTACTTCACAAATACCAACAGATTTTCTATTACGCTCGGAAGGATTTCTTTTCAATACAATTCTTTTCCCAGATTTTTATTTTAATATCATATTTTTCTTCTTTTTCTTATGCTCCTGTTGGTTCATAATCAGCAAATAAAACTTATTTCTCCTTCACATCACACAGATTCCAAACATCACACCAAATCAAGAATATGAGTGCAGTTAAACAGCTATTTGGTTGCGAAAGTAGGATAAGCTTCAGGATTTGGTGAATGGAGGAGGAGCTGAAACAAAGAAGTGGTAGGCACAAATGTTGGCTTGCAAAGGTGAGCGAATAGGGCAGGGAAAGACAAGGCTCAAACTAGCCAAAAGGTGGCCTACATCACATTTAACTCAAAGAATCGCTCTCACCCATGCTTCAAGAGTCGTTTGGGGCAAGTTCTTAGCCCGCGAGAAAGGTAAATCTTCCTCCCGACTCGAGCAGCACACAACTAGTGCTCGTATACACACAACACCGGGTTATCGCCAATTTCGTTCACATTCACCAATTGAGTATAACAAATCTAAACTACACAAAAATACTAGTCATAAATTAAACGCATAGAGATAATCTAGTTGTACTCAAATTCTACTATAGCATGCGGATGCGACTAGAACACTGCATGAGTCAACATCGCACTCAAAATAGTAATTCCTAAGCTAACACCCTAATTCACATTCCAAACCAAAATAGTTTATTCGGAAACAAGACAAATAGGCAAGTGCGCGCTTATGTGGGTGAAGTGGTGTATGAAGCATGGAATAATGATGATGACAACGAAAAAATTTAAACAAACTTCTAGCATGCGGTGCAACTCGTGCGCAAAGTGGATAACAACATGCTTTCCCCCAGACTTAATCTAAACATTACATCACAAAAACTGAAACCTAGGAGGGAGAAGTGTTACCCAATGCTCAGAATTGAGCATACCAGACGATTGGCGTTAATTTCATGAGCAATCCGCAGCATCCGCCAATGACAAATAATCAAAGCACACCTGCAAGCAACACACTAAAAGCAGCAAAAATATATAAAAACTGAATTAAAACATGCGATAAAAATAAAAATTAGGAGATCTGGGTTGTCTCCCAGCAACGCTTTTCTTTTATGTCCTTAAGCTGGACTAAATACCTGTATTATAATTGTTTATAGAGTGCAGAAATAAAATAAAAGTGCATAAAAAGAGAGTTTCACAAACTAAGAACTAAAAATCAATTGTAGGCGCTTTTATGGTGCACGTCTCCCGTAGCTTGTAAGTGGGAGGTGAATGCTTTAGGGCCAACACTGGTGTCACCCAGTGTTCCCCTATTCGCCGCCCTCTTGCCACAGAGAGCGGCAGAGCGCGCATCGCGCAGACGCTTCTCTTGTTTAAGTTTAGCAACAGTCGGAGACTGCCAACGTTGAACGTTTTCAGATTCTCCCATCTTAGTAGTGGGTGGCATCACTTCCGTCGCCGCAGTGACGACCGGATCAGCCCAAGAGATGGAACGCTTAAATTGTTTATTACATGATTCAATGCAAGAAAATAATGGGATGTCGTCCCGAATCAAGTTCAGCTCAATATGTTTAGGACTGCTGTCCTCCTCCCTCTTGGAATCATAGTCTCTCCGAAAATCCACTTTTTCCTCTCCACTTGACTGGTACTCTTCCTTTTCTCCTTCAGATGATCCATTATCTTTCATATCCCCTGCACAACTCAGCGATTCATAAAAAATAAAAGAAGGGGGGCAAATAGATGTTTCAGTTATAGCCTTGGGGCAAGTGGGCACTGGTACCTTATTAGGTAGGAGGACACATCCCGCAGAAAAGTTAAGGTGGCACCGCTCTCTTTCAAGAACGGTACACCCAAGATAGGGATGGAGTGATTCTCCCGTGGTCCCAACACTTGAAAATCAGCAACCACCAATGTCCCCTCAACTGTAACTTCTACATTTTTAACTTCCCCTTCCAATTGTATGACGGTATCGTTTGCGAGCACAAGAGATTTCCGGTCCTCCGTGTTAATTTCAAGTTGCAATTTATCAACGTCTTGCAAAGCAATGACGTTGCGGGAGGAACCAGAATCACACAAGGCCTTAGTTTCAATTTTATTAATGGAATAGGAGATTACTAACTCGCGCGGATGACCCACTTCCGCATCGCCGAGACTCTTTCCTTGGTCTATTGGGTTTTTTTCGGTATTGCTAGGAAGAGTCCCATGCGACCGCTCGGTTAGCACTTGGGCCAATTGGCCCAGCTGCGTTTCCAAGTTCCGCATGGATGCGGTTTGGTTAACCATGTTTGAGTTAGCCACTTGCATAAATTTTTCCATCATCTCCTCCAAGTTACTCTTTTTGGGAGCTGGGGGGCCTTGGTTATATTCCGGGTGAGGTGGCCTTGGTTGGCTCCCGGAGGCGTAGGCATCATTTTGATGCTGCCCCGGTGCCCATCGTTGGCCAGGTGCGTTGGGGTTCCATGAGAAGTTTGGGTGACTTCTCACTCCCGGATGATATGTGTTATTAAACGGCGCCCCTTAGGT
This sequence comes from Dactylorhiza incarnata, assembly GCA_033032865.1. Classification (NCBI taxonomy): domain Eukaryota; kingdom Viridiplantae; phylum Streptophyta; class Magnoliopsida; order Asparagales; family Orchidaceae; genus Dactylorhiza; species Dactylorhiza incarnata. The sequence continues at coordinate 1,032,935 of JAWHQI010000288.1, read as the reverse complement.
TGATTACCAACAAAATTAACAGATTCGTTTAAAGAAACGTGCGAGAAGTCACCTGATAGATCATTGCCCAAACATTCATACGCGTGGTGTCCGCCGCCTCCACATCCTTCACACGTAATAACAGCAGCCGGTGCGGATGTAGGCGGAAGTGAGTCGACCACGAAGAGACCACGGGCGCTTCTTGGTGCATTTCTCCCGGCAGTCCAAAATGTGCTGTGGGAGGCGGTGTCTCGCAGAATTCGAAGAGCCTCCTCTGGAGTATGGTTCATTAGAGTACCACCCGCAGCAGCATCGATCATCGCCCGGTAGTTGGGCTCGATCGCGAAGTAGAATGTCTTTACCACGTTCCAAGTTTGGAGCTTGTGGTTCGGGCAGCGGCGGAGGAGATCATTAAGGCTCTCCCACGCCTCGGCAAGGGTCTCTTGGTCAGCTTGGCGAAAGGTGGCGATCTCCCGCCGCAGGCTCACAATTTTATCAACTGGGTGGAATTTGGCCAGGAACTTGGATGCGAGAGCATCCCAAGTCGCAGCGGTCCCATGAGGAATAGAATGGAGCCACACCTTGGCCTTGTCGCGAAGTGAGAATGGGAACAGTCGCAGCTTGACTGTATCGTCAGGAATCCCAGCGTAGCGGAAGGTCCCGCAGATGTCGGAAAACTCTGCCAGGTGCAGGTGCGGATCTTCACTGGCCATCCCTGAGAACTGAGCATTGTTCCGGATGATGTTCAAGATCGCAGGTTTGATCTCGAACTGGTTGTTCATAATGTTGGGACCGAACCCAGGATACACACTCCCAGCTGTCGGAGTGGTATAATCTCTCATCGTTCGGGGTCGAGGCCTAACTACCTCTTGCTCATCTCCAGGATGGTGCTGCTCCACGTTGGGCACTCTTGGTTCAACATCATCTGGGTTTATGTTGTCACCCATTGCCGCCTGTACGGCTGCTGCGCGCCTTCGCGCGCGAGCGGTCCGTTCGATCTCGGGATCAAAGGGTACAAGTTCCCCCGCGGCTTGTCTCTACATGCACAATCACAACCAAGAGAAAACAAAACAAAGAAAATCAAAAACAAATGCTCTTGTAACAAAAGTTCACAACTCACGACGTTACACGCCTGAACATTCCCCGGCAACGGCGCCAAAAACTTGATGCGATGTTCGGCAAGTGTACCGATCGCTGTCAAGTAATAAATGTTGGGAATAGAATTCCCGAGTGTCGGTCTCTTGAGGAATGCAGGTTGGGTGAACATATCGCGTTGTGTGACAATTGTTACACAAGCGGGAACAAACACAACAAGAGGGGTTTTGATTTGGTTTCCTATTGTTAACAACAATAAAAGAAGTGCGGGTCGAAATCACCGCTTCGCAAGGCGAGATGGGTGCAACGGCCGCGATGCCGAGCTTCGTGGGGCGGATGGACGGTGCGCAAGCGAGTGAAGTGATCACTAGTGCGGAGAGTGAGGATCGCAGACACCTCTTCAAAATCGCCGCTAGCTCTTGCTAACGCGAATCGAACACAATTAGTGCATGAGTGAGTGAGTGGAGGTGAAACGAATCACAAGCAAATGTTGATGAACAAGGAAGAAACAAACATTGCATTTAAACTAAACATCATGATATTCAAGTTCAAATGAATCAAAGAAATACAACAAAGGGGAGAAGAAGAAGATAACCAATGGACGAAGACTAGCGTCCGTTCACGACCGGAATGGTAGTTTGTCAAGCTACCTCCGGACTCGGGCGGACTGTGCTTCCGGCGTCGAGAGACTGTCACGATCTCTCCACGTGCTTCCGTCGTCTTCTACCTCAGGATTGCTGTTCTTCTCACCGGACAGAAATGGAGACAGCTTGCTTGAGTACTTGCGGATGGCGGAGAATGCTTCTTGACGATGGAGAAATGCTTAGGATGGCCGGAGACGACTTCCCCTTGCAGAGAAGATGAGGTGGAGGTGGCTGGAAGTGGAAAATGGCGGCGTACGGACTGAAAAATCGCGCTCCCGGAAGTCGGGCTATCCCTAATTTGCGGAACAGGTCATTATATAGGCGCTGGCGAAAATACTGCGCACGGTCATTGGCGCATGACCAGTGGTCGTGCGCGCTGGAGTTCTGTGATCTTGCGCCTGCCTGGGCGGAACCTGCAACGTATGAAATTTATAAAATAATATGTTCGCATGACCAGTGGCGCATGACCAGTGGTCGTGCGCACTATCATAAATGGTGTGCGTTTGGTCAAGACAGAACTCAAATTTTGGGGGTTGAGTGCGCACGATCAGTGGCGCACGACCAGTGGTCGTGCGCAATAGAACCAGTGATCGTGCGCAGTGTTCCTGTACAGAATTGTACCGGGAATACCTGCACGACTCCTGTTCCTACAGAAATGCTAATCAGGCCATTGAAAGTGGCACTCAATAATACGATAAGGCTAACAAAGGAGAATAAACATAAAAACACACCAAAATAGGCCAAGAAGTGCACCTAGCATAGAATGACAAATATGAGCTAAAACAAGGCTAAAGTGCAGTGGAATAACTAGATAAACGACATATAATTGGGACTCATCAGCAACCAAAGGGTAGGGGGCTTATTTATAGCCTAACCCAACCTTGGCGACTATGCCTCGGAGAGTATCACGTCTAGTCGCCTACCTGGCGAGTAATAAGAGATGCTCGCACATGCCGGGCCAATACTCGCCCAGGTCTTCTGCTGCTTCTGTTGACTGCCTTGTCTTGAATCCTTGACTCCTTTCTTCTGCTTTGACCCTTGACTTTGACTTCTGCCTATGTGGCCTTGAATGGGTACCACCCTCAGAGAATAAGGGTTGTACACAATCCCCGCTCTTTGTGAGTAACGCAGTTGCTCAGAAAGAATCATCCAACCTTTATTCGACGAGCTGTCATACTGGCGAGCATCGGGTTATAGTCGGCATCTCGCTGGCTGACTCCAAAACTCTATATATAGAGGGGGAGGGGTCTCTGAATTGAGCTGTTTTTCTAATCTCACTTAAGATGTCGCGCTCTTATGCCGAAGAAGCTGATGAGGACATGGTCGGCCTCCTGGGTATGATGCTGCTTGTTTGGGCGCATAGTCACGAACAGACCGAGCTGGATGACTTCCTCGCCTCCAAAAAGAGGAAACGTCTCGCTTAGAAGAAGAAGAAGAACATCATTGCGGAGGATGTCATCAATCCTCCCGCCGACCATCGTCAGCAACTGCTCGACGATCTGGGTCTCTCCAACGAGGGTGACTCGCCCGCTCCTAATCCTGCTGCGCCAAAGGTCGCTCCAGAGGTGAGTACAACTGGGGCCCAGATGCATGCTCAACCGGATCTCACCCCTATGCGAGGTGAGAGTTCCATACTCGCCACCTTTAGATTTGCTGCTAAATTGTCGCGGCTAGCGAGGTTCTGAAATTCTTTCTTCTATTCGCAGATTTGTCGACTACTAGGGCTCTGGAGGAGCCTTTGGCCGTACCTCCTTTGTGGTCATCTCTGATGGTCGCACCTGAGGCTCGGGCGGGATCCCGCGATGGTCGCCCAGTGCAGATCCTCCACAGCTCTTCCTCAGAGAAGAGACCGATGAGCGAGCAAAGGGCTCACTCAGCGAGCAACGTGCCTCCACCACCACTGCCTACATCGCGACCAGAACTGCTGAGCAACTCATAGCGGCCCGTGGGTGGGCTCCCAACACCACTCCATTGTCGCCTCCTGCTGATGTCCCTGTCGATCATCGCCCTTCATCTTCCACCACTCCCTCAACCCATCTGGCGGAATCCTCACACCAAGGCGGGGTTGGGGGTTCTTCTAGATTCTTTGCCCCGAGAGGGGGGAGCGACCGGTGGATAATTGTGACCGGTGGATAATTGTGACCGGTGGATAATCGTGACCGGGGGAATGTGCCTCCCAGTAGGGAGCACACCGGCGGGCACCCTGCTCGGCCGGAGACTGTTCATTGCAGTCTCTCTCCGCGCCGAGTAAGGAGGCCTTCTCGCCGAAGATCTCGCAGTCCTCGCCGCGATATGAGGAATGAAGCTCCTCGGCCTGGTACTTAGTTGTTGCATTTTATCGTGGTTGCTGCAATCTTCTTTCTGTACTCGCCGCTAATTTTCTGATGCTCTTCTCTCTTTGCAGCCCACACCCATACTCTAGTGGGAGCCCTGATTGATGCTGATGAGTAGTTTATGTACTCATCTTTTAGTATAATTTTAATATAGTTTTAATATGAATTTGTATAATTTATATGTATTTTCTTATTTAATATGTTCCCTTTTAGTTTTATAAACTAACTTAAGCTTTTTCTGTGTTTTTCAGGATTTCTGGGCATTTTGAGCAAAATTGTCAAGTACACGCCAAGGTCACGGGCGTGACCAAGGGCCTGACAGCCAAAGATGTGTTCCAGACCTGCTGCCGCCACCCCGGGCCAATTCCGTGAAGTTTCGCAAAGTACATGCCCCAGGTCACGGGCGTGACCAAGGGCGTGACCCAATGTCACGGCCATGACCCGCCACTAGCATCCAGAGCACGCCTGCCACATCAATTAAAGTTACACGCCCTCGGTCACGGGCGTGACCGAGGGCGTGACATCCAGTCACGGGCGTGACTCGCCCCGCGCTCCTTCCCGCCGAAGATTCCCGCCAGCAGCCAGATTTAAAGATTGCACGCCCCAGGTCACGGGCGTGACCTAGGGCGTGACACGGTTGAAACACACGCATTTACACCAGAAGGCGCCCTCTCCGCTGCTGCTTCATTCACGCCCCTTACACGCCCTTGGTCACGGGCGTGACCAAGGGCGTGTAACACCAAATTTCTGCCTATTTAAAGGGAGCTTCTCCAGATGATAAAGGAACAAATTTTTTAGGAGTAGATTCTTCATTTCAAGTATTTTCATGTTTTAGTAGTTCTTGTAATCCGTCTTTCTTTATTGCAATTGTACTTCCATTTCAATAGTTATAATTTTCATTTCAATAGCATGTATTTCTTTTCATTTTGCTATCAATAAAATAGTTTCTTTTATTCTCTTATTCTCTTCTTCTTCCATTATGCAATCTTTTATTTCCGTTAATTCCTCCATCTCCATGAGTAGCTAAAACTTTTATTAGCACTTGGTCGAGAAGATCCAAGGAATATATAATTCATGAAGTAATTTAGAACATCTTTTTCTCTTCTTGGAAATACTTTCGATTTATCCTTGATTTTAATGAAATGAGATTATATTTTCGATATATAATTCCCGTTCTTATTTTCGTTCTTTAGTTAGCCGAGAGGCTCGTAAGACGAATAGATCACTCAAGGATAAAGAAGAGTAGAATGCAATCCTCGAGAGAGGACGACGTTACCCTTCCGGATTGGAGTAAAAGCCAATAGCGGGATTCATCTCGTAAAGCGAGTATTAGGTTATCGACTATAGAATGAGAATTCAGTTGATATTTCCTAATCTTAGTTGGGCGTATCTTCGACCCAAGGTACGTTCATAATTCGGGAATCTCCACGGTCAAAGCAATTTTTTTAAGAGAATTAGATTATCTTATTTCTTCTATTTTATTATTCCAAGGTGATTCAAAGATCGAGTGCTAGTCATTCTTTTAATTATTATTTTAACTTTCCTTTTTGCAAAACCAACTCCAAAGTTATAATTGATAAGATAATAGAGATTTTCCGAAGTAAGAGTATTCAACCGCCCCGAGTCTAATACGACCTTGGTTTTATAACATATGCTACATTCGATACGGAACACTTGTCGTTGTCATTTGCAAGCATAGTTTTGTGTATTAAGTTTTTGGCGCCGTTGCCGGGGATATTGGTTGATATTTCGAAAAAAGAAATATCTATTACTTTTATCGTTCTCTTTCTTCTCCCCCTTCTCTTAGAAATTTTAAAAAAAATTTAAAAGGCGTAATTAAAATTCTCGGAAAGGACGCTTTGGGCTATCATCCCATCACAGCCTCTAGTACCTTGCGAGCCCTTCACCGGGTAGACCTTGGGAAGTCCGGGACTAACTTAAACCCATTTTTTGAAAAAAAATATATATAATGAAAATATTTTTTAAATTCCATTCATTTAAGTAAAGCTTGATTCTTTTTTTATTATTAAATGAAGTTACTTGAATTGGCCGTAAAAGTTGTCGAGCTTCAAAACCAAGTAAATCTTTTGGAAGCGGCACAAAAACGCCAAAATAGTTGTTATTATTGTAATGCGCCTCATCAAAGTGAGGAATGTTATTTACATTCATATTCTCAAAATAATTATTATGAAAATAACTTTCCTCAATATTATGCAAATAATTTTGATTATAGTTACGATCATAATATTTCCTCTTTTAATGAAAATAATCTTTCAAATTTTGATGAAAATGTTTTTTCTAATTTTCATGAGAATTATTTTTCGGCGTTTAATAATTGTTCTTCTTGCTCCGAAGTAGATTATTCTGGGTGGCAAGCTCACCCGGATAGTTCTCGGAGCGGTGAAGAAAAATCTTTAGATCCGAATTTTTATTCTTTTTCTTATGCGCTGCAATTTTCTTTCTATAATTTTGGGGAATCTCCACCGATTCAATTTGATACTTCCCCCCAAAATTTAGAGGAGAATTTTATTTTTTCTAGTGTTTTTTCTCCATCTTTGGATAATTTAGTTATGGAGGAACATGTGGTTTCATGTAATCCCATAATTTCTTTTATCAAAGATGAAGAAAAATTATTTTACCAAGATTTTCTTAATGTTATGGGCACCCCGGATGAAATAGAAGAAGAACATGTTTTTTCTCCTACTCCACCCGGATCTAATTTTCTTTGTCATGAATTTTCGCAAATTTCTTCTATCCAACCGAAAATTCATGAAAATTTCGTGTCCGAAAATCTTATTCCGGTAGTGCACTAGATTTTTCTGATGAAAATACTATTTTAGAAAAGGAACAACCAGAGCTTATCATATATTTTCGCAAGCTCCTTCTCCTTGCGAAAAATTATCTGACACGCTTAAGGGTGATTTTCTAAATACTAATAATTTTCAGGTTGAAGATGAGTCGTTTCTACCCCAATTAATTGATGATCCATATGCCGCTCATCTTTATATATTCAAATCACCTCAGGTATGTATAGGTGATTTGGATTTGCATATTCAAGTCCAACGACAAACGGGGAATCACACGTTAAGCGGAGGAATAGCTGGGCGACTAACGTCGGCACATTCACCTACGCGTGAATTAAGTGAGTTACCTGTCCATTTTCAATTTAAATTTTCTTTTAGTTAACCTCTAACCGTCTAGCTTAAAGACGGGAAAAGAAAGCGCTCTTGGGAGGCACCCCTTGCTTATCTTTAAATTTATGTATTTTTCTTTTAAAAATTATTTTCTTTCAAGTGTTCTTCATACTTAGTTTTAAACATTGAGGACAATGTTTAATTTTAAGTATGGGGGTGTAGCTTTGCGTTCACTGTATTTTAATTTGAAAAAAAAAATTTATAATTTTATAAAAATCTAATTTCTTTGAAAGGGCGCTTTGGGCTTGAACTCCCATCACAGCTCCTAGTACCTTGTGAACCCTTCACCGGGTAGCCCTCGGGAAGTCCAAGAAATAATATTTATAAAACAAATAATAATAAATATGCCTAGCCTTGTTGTTTTTATTCTTCTAAAAATCTAGTTTGAGGAGTAAATATAAGCGTTTTTACGTTTTTAATTTAGCTAACATTTTGTTTTATCAGATTTTGTTAGATTTAAATTTGAAGTAATTTAGTTTTAAGAAACATTTTTGTACAACCCCAATATTCGCCGAGTATACTCCCGAAGGCTCATTGGAGCATCATGGTAGCATCCGCCCATGCAGGAAGGGAGGTAGAGGCAAGGGGGACGAGCGGTGAGGGAGGAGGCCTCCCGCTTGCCCAGCCTATATAGGGGAGCGAGAGGTGGAGGGACAAGTACCCACCCCCAGCTGAGAGGGGCGAGCCCAGGGACTCCCCCTGCGGTCTCGCCCCCACTACCAGCTAAAGGGGCGAGCCCGGGCTGCTTCCCGGCGGCCTTGCCCCCGCTCCCAGCTAGGGGGGCGAGCCCGGGCTGCTGCCCGGCGGCCTCGCCCCCGCTCCCAGCTAAGGGGGCGAGCCCGGGCTGCTGCCCGGCGGCCTCGCCCCCGCTCCCAGTTAGGGGGGCGAGCCCGGGCTGCTGCCCAGCGGCCTCGCCCCCGCTCCCAGCTAGGGGGGCGAGCCCGGGCTGCTGCCCGGCGGCCTCGCCCCCGCTCCCATCAAAGGGGGCGAGCCCGGGCTGCTGCCCGGCGGCCTCGCCCCCGCTCCCAGCTAGGGGGCGAGCCCGGGCTGCTGGCCGGCGGCCTCGCCCCCGCTCCCAGCTACGGGGGCGAGCCCCCCCTCTCGCCCACCCCGCATCTAAGTGAGGGGCGAGCTTCTCTCGCCCCGCACCCAAGTAGGGGGCGAGCCCAGGAGGGGCGACCTCCCGGCTCGCCCAGCCTAGTGAGGGGGGCGAGTAAGGGAGGAAGTCATCCCCTTCTCGCTCAGCCCACGGGAGGGCACTCGGTCTGCATTTAGCACTGTGGAACGGCAGGATTTGGCTATTCGCAGGCCAGATCCGGGGTATTTTGGTAATTGCGCGGACCGGTTTCTGGCTATTCACAGCCCAACTTCAGAAATCCTATAAATAGGACCAAGGGGGCACCATTTGCAAGGAGGCTGGTTCTTGGCTAGTTAGCTCTCTCCCTCTCTCTCCCTCCCCAAATCTCTCTAGGGGGTGAGGAGAGCCTCCAGTGGTGCCCAAGCTTAGTAGTGGCTTGGGAGGGGAAGTTCCTAAGGGGCTTCCGGGTATGTGGTGGGACCTCCCCACTAAGCCCTTGGTCCGGTTCCTAGTTCCTCAACCATCATCCTAGAGCTCTCCCTTGGGAGGAGTAAGTGTTGGTCCCCCCTCAGCTTGCTGAGGGCCCCGAACTCCTCGTGAGACCAATTTATTGGTTTCAACATTATGGTGCGGTGAGCGTGGAGTGTGACCAATGAAAGAAAACCTCAAGCTGAGCTCCATGGACGGAGGTGGAGGAAGTTCCGACCCCGGTCACTCGCAACCTGCGGTGGCTGGAGTGACGTTGGAGAAGTTTTATAATCTCAGGCAGGAGGTCATGCAGACCCTGCACGTAGCTTTCGCCTCGATAATCAAAGGCATGAGAGAAAGTGGTCCGGAGGCCTCGCCTCAGCAGGTTGGCGAGAGCACCCTTGGCCAGCCATCCAGGAAGAAGGTGCCGAGAGGGGGCAAGTGGGGAGGTCCCAGACCGCCACTCGCCGAGGCCCAAGGGGGCGAGTGGGGAGGTCCCATACCCCCACTCGCCGAGACCCAAGGGGGCGAGGGGGGAGGTCCCATACCCCCACTCGCTAAGACCCAAGGGGGAGAAGGGGGAGGTCCCATACCCCCACTCGCCGAGACCCAAGGGGGCGAGTGGGGAGGTCCCATACCCCCACTCGCCGAGACCCAAGGGGGCGAGTGGGGAGGTAGCCAGCACCCACTCGCCAAGCCCCAAAGGGGGGCGAGCGTAGGAAGTCCTTTGTGTGTGATGATTCTCTCGGCCCCGGTTCCAGAGGGGTTCGGAAGGTTGGAGATGTCCCACTACTCCGGCAAGGATGACCCCGTCCTGCACCTACAGTGGTTTGAGGATATGGTCTCCATCAGGCCCATGACGGACGCTTTCAAGTGTCGACTCTTCGCGACAACTCTGAAAGAAAAGGCTAGTGATTGGTTCCACCAGCTCCCCGCAGGATCCATCTATGCCTTCGAAGACTTGCACCGAGTTTTCCTGCTACGCTTCTCGACGCCAAGGAAGAGGAAGAAAGATGCCGAAGCACTTTTCAAGATCAAGCAAGAGCCAGAGGAGTCGCTGGCTCACTATATGGAACGGTTCAGGGAGGAGGTTCTCCTCGTCCAAGAAGTGCCCGGGTACACCCTCAAGCTTGCCTTCACGTTGGGGCTGCGGGAGGGCTTCTTCAAGATGGACCTCAAGAGAAGAGCTCCTTTGTCCTTTGAAGAGTTGATGGAAAGGGTGGCAGAAGAAGTTGAGAGTGAGGAGGCCAACCCGGAGTTCACGAGAAGGCTGGCCAAGCTGAGTGAGCCAGAGGCAAGGCAGCAGGGGGGAAGAGTAGGGGCTCCCAAGAGAAAGTTCGACCAAGAGGAAGACAACTTCCAGGAAGAGGGGGTTGACCCCCCTAGGTGGGGGCGGAGGCCGAGGGCATCCCCTCCACAGCCTCAACAGACCATGGCGATTGGCTGGGAAAAAAGGAGGAGAGCCAGAAAAGCAGGAAGAAGAGGAAGAGGGGGTAGGGTGGAGTTACCCTATTATGACCTCCACGATGAGGAAGGCTACGCGACGACCACCTGCCCTGAGTTCTTGGAATTGAAGGAAGCAAGGGATTTGGTGCAGCAACAACAACAACCAAATGGGAACGAGGGAGACCACCCTCGGCAGTAGGAGACCAAGTTTGTCTAAGTGCTTAGTTTCTCATCTCCACCCTTAAGTTCATGTAGTGTGGTTGTTTACTTAGTTTTTGCACGTAATGTGATGACTAATGTAGTGAAAGTTTTCAAATACTTAGTCCCGACGCTGGCCCGCTGACAAGGCTCCCATCAAGCTGGCAGGTCCGAGGATCGCTCGGTGGCAGGAAAGTCTCAAGATACTTAGCCCCGATGCTGGCCCGCTGACCAGGCTCCCATCATGCTGGCAGGTCCGAGGATCGCTCGGTTGCAGGAAAGTCTCAAGGTACTTAGCCCCGATGCTGGCCCGCTGACCAGGCTCCCATCAAGCTGGCAGGTCCGAGGATCGCTCGGTGGCAGGAGAGTCTCTAGGTACTTAGCCCCGACGCTGGCCCGCTGACCAGTCTCCCACCAAGCTAGCAGGTCCGAGGATCGCTCGGTGGTAGGAAAGTCCCAAGTACGTAGCCCCGATGCTGGCCCGCTGACCAGGCTCCCATCAAGCTGGCAGGTCCGAGGATCGCTCGGTGGCAAGAAAGTCCCAAGTACTTAGTCATGATGCTGGCCCGCAGACCAGGCTCCCATCAAGCTGGCAGGTCCGAGGATCGCTCGGTGGAAGGAAAGTCCCAAGTACCTAGCCCCGACGCTGGCCCGCTGACCAGGCTCCCATCAAGCTGGCAGGTCCGAGGATCGCTCGGTGGCAAGAAAGTCCCAAGTACTTAATCCCGATGCTGGCCCGCTGACCAGACTCCCATCAAGCTAGCAGGTCCGAGGATCCCTCGGTGGCAGGAAAGTCTCAAGGTACTTAGCCCCGACGTTGGACCGCTGACCAGGCTCCCATCAAGCAGGCAGGTCCGAGGATCGCTCGGTGGCAGGAAAGTCCCAAGCACTTAGTCCCCTTGCTAACCTGCTGACCAGGCTCCCACCTAGCTGGCAGGGTCAGGAACTGCTCAGTGGCCAAAAATTCTCTTAAGTGTTTTTTCCCCCGAGGTGGCTCCACTAGCCGGGCTCTCGCTAGCTGGCAAGGTTGCGGGACCTCTCGAGGAGGTGCTGTGTTTTTTCCAAGATAGCACCAATAACCGGATTCCCAGCGACACTCGTCGAATATGCAGGGTTGGACATTTCTTTCCGAGCGTGAGCCACGCTCAAAAAGAGCGGGGATTGTGTACAACCCCGATATTCGCCGAGTATACTCCCGAAGGATCATTGGAGCATCATGGTAGCATCGGCCCATGCAGGAAGGGAGGTAGAGGCAAGGGGGACGAGCGGTGAGGGAGGAGGCCTCCCGCTTGCCCAGCCTATATAGGGGAGCGAGAGGTGGAGGGACAAGTCCCCACCCACAGCTGAGAGGGGGCGAGCCCAGGGACTCCCCCTGCGGTCTCGCCCCCACTCCCAACTAAGGGGGCGAGCCCGGGCTGCTGCCCGGCGGCCTCGCCCCCGCTCCCAGCTAGGGGGGCGAGCCCGGGCTGCTGCCCGGCGGCCTCGCCCCCGCTCCCAGCTAAGGGGGCGAGCCCGAGATTCTGCCCGACAGCCTCTCCCCCGTTCCCAGCTAAGGGGGCGAGCCCGGGCTGCTGCCCGGCGGCCTCGCCCCCGCTCCCATCTAGGGGGGCGAGCCCGGGCTGCTGCCCGGGGGCGTCGCCCCCGCTCCCAGCTAAGGGGGCGAGCCCGGGCTGCTGCCCGGCGGCCTCGCCCCCGCTCCCAGCTAGGGGGGCGAGCCCGGGCTGCTGCCCGGCGGCCTCGCCCCCGCTCCCAGCTACCGGGGCGAGCCCGGGCTGCTGCCCGGCGGCCTCTCCCCCGCTCCCAGCTAGGGGGGTGATGAGTCCTGATCATATACACATTTATGGACTCATCCGGGCCGTTTTTCAGTCATTTCACCGCGCTATAGCCTTGTTATAGTTCATATTTAATATTCCATGCTAGGTGCACTTCTAGACCCATTTTGGTGTGATTTCATATTTATTTTCTGTAGTAGTTTTCATGCACTGTTAGGTGCCACTTTCAGTGGCTAGATTCGTGGTTGTGCTGGAATTGGAGTCGTGCAGGTGTTCCCGGTGCAATTCTGCACAGGAACACTGCGCACGATCATCGGTTCTATTGCGCACGACCACTGGTCGTGCGCCACTGATCGTGTGCACTTAACCCTTTTTCATGAGTTCTGTTTGGTGTAGTGCGCACGACCATCTACGCTAGTGCGCACGACCACCGGTCGTGCGCCACTATTCGTGCGCACTTATCATTAATTTTCTGAGTTCTGTTTCGTCTAATGCGCACGACCATCGACGATAGTGCGCACGACCACCGGTCGTGCGCCACCGGTCGTGCGAACATTATTATTTATAAATTTCGTATCTTGCAGGTTCCACCCAGGCAGTGCGCACGATCGCAAAATTCCAGTGCGCACGACCAGTGGTCGTGCGCCAATGACCGTGCGCACTATTTAAATCAGCGCCTATATAAATGCCTGTTCCGATTTTAGGTCACCATTCAGCCGCCGGGAGCGGATCGCCTGTTCCGTACGCCGCCGACCACCATCTTGGGACGCCTCCACTTCATCTCCTACGCAAGGGGAAGTCTCCTCCACCCATTCCAAGCCTTCCTCCATTGTCCGGGAGCATTCTCCGTCATCCGCAAGCCTCCAAGCAGCTATTTTCCCACTCCGACCCGGTGAGAAGAAGAGGAAATCTGAAGTCGAAGACGACGGAGCTACGTAGGGAGATCGTGACAGCTCTCTGCGCCGGAAGCATAGTCCGCCCGAGTCCGGAGGTAGCCCGACAACCTACCATTCCGGCCGTGAACGGCCGCTAGTCTTCACCCATCGGTTATCTCTTTCTTCTTTCCTTCATTGTACTCGTTGAATCTTGTAAACTGGAATATTGTGATGCTTGGTTTGTTTGAAATGAATGTTTCTTTACTTTCCTTCATCGCTTGCTTGTGAATCACTCCGTTTCTACTCTCTCACTCACGCACGCATGCAAGGTGTTTGATCCGTGTTGGCAAGAGCTAACGGCGGTTGTGAAGAGGTGTTTGCGACCCTCACCCTCTCGCACTAGAGAACACTCCATCCGCCTCATGAAGCACGGCATCGCGGCCGTTGCGTCCATCTCGCCTAGCGAAGTGGTGCCTTCGACCCGCATTTCTTTTATTGTTGTTAGGATTAGGACAAATCAACCAAAAACCCCCTTTTTTATGTGTGTTGCGCTTGTGTAACAAGAGTCACACAACGCGATTCGTTCACCTAACCTGCATTCCTCAAGAGACCGACATTCGGGGATTCAACTCTCCACATTTATTACTTGACAGCGACCGGTGCACTTGCCGACACGCATCAAGTTTTTGGCGCCGTTGCCGGGGAGTGCAGGCGTGCAACGTCCTGTGTTGTGACTGTTGTTATACGAGGAGTTGTTTTTGATTCTTTTTGCTTTTCTTTTTGTTTGTGGTAGTGCATGCAGAGACAAGTCGCAGGGGAGCTCGTGCCCTTTGATCCAGAAATCGAACGGACCGCTCGCGCACGAAGGCGCGCTGCTGCCGTACAAGCGGCAATGGGTGATTAGGTAGACCCAAATGATGTTGATGCGAGAGTGCCCGGCGTTGGGCAACACCAGCCTGGAGACGAGCAGGAGGCGGTTAGGCCTCGACCCCGCACGATGAGAGACTACACCACGCCAACTGCTGGGAGTGTGTATCCGGGGTTTGGGCCCAATATTATGAATAATCAGTGTGAGATCAAGCCTGCGATCTTGAACATCATCCGGAACAACGCTCAGTTCTCGGGGCTGGCCAGCGAAGACCCGCATCTGCATCTGGCAGAGTTTTCTGATATTTGCGGAACCTTCCGCTATGCGGGGATTGCTGACGACACGGTCAAGCTTAGACTGTTTCCCTTTTCACTCCGCGACAAAGCAAAGGTGTGGCTCCACTCCATCCCGGCCGGGACTGCTGCAACTTGGGATGCCCTCACATCCAAGTTCCTTGCTAAATTCCACCCAGTGGATAAGATCGTGAGCTTGCGGCGAGAAATTGCCACCTTTCATCAACTTGATCAGGAAACCCTTGCTGAGGCATGGGAGCGCCTTAACGATCTCCTTCGCCGTTGTCCGAACCACGAGCTGCAACCGTGGAATGTGGTCGAAACATTTTACTTTGCAATCGAGCCCAACTACAGGGCAATGATCGATGCTGCGGCGGGTGGTACCTTGATGAACCACACTCCTGAGGAAGCCCTTCGGATTCTGCGCGACACTGCCTCCCACAGTACATTCTGGACTGCAGGGAGAAATGCTCCAAGAAGCGGTCGTGGTCTCTTTATGGTCGACTCACTTCCTTCTACACCCGTTCCTGCTTCTATCATTACCTGCGAGGGATGTGGAGGCGGAGGCCACAACGCGTATGAATGCTCGGGGAGCAACGTGGAAGGTGACTTCGCACACTTGACCTTGAACGAATCCGTTAATTATGTAGGAAATCAGCCTAAGGGGGCGCCTTTCAATAATGTTTATAATCCGGGAGCGAGAAGTCACCCGAACTTCTCTTGGAATCCAAACACACCTGGCCAACGATGGGCACCGGGGCAGCATCAAAATGATGCTTACGCCTCCGGGAGCCAACCGAGGCCACCACACCTGGATTATAACCATGCGCCCCCTACCCAAAAAAAGAGTAGTTTAGAAGAGATGATGGAGAAATTCATGCAAGCAGCTAATTTGAATATGGTGAACCAGACCGCATCCATGCGAAACTTGGAAACGCAGTTGGGCCAATTGGCCCAAGTGCTAACCGAGCGATCGCAGGGGACCCTTCCCAGCAACACGGAAAAGAACCCAATTGATCAAGGGAAGAGTCTTGGGGATGTGGTAGAGGCTGATCCGAGTGAGCTGGTAATTTCCTGTTCCATCAACAAGTTTGAAACAAAAGCTTTGTGTGACTCTGGTTCCTCCCGCAACATCATTGCGCTGCAAGATGTAGCTAAATTACAACTGGAAATGAACACGGAGGAAAGGAAATCCCTGGTGCTTGCTAATGGGACAATCGTAGTTGCTGATTTTCAGGTTTTGGGCCCCCAGGAAAACCATTCTATCCCTATCTTGGGCGTGCCGTTCTTGAAAGAGAGCGGTGCCACCCTTGATTTCGCTACGGGGTGCGTTTCCCTACCCAATATGGTGCAGCAGCCCACTTGCCCCGAAACTGTAGCTGAAACATCCACTCCTCCCCCTCTTTTTAATTTTGATGAATCATTGAGCTGTGCAGGGCATGAAGAAGTTAAAGAATCAATGGAAGGGGAAAAGGAGGAGCACCTGTCTAGTGAAGAAGAAGAAGTTGATCTTCGGCGAGAGTTTGGCTCCGAGACGGAAGGAGACCGCAATTCGAAGAACTGTGACGTGAATTTGGTTCGGGACAATGTCCCATTATCCTCTTATTGTGATTCCTGTAATAAACTATCCAAGCGCTCCATCTCTTGGGCTGATCCGGTAGTCACCGCGATGCCGGAAGTGACGCCACCTGCCACTAGGGCGGAAAAATCTGAAAACTCTCAACAGTGGCAGTCCCCGACTGTCACTAAACTTAAACAGGAAAAACTTCTACGCGACGCTCGCGCTGCCGTTCTCCGTGGCAAGAGGGCGGAGGTTAGGGGAGCAGTGGGCGACACCAGTGTTGGCCCTAAAGCCTTCACCTCCCGCTTACGCGCTACGGGGGACACGCACCATAAGAGCGCTTTTAGCTGATTTGTGTGATCTGAGTTTGTGAATCTGCTGTTGAGAACTTCTCTTTTAATTCCTGCATTTTATAAACAATGTTAATACAGGTATTTGGTCCAGCTTAAGGACGTTAAATAAAAGCGCTACTGCGAGACAACCCAGATTCCCTGATTTTGTAGTTTCTATCTAACTTCTTTTAGTTCAGCTTTTGCATATGCTTTTGTTGTTTGAGTTTTGTGCTTGCAGGTTTTGTGTTCGTGGGTGCGGATGCTGCGGACCGTTCTTGATAGTAAACGCCAATCGTCTGGTATGCTCAATTCTGAGCATTGGGTAACACTTCCTCCCCTCTTTTTGCTTCCAATTTCTAGATGTATTGTTTAGACTAAGTCTGGGGGAGCGTATGTTGTCATCCACTGTGCACGAGTTGCATTGCATACCAGAAGTTTGTTTCTTTTGTATCCTTGTAATTCTCATTGTTTTCATGCTTCACACACCACTTCACCCACTTGAGTGCGCGCTTATCTTTTTGTGGTTGTTCCGGTTAAACTATTTTGGCTGGAATGTGAAATAGGTTGTTAACTTAGAAATTATTATTTGGAGTGCGATGTTGACTCGTGTAGTGTTCTAGTCACTTCGCATGATATGGTAGAACTTGAGTAGAACTAGATTGTCTCTATGCATCTAATTTATGTCTAGTATTTTTGCGTAAATTTAGATTAATTATACTCAAGTGGTGAATTTGAATGAAATTGATGATAACCCGGTGTTTTGTGTGTACGAGTGCTAGTCGTGTGTTGCTCGAGTCGGGAGGAAGGTTTACCTTTCTCGTGGGCTAAGAACTTGCCCCAAGCGACTCTTGAAGCATGGGTGAGAGCGACTCGTCGAGTTAAACATGATGTAGGCCACCCTTTGGCTAGTTTGAGCTTTGTTATTCCATGTCCTTTTCGCTCACCTTTGCAAGCCAAATTTGTGCCTACCATTCCTTTGTTCAGCTCCTCTTCATCCACCAAAGCCCGAAGCTTATCCTACACCCGCAACCAAGTTGTTTTTTAACTGCGCTCATGTTTGGAATCGTTGTGTTATGAAGGGGAATTAAAGTTTATTTGCTGATTTGGAATCAACCGGAGGATACATAATAGAAGCAAAGTTTGTTAAAAGAAAACAAAAATCTAGAAAAAAAAGGAGAGTATATTGAAAAGAAATCCTTCCGAGCTAAATAGAAAATCTGTTGGTATTTGTGAAGTAGGCTGTGTGCACACCTGGTTTTCATGATAAGTCTGGGGGTGTGTCACACGAGCATAGTTTGTTGGTCTTGTGTGGTGCAGCGTTCCGTTAGCTCACTTGGGTTGCGTAGCCATCGTGTTTAAATTTGAATACCATACCGTAACCTAAGCCCCAACTTAATCCTATAAGTCCTATTGATTTGACTTGTGAGTTTGCTAGCGCCGTGGAGAGAGTGTGACCGGGCGAGCGTATGGTTCACGACGTTGATGGATTTCAGCGGAGTTACTCCTAAGCCCCGATCTTTTGCAACACCCGCCTCAGTGTCTCGTCACTTTCATACCGGGCATGATCGTTCAAATTCTTCATAATTCACCAACTGAGTATAACTAAATCTTTACTTACGCTTTAATACTTATGTAAATTAGTTAGCATAGTTAGAATCTTCTTCTACTAGAATCTCTACTCGCATGCGTATGTTACTTCGCACCGTACTCCTTGGTGTAATTCTCTATGTTAACTCTCATTTTCACAATCTGCCGGATTCGTTTGCTCGGGACGCGCAAACAGTTAAGTCTGGGGGTGTGATGAGTCCTGATCATATACACATTTATGGACTCATCCGGGCCGTTTTTCAGTCATTTCACCGCGCTATAGCCTTGTTATAGTTCATATTTAATATTCCATGCTAGGTGCACTTCTAGACCCTTTTTGGTGTGATTTCATGTTTATTTTCTGTAGTAGTTTTCATGCACTGTTAGGTGCCACTTTCAGTGGCTAGATTCGTGGTTGTGCTGGAATTGGAGTCGTGCAGGTGTTCCCGGTGCAATTCTGCACAGGAACACTGCGCACGATCATCGGTTCTATTGCGCACGACCACTGGTCGTGCACCACTGATCGTGTGCACTTAACCCTTTTTCATGAGTTCTGTTTGGTGTAGTGCGCACGACCATCTACGCTAGTGCGCACGACCACCGGTCGTGCGCCACTGTTCGTGCGCACTTATCATTAATTTTCTGAGTTCTGTTTCGTCTAATGCGCACGACCATCGACGATAGTGCGCACGACCACCGGTCGTGCGCCACCGGTCGTGCAAACATTATTATTTATAAATTTCGTATCTTGCAGGTTCCACCCAGGCAGTGCGCACGATCGCAGAATTCCAGTGCGCACGACCAGTGGTCGTGCGCCAATGACCGTGCGCACTATTTAAATCAGCGCCTATATAAATGCCTGTTCCGATTTTAGGTCACCATTCAGCTGCCGGGAGCGGATCGCCTGTTCCGTACGCCGCCGACCACCATCTTGGGACGCCTCCACTTCATCTCCTACGCAAGGGGAAGTCTCCTCCACCCATTCCAAGCCTTCCTCCATTGTCCGGGAGCATTCTCCGTCATTCGCAAGCCTCCAAGCAGCTATTTTCCCACTCCGACCCGGTGAGAAGAAGAGGAAATCTGAAGTCGAAGACGATGGAGCTACGTAGGGAGATCGTGACAGCTCTCTGCGCCGGAAGCATAGTCCGCCCGAGTCCGGAGGTAGCCCGACAACCTACCATTCCGGCCGTGAACGGCCGCTAGTCTTCACCCATCGGTTATCTCTTTCTTCTTTCCTTCATTGTACTCGTTGAATCTTGTAAACTGGAATATTGTGATGCTTGGTTTGTTTGAAATGAATGTTTCTTTACTTTCCTTCATCGCTTGCTTGTGAATCACTCCGTTTCTACTCTCTCACTCACGCACGCATGCAAGGTGTTTGATCCGTGTTGGCAAGAGCTAACGGCGGTTGTGAAGAGGTGTTTGCGACCCTCACCCTCTCGCACTAGAGCACACTCCATCCGCCTCACGAAGCACGGCATCGCGGCCGTTGCGTCCATCTCGCCTAGCGAAGCGGTGCCTTCGACCCGCATTTCTTTTATTGTTGTTAGGATTAGGACAAATCAACCAAAACCCCCCTTTTTTATGTGTGTTGCGCTTGTGTAACAAGAGTCACACAACGCGATTCGTTCACCTAACCTGCATTCCTCAAGAGACCGACATTCGGGGATTCCACTCTCCAAATTTATTACTTGACACCGACCGGTGCACTTGCCGACACGCATCAGGGGGAGAGCCCGGGCTGCTGCCCGGTGGCCTCGCCCCCTCTTGAAAGTGCACAGTTAACCTCACTAGAATTCTCTAGAGGGGGGGGGGGGGGGGGTGAATAGAGATTAAAATATTTTGTGCAAAGTTAATATATATATATATTAGTGTATGATCTCAGATTAGAATTTCCACACACCAACAAGAATTAAAACAATAAAGAAAGTAAATGCAAGAGAGAAATTCACAGCACAACACAAGAAAATATAGTGGTTCCCCAAACTTTGGGTAGTCCACTCTTCTACCCCCTTTGGTAGGAATTCACTAACTTGCACTGAGTCTTTTGATAAGGAGACTCTTAGAACCACCCTGAGTCTTTTGATAAGGAGACTCTTAGAACCAACTGAGTCTTTTGAAAAGGAGACTCTTAGAACCAGTACACTGAATTTTTTGAAGAGAGATTCTAAAAACTCTTTTACAATGGTTAAGTAAGAATAAAGAAGGAGAAAGAAATAAAGACAAGAATGAATCTTCTTCCTAGCAAGAAGATTGGAAGCACAAGTAATGAATTAAATCTTTCTTCTATAGAGAGAAGAAGATTTGTAGCCTTTCTCTCTTTTAGTGAGAGTAATCAGATTTTGCAGCAGTGAGCAGAAGAAGAAATGGTTGGATATTGCTGCAGAGCTTTTTCTCAATATCTCTCTTTTCTTTTGGGAGCTTTTCCTCTATATCATATATGTGTGGTGGATCACTCAACTACATTTCCTGCCGACCTCCTCCTTATTTTATAGATCTGTGTCATAAGATAGCACTATAGGAGAGGAATTAATTAGCAGCCAGAGATTTTAGGAAGAGAGAAATATTTCCATAGCAGATATAACATAAATGGAAGATGTTAATTCAGATTTCAAATAATATACAAAATAGAGTTAATCAGATTAGCCAAGAATCAAATAGAAGGAAAGAATGATTCAGAACGGCTATAAAATATTAACATCATTCTATATAAATCAGATCTTCAGAAAAGAAGGAAAGAGATCTGGCGCAAATTTAAATCTGTCATATAAATCGACGTGCGTCGATTACTATTCGACGTAAGCGTCGAAATCATCCTGGCTGGACGTCGAGAGAAGAATAAGGAGGGTGCGTCGACATTGGTGCGTCGACTTAACTATCTGCATCGACAAGAAATCAGAGTAGCGTCGACTAGACTAGCGTCGAGATCTTCCTGGAGTTACTTCGACTAAATCTGAAAGAAACGTCGACTATATTTCGACGTTGCGTCGAATACTTTTCGACGTATATTTACTTGGCCTTGTTTTTCATCCTTTGAATTCATTTCTATGGGTTAAGAGAAATCATTTTCCCAACAATCTCCCCCTATTTGTCTTAACCCTTTTTAGAGAGAAATTGTATTAGCATTTGATCAATCATATCAAAGCAATGTCCTGAGATCATACTTTTTAGAGATTATATTGAGAGTAATTTTGTATACACAAACTTAGAAGAGATTATATATATTGACCAATCAATGTTTGAGCATAAAGAAATTAATATAATCTCTTTTAGAAACTAGAGTATCACTCAGGAGGGGTTGGAGGAGTCCTTCTTTTTCTTTTGAAGACCTTGGTGGGTTGCTCTTTCTCATCAGCAGATAGTATCCTCAGCTCAGCAGTTGGCTCCCCTTGAGTTTCAGCTGGCTCCCCCTGAGTCCCAGCTTCAGTTAACACAACTTCTGGCTGCTCTTTTTCATTTGCAGCTATATTCACAACAGCTTCCAGTTCCTTAGTTCCATCTTCAGTTAGCATAGCTTCCAGCTCCCCCTGAAGTTCACCATCTTCCCTTGCATCATCATTTTCTGCTCTGCTTTCCTCCCCTTGTAGTATTATCACTTGGTCTGCAGCCTCTCTTGCTATGCTAAGTACCTCTATTGTTTGTTCACCATTAAGTAGCTCAGGCACTGTCTCATTCCCAAGGATTTTGTCAGATTTTGGAGGAGAGGACTTGTGAGAGAGAGATTTAGGATTGGAGGGTTGCTCTTCATCTAGATTCTCCCCCTTCTTGACCTTCTTGGCCAGGGAGGTTAAGAAAGATTTAGTCACTCTAGAGGAAGAGAGAGATGACTTTAGATCTTGCACAGAGGCACTGACCCCATCTATTTGGGTGTGCATGTGAAGGATGGAGGAATGAAGTAGGGAACAGTGCTCATCTAGCATTGCTTGGAATTTTTCAGCTGCTGATTATATGCACTGAGTGATGAGAGCCTCAGTGGAGGCAGATGATTCTTGGTGTGAAAGGTGTGGAGGAGATGGAGGAGGAGGAGAGAATGAATGTGGAGAGGGGATTCTATCATCTTGAGGAGGTATATTTGATGGAGGAGGTGGAGTAATAGAAGAAGGTTGAGCAAGTGATTGAGGAGGTATTGGTGAGGATGATGATGGGAGAGTGGAGAGACTTGTTTGAGGAGGAGGAGGAGGATGAGCAGGAGAGTTAGAAGGAGATGGAGAATTTTCAGGAATGGAACCAGGCTTGGGAATTTGCCTGGTCCATTTAGAGAAAAGGGCAATGGAAATCCATTTTCCTGGAGGGATGGGAATTCCCTTTGATCTGCAGAGGTCAGGGAAGGAATGGAAGAGAACCTGACTCATGATTCTCATATAAGCATTTTCCTTGTGGGAATATTTGGAGGCTATCAGTTTGAGAAGACAGCTGGCCCAATCCACCTTCTTCTTCAGCACAAGAGCCCCCATGATGTTCAGCTGCTGTTTGGGCACTGCATCATGGGCTGATATTTTGCATAGCAGTATCTTCCCTACTATGTCTGCTAGCAATCTGTACTCATCTGAAAAGTCTATCTTTTTCAGATGGATTGGTCTGTCTTTTGAGAAGTTCATGGTGGTAAGTAAATGCTTGACTTCATCAGGTGTGAGTTCAATGGATTCATCACCTAATAGGGGAATAATTTAGACTAGTCAAGTTATTCATGAGAGGCTCATTTTCTTTTCCTATTGAAATGAAAGTGGCATTAGGATATACCTGATGGGAGATCAAAGGTGGCCCTAATGTGGTCTGCTGAGATTGAGACAGGTGTCTCATATAGAGTTCCCTGAATTTCTCCTTGTTCAGAAATCTGAACATGAGATATGAGCTCTGTGAGCTCAGTTTCCAGAGCTTGCACCTAGTAGAGACGAGTTTATCCAATCCAGCTATATTGAACAGAGCAATGATGCTTTTGAAGTTTTCTGCGGCGGCTTGGAAGGAGACGAGGTCAATATCGAACCCTGAGTTTATCTTGGGAGCCATTTTAGGTCAGTGAGAGAGAGAGAAGGATATTGTTGGACTGAGAAGATGCAGAGGTTTTGAAAGTTTCTAACCAAAGAGTCTATTTAAGTCAGGTGAAGCGTCGAAACAGGACTCAATTCGAGGCTTATTCGGTACTTCAATGGATGTGACCGAAAATATTGCCGCTCGATTTTATGAAGTCGATGTTACGTCGAGTTCAATTCGACGTAAGCGTCGATATAGTCTATTTAGAGATGACAGAGTTTCTTAATGACGTATGAGTCGATAGGAGTCGACGCATGCGTCGATTTTACTTATTGGATTAAGTCATCGACGGTGCGTCGATTAGAAATCGACGTGACTTTTAATCTTCCTAAGAAATTTTAGGTGTTTATTTCTTTTTGTCTCTTCCTATTCCTAAAGGTTTCTAAGTTGGCCTAGGAATGATTTTAAGAGCAATTTGATTGATTATGCCAGCACTGTTTGGTAGTGTGGCCAATTTTATTGCAAATATAACATTTTATTTTCCTTTGACTAAGGAAATTTGAGTTTAGAGAGGGGTAGAGAAGATGATTAGGATAGAAGTTTTGATCAGAATAAAAATTTCGATCAGGATGAGTGGGTCCTGAATAGGGATGAAGATGAGTGGTTTTTGGAGGAAAGGTATTTAGGTTTCTCTGAAGTTTTGTGCGTCGATATCTATTCGACGTATGTTGATAATTGCGTCGATTTATATTCGGCGCATTCCTCAGATTGCGTTGATCTGGTATCGACGCATGGGGAAAGTTGCGTCGAATTGATGTCGACGTATCTTTATTCAAGCGTCGAGTAGAGGTCGAGGCATCTGAGGGGTTACGTCGAGAATAAGTCGACGCATTATCGTGCATGCGTCGATATGAAGTTGACGCAACTGTGTCTTCACCAATTTTCATTTTGCCTTTCTCTGCTGTTACTCTCTCATGGTTTGTTTTTCTTGGATTGATTGTTTCTTCAGATGAAGTATGTGAATCATCAGCTGAATAATAAGATGTTTCATCAAATTCCTTGGTTTCTTTTTCTCCCTTATCTTGTGGGTCTTTTTCTTGGTTTAACAAATTAACAGGTTTAGTGAATTTTACAGGGCTCATCCAAGTAGGTTTGTTGGATGAAGTTAGGCTGATTGAGGGATCAGCCCCTAGCCCAAGATGTTTGGGTCTTATTGTTTGTTTTTCAGTGATTTCCTTAAGAGTTTGGCTTCTTATTTTTATTGATTCTTCAAAGGCTTTTGCCTGGGTTACTTTACTCTTAAGGAACTGATTTTCTATTCTAGCCCTTTCTGTTTCCTTTTCTATTCTGCTAGCTATTGATTCATAATCTTTAGAGGAGTCAGTTTCTATGTTTCTCTGGTTTTTAGCTACATTGATTTGTTCTTTTAGATCCTCAATTTCTTGTTTTGTTTTTAGGTGATCTAGGTACATTTTCATAAAATCATTTCTAAAGTTATCACTTTGAAAATCTATGTCATCAAATATACTTACCTTATCCTCATCCTCAGATTCCTCAATGAGAATGAGGTTCTTTTCTTTTTCATCATCAGAAGATATGCTTTCTTCTGATCCTGTTTCACTCCATGATTTATCATCATTCTTTGTGTCTTCAAAGGCCATCAAGCATATGTCTTTTTGCCTAGATTCTTCATTGTCACTCTTAGAGGATGAACTATCCTCAGAGTTTGTTTCACTCCAGACTTCAGCAATAAAGCTTCTTTCTTTCTTCTTCCCCTTTTTCTTCAGATCTTTCTTTTTCAGATCCTTCTCTGTTTCAGCATTCTCTGGACATTCTGGGGCAATGTGTCCAGGTTTCCTGCAAGAATAGCAAATAATTTCTTTAGTGGGGGTTTTGTCATACCTTGGTTTTGACTCCCTCCTTTTTGATCCATCTTTCTTGACCCATTTCTTAAATCTTCTGGCCAAGAAACTGAATAATTCTTCTTCAGTGACAGGGGTTCCTTCTTCTGTTGCCTTTAAAGCAATGTTCCTGCTTTTTGAAGAACTTGGGGTGTTTTCTCTTCTTTCCTTCTCCTCTCTAGTTTTCAGCAACTGCTCATAGGATCTGAGTTTTCCTAAGAGAGCATCTGTTGAGATCTCTTTTTGTCCTCTTGTGTCTCTTATTGCCCAAGTTCTTGAGTCCCATGAACTAGGGAGACTCATTAGCAATTTGTCATTTATCTCAGTGAGAGAGATTTCTCTATCCAAGTCTCTTAGTTGATTGATGATCAGACTGAATCTGTCATACATTTCAGAGATGCTTTCCTCAGCCTTCTTTTGGAAGTTCTCATATTGAGAGATTAATAGAGCCTTTTTATCTTTCTTTTCATCAGCACTTCCTTCCACAATCTTTGTGAGAGCATCCCAAATTTCTTTGGATGATTCACAGTCGACAACCTTTTGAAAAATGTCATCTGAGAGAGTTGAGACAAGTATGTTCATGGCCTTTAGATCATATGTCCTTGCCTTCTTTTCATCTTCTGTCCACTCAGATCTTGGAACAAGTGTTTGTGTGACATTGCCATTTGCATCCTTTCTATAAGGCTTTGGGGGACCTGTTACAGTAATATTGAACAAGTCAGTATCAATGGAATTCATATAAATTTTGATTCTTGTTTTCCAAACTGCAAATTTTTCAAGATTGCACATTAGTGGTCTGGTGGAAGCATAATCTTTGATTTGTGCCATGTGAAAAATAGTTTTGAAACTATATATATATAAGAGATAGGATCTTTTTGATCAAGGAGTTATCCTTTTTAGATCAACCTCGCTCTGATACCAATTGAAAGTGCACAGTTAACCTCACTAGAATTCTCTAGAGGGGGGGTGAATAGAGATTAAAATATTTTGTGCAAAGTTAATATATATATATATTAGTGTATGATCTCAGATTAGAATTTCCACACACCAACAAGAATTAAAACAATAAAGAAAGTAAATGCAAGAGAGAAATTCACAGCACAACACAAGAAAATATAGTGGTTCCCCAAACTTTGGGTAGTCCACTCTTCTACCCCCTTGGTAGGAATTCACTAACTTGCACTGAGTCTTTTGATAAGGAGACTCTTAGAACCACCCTGAGTCTTTTGATAAGGAGACTCTTAGAACCAACTGAGTCTTTTGAAAAGGAGACTCTTAGAACCAGTACACTGAATTTTTTGAAGAGAGATTCTAAAAACTCTTTTACAATGGTTAAGTAAGAATAAAGAAGGAGAAAGAAATAAAGACAAGAATGAATCTTCTTCCTAGCAAGAAGATTGGAAGCACAAGTAATGAATTAAATCTTTCTTCTATAGAGAGAAGAAGATTTGTAGCCTTTCTCTCTTTTAGTGAGAGCAATCAGATTTTGCAGCAGTGAGCAGAAGAAGAAATGGTTGGATATTGCTGCAGAGCTTTTTCTCAATATCTCTCTTTTCTTTTGGGAGCTTTTCCTCTATATCATATATGTGTGGTGGATCACTCAACTACATTTCCTGCCGACCTCCTCCTTATTTTATAGATCTGTGTCATAAGATAGCACTATAGGAGAGGAATTAATTAGCAGCCAGAGATTTTAGGAAGAGAGAAATATTTCCATAGCAGATATAACATAAATGGAAGATGTTAATTCAGATTTCAAATAATATCCAAAATAGAGTTAATCAGATTAGCCAAGAGTCAAATAGAAGGAAAGAATGATTCAGAACGGCTATAAAATATTAACATCATTCTATATAAATCAGATCTTCAGAAAAGAAGGAAAGAGATCTGGCGCAAATTTAAATCTGTCATATAAATCGACGTGCGTCGATTACTATTCGACGTAAGCGTCGAAATCATCCTGGATGGACGTCGAGAGAAGAATAAGGAGGGTGCGTCGACATAGGTGCGTCGACTTAACTATCTGCATCGACAAGAAATCAGAGTAGCGTCGACTAGACTAGCGTCGAGATCTTCCTGGAGTTACTTCGACTTAATCTGAAAGAAACGTCGACTATATTTCGACGTTGCGTCGAATACTTTTCGACGTATATTTACTTGGCCTTGTTTTTCATCCTTTGAATTCATTTCTAGGGGTTAAGAGAAATCATTTTCCCAACACCTCTCCCAGCTACGGGGGCGAGCCCGGGCTGCTGCCCGGCGGCCTCGCCCCCTCTCCCAGCTAGGGGGGCAAGCGCGGGCTGCTGCCCGACGGCCTCGCCCCCACTCCCAGCTAGGGGGCGAGCCCGGGCTGCTGCCCGGCAGCCTCGCCCCCGCTCCCAGCTAGGGGGACAAGCCCGGGCCGCCGCCCGGTGATCTCACCCCCCGCCCCCAAGATTTGGAGGGGCGAGAGGAGGAAGGGGCGAGCCCCCCCTCTTGCCCCCCCCCCCACCGCATCTAAGTGAGGGGCGAGCTTCTCTCTCCCCGCACCCAAGTAGGGGGCGAGCCCAGGAGGGGCGACCTCCCGGCTCGCCCAGCCCAGTGAGGGGGGCGAGTAAGGGAGGAAGTCATCCCCTTCTCGCTCGGCCCCCGGGAGGGCACTCGGTCTGCGTTTAGCGCCGTGGAACGATGGGATTTGGCTATTCGCAGGCCAGATCCGGGGTATTTTGGTAATTGCGCGGACCGGTTTCTGGCTATTCACAGCCCAACTTCAGAAATCCTATAAATAGGACCAAGGGGGCACCATTTGCAAGGAGTCTGGTTCTTGGCTAGTTAGCTCTCTCCCTCTCTCTCTCTCCCTCCACAAGTATCTCTAGGGGGTGAGGAGAGCCTCCAGTGGTGCCCATGCTTAGTAGTGGCTTGGGAGGGGAAGTTCCTAAGGGGTTTCCAGGTATGTGGTAGGACCTCCCCACTAAGCCCTTGGTCCGGTTCCTAGTTCCTCAACCTTCATCCTAGAGCTCTCCCTTGGGGGGAGTAAGTGTTGGTCGCCCCTCAGGTTGCTGAGGGCCCTGAACTCCTCGTGAGACTAATTTATTGGTTTCAACAATTTTATGTTTTTAATTCAATTAGAGATCGTATTTAGCACTTCTTCTCTTTTTAATTTTAAATGACTCTACTTTGTAGAAAATTAGCAAAACAGCCTTAGATTTTTATTATATTCTCTTTTAACTTTACAGATCTTAGGAAATTGCATTCCACTAAAAAAATTTGCTCTCGAAATAGTTTAATTGAAAAACTAAGAATTATTTTTTTTTTACCCCCACCCTTTGTTGGCAAAAAAAAAAAATTAATTAAAAGATCATATGTCATTGGAATAAGAGGATAAAATTCATTATCCCCTAAACATATGCACCCAAAATTATTTAAAAAACTATATGTCATGATGTAAGAGGATAAAATTCATTACATCTAAACATATACATTTTGGGTTTTTATTAGAATAGAATCTTTAAAATATTATATGGCATGGAAAAAAAGTCATTATTCTCCTAACCATATACAAATTCAATTTAAAATAAGGTTAAAAATTCATCACCTCTATTTAAAATCTCTTCAATTTGGCAGTTTATTCAAAACCCCTCTCCTTAGCCAATTTCACTAATTCTAGTTCTAAATAAAATTATTAAGAGAGCAATATTTTGGTAGGTGTCTTTTCCTTAGCCTCTTTTTTGTTAAAGTTTCTATAATTTCAATCTAACTTTGTATATTAATTTCTATAATTTTGTTTGCTAAATAGTTATCTTGAGAAGTCTTTTTAGCTAAGCATGCCTCTCTTTTTAAATTACCACCATAATTTGCAACTTAATTCTTGAATTTCTAGAATTTATTTTTGACTTAGTCTTGATCTAATGAAATTATAGTTAGTTAGAAATAACATCAATGCCTTATATTTTATCTCTCATTTTTTTGCTCTGGAATAACAAAAGCTCAAGTATGGGGGTGTTTGATGAGTAGTTTATGTACTCATCTCTTAGTATAATGTTAATAAAGTTTTAATATGAATTTATATAATTGATATGTATTTTCTTATTTAATATGTTCCCTTTTAATTTTATAAACTAACTTAAGCCTTTTTTGTGTTTTTCAGGATTTCTGGGCATTTTGAGCAAAATTGACAACTACGCGCCCAAGGTCACGGGCGTGACCAAGGGCGTGACAGCTAAAGATGTGTTCCAGACCTGCTGCCGCCACCCCAGGCCAATTTCGTGAAGCTTCGCCTAGTACACGCACCAGGTCACGGGCGTGACCAAGGGCGTGACCCAATGTCACGGCCATGACCCACCACCAACATCCAGAGCATGCCTGCTACATCAATTAAAGTTACACGCCCTCGGTCATGGGCGTGACCGAGGGGGTAACATCCAGTCATGGGCGTGACTCGCCCCGCGCTCTTTCCCGCCGAAGATTCCCGCCAGCAGCCAGATTTAAAGATTACACGCCCCAGGTCACGGGCGTGACCTAGGGCGTGACACGGCTGAAATGCTCGCATTTACTCCAGAAGGGGCCCTCTCCGCTGCTGCTTCATTCACGCCCCTTACACGCCCTTGGTCACAGGCGTGACCAAGGGCGTGTAACACCAAATTTCTGCCTATTTAAAGGGAGCTTCTCCAGATGATAAAGGAACGAACTTTTTAGGAGTAGATTCTTCATTTCAAGTATTTTCATGTTATAGTAGTTCTTGTAATCCGTCTTTCTTTCTTGCAATTGTACTTCCATTTCAATAGTTATAATTTTCATTTCAATAGTGATGCAGCACGCCCAGGGCCGACCCACCCTGGCTCGGCCAGAAGGAACACATTCCAGTCGCACTGCCGGGCTGCAACCCAAGCACCCCAACCCGTCTCCGGCCCCACCACAGAGTCGTTAGGTTGTTGAGGCCAGGGCTCGATCCCCCGACCTCCTTGATAAAGAGTCTTCAGGCAGACTCTCATCACCAACTGAGTTGCAGCGGCATTCCAGCACCAACATATCCAACCTTGCCAGCCTCTCCAGAGATCAACCTGAACCCCCCGTCTAGGTGAGAGCCCGAGAGCGGAATCGATCTGGGGCATTCCAGCACCGACATATCCAACCTTTCCAGCCTCTCCAGAGATCAACCGGAACCCCCCGTCTAGGTGAGAGCCCGAGAGCGGAATCGATCTGGGGCATTCCAGCACCTACACATCCAACCTTGCCAGCCTCTCCAGAGATCAACCTGAACCCCCCGTCTAGGTGAGAGCCCGGGAGCGGAATCGATCTGGGGCATTCCAGCACCAACACATCCAACCTTGCCAGCCTCTCCAGAGATCAACCTAAACCCCCTGTCTAGGTGAGAGCCCGGGAGCGGAATCGATCTGGGGCATTCCAGCACCAACATATCCAACCTTGTCAGCCTCTCCAGAGATCAACCTGAACCCCCCATCTAGGTGAGAGCCCGGGAGCGGAATCGATCTGGGGTATTCCAGCACCAACATATCCAACCTTGCCAGCCTCTCCAGAGATCAACCTGAACCCCCTGTCTAGGTGAGAGCCCGGGAGCGGAATCGATCTGGGGCATTCCAGCACCAACACATCCAACCTTGCCAGCCTCTCTAGAGATCAACCTGAACCCCCCGTCTAGGTGAGAGCCCGGGAGCGGAATCGATCTGAGTCATTCCAGCACCAACACATCCAACCTTGCCAGCCTCTCCAGAGATCAACCTGAACCCCCCGTCTAGGTGAGAGCCCGGGAGCGGAATCGATCTGGGGCATTCCAGTACCAACATATCCAACCTTGCCAGCCTCTCCAGAGATCAACCTGAACCATCCGTTTAGGTGAGAGCCCGGGAGCGGAATCGATCTGAGGCATTCCAGCACCAACATATCCAACCTTGCCAGCCTCTCCAGAGATCAACCTGAACCCCCCGTCTAGATGAGGGCCCGAGAGCGGAATCGATCTGGGGCATTCCAGCACCAACACATCCAACCTTTGTCACCACGGCATGACAGTAATTATAAGCATCACAAAAAGGAGTAAGACATTTAGTAAACAACAGAATAAAGCTTTCAAGGGTAAAATCGTTTCAAATCATCCCCACTTCGGGCTCGGTCGAGAGGCACCCCCTCCACATCCTGGAGATGATACCCCCCCCCCCCCGACTTGAGCACCTCGCTTACAATGTAGGGACCTTCCCAGTTGGGGTTAAGCTTACCCACCGTGGCCCCTCTTCCGGACGCATCGACCTTCTTCAGGACTAGGTCTCCTTTCTGAAAGTGCTTTATCCGGATATGTTTGTCAAAATATCGAGCCATCCACCATTTGACCTCTTCCTGCCTGATGGTGGCCAAGTCCCGGAGTTCTTCCACCAGGTCCAAAGATAGCCTCTGCTCTGCGTTGTTATCTTCTAGCCACTCTTCACCCCCCTCGCTCGCAGCGATCACCCGGGGGGTCTTTACCTCGAACTCTTTGGGGAGAACGGCCTCGGACCCGTGAGAGAGCTTGAACGGAGTCTCCCCGGTGGCGGTATTCGGAGTAGTCCTCATGGCCCAGAGGACGGAGGGTAACTGTTCTACCCAGTTTCCCCGAAGGTTCTCCACTTTATTTTTTAATAGGTTAACGATTATTTTGTTCGCCGCCTCCACTTGCTCATTGCTCCTCAGGTGGTGGACCGACGCGAACCTGAGGTCAATACCGAGCTGAGTGCAGAAGCCAACAAACTCTTCACTAGCAAACTGTGGCCCATTGTCCATCACTATAGCTAGAGGTAGCCCGTGCCTGCAAATTATCTCTCCCCACACAAAATTTCTTACCACCTGAGAGGTTACCTTAGCGAGTGCTTTCACTTCTACCCACTTGGAGAAGTAGTCGATCATGACCAGCAGGAACTTCCTCTGGCCGCTGGCTTGGGGGAAGGGACCGACCAGGTCCAACCCCCATATGGCGAAGGGCCAGGGAGCCGTGATGGTCTGGAGCCTTTGGGATGGGAGGAGTTGGAGTGGATCATAGAGCTGGCACTTCAGACACTTTCTCGCGAATTCTGCCGCATCCTTGCTGAGAGTGGGCCAGAAGTAGCCTTGCCTCAACACCCTCCCTTCCAGGGTCCGACTCCCGGAGTGGCTGCCGCAATCCCCGGAGTGGATTTTTTCTAGGACTCTCGGAACCTCCTCCTCGGAAATACAACGGGCCAGGAGTCCCGAGAGAGTCTTCCTATATAGCCCTCCTGCATGCAAGGAGTAATAAGCGGACTTATACCTGAAGCGTCTCTTGTCCACGTCCTCTCCAGGGAACTGCCCGGAGGATAGGAAGGTGATGAACGGATCCATCCACGAGGCTCGTCGATCCACCCCCATCAACTCTCCTTCCTCGATGGAGGGCCGGAAGAGTTCCGAAGTCGTCCCTCCCGCTCGGGGACCGAACTTGGCTAAGAGGTCCGCCTGGGTGCTCTCCTCCCTCGGCACGTGCTTGATGGAGAAGGTGCGGAATTGCCCGATGACCCCCTTAACCTTCTCCAGGTATAGCAGGAGGATCGGGTCCTTCGCTTCAAACTCTCCCTTGATTTGGCATGCTACCACCATGGAGTCCGTGGAGACCTCCACGTCCTGCACCCCTAGTTCCCGGGCCAACCGAAGGCTCGCTATCACTGCCTCGTACTCAGCCTGGTTGTTGCTAATTGGGAAATGGATGTTTAAGGCTTGCTCAATCCGAGTCCCCTGAGGACTTACCAGGACTATCCCTCCTCCATAGGAGTACTTTCCCGACGCTCCGTCCACCAACATCTTCCATGCCTCTGGGAGAGGTGGCTCGTGCTCCCCCACCTCGGCCGCATAGTCGACCATGAAGTCTGCCACCTCCTGAGCCCTGATGGACGTCCTGGGCACGAACGTGATATTGAATTCACTTAACTCAACGGACCACTTTGTCAACCTTCCTGAGTGCTCCACCCCTTCCATGATTTTACGGAGCGGGTGGTCCGTCACTACCTTGATTGAATGGGCTTGGAAGTAAGGTCGGAGTCTCCGGGCCGACACCACCAATGCGAAGGCTAACTTTTCCAGGATCGGGTACCGGAGCTCTGCCTTCTTCAGCACTCGGCTGACGTAGTAGATTGGGAACTGTTTCTTCCTCTCCTCCCGGATCAACACGGAACTTACTGCTTTGGACCCTACCCCCAGGTCCAGGGATAGGTCTTCTCCTGGACTCGGCCCCTGGAGCAGAGGGGTTCGGGTGAGCTGTTCCTTCAGAGCCTGGAAGGCCTCCTCTGTGAAAATTTGTGGAATCTTTATGGAGCAAGCAGGAGCTAGTCAACTTAGAGATCAAAGCCAAAACAACCAGAAACAAATGAAGGCAAACAACTGATCTTTATTGATAGCAGCACTTCAAAATTACAAGGCGAGGCATGCTTGACGAGACATGATTTCGTCAGCACAAACACAAAGGAAAGATACAAGTTGAAGATAACTTGAGACCGCTCCAGACCGCGCGACCTCCCTGCGACTTCAACACACTGCCAGACCGCAGCGCCTTGCCGATCACAGCACACCACCAAACTGCTGCACAGACCGCTCCCTTCTTCCGATTTCCTGATTCTACCGAACTCCAGCACCACAACTCCAAGCCGCAGACCGCCCGAACACTTTCAGAGGAAGAGGTGATCGTTGCCGCCCACACTATCCGCAGAAGCTGCACAAGAGGAATTCAATCAGAAGACCGCACGGTCAGAATAAACCAGACCGCAGGAAACAAGCGAACTCAGCTTACACTTGGTGTGTTCTATATTTGCTGCTACAGTGGCCTCCTATTTATAGGCGCGGGACCTGATCCAGTCACCGCCCTATGAGATAGGATCACCACCCCACAGACCGCGCGACCTTATCGGTCACTCCGCGCGATCAGCAATATTACTTCTGCTTCATTTTGGTGAACCCGCCAGCTTCAATGTCGCTATGAGAGACCGCCACTCTCACAGCAGACCGCGACTCTCCAAAGAGATCGCCAGACCGCCCGAAGCCCTTCACCACCTGTGTTCATTCGAGACCACGAACACAGCCAGTTCGCCATCAGACCGCGAACTCCTGTCCACATGCCGATCTCCTCCTGAGACCATGAACAGCAACCAGCTCGCATACCAGTCTCCTTCTGAGACCGCGAACTGTGACCGCGCGACTAAGTCCCTTAGTCCGCGAATGCTCCCAGAAAGCCTGGTCAGCTACCAGACCGCATTCCGGAGAGAACCACAGGAAGAACCCTGAAGATGATCAACCCGCCACGCGGTCAGAGACAGACCGCGCGACCTCACCTTCAGACGCCTTGGACCAGAAACCAGCGGTCAAGCCAGGAGACCACAGCTAGGCTCAAGACAAGCCAGACTGCAGAGGCAGACCGCCGAGTCGTGCGGTCACACCAGACCGCCCGACCTCTCCCAGACCGCCCAGGTCCACAAACCCTCCAAACTTCCACTTCAACAATTTCAACACTCCCCCTTGAAGTGGGAAGTGGAAACTAGCCCAAGTAGTTCCCTTAGCTGTGTGAACGGCCCCTTTGCCAGCGCCTTTGTGAAGATGTCTGCGACATTGTCCGCACTCCGCACATGCTCGACTGAAAGAGATCCCTCTAGCACCTTCTCCCGTATGAAGTGATGCTCGATCTCAATATGCTTGGTCCTCGCGTGACAAACTGGATTGGTTACCAGTTTGAGAGCACTCTCGTTGTCACCGCGTAGCAGAGTCGGCTCCCGAACCTCCTTGTGGACGTCTCCTACCAACCTCCTAAGCCAGATGGCTTCCTGAGCTGCCAAGGCCGAAGCCTTGTATTCCGCTTCCGTGGTAGAGACTGACACGGAATCTTGCTTCTTGCTGCACCATGATATAGCCGTAGGGCCCGCCATGAAGACGAATCCAGATGTCGACTTCCGATCATCCGAATCTCCCCCGTAATCAGCATCCATGTATCCATGCACTTTGAAGCCCGCATCCCTCCTGTATAGGAGACCCATGTCTGAGGTCGCCTTGACATACTTCAGAATGTTCTTGGCCGCTAGCAGATGAGGTACCCGTGGCTCCGCCATAAACCGACTCACCCTGCCCACTGCATATGCAATGTCCGGCCTCGTGATCGTCAGATAGATTAAGCTCCCAACCAGAGCTCGGAATACCAACGGATCTTGCATGATCCTCCCCTCATCCTTCCGAAGCTTCATAGCCTTCTCCAGAGGTGTGGAAGTGCACTTCCCTTCCTTCATGCCGAACCGCTCCACGATCCGCTCCGCATATCCAGCCTGGGAAACCAGCACTAAACCTTCCTTCCTCTGCACCTCAAGTCCAAGGAAATGGTGAAGCTCACCTAAGTCCTTCATCTCGAACCTGATAGACAGCTCGGCTCGAAGCTGCGCTACCTCCTCCTTCGAGTTCCCCGTCACGATCATATCATCGACGTAAAGCAGCACGATGACTTGAAGCTCCCCGCTCTTCTTGACGAACAAGCTTGAGTCTGAGTCTGAAGCAACAAATCCACAGAATAGGAGATATTCTGCGATCTTCCCGTACCACGCCCTCGGCGCTTGCTTCAACCCATACAGGGCCTTCTTCAGCTTGCAGACATGCTCCGGAAAATCTTCAGACACAAAGCCAGGTGGCTGGACCATG
Source organism: Dactylorhiza incarnata (assembly GCA_033032865.1). NCBI lineage: Eukaryota > Viridiplantae > Streptophyta > Magnoliopsida > Asparagales > Orchidaceae > Dactylorhiza > Dactylorhiza incarnata. Next base: position 997,702 of record JAWHQI010000288.1, on the reverse strand, counting down.
AAGATGTCCTTGTCAATCTCGCCGTACAAGAAAGCGTTCTTGACGTCGAGCTGCCAAATCTCCCATCCACTGAACGCCGCCAAGGCAATGATGAACCGAACTGAAGTCATTTTTGCCACCGGACTGAATGTCTCATCATAATCTTCACCGTATTGCTGCGAGAACCCCCGAGCTACAAGACGAGCCTTGTAACGCTCGATACTGCCGTCAGCTTTCTTCTTCAGCTTGTAGACCCACTTGCATGTCACAGGAGCGATGCCCTTAGGTTTGGGCACAAGAGACCAGGTCTCATTCTTCTCGAGAGCTGCCATCTCTTCTTGCATCGCAACATCCCACTCCTTCATGCCTTGGGCCTTCTCAAAGCTCGATGGCTCCCTCTCATCCAAGGGACCAGCGAAGAAACATGAGACAAAGCTCACTGCGTTTCCTCCTGTATAGCGATCAGGGGCAACAATTGCTCGCTTCGACCTCCTCAGCTCCTTCCCCTGAACCGCTTCATCTCCAGCTGCTTCTTCCCTAGCTCCCCTTCCAGACGTGCTAGGAGCATTGCTCCCCCTGCTCCCTGAACCAGAAGCCCCCGTCTCGGAACTAGAAGGAGATGGACCACCTGGTGACACAGGTAGCACCACCTGAAAATTTTCCATAGCTTTCTCCGGCACTTCCACCCTGCTCTCTGGTAGCTCTACATCAGAGGACCCCTTGTAAGATGTCACCTCATCGAACACGACATCGCGAGATACAACAAATCTCCGCGTCTCCGGGTCCATGCACTTCCACCCTTTCTTCCGCTCATCGTATCCCACGAAGACTAGCTTCCTTGCTTTCGCATCTAGCTTCGTCCGAAGAGCATCTGGAACATGCACGTAGCAGGTGGAGCCAAACACCCTAAGGTGTGCCACGCTTGGCTTCTCCTTGAACATCATCTCATGTGGAGTCAACATGTTGATGGGGCTCAAAGGCATCCTGTTGATGACGTAGGCAGCACAAGACATTCCCTCCGCCCAAAAGGACTTTGGGATACTCTTGGCATGCAGCCAACACTTGCAGGTCTCCGTCAGATGACGGATCTTCCGTTCTGCAACTCCGTTCTGTTGTGGAGTATGAGCATAAGTGAGCTCTCTCCAGATGCCCGCCTTCCTGCAAAAAGTAGAAAACTCACGGGAGGTGAACTCCCCTCCGTTGTCAGTCCTCAGCTTCTTCACCCGCAGTCCCAGCCGACCTTCCACGAGCTCCTTGAACTCCACAAACTTGGCAAACGCCTCCGCCTTCTCCTTCAGGAAATAAACCTAGACATATCTGGTGTAATCATCGATCAACACCAGCATATATCTGCTGCCTCCGAGGCTTGGGGTAGCAGTAGGTCCCATCAAGTCACCGTGGATGCACTCCAACGGCACACTACTCCTTGTCTGCGATTTGTCAAACGGAAGTCGATGAGACTTGCCGAACTGACATCCCTCGCACACATGACCTTCTCCGTAGGAGGATAGACTTGGCAGGCCCTTGACCAGACCTCTCACCGCCATTGCTTTCAGCTTGTCCATTCCTACGTGCCCCAACCTCTCATGCCATATCACGGCACCATCATTCGTCTTCATTTTGTCGACGTAGGAACTTGTTGATAAAACAAACAAGTCCTTTGCCCGTCTCCCAACATGAACGACCTCCGCCTTAACATTCTCAAAGTTTCGTAGAAACTTCACTTCTGTTGGGCCGAACAGAACGTGATACCCAGCGTCTACAGCGTTGGTCACGGAGAAGAGGTTTTTCTTCATTCCGGGCACATGATAGACACTCTTCAAAGTAAGTGGCCCTCTATCACTGCCCAAAGAAACAACCCCCACCTTCTCCACTGGATGTACAGTATTATCAGGAGTAATGATTGCATTGTTACCTGTATAGGGCTGTGCAGAAGAAAGCTTGGTCTCGTCTCCGGTGAGATGATGACCACACCCCGAGTCCACGATCCAATCCTCCAGATAGTTGATAGGAGCAGAAGCTCCAACAGAAGCCGAGAAGGCTCCTCCCCAACCTCCTTGAATATTCCTGGCCTCAGCTACCTCCTTCTCCGCAGCATGCCCAGCTTGGGTAACAACCTTGCAGTCCTTCCTGATGTGGCCAAACTTGCCACACTTGTAACACTTCGGACCTTCACCCTTCTTCTTCCCGTCAGCCTTGGGAGCATACCCCCTTTCCTGCTGCCCAGAAGTTGAAGGCCCATAGCCACTTCCAGCGGTCTTCTTCTTCTTCTCCCACTTCTTCTTCTTCCCTGAAAAGAGAACTTCGCCATCTCCCCCAGCCACCGACACCCCCGCCATCTGCCTTGCCAAACTCTCTTGCGATGCAAGCAAGTTCTCCAGCTCCAACAGAGACGGCTGATTTGCCCATCCCTGCACCGACGTCACAAAGGCAACATATTCCTTCCGCAGGCCGCGGATGATGTGCCTCTTCAGCTTCGCCTCAGAGATAGGCTCATCAGGGTCCAATGCTGAGATTTCAGCACACAAGTTCTTCAACTTCAGAAAGAAGGTGGAGATAGAAAGATCACCCTGAGCCGACCTTGCCAGCTCATTCTCCAAGAACTGCAGCCTCGCCACATTCTTCTTGTTAAACAGCCCATCCAGGGCTCTCCAGATCTCCGCAGCTGAACCACATCCCAAGATGTGATCAAATAGGTCAGGTGAGATTGCCCTCTTCAAGGTGAACTCTGCCTTCGCATTCGTCCTCCTCCAAGTTCTCACCTAAGCCCCATTATCCCCTTCCGGGACAACTTCCTGCGTCTGATCTCCTCCAACAACTTCCCAGAGGTCCTCACCTATAAGATAGCTTTGCATACACGACTTCCACTTCTTGAAGTTGGTCGATGTAAGCACCTCAATCCCAAGACCCTTTGCAAATCCACCTTCCATTTGTTCTTCCACTGGTTCCTTTCTTCACAAAGGCGATGGCTACTCTAAGTTACTCACTGCTCAACCACTCCAACCTCCCTCTGATACCATGTGAAAATTTGTCGAATCTTTATGGAGCAAGCAGGAGCTAGTCAACTTAGAGATCAAAGCCAAAACAACCAGAAACAAATGAAGGCAAACAACTGATCTTTATTGATAGCAGCACTTCAAAATTACAAGGCGAGGCATGCTTGACGAGACATGATTTCGTCAGCACAAACACAAAGGAAAGATACAAGTTGAAGATAACTTGATACCGCTCCAGACCGCGCGACCTCCCTGCGACTTCAACACACTGCCAGACCGCAGCGCCTTGCCGATCACAGCACACCACCAAACCGCTGCACAGACCGCTCCCTTCTTCCGATTTCCTGATTCTCCCGAACTCCAGCACCACAACTCCAAGCCGCAGACCGCCCGAACACTTTCAGAGGAAGAGGTGATCGCTGCCGCCCACACTATCCGCAGAAGCTGCACAAGAGGAATTCAATCAGAAGACCGCACGGTCAGAATAAACCAGACCGCAGGAAACAAGCGAACTCAGCTTACACTTGGTGTGTTCTATATTTGCTGCTACAGTGGCCTCCTATTTATAGGCGCGGGACCTGATCCAGTCACCGCCCTATGAGATAGGATCACCACCCCACAGACCGCGCGACCTTATCGGTCACTCCGCGCGATCAGCAATATTACTTATGCTTCATTTTGGTGAACCCGCCAGCTTCAATGTCGCTATGAGAGACCGCCACTCTCACAGCAGACCGCGACTCTCCAACGAGATCGCCAGACCGCCCGAAGCCCTTCACCACCTGTGTTCGTTCGAGACCACGAACACAGCCAGTTCGCCATCAGACCGCGAACTCCTGTCCACATGCCGATCTCCTCCTGAGACCATGAACAACAACCAGCTCGCATACCAGTCTCCTTCTGAGACCGCGAACTGTGACCGCGCGACTAAGTCCCTTAGTCCGCGAATGCTCCCAGAAAGCCTGGTCAGCTACCAGACCGCATTCCGGAGAGAACCACAGGAAGAACCCTGAAGATGATCAACCCGCCACGCGGTCAGAGACAGACCGCGCGACCTCACCTTCCGACGCCTTGGACCAGAAACCAGCGGTCAAGCCAGGAGACCACAGCTAGGCTCAAGACAAGCCAGACTGCAGAGGCAGACCGCCGAGTCGTGCGGTCACACCAGACCGCCCGACCTCTCCCAGACCGCCCAGGTCCACAAACCCTCCAAACTTCCACTTCAACAATTTCAACATCCTCGCACTCCCGGGTCCACTCAAACTTCTTGTTGCCCCGTAGCACCTTGAAGAAAGGCGCACACTTTTCCCTTTCCTTGAAGAGGAACCTGCTGAGCCCAGCCAACTTCCCTGTAAGGCTCTGAACTTCTTTCGGATTCCTTGGTGACCCCAACTCCATCACCGCCTTAACTTTGTCCGGGTTAGGCTCCCCTCCTTCGGGGGTGAGTAAGTGGCCTAGGAACTTTCCTCGGCTTGCCCCGAAGACACATTTCAAGGGATTGAGTTTCATCTTGTAGTGTCGCAGGGTCCCGAACGTCTCTTCGAGGTCTCGGAGGTGAGACCCAAGGTCTCTGCTCTTTACCATGAGGTCGTCAACATAAACCTCCAAGTTTCTTCCCTTCTGCTCGCGGAAGACTCTGTCCATCATCCTTTGGTATGTGGCACCTGCATTCTTGAGCCCGAACGGCATCATCTTATAACAGTAGCATCCATCCCCCGTGATGAAGGAGACATCCTTGATGTCCGGGGGGTGCATGCGGATTTGATGGTAACCTGAAAAAGCATCTAAGAAAGACATCACAGGAAAACCGACGGCTGAGTCAACCAGCGCGTCGATCCTAGGCAGGGGGTAACAATCCTTAGGGCATGATTTATTAAGTAAAGAAAAGTCGATACACATCCTCCATTTACCTCCTCCCTTCTTCACCATGACGACGTTGGAGACCCAGCCTGGATACTGGATCTCCGTTACAAAGCCTGCTTGTAGAAGCTTGCTCACCTCCTCGCGGATGGGCCCTTCCAGCTTGTCGGCGGTGGCCCTTTTCTTCTGGCGGATAGGGCGGGTGCCGGGGTCGAGGTTGAGGCGATGGCAAGCCACATCCGCGTCGATCCCGGTCATTTCCGCGGCGCTCCAAGCGAAGACGTCTATGTTCTTCTGCACGCACGCCAGGATCTCCGCTTGATCTTCCGGGTTGAGTCCTCCGCTGACCCGGACCTTCTCTACCACCCCTAGCCGGGTGGTGACCTCAAACTCCACGACCTCGTCCATAGCCTCCAACCGGGACTGCTCTCCCCAAGCCCTCTCCTCCTCGGCACAAGCGAGAGCCTGGGTTCCTTCCTCGACCTCCTTCTCTACCACCATCAGCTCCTCCGCCCTCTCTCCTGGGCCTTCTCTACCACCCCTAGCCGGGTCGTGACCTCGAGCTCCACGACCTCGTCCATAGCCTCCAACCGGGACTGCTCTCCCCAAGCCCTCTCCTCCTCGGCACAAGCGAGAGCCTGGGTTCCTTCCTCGACCTCCTTCTCTACCACCATCAGCTCCTCCGCCCCTCTCTCCTGGGCCTTCTCTACCACCCCTAGTCGGGTGGTGACCTCGAGCTCCACGACCTCGTCCATAGCCTCCAACCAGGACTGCTCTCCCCAAGCCCTCTCCTCCGCGGCACAAGCGAGAGCCTGGGTTCTGATGGCGAAGATGTCTCGCCATATGTTCGTGGTCATGTTCGTGTTCATGACCGGTTCGGTGGCGACGCAGACTCGACGCAATATTCTGACCGCCTCCGCCACCTTACATTTGAAGATGTTGATGGACGTTGTCGTGCCAAGCGTGAAGTTGAAGTTTGTCGCGACATCCTCCGCCAACGCCGCGTCAAATCTCCACCAAAATTCAAGAACAATTTTATTTCAGCATTTTTAATTCCTGCATTTTATTTCATCATCTTAATTTCTGTATTTTTAATTTAGTTTTGTGTGGTTGGCCTAGATTTGATCATGTTATGTGTGTGGCCATGATTCCATGTAATGTCCTATATATTATGTTTTATTCTAATGAGGTGAAAAAAGATTATTGATGAAAAAAGAAAAGCTTCCTAAAACCTAATCTCCCATATCCTTCCTCGCCTCCTTGTGGCCGCCGGCCCCTTCGTTCTCCCCCCTCGTGAAGGTTCGGCTCTCTGCCTTCTTCCCTCCTCCCCAAGCAGCCGCCTCCCTGCTGCCTTCTTCCCCAAGCAGCCACCGCCCCTCTTTCTCTCCCCCTCTATTCAGCCACGGCACAGCCAACGCCCATTCTCTCTCTCCCTCTCTAGTCGACCACAACACAGCCACCGCCCCATTTGCTCTCCCTCTCTACAGGATTCGGCCAAGGAGGCCGCCCCCTCCCTTTCCCTCTCCTTCTCAAGATCGAACAAGGCTAAGAGGCCCCCCTAGGGCTTTGTTCGTGGCGGCGGATCGTGAAGGCGAACGTGCACTTCGTCAAGAGATTCTCCTCCGGCGACCACCACCGTGAACGATCTAGGAATTTCTACAACCCGGATCTACGATTCCGGGAAGGGTAACGCTTCCTACTCCGTGTGAGATTTTCTCTCTAGTTAATTGTGGTGGTATAGATCTGTGACGGATTTTCTCGCCGCTATTTGCTCGCGTTTATTTTCATTTGGTTAGTGGAACGCTCTAGGAATTATCGTTTATTCGACGAGGAGCGGCGATCCTCTTTTGCTCTTGTTGGGGAAGATCTTCCTATTTTCCGACGTCTTGCTTTCGGAGGATCTTCTTTGGTACAACACAATCGCTTGTCCGGATGCTCAAGTGGGTGCAAGTGGTGTGTGATGCAATGTTCTAAACAAAATAAATCAATAAAAGCTTCTAGTATGCATATGCAGTGTGCACGTGAGCGGGTAAACACAACTACTCCCCCCCGGACTTAAACTATGCATTAAGATATTCTAAAACAGAGTTAGGGGAAGAGGGTACCCAATGCTCAGCAAGTGAGCATACCAGAAGACGTGTGTAGAACAAGGCCAGGCCGCACCTCCGCCATACGAAGAATCACGACCACCGCCTTCCATAGGAATGACCTGCAGGGGTGAGCTCCGCAAAAACACAAGAAAAATAGAAAAACTAAAACTGAATTGAAATTTAACTAACTATTCTACTAAACGAAAAATACAATGCAAGAAAAATAAGATAAGTACTGGGGTTATTGTCTTTCCAGCACGACTTATTTAACTACTGTGCAGTTCTAGCTAATGGGCCTATGAAAAGAAAAATGAACAGGTAACTGTTCCATTATCCGTTTCGGTGGCCAGTACCGATACGGCGATAAAACAGTCACCCCTCTACCTGTATAATAATACCTGCAACGCATAGGTAGAGGAAACAGAATGTAAGGTGAGGAGGAGGAATAAGCCTCACTCATCTCACACAAAAAATCCTTGCCAAGCAAGGTGTCATCCACAGCAGGTCTGCAGGAGGAGAAGGCAATCTATGGAGGGGGAATCAACCTCCTCACATAAGAGGATGCTCTCATCATTGACTTGAGCATCATGCTCCAAGTCCTCCTGGGGTACCTATGAAGACTCAACCTGCACAGGCTCAGATAGAGAAAGGGGATCAAGAAATAAACAAGAAGAAGAACATGAATAAAAATCAATCGGGGGAGTGATCCCGGTCTTACTCCCATCAGGTTGGGAAAGTAAAATAATGTCAACATTGTCATCAATGCTACAAGGTTCGGCGGGATCAACAGTGGCCAATCTTAAGATTTGGACTTCCCCCACCGGTGCTGAGGAAAACTCCTCTTCACCTAGAAGGTTGTCCTCCTCCATAGGAACAGGCACAACACATAGATCGCCAGCCTCATCCTGCGACATATCCTCAACAATGTCGTCTGAGACGAGTATAGTAGTATGCACAACAGGGGGAGGAATAGTGCTTGGATAAATGTCAAGCATCAATTCCTCACAAAGAATTGAATCCACGAACGGTGATATATGCACAGGGGAGATAGGCTCGGCCATGTCAGAGCCTAGATCAGCCACGCATCTGGTGACTGTGTCCACATCATCCCCTTCAAAGCATGAAGGTGACACGGACATATAACCAGATGTTGAAGGCGTGCCTCCAGAAGTAGGAGTCGGGACGATCCGGATATCCGGCTCATCATCCTCGTCCAATTGACGAAGATACTCGGCACAGTCCTTCAGGGCGTGATCCATGCTTTGACAGTACAAGCACCGTTTTATATTACTCCTTGGTCCTTGAGGGGCCGGGGAGGAATATAAAAATGGTGTATGCGGCGAGGACGAGTGGCCATAAGACTTGGGCACAGGGCATGAAGAACCATAGGAAAATGGTGCTCCGTACACCGGGCCACGAGAATTATGCCCACCATCTTCCGTAGGGCATCTATCACTAGCATGAGAAATATCTCCACACCAACGGCAACGAATATTGAATGCAGCCCACATGATGTGAAGATAATAAGATTCAAAAAGAAAGACACTGTTGTGCAAAATACTACACCTAACACTGATTACTAAAGCAACCTAATATAAAAAGGAAAACAGAATGGGAAGAAACAAAACAAAAGAATGCAATATACACAGGGAAGGGCTTCTCGCTCAGATTCTCCCTCTCTAGAAAACTCACACATCTGTGTTCCCCAGCAACAGTGCCAAAAACTTGATGCGCAAATCTCGCACACCGCTATAGGCGGTAGCTCGACTGCGGCACGAAACGGCAGTGTACCGATCGTTCAAGTAATAAAAAACGAGGAGTAAATCCCCGAGTATCGAATCTCGGAAGGAACACAGTAAGGTGGAGCTATCTATCGAGGAAGGACTTGAGATTGAAGTCCTTTGTGTCGGATGGGATGCGGAAACGGGGTGATTTGGCTTTTGGAAAATTAATGAAAACAACTAAACTACTCCTATGCAGGCCTTGAGCGCACTGCTACGCTAGGTGGGATGGAGACTACGTAGGCCTTGAACGCACTACTTCGAAAGGGCGGAAGGACGAGTAGGCTAGCGGATGGAATGGTTAAGTGCGGAATCGAACTGTGCAGGCCTTGAGCGCACTGCTTCGTTGGGCGAATGGATTACACGGGCCGCTATGCCACGCTTCACTAGGCGGATGGACGAGTAGGCATACGGATGGAGTGGAGAGAATGGCGGAATGAGGGTCGCAAGCACCTCTTCAACAAGCACGACACAAGCAATTGCTAGTGCGGCAAACGAACACGATGGCGGAATGGAAAATGGATGGGGCACACCTCATACACACATATGAACAAAAGATAATTTCATACAAATGAAATAAGCATTACATAACATGGTTCATAGTGCACATCATCAAAATATAGAGAAATAACATTTACAACTACCAATACAAAGATAGGGAGAGCAAGAGATCGACCGAATCCGAAGTCTTGTTGAAGATTCACGGTTGGAATCGCTGGCTTGTCAATCCGCGTCCAAGCTCGGTCCTCAACTGCGTCCGGGGTAGAGAAGGCTGTCACTACCTTCCAATGGACCCGTCTTCTTTGTGTCACGATCCGAAAACGACCTAGCTTCCTTCTCCTTGGATCTTGGTGGATGTAGGGTTGAATCCCTCTCCTTAGAGCTTGAGGATGATGGAGGAGGCCAAAGGGGCGGAGAACCTGCGAAAAGGGCGAAAACGGCGGACAAAAAGTGTTGGAAATTGTAATCACAATTACCTTGATTTGTGAGAAGTCACCCTTAAACTAAGATTGAATTGCATTTGTATTTGATATGCTTTTCCAGTATTGTCTTGTAGATTATCATTGCTAAGTGTAACTCAATGCCAGGTCACAATGGGTCTGCAAACACAGTTTCATACAATGTAATTCTTCATTATATGAAACATGGTGATGACTCATGTGTGATCTCTCTATTGGTGTACACTTCTTTTTCAAGACTATTGAAGGCTTTGGAGTGCGGTTGCAGCATGTGTTCAAGAGAAGAAAAGAAAATTGTTGAAAATAATTTTTTCTAAGGACATGTCTCGAGAGATCATGTATGTCTCGAGAGTTCTGACATGTCTCGAGAGGCAAGTTCTTTGGATCTCGGTATTTCTGTTCTTGATGACTCGAGAGATCAAGCATGTCTCGAAAGACCTTATGTCCGAAATCTTTGTAATGTCTCGAGAGATCATCGAGTTCTCGAGACATCTCTTTCCTGCTCTCTTTGCTTCATATTTCGAGAGATCCCTCATGTCTCGAGAGAACCCTTATGTCTCTAGAATTCTGTTCGAAATATTTTCTAATTTGTTTCCTCTGTTCTTGTCATTTCGTAAACGCTCTCTCCCGATCCTAACGGCTATATTGAGTGCATTTAAGGCCGGTTTAACCCTTAATTGCTTCCCTCTATATATAGGATCGCTCTTGAGTTATTGATAACAAGTTTTTCGAATCATTCTCAAACCCTAATTTCTCTCCCGATCAAAAAGAACGTGAAAAGCGCCGCCTCGCCGTCGTCTACGATCGGAGATCGATCTACTCATTGGAGTTGCCGATTTCTATCAAGAAGGATTCGATTGATCCATGTTCTGATTCTACAATCTCTATTGGATCGTTTCGGATTGCCAAAGATAGATTTGAAGGATCGTTGTTCTTCCTCATCGTTTTCAAAAGCTATTCAAGAAGAAGGAAGAAAACGCCTCTGTTATTCAGATCTGGTATCTCATTGTTCAACACCTTTTATCATTTATTGTAGGAGTTGTTATCTCCGAGTTGTAGGAGAGGTTGTTCTCCGAGTTGTAGGAGAAGTTTTCTCCGAGTTGTAAGAGAGGTTCTCTCTGAGTTTGTAGGAGTTTGACTCCGAGACTGTAGGATCGTTCTTGATCAGAGTTTTAGTGAGTAGTCAAGTCTAGCTGTGGTGCTAGATTGGCGAGGCCAGCAGTGGAGTACCCAAGTACGGGGAACCACTATAAATTCCTGGTGTTATCTGTGGCTGTGATTTATTTTGTGTGCTGTGCTTTACGTTTAATTTTTAATTCCGCAAAAGACGTAGAGATCACCTATTCACCCCCCTCTAGGTGATTTAGTTAGGCAACTAGATACTTCAATTGGTATCAGAGGGAGGTTGTTCGTTGCTAGGTTAACACCTTGAACAGGATCCATCCTTCTAGTTGCTAGCAAGCCATGGATAGAGTCAAGGATTCCTCTCTGAAATTGCCCATCTGCACTAAGGCCAACTTTCCTATGTGGAAGGAAAGAGTCCGTTTTTATATGGAAGCTGCAGATCCCAGAATCTTCCAAGTCGTGGAAGAAGGTCCCCATGTGCCAATGACCGCTTCGTCTAAAAATCCTACTGTTCAGATACCTAAGAAAATGATGGATTTGACCAAGGATGAGATAGCTCTTGTTGCTCTTGACAAGAAGGCTAAAAACATAATTGCAAGTGCAGTGGACGATTCCATGTTGCAAAACTTAATCCACTGCAAATCAGCCAAAGAGATGTGGACATCCTTAATTGTTCTAATGGAAGGTACTGACGAGGTAAGAGAAGATAGAAGGTCTCTACTTAATCAGGAGTACGAGGCGTTTAAGCAGAATAAGAAGGAGTGCATTGCTGATGCGTACGAGCGATTCTTCAAAATAGTCAATGGTCTGAGGAACTACGACAGGGAGTTCACAAATGGTGAACTAAATGACAAATTCTTGCGTTCCCTAACGAAAGACTGGGATAGCAAAATTGTGGCCATTAGAGAGTTTGGAAAACTGCCGAGTCTAGAACCTCAGAATCTGTTCGGGAAGCTGCTATCTCATGAATTACAAATGAACATCCGAAAGTCTGAAGAGGATGTCAATCGAGCTTCAAGCAAAGAAAGAACCTTAGCTTTGAAGGCTGAGAGTTCAAAGAAGAGCAAAGCAGTGATACCGATCAGAGAAAAGGAATCTGATAATGAAGAAGAATCGGAAGCCAGCTCCTCCTGTTCCGAACTGTCTGATGGGGAGTTCTCTTTGATTTCCCGTCAGTTTAAGAAACTGCTGAACAAACGAAGGCACATGAACAACAAGCCGTCTTCCTCGGATCATAAACATTCTCGTCGTGATGGCGACTATCACAGGAAGGGCTCAAGCAATAATGACAGGTACAAATCGAAACAGAACAAACATTTTTCTTCTGACATTATTTGCTACTGTTGTAATAAGCCAGGGCACATAATTGCTGAGTGTCCTTACAAGAAGAAAGAAGGTGGAAGAAAAGAAGACAAGAAATCCACTCACGGAAAGAAGAAATCAGATAGAAGTTTCGTCGCTAAGAAAGCCAAAACTCTGAGTGACAGTGACTCCGATGAGTCGAGTGATGAAGAAGAAGCTTACTTCGGCCTGATGGCCATGTCTGATGATGAAGAAGCACCCCCGTACACCGGAAAGGTAAATGATCACACTATTCTATCTGATTCCGATTATGCTTCGGCTGAACAAAAGGATAACCCCTCAGACGATGAATCTGAGCTCATGTCTCAATATAACAAAATGCTCCAAAGCTTTGACAAGTGCCGAAAGGTTGTCAAAACTCAGGGTAAGGAGATCATGGCTCTCAAGGAGGTGGAATCTAACTTGAGAAAAGAAGTTGAAGAACTTTCTTCTCTCAAAGAGGAAGTCCAAGCCTTGAAAGACAAGATCAAAAGCTCGGAAGAGACTCTTGCCCTGAGAGATCATTCGATAAATGTCTTGGAGGAACAGCTTGCGGCTGAGAAGAAGTTGGTTGAAGCATTCTCTCAACCTAAAACTGTTCTGCCAATTATTGCTACTTTTACCACTAAGGCAAAAGGAAGCGGTATAGGGCATGAAGCTAGTACTAGCAATTCTTCAAAAAATACAATTGCTAAGAAGAATGGTCTGGTTGCTAAGAAAGCTACCACCAAAGAAAAAGGGAAAGCTCATCAAGAGCCTGTAGCATTCAAGAGAGTTATATTCCCTACGAATGCTTGTGATATGGAGAGTTCCTATGGTCATTTCACACGACCAATTCCTTTTTCACCTGTGAATGATCATAAGGAATGGGCTCCTCCCCGAAACTTTGGTGATAGTGCTTTTCAAGCACCCTATCAAGAGATTAATAGGAAAGGGTACGGTCCATTTGTTCATGGCCCGAGTGCTAAGAAAGCACCAAAAGTGAATGCTGTTGCACCAAAGCCGAAGAAGACAATACCACCTTGTGTGTGTTGTCCCCATAAGGCATCCTCATCGAAAGGGACTGCTCCTGCAAGAGCTAACGTTCAAAAAGTTAAGCAGGAGAGTGTAAAAAGAAGGTACAACAGATTCGACTGTTGGTGCTGTGGCAAAATTGGTCACTTTGCCATTGATTGTTGGTTCAATACAACGTATACTAGGAGACCACAAGTGAATGTTGAAAGGAAGACCACTCGCAATGTTAACATTCATCGTGGTGCTCAACTGACACGGGACCAAGGACCCAAATCTGTTTGGGCTCCTAAGGCCAAATGATTTGTTTTTGCAGTTATGTCCAAAGGCCAATAAAAATCCTATCTGGTACTTGGACAGTGGATGCTCTCGGCATATGACCGGGACAAGAAGCCTTTTGCAAAACTACATTCCAGTTGCGAACGGTCCAAAGGTTATTTTTGGCGGTTCAGACAGAGGAATAACTAAAGGCTATGGTATGATTTCTAATGGTAATGTATCATTTTCCGATGTAGCTTATGTGGAAGGATTACAACATAATCTGATAAGCATAAGTCAACTTTGTGATAAAGGATACATTGTTGATTTTCATAAAGATAAGTGTTTGATAAAGTCGGCTGAAAATCATGAAACGATTTTAACAGGCATTCGCTGTAGAAACATATTTTGTTTAAATTTTCTTTGTATATCATCTTCTACACCAGTATGTCTTTTGGCAAAAGATAGTGCATCTCTTGTTGACCAATGGCACAAGAGATTAGCACATATAAATCTCAAAACTATTAATAAATTGTTTTCTCAAAACTTAGTGCGAGATGCACCAGATGTTAAGTGCATTAAAGATAGACCTTGTCATGCATGTGTAAAAGGCAAGCAAACAAGAGCTACCTTTAAGAGCATTATTGGCAAAGATTCAACCAGGTGTTTATACCTGCTCCATATGGATTTGTTTGGTCCTTTGCAAATTAGAAGTTTAGGAGGAAAATCTTACACATTGGTTATTGTAGATGATTACTCTCGTTTTGCCTGGGTATTCTTTCTGAAACACAAGTCAGATACCTTTGACACTTTCACTAGTTTTGTCAGGCAAGTCCAGAATGAATTTAACTGTTCGGTGGTCAAAATCAGAAGTGACCATGGTACAGAATTTGAATCTGGAGCCATGACAGAATTCTGTGAAAGCCTCGGTATCTTTCATGAGTTTTCCTCTCCTCGAACTCCACAACAAAATGGAGTAGCTGAGAGAAAGAATAGAACACTTATTGAGGCTTGCAGAACCATGTTGAGTGACTCTTCACTACCTGAATATTTCTGGGCTGAAGCTGTCAATACTGCATGCCATGTGCAAAATAGAGCACTCATAAAGAAAAACCATGAAAAGACTCCTTATGAACTTCTAAAAGGCAAGAAACCGACCATTTCTTATTTTCGAATCTTTGGTAGTAAATGCTTTGTGCTAAACAATGGAAAGCATTACAAAACTAAGTTTAGTGAAAAGAGCTTTGAAGGTACTTTTGTAGGTTATAGTAGCCATAGTAGGGCATATAGAGTTTTTAATAGGAAAACTCTAGTGGTAGAAGAATCTATTAATGTTGTATTTGATGAGACGAGCATGCTTCAAGGCAGCTCCTCTAGCATTTCTTCTGTAGACACAGGTTCAAAGCTGCAGGACTTAAGCTTGGATCAGCCAGTTGAAGAAAATTCTCAACACTTCGTCAAGATTCCCCCAATAACTACCTATGAAGAAGATCATCCTGATGAAGAGCCAATCCAAGTGGAGGAAGATACTCCAACAGTAGAAGAAATTCCTATTGGTCCAAATCATGCAAGGAACCTCGGACTACGACAAATGAGGGATCATCCAGTTGATCAGATCATAGGAGATCCTCATGAAGGAATAAGGACAAGACGAGGTACCATTAACGAAAATATGCATTTAAGTTTTCTTTCGCAGGTCGAACCAAAGAAATTCCAAGAGGCAAATGAAGATCCATCCTGGATAATTGCTATGGAAGAAGAATTAAATCAGTTCAAACGCTGTAAGGTATGGACACTTGTTCCAAAACCCAAGGACAAAAATGTCATTGGAACAAAGTGGGTGTATAGAAATAAGCTGGATGAAGAAGGAACAATCATAAAGAACAAAGCCAGACTTGTAGCTAAATGATACAGACAAGAGGAAGGTATCGACTTCGATCAGACGTACGCTCCAGTAGCAAGGCTCGAAGCAATCAGACTCTTCCTTGCTTATGCTGCTTTCAAGGGTTTCACCGTATATCAAATGGATGTCAAGTCCGCTTTCCTAAACGGAGACATTAAAAAGGAAGTATACGTTGAACAACCCCTAGGTTTTGTTAATCCTGATCATCCCAATCATGTTTATTTATTACAAAAAGCTTTATATGGTTTGAAACAAGCTCCTCGAGCTTGGTATGAGACGCTGTCTAACTTTCTTCTTGAGAACAAGTTCACAAGAGGAAAGATAGATAAGACATTATTTCTTAGGGAAGTAAAAGGCAAGATTTTGCTAGTGCAAATATATGTCGATGACATCATATTTGGCTCTACGGACAATAACCTCTGCAAAAAGTTTTCTAAACTTATGCAAGGGAAATTTGAAATGAGCAGTATGGGTGAGCTGAAATATTTCTTAGGACTTCAAGTGAAACAGTCTGAAGATGGAATCTTCATTTCTCAGACAAAGTTTACCAAGGAGTTGATTAAGAAATTTGGAATGGAGAATGCAACCTCTATGAGGACTCCAATGAGCTCAGCTACGTCTCTGGACAAGGATGAGAAAGGGAAACCTTTTGATGAAACCAAGTACAGAAGCATAATTGGCTCTTTGCTCTACCTTACTGCCAGTAGACCTGATATAATGTTCTCTACATGTGTATGTGCTAGATATCAGGTGAACTCTAAGGAATCCCACTATACTGCCGCAAAGCGGATTTTGAGATACCTTAAAGGCACACCAAATCTTGGCTTATGGTACCCAAGAAGTAATGATAGCGAACTAATTGGTTTTTCAGATGCAGACTTTGCAGGTAGCAAAGACGACAGGAAAAGCACTTCTGGGACGTGTAATTCCTCGGAAGGAGACTTATTTCCTGGAGTAGCAAGAAGCAGAATTGTGTTGCAATATCAACCGCCGAGTCAGAATATATTTCTGCTGGCAGTTGTTGCGCACAACTTCTATGGATAAGAAATCAACTTCAAGACTACAACATGAAGATCAAAGACATTCCCATGTTTTGCGACTCTTCCAGTGCAATTGCTATCGCAAATAATCCAGTCTCTCACAGTCGGACAAAGCACATCGAGCTACGATATCACTTTATCCGGGAGCATGTGGAGATGGGTGATATAAATCTAAGTTATGTCCCCACGGATAAGCAAGTTGCAGACATATTCACGAAGCCACTGGATGAGACTAAGTTCTCTTTCTTCAAAACGGAACTTGGAATGCTCAACATGGAGTAATGATTAAGTCAAGCAAAACCATGAAGACATGAAGATTACAAAAATTCAGAACTTTTCCTGAAAACTTCAGGCATATGTCTCGAGAACTACATGTTGTCTCGGGAACTATCTGTTTTCTCGACAGCTCAAGTCACTTTAAAATCTCGACATCATCCAAAGGACTTCAGGGAACTCTCGAGACAGGCTGGTTCTCGCGAGACAAGTTTAAGATCTCGAGATATGGTGATGTCTCGAGATATGGGTTATCACTCGAGACATCAATGAAGGAAATAACTTGTTGAAACTCCTGAGTTCTCGAGACATACCCGATGTCTTGAGACATAGTTTTCTGTAAGAATTCCAAAAGTCAGGTACGCGCTATTTCCACTTTTAATTTTCTTCAAAATGTCACTTTAACGTCAAATCAAAATCATATATATATATATAAGAAATCGAAAACTTGATGTTCACGAAATCAAATTCCGAGAATTCCCCGACCTTTCGACTTTCTCTCGAGCGGCGACGGTTAGCGACATGTCTCAGTGCTCTCGGTGGCTCTCGATACTTCATCTTCTCCGTTTGACAGTTCTCCATCTCTTGCTTCAATGGCTCCTTCTTCTCATCCAAAGATTGGCGTCGGCAGTGAAGTCGTTCGCTCTGGAATCGCCGATTTATCCGAGGATTTCAAAAATCTTTTCTGCATGCTTGATGCCGCTGGTCTTTCATTCGTTCTGGAACATCCTTGCCGCGTGATGTTTGATGAGGTTGAAGAATTCTTTATCAACGTGAAACCTATTAAGGAAGGAAGAATGTTGATCTCTTTTGTTAAGGGTATCAAAATCAAAGTCTCTCCAAAGACTCTTACTAAGTATTTGCAAATGTCTGAAATAGAAGCTGAAGAAGATCTAGATGACAATGACTGGTTGAGAACAGCAAGGTACTGTGGTCTGAACTCAGATTTTTCTGCAGTTAAGAGGCATAAGATGAATGATGCAGGGAAGCTCCTGGTGGACATTATATTAAAAGTTCTATTCTGCAAGACAGGCACTCAAGGGCATGTGTCTGAAGAGACTTTTCTATTAATGGTTGGAATTGTGTCAGGGAAAAAGAGAGATTGGGCCTCAATCTTATTCTCCAATATCAAAGCTTGTATTAATTCTCCAAAATTTGCCCGGATCATCTCATTGTTCCTGAATCAATTCAACCCAGCTATCTTTGACATGTCTAAAGGTACAGTCATCCATCATCTCAAGAAGATCGATGTTATCTCTATACAGAGATGGGACATTCGAATAAAGAAGCCGGGAATGGCTAGTGCTACTTCTGAGGGGGAGACTCATCCGTCTGCAATTGCAAGTGAAGCAGAAATTCCTCCTCCTCGGATTCGTTCTAAAGCCTCAAGTCGTGCCAAGCTGCCAATCCGTTCTAAAGCAAAAGGTCAGCCCTCATCAGCTCCAACAGAACTCATTCCATCAGTGACACTGTCAGATACGTCAGATACTATCCCATCACCCTCACCTGTTCACACTCCAGATTCAGTTCACCACCACCTCCTTCTCCATCAGTTGTTGCAGCAGAAATTTCTTTAGCAAATGAGATAGTTTCAGCTGTTCTGAAGAATATTCAACAAGAAATATCTGAAGGGCACAGTCCCAGTGGCCAACGGGCAGGGTCTGGTGCTGATTATGTTTTTGAAGACGATGATGATATGTCAGTTCATGAATTAACACCTCCCCTAGTACATGTTGAGGGGGAGTCAGAGTTTGACACAACCAAGAATGCTCCAGATGAGCTAGGTTGTGCAGAACATAATAAGGTTCATTCTCTTGAGATTGAAGAAATCCCTGATGATGCTCCTGGTGCTACCCCTGCTGCTACTCTTCCATCCTCTCATCCTTCCCCTCCAATCCTTGATGCAGATTCTCTTCTGGGAAAGATTGAAGCTATGCTCAAGAAGCAAAGTGAACAGTTTGAGAACTCTTTGACAACTGTTCACAGGAAGATTGCCTCCGTTGAAAGTGAACTTGGCAGGGAGTTAGCTAAAATCAAATCAAATTATGAAAATCTCTCTGAATTGATGTGCCTGGGAAGCAAACAAATTGAACATGCAACTAAAGGTGTAGGCACAGTGTTGGAACAGACTGTAATAGTAACCAAGCTTCAACAATCTATGGTTAATGATGCAGAAGCTAACACCTTCAGGATTGTTGATGAGGTGGGTCATTTCAAAGATGATACTATCCAAACCCTATCTGTAGAAGTCAGAAAGGGGGAGGAAAATATAGTAGCTCAAATGACAGACTTGATTGAAAGCTCTGTATCTGCTCTTCAAAGCTCATGGAAATCTCAGTTTGATCAGTTCTCTTCCAGGGTGCTGAAGCAAGTTGCTGATATTAATGCTTATTCCTTCAAAACAGCAACGTGGCTTCATAATCAGATTTTTCCTGAGTTAGCAATTGATCCAGATGTTCCTGTTCCTCAGTTTTCTCCAAGGCCAGAAGAACTACTTGGGAAGGCTCCTTTAGTTGTAGATCAATCTGATAGGGCTGGGACCAAAAGAAAAAGAATGTTTGGTGAAGGTCCTTCTGCTATTCGATCTGTTCCAAGTTCTAGCTCTACAGGTCAGTGCAAAGCTAAGGTTGAGAAGGGTTTTCCAAAAATCTGGAGCCCAGTCTCAAAAGACATAATTCTTGAAACCTATAAGTTAGTTCATGAAGGCAAAATGAATAGATCTGAATGCTACAACTCTCAAGAATGGGAAAAACATGAGACAGCTCAAAGGAAGAGAAGAATTCATTTCAGGGCTTTTGGTTATAATAATTCTGATGCTCCGGATCCACCTCCGTTTTACCATCCCAAGCCTTATGCTTATTTCTCCAGACAAGAAGAAAAGATGAAAAGAAGATCTTGAAGGATAATGCTGATGCTGTCAAGACATATTTTGTTTTGGTTCTGATTTTGTTGAACATCAAGTCTTCTTAACAATTCAATTTAGACATATATATATATATAATTGTTGATTTGATGTTCTCTACTTATTCATTTTCATATCATTGTGTAGTGTAGCATATTTATTCTATATTGTTGTAATTCAACTTAGTATATAGGGTTCTGACTTCTACAAATAGGGGGAGATTGTTGGAAATTGTAATCACAATTACCTTGATTTGTGAGAAGTCACCCTTAAACTAAGATTGAATTGCATTTGTATTTGATATGCTTTTCCAGTATTGTCTTGCAGATTATCATTGCTAAGTGTAACTCAATGTCAGGTCACAATGGGTCTGCAAACACAGTTTCATACAATGTAATTCTTCATTATATGAAACATGGTGATGACTCATGTGTGATCTCTCTATTGGGGTACACTTATTTTTCAAGACTATTGAAGGCTTTGGAGTGCGGTTGCAGCATGTGTTCAAGAGAAGAAAAGAAAATTGTTGAAAACAATTTTTTCTAAGGACATGTCTCGAGAGATCATGTATGTCTCGAGAGTTCTGACATGTCTCGAGAGGCAAGTTCTTTGGATCTCGGTATTTCTGTTCTTGATGACTCGAGAGATCAAGCATGTCTCGAAAGACCTTATGTCCGAAATCTTTGTAATGTCTCGAGAGATCATCGAGTTCTCGAGACATCTCTTTCCTGCTCTCTTTGCTTCATATTTCGAGAGATCCCTCATGTCTCGAGAGAACCCTTATGTCTCGAGAATTCTGTTCGAAATATTTTCTAATTTGTTTCCTCTGTTCTTGTCGTTTCGTAAACGCTCTCTCCCGATCCTAACGGCTATATTGAGTGCATTTAAGGCCGGTTTAACCCTTAATTGCTTCCCTCTATATATAGGATCGCTCTTGAGTTATTGATAACAAGTTTTTCGAATCATTCTCAAACCCTAATTTCTCTCCCGATCAAAAAGAACGTGAAAAGCGCCGCCTCGCCGTCGTCTACGATCGGAGATCGATCTACTCATTGGAGTTGCCGATTTCTATCAAGAAGGATTCGATTGATCCGTGTTCTGATTCTACAATCTCTATTGGATCGTTTCGGATTGCCAAAGACAGATTTGAAGGATCGTTGTTCTTCCTCATCGTTCTCAAAAGCTATTCAAGAAGAAGGAAGAAAACGCCTCTGTTATTCAGATCTGGTATCTCATTGTTCAACACCTTTTATCATTTATTGTAGGAGTTGTTATCTCCGAGTTGTAGGAGAGGTTGTTCTCCGAGTTGTAGGAGAAGTTTTCTCCGAGTTGTAAGAGAGGTTCTCTCTGAGTTTGTAGGAGTTTGACTCCGAGACTGTAGGATCGTTCTTGATCCGAGTTTTAGTGAGTAGTCAAGTCTAGCTGTGGTGCTAGATTGGCGAGGCCAGCAGTGGAGTACCCAAGTACGGGGAACCACTATAAATTCCTGGTGTTATCTGTGGCTGTGATTTATTTTGTGTGCTGTGCTTTACGTTTAATTTTTAATTCCGCAAAAGACGTAGAGATCACCTATTCACCCCCCTCTAGGTGATTTAGCTAGGCAACTAGATACTTCAAAAAGACCTAAAAACGAAGTTAGGGCGGAAGAATTCGTGAAAACGCGTATTTATAGAAAGCAGAATTTTGAACGGGCACGATCAGTGGCGCACGACCAGTGATCGTGCGTGAAGGAATGCCAGTGATAGTGCGCGAAGAACCTGTAGCAAAGTCCCGGACTGCAAAATGGCGCACGATCAGTGGCGCACGACCAGTGGTCGTGCGCACTAATGTCCAGTGCTCGTGCGATGTGCCGGACAGGCCCATTTTAAGTGAGAATTAATGCACGATCAGTGGCGCACGACTAGTGGTCGTGCGCACTAATGTCCAGTGCTCGTGCGCAGTGTTCCTATGCAGTTTTTGCGCACCGGAACACTCGCACAACCCCCGTATCAACATGAAAGATCGTCGGGCCATGCAAATGGGCATTCCACACATTTTCAAATATAGAAATTAAATTGCAACATAAAGCATGAGCAAGATAAACATAAAAATACAACGAAACGGGCTTAAAAGTGCACATAGCATGGAATATCAAATATGAATGAAAACATGCCTAAAGTGTAGTGCAAAGACTAGATAATCGGCCCAAATGAGTCCGAAAATATGTATATAATTGGGACTCATCAGGACACAGCGGAACGCGCTGATGAGTGGCCGTCCGAAGATGGCGCTGTAGCTTCTTGGAGCGTCCACTATGACAAAACGGCAGTTCCTGGACTGCCCACCCAGGGTCACATGAAGTCCTACTCCCCCTTCTACTTCTTTCCTCTCCCCCGAGAATCCAAACAGAGGGCCATCCGAGGCCAACACCCTTCTGGGCTCCACCTCCATCCTGTCAAACGCCTTCTTGAAGATGACGTTGACCGAACTCCTGTTGTCCACTAGGATTCGGGAGACGGTGAAGTTCTCGATCACCGTCTGAATGACCAGCGCGTCGCAGAACGGGTCCTCATAGCCCGGCATGTCCTTCTAGGTGAAAATGATTTTTTCGGCTGGGGGTGGAGCGGTGGATGTTGAAGCTATGATCCAGCGATAGATGGTATGGTGGCTAGCCTTGCGGGTCGCCTCCACCCCTACCCCGCCATGGATCACCCCGATCCCTCCCCTATTCCCCACATCGTTTCTATCCTCACACCTTTCCTCATCCTCCTCTCGAGTCTCGACTTCCACGATCCTCACTGGCTGCAGCTGCTGTGGCGTGGGCGCTCTGCCCCTCTTCACTTCCAGGAACTCCGGGCAGGTGTCCGTTGAGTGACCTTCCTCATCATGGAATATACAATATGGCAACGTCACCTCCCCTGCATCGACCTCCGCCATCCTATTCCTTCTCCTCCTAACTGCTGTTGTTTCCACCTCGCCTCTCCTTCCTCTTCCTCTTCCTCGGCCAGTTGCCATGGCCTGTTGAGGTCGGGGAGGCATCTGCATCGGACCCTGCCTCCACCCTAACTGGGGGGGGTCTCCATTGACCTCCGAAATGGTTACCCCTTCCTGGGCCGTAACCCCTTCCCTGCCCTTGCATTCCTCCGCCTTGCGGCCTCCATCCCCCCTCCGGGGCCCGGGGCTCTTCCCTTCTCCTGACCTCCTGCTGCCTCACCTCCGGCTCACTGAGCTTTGCTAGCCTCTTGGTGAGCTCTGGGTTGGCTTCTTCACTCGCGACTTCCTCCGACACCCTCTCCATCAGCTCCTCATAGGAGACGGGGGCCTTTCTCTTCAATGCCATCTTGAAGAAACTCTCTTTCAACCCGACCGTGAAGGCGAGTTGGAGTGCAAACCCGGGCATCTCCTGAGTGAGCTGCACTTCCTCCTGGAACCGATCGGCATATTGAGCCAACGACTCCCTGGGTTCCTTCTTCACTTTGAAGAGGGAATCAGCGTCCTTCTTCCTCTTTTTTGAGGTCGAGAACCTCAGCAAAAAACTTCGGCGCAAATCCTCGAACGCGTAGATTGATCCTGCAGGGAGCTGATGGAACCAGTCCCTGGCCTTCTCCTTGAGGGTGACTGCAAAGAACCGACACTTGAAGGCATCTGACATCGGCCTGATGGAGACCGAGTCTTCGAAACTCTGCAGGTGCTGGACAGGGTCATCCCTACCGTTGTAGTACACCCGATCCCACTCTCCAAACCCCCCTGGGACGGGTGCGGAAAGCACCAGCTCGCAAAAGGGGCTTCCCCCTCCTGTCACTTTTTCTGGCTCCACTCGCCCCCCAATCTCTCTCGCCAAACTTGAGCTCGTCGGGACTGCACTCGCGAGGGCGGTGCTCGCCTGAACCACCCCGATCGTCGCCGCATCCTCTTGGTGCGCACTCGCCTGCGCCACGCTCGCTGGGACGGAGCTCGTTGGCACTGAGCTCACCGGCACGGAGCTCACCGGCACGGAGCTCGCCAGACTGGCGAACAACACTCGCCCTTCCCTGTCCTGACCTAACCCCACGGCAACTTTCTTTCCAGCCCTTCCCCCTGGAGCATTCTCGCCGACCGTTGTAGGGGGAGGGGTCGCCCGAGGTGTTGGGGTCGCAAACTCGCTTCGCAGAGCTGTGACTGTGAACCCCAAGGTGTCGAGCACCACCTTTCTGAAATCTGCGAGCATTCTGGCCATCGCCTCCTGAGGTGTCTCGCCGAACTCGCCTTGCTCTTCATCTCCCGCCATAACCCTTCTCTGGAACTTTCTTGAACCAGCCACACTCCACGCTCACCGCACCAAAATGTTGAAACCGATTTCTCGGTCTCTTGTGGAGCTCGGGGCCCTCAACGAATCGAGGGGCAGCTATCCCTTATTGGTCCCTCGGAAGAGGTAGGCAAATAACCCGGACAAAGAACAAAGACCTTAGTCTTAGCGAGGAGGTCCCTCCACTAACCCGAAAGATCGTTGAGCGCTTCCCCTCCCAAGCCAAAGCTAAGACTTGGGCACCTTGGAGAGCTAGAGAGCCCAAACAAAAGCGACCTAAGGAGAGAAGAAGGCTCAAAGATTCTGAACCGGTCCTCTTCCAAGGTGCCCTTTGAGGTCTATTTATAGATTTTAGTTTTGTGGTCTGTCAATAGCCAAATCCTGCTGTTCATTCTTACTATCCGCACACCAGATTGGTCTGCTAACAACCAAACTCCGATGTTTGGAGAGGCTAACCGCAGACCGCCGGGGGCCTCCTGGTAAAAATCCCTTCCTGGACTTTTACTGGGCGAGTCAGCCCGCTTCGCGACCTCCCTTGCGAGTGGAGCTCGCGAGCCTCTGGGTTGGCGAGCCCCAGAATTGCTATCGGCTCATTACCTGGCTCGCTCACCTACACTACCTTGGCTGGGACCTCCCTTGCGAGTGGAGCTCGCGAGCCTCTGGGTTGGCGAGCCCCAGAATTGCTATCCGCACTTAATCTAGGCGGGTTCGCCTGTCCTGGCTCGCCTCACCGGGGTTCGCCCATCTTGGCTCACCTCACCGGGGTTCGCCCATCTTGTCTCGCCTTCTTGGATGTGAACCATCTGACCATTACTGGCGAACATCGGGGTTGTACAGTGCCAGATTCTGCGCTACTTCGGGATAGTCCCCGCCCAGATCAACCCAAATGGCGTGGCGATGATCATTGGGTTCCTCTGCTTCCTACGAGAAGAGATATGATCGCATTTGATCTCTCCATCTTCGGGAGGGTCTTCCACTTTAGGGTGACAGGCGAGGGCATCATCTTTTTGTGCAGCCATGTCTGCGTGCTAGTCGGTACATCGAACACGAATCATCGTTGGGGAGAGCGACTAGTCGTCGTTAGTAGTGACTTTGGGGCTATCCCAAGCTCGTCCTTCAAGCCGCCGGAGAGCGCCTTCATTGTTCCCTACCTGGAGGAGACCAGGGAGAAGTTGCTCGACTTCTTCCGGAATCGCCGCCTTGATGTGGTCTTCTGGAGGAGGTGAGTAGATGAACTCGCAGAGGTCTTCGCAGGCGAAGGTATTCTTCTGAGCGGGTAGCGATTATAATCGCCTCTTTGTCTTCAACTGGCGACTAATCGCTTTGCCTTCTGTCTTCTGCAATTATTCGCACCTTACCGTGCGAGCTCCTTCCCATGGCGATGAAGGTGGTGACTTTCTACCAAGGGGGCGCAGGGACCTCGGCCTATGAGGTTGGGGGTTCCTCCCCGATTGATTCGTCTCCATGAGGCGATGAGACCATGGTCGCCGACGATGAGGTCGGGACCTCTAAGAAGTGGAAGGGAAAAGGCAGAGTCTCGGAACCTGCGAGGAAGAAGAAAGAGGTCGCGCACAGGGACCTGGGGGCGAAGGCTGATCCTGCAGAGGCTGGCGATCCTCACAGCCATCCGCTCTTTATTGAGGGCACCCACGGCGAGGATGCTTATGGTCACCCATTGGTGACCTGGGCGGAGCGCGCCCACGAGGTGACTCTCAGCTCCAACATCCCCGCTTGGTCGGAGGATTGGGAGGATAGAGATGAGGAATTTGATGTAATGTTCGCGCTCTATGGTCGCGCGGATGCCGAGGTTCTGCAGGAGGCATCTGCTGATTATCTGGACCACCAGAGCTCGCACTTTTTATTGCGATCTGCCGAGCTGAGACATGCGACGGTGAGGCGGCTGCTTGAGTATGAGTAGATGATCAAGGTGCAGAGTATGAAGCTCATCTCCTTGGGGAAATAGGCCGCCAAGTGCAAAGAATATGAGGTACTCGCTCACCGCTCTGCTCGCTTATGGAATACTCGCCTATTTGTGCCGACTATTACGTTAATATTTTTTTCTTCTCATGCTTGCAGGCTGCCGAGATAGTGACATCGAAGAAGGTGTCCCAGCTGGAGAAGGAGCTGGAAGACACTCGGTTGGCCTTGGAAGCTGCCCAAGTTCGTATTTCCGAGCTATAAACTCACCCTGCTGAGCAACAGCCATCGGCGGTGGGCCCCTCCATGGTCGACAAGCAGATCAGTGTTGAAACCGATTTCTCGGCCTCTTATGGAGCTCGGGGCCCTCACCGAAATGAGGGGCAGCTAGCCCTTACCGGTCCCTCGGGAGAGGTAAGGCCGACAACTGGAGCAAGGAACGAAGACCCTAGTCTCAGCGAGGAGGTCCCTCCACTAACCCGGAAGATCGTTGAGCGCTTCCCCTCCCAAGCCAAAGCTAAGACTCGGGCACCTTGGAGAGCTAGAGAGCCCGAACCAAAGCGACCTAGGGAGAGAAGAAGGCTCAAAGATCATGAACCGCCCTCCCTCCAAGGTGCCCTTTGAGGTCTATTTATAGATTTTAGTTTTGTGGTTTGTCAATAGCCGAATCCCGCTGTCCAGTACTACTATCCGCACACCGGATTGGTCTGCTAACAGCCAAACTCCGCTGTTTGGAGAGGCTAACCGCAGACCACCAGGGGCCTCTTGGTAAAAATCCCTCCCTGGACTTTTACTGGGCGAGCCGGCCTGCTTCGAGGTCTTCCTCGCGAGTGGAGCTCGCGAGCCTCTGGGTCGGCGAGCCCTCGAATTACCATTATCACGTTACATGGCTCGCTCGCCTGCACTACCTCGGCGAATCCCAAAATGGCTATCCGCACCCCGAGATGGCCTTCCTCGCGAGTGGAGCTCGCGAGCCTGCACTACCTCGGCGAATCCCAAAATGGCTATTCGCACCCCGAGATGGCCTTCCTCGCGAGTGGAGCTCGCGAGCCTGCACTACCTCGGCGAATCCCAAAATGGCTATTCGCACCCCCAAAATGGCTAACTGTACCCCAAGATGGCCTTCCTCGCGAGTGGAGCTCGCGAGCCTGCACTACCTCGGCGAATCCCAAAATGGCTATCCGCACCCCGAGATGGCCTTCCTCGCGAGTGGAGCTCGCGAGCCTGCACTACCTCGGCGAATCCCAAAATGGCTATTCGCACCCCGAAATGGCTAACTGTACCCCAAGATGGCCTTCCTCGCGAGTGGAGCTCGCGAGCCTGCACTACCTCGGCGAATCCCAAAATGGCTATCCGCACCCCGAGATGGCCTTCCTCGCGAGTGGAGCTCGCGAGCCTGCACCACCTCGGCGAATCCCAAAATGGCTATTCGCACCCCGAGATGGCCTTCCTCGCGAGTGGAGCTCGCGAGCCTGCACTACCTCGGCGAATCCCAAAATGGCTATTCGCACCCCGAAATGGCTAACTGTACCCCAAGATGGCCTTCCTCGCGAGTGGAGCTCGCGAGCCTGCACTACCTCGGCGAATCCCAAAATGGCTATCCACACCCCGAGATGGCCTTCCTCGCGAGTGGAGCTCGCGAGCCTGCACCACCTCGGCGAATCCCAAAATGGCTATTCGCACCCCGAAATGGCTAACTGTACCCCAAGATGACTTTCCTCGCGAGTGGAGCTCGCGAGCCTGCACTACCTCGGCGAATCCCAAAATGGCTATCCGCACTTACTCTGGGTGGGCTCACCCACGCTACCCTTGCCGAGCTTCAAAGGAGCTGGTTACCTTCTCTCCGCTGGGCTCGCTCGTCTTCGGAGAGAAGTGTTCTTCCTTGGCTAGCTTCGCCGGAGTTCATGGTCCCCCCCTCTGGGCTCGCCTCCTCGAGCCATTTCTTCCTGGCGAACATCGGGGTTGTACACAATCCCCGCTCTTCGCGAGGTTGCCCTAAGCTCGCGAAGATACATCCAACCCCTGGTGTTCGCTGATTCTGCTGACGTGGCGGGAATCTTTTTGGTGGGTCCCATGCCTGAAACTATAAATACTGTCCACCGTGGCTTGTGGTCAAGCCTTTTCTTCTCCTTCTTTCTCGCCGAAACCACTCCTCCTTCAGAATGTCTACCAAGCAGAGCGCGTTGGAACGGCTGAAGGCTTCCAGGGAGATGGCGAAAGCTCGGGCCGCCGAGCGCAACGCCTAGATGTTCAACCCTGCCACCTCCCCTTCCCCCCAGACTAAGAAAGCTAAGTCGGTTAGGAGGTCGCCGGGGGAGGACGCGGCATCGCCACCTGACTCGTCCCCTCCGTCGAATACCAAGCTCGCACAACAGGTATCCTTTGTCTAAAGCCTTTACATCGACTCCTTGCTCATCTCCTTTCTTCTCGCAGAATCTTCCACCTGAGGACCGCATGGCGAGCCTTGTGCTGACGACTTCCCATGCTTCGTCCCCCGCGAAGCTGGGATCGCTAGATGCTGGGGTCGGGACCTCGTCCCAACAAGCGCCCCTCTCGCAACCTCGTAAGTCACTCGCGTCCTCCTTTATCTCTGCTTAAGCCCAGGCGATATCTACGCGTTTTTGGTCCATGTAGGTACCCCGCCACCGAGCCCCAAGGAGAAAGGCTCCACACCGGTGAACTCGCCGGTCCCGTCTAAGGTTAATGTGGCGACCCCTGGCTTCGGTCTGATGGGCAGGCGAAGTCCAGGCGGCTCGCTTCTCGACGGTGCCCAAGTCGCGGAGAGAGTGGCATACCCTCCTGGTCTGGGGAAACCCCATGTCTCGGGATTCCGCGGAAACTTCCAGGGTCGGCCGGAGTCTTCGCGCAACCCCCGTCGCGAGTCCCCCTCCACGCCAGGTTAGCCTGTTTTCGCGAGCTCCCATCTCTCGCTCGCCCTCAGATCTTACTAACTCCTCATTGAAAACCCAGGAGCCACCCCTGAGTCAGAGCACGGGAGGATGGAGATGTCACCACCGCCTTCGCCTAGCCAGATTGAAGATTTCTTGGGTGACCCCGGCGACCCCATGCGGATGAAGAGTCGGGTGTCCGAGGTGTTTCAGAAGCACGGCATGATGTTACGCGAGCTGGAAGAGCGGTATGACGCGGACCGGGCTGCCTTTGACGAGAGATTCGCCGTGTTGGAAGACACGAATGCGCGCTTGATCGCCGAGGCGGAGCCGGTGCCTCGCGCAGATGTTACCTCGCCCGGCGTGCACATCTCGCGGGGCGAGGATCAAGCGCACCTGATCCTGCGCGAGTTTAAAGCGCTTCGCGAATACCATTATCCGAGAGTGCCGCCGCGTGCGGGGAAGCGAGGCCGGGGTCGCTGGAAGTGGCTTCCTTACCCCTGAGACCGCCGCGGGTTGAATGCTACTATCCCCTTATTTTTATTTCTTTTATGATGTCTGTTTGAACAATATTTGGTGTGGTAATATTCGCGAGTCCGTCGCGACTCGCCTTTTATCGTTTTTCCCTTTTTAACTTTTTCCCTTTACTTCTGTGCTGTGCATGGAGTTTATTCGGTTTGTCCGCTGTGTTTGACATGATCGCCCTCGCGGAGCGCTTGCAAGCTTCTGTATAATGCTATGCCCGGAACCCCTTTCCTCGCGGGCCGGCCTTGGACGAGATTTAGTTATCGCGCGACGACGAGCCCTGGCTCCTAAGACTGTAGCCCCTTTGAGTAGAAATTTATTTTATTTTAGCTATCCGCACTCCCGACGCTTCGGTTCCCGTGCCCACCCGAATTTCTTATAAATAGTTTGGATTCACTCTCCCACCTGTCGCATTTATTTCTCCCGTCTTCTCGCGCCTACGCTCATCTCCGCTCTCGCAAGATCGTGTTCGCGTTCGCTGCTCGTAAGTTTCCTTTTCCTGACTCGATGCGGACGAATCAGCAAGTGGGAATGGATGGCGAGAGCGAGGGGTGGTCAAAATGCGCCTCAGCGTTTCAAGCCCACGAGTTCTACTGCGCGAACATCACGGCAGAGGAGTACAAACATGCCGTCGATCATTACCTCCGGGAGGGTTACTCGGCTCGCTGTCCAAGCGAGAGATCTACCTTGAACGAGACCGAGGCTGACGAGCTCGCGATCCTAGTCGCTCACTTCGAGAATGGGTTGCGACTCCCATTATGGCCTGAAATCCGTCAGGTATTTCGCTTAATCTTCTCGCCGCTTCGTGTCCGTTATCGCAACTCTCACCGTTCTCTGTAGGTGTTGCGGTATTATGGGGTGTTGCCGAGCCAGTTGACCCCGAATGCGATCGCGGACATTGTCGCGTTCGCCTGTTACCTGCGGGAAGAGAGGATCGAGTTCAGCCTCCTCGTCTTCCGCAAGGTATTTTCCTTCCGCGCCTTCCGAGACGGGACTACCTATTTCGCAAGTCAGCACGTCACCGTCTGTGAGGCGGTGAACAAGAGTCACTATTGGACCCAGAAGTTCCTCCTAGTGAAAGGACCCTTCGGCAACCTCCACTTCACCCCCATCCAGCGGGATGACGCCACTTACCGCCCTCCGAGCTCGCTGGGCGGTGCCGACGCCAAACTCCTCCAATATCTCTCCGGCAAAAACTTTGAAGTCGCCTATCTGCGGCGCAACGTCGATTCGTTACTCGCCATTCCTCAAGGGGAAGGTAGGGCTCGCTCGCGCCTCACTTTCCTTTCCTTTCTTCGTCGTATAACGCTTACTTTACAGGTGAGCGCGAGGTCCCCGTCAATCCCCCGCACGCGCAAGGCGTCACTCTCACGGTGGACACTCTCGTGACTGCAGCGGCAGAGGCTTGTCGCGACCTTCCCGCCGTCGGGTCCGGCAAGAAGCGGCCCCCTTCTGCGAGTCAGCCGGGTTCGCGGTCCTCCAAGAAGGTGAAGGGAAAGACCCCCGCTACTAAGGATAGGAGCGCGGTCGTCTATCTAAGCGAGACCGACGGCTCGCCTCCTTCCCCTGCGGAAAAGCCTGACCCCCCGGTGGACCAGGGTGCTGGGAGTTCTTCCGTGACCCCCCAACCCAAAGGCCACAGGAACTTCGGTCTAGGCGAGAAAGTTTCTGACATCCTCGGTGAACCCCTGCTCGCCTGGGACCCCAAGGCCAACCGGATATCCTGCTCCACCCTTCACCCTTCCTGGGTGGAGCTTGGTAAGGCCGGGGAGGAGGCGTTCTCCATTTCCTTCGGCTTATATGGCCGCGAGGATGCCGCCGGCTACAAAGAGATGGGGCCCAGACAGCTGGTCTATGAAGAAATGCGAGCCCAATTCCGCTCGACGGAGCTCGCACATATGGCGGGGCGCCGATATCTGCAGGCGGACAGGGACATCCGCGCGTACAGGGAAGAGCTGAAGAAGGCTCGCGAGGAGATCAAAGGCCTCAAGGAGAGAGAGGAAGTGACGGAAAGCCTTCTCGCCGGGATGCAGGGCAAGATGGTAAGTGACCCTCGGGTCTCTTTTCTTTGCCGTTTGCGATCTCTAGCCTTCTCCTAACTCGTTTGATGCTCAGGATGCCGACGTAGCCACCAAGCTCCTCGCTCGCAACGGCGAGCTGGAGTTGGAGAATACCATGTTGAAGGCTCGAGTGGATGAGCTGGTTCGCAGCGTGCTACCTCCCTCTCCTGGGCGAGTCGGCTCCCAACAGAGGGCTGCCGAAAGTGAGGAGCAGAGGCGGCGAGACGCACAGGAGGTCGCCAACCTTGTTTTCACGACCCTTAAGGATGCGAGCCTGCTTGCCGAGGACGCGATGGAGTTCACAGCGGAAGACGTCTGTCCGGACCTCTTCGCCTTGGCGCCATGGTTGGGGACTCGCAAAGATGGCGAGGGCCCCCCAAAATGAACTCCCTTCTTCTTCCCCCCTTCTCGCGAATGTATATCATTCTTTTTGGGCTGGCGAGATTGCTGCTGAACATAGGAGGGCCTTGGGTGTGATAGTTACAACTTTTTGTTAACATTTATGATCATGCTTGTGTTTATTTCTTCTCTTGTGGATTTCTTTTTCAACTTCATAACTAATCGTTACGTGGTAGTGTTCTCGGGGGGCTCGCGAGCGCGCGTATCTGGGCTCGCCTCGCCGAGGTTTTCTTTTTATGGGTCTCGCGAGCCCGGGTTATCGCCGCCCGCGAGTACTGCCCGACGAACCTAACTTTGGCGAGCATGGACAGGTATCCCGTGAGCTGAGATTCCCTGTCTTTAGTATTTCAACCTGTCACCTTAGGCCTTATCAGCCTCGACCCAAATCCTTCTGGCTCTAATACTTCAACCTGTTATCTTAGCCCTTGACCCTTATTGCTAGCCTTGCCAGCCTTTCCAGAGGTCACCCAGAACCCCCCGTCTAGGTGAAAGCCCGGGAGCGGAATCGATCTGGGGCACTCCAGCACCAACATATCCAACCTTGCCAGCCTCTCCAGAGATCAACCAGAACCCCCCGTCTAGGTGAAAGCCCGGGAGCGGAATCGATCTGGGGCACTCCAGCACCAACATATCCAACCTTGCCAGCCTCTCCAGAGATCAACCAGAACCCCCCGTCTAGGTGAAAGCCCGGGAGCGGAATCGATCTGGGGCATTCCAGCACCAACATATCCAACCTTGCCAGCCTCTCCAGAGATCAACCAGAACCCCCCGTCTAGGTGAAAGCCCGGGAGCGGAATCGATCTGGGGCATTCCAGCACCAACATATCCAACCTTGCCAACCTCTCCAGAGATCAACCAGAACCCCCCGTCTAGGTGAAAGCCCGGGAGCGGAATCGATCTGGGGCACTCCAGCACCAACATATCCAACCTTGCCAGCCTCTCCAGAGATCAACGAGAACCCCCTGTCTAGGTGAAAGCCCGGGAGCGGAATCGATCTGGGGCATTCCAGCACCAACATATCCAACTTTGCCAGCCTCTCCAGAGATCAACCAGAACCCCCCGTCTAGGTGAAAGCCCGGGAGCGGAATCGATCTGGGGCACTCCAGCACCAACATATCCAACCTTGCCAGCCTCTCCAGAGATCAACCAGAACCCCCCGTCTAGGTGAAAGCCCGGGAGCGGAATCGATCTGGGGCATTCCAGCACCAACATATCCAACCTTGCCAGCCTCTCCAGAGATCAACCAGAACCCCCCGTCTAGGTGAAAGCCCGGGAGCGGAATCGATTTGAGGCACTCCAGCACCAACATATCCAACCTTGCCAGCCTCTCCAGAGATCAACCAGAACCCCCCGTCTAGGTGAAAGCCCGGGAGCGGAATCGATCTGGGGCATTTCAGCACCAACATATCCAACCTTGCCAGCCTCTCCAGAGATCAACCAGAACCCCCCGTCTAGGTGAAAGCCCGGGAGCGGAATCGATCTGGGGTATTCCAGCACCAACATATCCAACCTTGCCACCGCAGCAGTCAAAAGCACAACAAACGAAAGTAAGATATTGGTTGAATGACATAATAATGTTTTCAAGGGTAGAATCGCTTCAAGTCATCCCCACTCCGAGCCCGGTCAAGGGGTATCCCTTCCACATCCTGGAGGTGATACCCCCCCGACTTGAGCACCTCGCTTACAATATATGGGCCTTCCCAGTTGGGGTTAAGCTTACCCACTGTGGCCCCTCTGCCGGCCGCATCAACCTTCTTCAGGACTAAGTCCCCTTTCTGAAAGTGTCTGATCCGGATATGTTTGTCAAAATTTCGAGCCATCCGCCGCTTGACCTCTTCCTGCCTGATGGTGGCCAAGTCCCGGAGTTCTTCCACCAGGTCCAGGGACAGCCTCTGTTCTGCATTGTTACCTTCTAGCCACTCTTCGTCCCCCTCGCTCGCAGCGGTCACCCGGGGGGTCTTTACCTCAAACTCTATGGGGAGGACGGCTTCGGACCCGTGAGAGAGCTTGAATGGAGTCTCCCCGGTGGCGGTATTCGGAGTAGTCCTCATTGCCCAGAGAACGGAGGGTAGCTGTTCCACCCAGTTTCCTCGAAGGTTCTCCACTTTCTTTTTTAGGAGGTTGACGATTATTTTGTTTGCCGCCTCCACCTGCCCATTGCTCCTCGGGTGATGGACCGAAGCGAACCTGAGGTCGATGCCGAGCTGAGTGCAAAAGCCGACAAATTCTTCACTCGCAAACTGTGGCCCATTGTCCGTCACTATAGCTAGAGGGAATCCGTGCCTGCAAATTATTTCCCCCCACACAAAATTCCTTACAACCTGAGAGGTTACCTTGGCAAGTGCTTTCACCTCTACCCACTTGGAGAAGTAGTCGATCATGACCAACAGGAATTTCCTCTGGCCGCTGGCTTGGGGGAAAGGACCGACCAGGTCCAATCCCCATATGGCAAAGGGCCAGGGGGCCGTGATGGTCCGGAGTCTTTGGGCTGGGAGGAGTTGGAGCGGAGCATAGAGCTGGCATTTTGGACATTTCCTTGCGAATTCAGCCGCGTCTTTGCTGAGAGTGGGCCAGAAGTAGCCTTGCCTCAACACTCTCCCTTCCAGGGTCCGACTCCCGGAGTGACTGCCGCATTCCCCGGAGTGGATTTCTTCCAGCACTCTCGGGACCTCCTTCTCGGAGACACAACGGGCCAGGAGTCCCGAGAGGGTCTTTCTATATAGCCCCCCTGCATGCAAAGAGTAATAGGCGGACTTATACCTGAAGTGTCTCTTGTCCACCTCCTCTTCAGGGAACTGCCCGGAGGATAGGAAGGTGATGAACGGGTCCATCCATGAGGCTTGTTGATCCACTTCCATCAATTCTCCTTCCTCGATGGAGGGCCGGAAGAGTTCCGAAGTCGTGCCCCCCGCTCGGGGACCGAACTTGGCTAGGAGATCCGCCTGAGTGCTCTCCTCCCTCGGTACATGCTTAATTGAGAAGGTGCGGAACTGCCCGATGACTCCCTTAACCTTTTCCAGGTATAGCAAGAGGGTCGGGTCCTTTGCCTCAAACTCTCCTTTGATCTGGCATGCTACCACCATGGAGTCCGTGGAGACCTCCACGTCCTGCACACCCAGTTCTCGGGCCAGTCGAAGGCCTGCTATCACTGCCTCGTACTCGGCCTGGTTGTTGGTAATTGGGAAATGGATGTTTAAGGCTTGTTCAATCCGAGTCCCTTGAGGACTCACTAGGATTATTCCCCCTCCATAGGAGTACCTTCCCGACGCTCCATCTACCAACATCTTCCATGCTTCTGGAGGAGGTGGCTCGTGCTCCCCCACTTCAGCTGCATAGTCGGCCATGAAGTCTGCCACCGCTTGAGCCCTGATGGACGTCCTGGGCACGAATGTGATATTGAATTCGCTCAGCTCCACGGACCACTTCGCCAACCTTCCTGAGTGCTCCACCCCTTCCATGATTTTGCGGAGCGGGTGGTCCGTCACTACTTTAATTGAATGGGCTTGAAAGTAAGGTCGGAGCCTCCGCGCTGACACCACCAATGCGAAGGCCAATTTTTCCAAAATTGGATACCGGAGCTCTGCCTTCTTCAGCACTCGGCTGACGCAGTAGATTGGGAACTGTTTCTTCCCCTCCTCTCGGATCAGCACGGAACTCACTGCTTCGGATTCTACCCCCAGGTATAGAGATAGGTCTTCCCCTGGCCTCGGTCCCTGGAGCAGAGGGGTTTGGGTGAGCTGTTCTTTCAGAGCTTGGAAGGCCTTCTCACACTCCGGGGTCCATTCAAACTTCTTGTTTCCCCGCAGTACTTTGAAAAAAGGTGCACATTTTTCTCCCGCCTTGGAGAGGAATCTGCTGAGCCCAGCCAATTTCCCTGTGAGGCTCTGAACCTCCTTCGGATTTCTCGGCGACTCTAACCCATCACCGCTTTAACTTTGTCCGGGTTGGGCTCCACCCCGGTGGGGGTGAGCAAATGGCCCAGGAACTTCCCTCGGTTCGCCCCGAAGACACACTTAAAGGGATTGAGCTTCATCTTGTACCGCCGCAGGGTCCCAAATGTTTCTTCGAGGTCGCGGAGGTGAGTCTCAAGGTCTCGGCTCTTAACCATGAGGTCGTCGACATAGACTTCTAAATTTCTTCCTTTCTGCTCGCGGAAGACCTTATCCATCATCCTTTGGTACGTAGCCCCTGCGTTCTTGAGCCCGAAGGGCATCATCTTGTAGCAATAACATCCATCCCCCGTGATGAAGGAAACGTCCTTGATGTCCAGGGGATGCATGCGGATCTGATGGTAACCTGAAAAAGCATCTAAGAAAGACATTACAGAAAAACCAACGGCTGAGTCAACCAGCGCGTCGATTCTGGGCAGGGGGTAGCAATCTTTCGGGCATGATTTATTAAGAAGCAAAAAGTCGATACACATACGCCACTTACCTCCTCCCTTCTTTACCATAACGACGTTGGAGACCCAGCCTGGATACTGGATCTCCGATACAAACCCGGCCTGCAGGAGCTTGCCCACTTCCTCTCGGATGTGTCCTTCTAGCTCGTCTGCGACGGCCCTCCTCTTTTGCCGGATAGGGCGGGCACCGGGGTCGAGGTTGAGGCGGTGGCAAGCCACATCCGCATCGATCCCGGGCATTTCCGCGGCGCTCCAAGCGAAGACGTCCACGTTCTCCTGCACGCAAGCCAGGATCTCCGCTTGGTCTTCTGGGCTGAGCTCTACGCTGACCCGGACTTTTTCCACCACCCCCAGCCGGGTGGTGACCTTGAGCTCCACGACCTCGTCTACAGCCTCCAACCGGGACTGTTCTCCCCAAGCCCTCTCCTCTTCGACACAAGCGGGAGCTTGAGTCTCTTCCTCGACTTCCTTCCCTACCACCATCAGCTCTTCCGCCCTTCCCTCCTGGGCCTTCTCCTCTTCTTCCTTTCTTCCTGCCCGGGGTACCTCAGCCACCCCTTCCTGGGCATGAACTTCATCTCCCCCCTTCTCTTCGGCTACCTCCGAACCTCCGGCTTCGGCCGCCTCCTCCATCACCTTATCCCACTCCTCAGCTTCTCCCATCCAGGAGATGGTGTTGACAGCCGTCACGTAGCACTGTCTTGCCACTTTGGGGTCCCCTCTGATCCGCACCTGGACCCCTCCGTCGTTGAACTTGAGGCACTGATGAAAAGTGGAAGGGACGCAGCGGAACGCGCTGATGAGTGGCCGTCCGAAGATGGCGCTATAACTGCTCGGGGCGTCCACTATGACAAAACGACAGTTCCGGGACTGCCCACCCAGGGTCACATAGAGCCCTACTCCTCCCTCTACTTCTTTCCTCTCTCCCGAAAATCCAAACAGAGGGCCATCCGAGGCCAACACCCTTCTGGGTTCCACCTCCATCTTGTCGAACGCCTTCTTGAAGACAACATTGACCGAACTCCCGTTGTCCACTAGGATTCGGGAGACGGTGAAGTTCTCGATCGCTGTCTGGATGACCAGCGCGTCGCAGAACGGGTCCTCATAGCTCGGCATATCCTTCTGGGTGAAAATAATTTTTTCGGCCGGGGGTGGAGCGGTGGATGTTGACGCCACGCTCCGGCGGTAGATGGTATGGA
Organism: Dactylorhiza incarnata; assembly: GCA_033032865.1. Classification (NCBI taxonomy): domain Eukaryota; kingdom Viridiplantae; phylum Streptophyta; class Magnoliopsida; order Asparagales; family Orchidaceae; genus Dactylorhiza; species Dactylorhiza incarnata. The sequence continues at coordinate 960,530 of JAWHQI010000288.1, read as the reverse complement.
GACTAGCCTTGCGGGTTGCCTCCACCCCTACCCCCCCATGGATCACCCCGATCCCTCCTCTATTCCCTTGATCCGCTCTATCCTCGCACCTCTCCTCTTCTTCCTCTCGAGGTTCGACCTCCACAATCCTCACAGGCTGCAGCTGCTGTGGTGGGGGCGCTCTGCCCCTCTTCACTTCCAGGAACTCTGGGCAGGTGTCGGTTGAGTGTCCTTCCACATCATGGACGATGCAATAGGGCACCGCCACTTCTCTTGCCTCGACCTCTGCCACCCTATTTCTTCTTCTCCTAGCGGCCGCCGTTTCCGCTTCTCCTCCCCTTCCTCTTCCTCTCCCCCGGCCAATTGCCATGGCTTGTTGAGGTGGGGGAGGTAGCTGCATCGGGCCCTGCCTCCACCCCAACTGGGGGGGTCTCCATTGACCTTCGAAACGGTTACCCCTTCCTGGGCCATAACCACTTCCCTGCCCCTGCATTCCTCCGCCTTGCGGCCTCCATCCCCCCTCCGGGGCCCGGGGCTCTTCCCTTCTTCTGACCTCTTGCTGCCTCATCTCCGACTCACTGAGCTTTGCAAGCCTCTTGGTGAGCTCGGGGTTGGCTTCTTCACTTGCCACTTCCTCCGCCACCCTCTCCATCAGCTCCTCATAGGAGACGGGGGCCTTCCTCTTCAACGCCATCTTGAAGAAACTTTCCTTCAACCCGACCGTGAAGGCGAGTTGAAGTGCGAACCCAGGCACCTCCTGAGTGAGCTGCACTTCCTCCTGGAACCGATCCGCATACTGAGCCAACGTCTCCCTGGACTCCTGCTTCACCGCGAAGAGGGAATCAGCATCCTTCTTCCTCCTTTTTGAAGTCGAAAATCTCAACAGAAAACTTCGGCGCAGGTCCTCGAACGCGTAGATAGAGCCTGCCGGGAGTGAATGAAACTAGTCCCTGGCCTTTTCCTTGAGAGTGACGGCGAATAGCCGACATTTGAAGGCATCGGACATCGGTCTGATGGAGACTGAGTCCTCGAAAGACTGCAGATGCTGGACCGGGTCATCTCTGCCATTGTAGTACACCCTATCCCATTCTCCGAATCCTGCAGGATGGGCGCCGACAACACCAACTCGCAGAAGGGACTTCCCCCTCCAGCCATCTTCTCTCGCTCGGCTCGCGGACCTAGCTCGCTCGCCAAGCTTGGGATCGCACTCGCGAGGGTGACGCTCGCCTGAACCACCCCGACCGCCGGCGCCTCCTCCTGGCGCGTGCTCGCCTGCGCCGCGTTCGCTGGGGCAGAGCTTATCGGCACCGAACTCGCCGGTACGGAGCTCGCCAACACCGGGCTCGCCGGATTGGCGAACAGCACTCGCCCTTCCCTGTCATGCCCTGGTTCACCGGCAACTTCTTTTCCAGCCCTTCCTCCTGGTGCCCTCTCGCCAACCGCTGTTGGGGGAGTGGTCGCCTGAGGTGCCGGGGTCGCGAACTCGCTTCTCAGAGCCGACACCGTGAACCCCAAGGTATCGAGCACCTCCTTTCTGAAGTCTGCGAGCATCCTCGCCATCGCCGCCTGGGGGGTCTCGCCGAACTCCTCGCCCTGCTCTTCATCTCCAGCCATAACTCTTCTCTGGGACTTTCTTGAACCAGCCGCGCTCCACGCTCACCGCACCAAAATGTTGAAACCGATTTCTCGGCCTCTTATGGAGCTCGGGGCCCTCACCGAAATAGAGGGGCAGCTAGCCCTTACCGGTCCCTCGGGAGAGGTAAGGCCGACAACTGGAGCAAGGAACGAAGACCCTAGTCTCAGCGAGGAGGTCCCTCCACTAACCCGGAAGATCGTTGAGCGCTTCCCCTCCCAAGCCAAAGCTAAGACTCGGGCACCTTGGAGAGCTAGAGAGCCCGAACCAAAGCGACCTAGGGAGAGAAGAAGGCTCAAAGATCATGAACCGCCCTCCCTCCAAGGTGCCCTTTGAGGTCTATTTATAGATTTTAGTTTTGTGGTCTGTCAATAGCCGAATCCCGCTGTCCAGTACTACTATCCGCACACCGGATTGGTCTGCTAACAGCCAAACTCCGCTGTTTGGAGAGGCTAACCGCAGACCACCAGGGGCCTCTTGGTAAAAATCCCTGCCTGGACTTTTGCTGGGCGAGCCGGCCTGCTTCGAGGTCTTCCTCGCGAGTGGAGCTCGCGAGCCTCTGGGTCGGCGAGCCCTCGAATTACCATTATCACGTTACATGGCTCGCTCGCCTGCACTACCTCGGCGAATCCCAAAATGGCTATCCGCACCCCGAGATGGCCTTCCTCGCGAGTGGAGCTCGCGAGCCTGCACTACCTCGGCGAATCCCAAAATGGCTATTCGCACCCCGAGATGGCCTTCCTCGCGAGTGGAGCTCGCGAGCCTGCACTACCTCGGCGAATCCCAAAATGGCTATTCGCACCCCCAAAATGGCTAACTGTACCCCAAGATGGCCTTCCTCGCGAGTGGAGCTCGCAAGCCTGCACTACCTCGGCGAATCCCAAAATGGCTATCCGCACCCCGAGATGGCCTTCCTCGCGAGTGGAGCTCGCGAGCCTGCACTACCTCGGCGAATCCCAAAATAGCTATTCGCACCCCGAAATGGCTAACTGTACCCCAAGATGGCCTTCCTCGCGAGTGGAGCTCGCGAGCCTGCACTACCTCGGCGAATCCCAAAATGGCTATCCGCACCCCGAGATGGCCTTCCTCGCGAGTGGAGTTCGCGAGCCTGCACCACCTCGGCGAATCCCAAAATGGCTATTCGCACCCCGAGATGGCCTTCCTCGCGAGCGGAGCTCGCGAGCCTGCACTACCTCGGCGAATCCCAAAATGGCTATTCGCACCCCAAAATGGCTAACTGTACCCCAAGATGGCCTTCCTCGCGAGTGGAGCTCGCGAGCCTGCACTACCTCGGCGAATCCCAAAATGGCTATCCGCACCCCGAGATGGCCTTCCTCGCGAGTGGAGCTCGCGAGCCTGCACCACCTCGGCGAATCCCAAAATGGCTATTCGCACCCCGAAATGGCTAACTGTACCCTAAGATGACTTTCCTCGCGAGTGGAGCTCGCGAGCCTGCACTACCTCGGCGAATCCCAAAATGGCTATCCGCACTTACCCTGGGTGGGCTCACCCACGCTACCCTTGCCGAGCTTCAAAGGAGCTGGTTACCTTCTCTCCGCTGGGCTCGCTCGTCTTCGGAGAGAAGTGTTCTTCCTTGGCTAGCCTCGCCGGAGTTCATGGTCCCCCCCTCTGGGCTCGCCTCCTCGAGCCATTTCTTCCTGGCGAACATCGGGGTTGTACAATCAGGATGCACAACGATGAGATGCCGCACATTCGCCGAGAGATCGCGCGAGAATCTGGGAATGTCATCCTGAGTCGGTTGAAGGCTGAAGGCCATTTAAAGCTGAAGGCAATGGGCCTGACTGTGGTTGACATCATCCCGGAGCTGCTCGCCGAGGAATCCGCCTCTCCCAGGCGAGCTCCCTCCCCGCAGTCCAGTGAAGCCGAGGATGGAGATTTCGAGGATGAGGACTCAGATGATGATGATGATGATGATGATGATGATGATGACGATTGATGCGCAAATCCTAGCACACCGTAATAGGCGGTAGCGAGACTGCGATCCGAACGGCAGTGAACCGGTCGTTGTCAAGTAATAATATGAGGAAGTAAATCCCCAAGTATCAAATCTCTCAAGGAACACAGTAAGGTGGAGTTTACTATTAAGGCGGGACTTGAGATTGAAGTCCTTTAGTCGGATGGGTGCGAAAGTGAGTGATTTGGTTTGTGGAAAATAAAGAAAAAAAAACAACTATAACTACTCCTATGCAATGCCGCTATGCAATGCTTCGCTTGGCGGGATGGAGACTAGGCAGGCCTTGAGCGCGCTGCGTCGCAAGGGCGGATGGATGAGTAGGCAAGTGGAATCGAACTATGCAGGCCTTGAGCGCGCTGCTTCGTTGGGCGGAATGGATTACACGGGCCGCGATGCCACGCTTCGGTAGACGGATGGACGAGTAGGCCCACAGAATGAGGGTCGCAAGCACCTCTTCGACAAGTACGCCACTAGCAATTGCTAGTGCGGCACACGAACGTGACGGCGGGATGGAGGATGGATGGTGGCGCACCTCATACACATATGAACAAAATATAACTTCACATAGACATGAAATTAAGATTACAAGCTCGATTCATAGTGTTCATCATCAATAATATAGAAGAAACTAGCTTATACAATCAACAACATAAGGAAGAAAAAGAGAGTAAAGGAGTCGACCACATCCGAAGCCTTGCCGAAGATTCACGGTTGGAATCGCTGGGTTGTCAATCCGCGTCCAAGCTCGGTCTTCAACTGCGTCCGAGGTAGAGGAGGGCTGTCACTTCCTCCCGATGGCTCGTCTTCTTCGTGTCACGATCCAATCTACTCCGATACACGATCTCCTTGCTCGACGTTGGAGATCTTTGGGCTAGAAACCTCTCCTTGGAGCTCAAGGATGATGGAGGAGGCCTAGGGGGGCGGAGAACCTGCGGAAGGGCGAAAACGGCAGACTGGACGAAGAAAAATGCGGAGAGTCTGACCTAATTCCCGAGCAGGTCAATATATAGGCGCTGGAATAAACAGTACGCACGATCATTGGCGCACGACCAGTGGTCGTGCGCACTAGCATCCTGTGATCGTGCGCCTGCCTAGACGGAGCCTGCAAGGTAAGAAAATTATAAAATACAATGTTCGCACGACCAGTGGCGCACGACCAGTGGTCGTGCGCGCTATCGTAAGTGGTCGTGCGATAAGGAAGACAGAACTCATGAAATGGGGGTTAAGTGCGCACGATCAGCGGCGCACGACCAGTGGTCGTGCGCAATAGAACCAGTGATCGTGCGCAGTGTTCCTGTACAGATTTGTACCGGGAACACCTGCACGACTCCTGCTCCAGCATACAACACTAATCAAACCACTGAAAGTGACACTTAACCATGCATGAAAACTAATAAAGAAGATAAACAAGAAATAACACCAAAACGGGCCTAGAAGTGCACATAGCATGGAATAACAAATATGAGCGAAAACATGCCTAAAGTGTAGTGCATAGACTAGAAAATCGGCCCAGATGAGTCCATAAATGTGTATATATTTGGGACTCATCACACCCCCAGACTTACCTGTTTGCGCGTCCCGAGCAAACAAATTCTAAGCTAACGGGGAAAGAAAAGTAGATGGCTTGAAATTACAATACAGAGTACCATGCGAAGTCGCATGCTCACGTGCATAAGAAAAATAGTAGAGAAGATTTCTCATTATACACAAACAGTTCATATATTTCTAAAAGAGTAAAAGCATACTACAACTACTCAAAATGGTGAACATCGGTGAATCATTCGGTCATGCATGCGGAGAAAGTAAACTAAGCGCTGGGATGAGCATTGCGAAAGATTGGGGTGCCGGACAAACTCCACCGAAATCCATCGGTGTCGGTGACCATAGGCTCGCCCGGTCATATTCTCTCCACGACGCTAGATTGGTTCATAGCGTGAGTCGGTAGGACTTTAGGTTAGAGATGGGGCTTGGGTTACGGTGAGTTAAACAATGATAAACAAAATGACTTATACACATAACCCAAATGAGCTTTAAAAATAACTACCCACGCAACAAAATCGAATGCAAGTGCACCTCACCCACAGACTTGGACTTTTGCAACATAGGTGTGTGCACCGCCTACTCCCAATACATAATATTTCTACATGATTTTTCAATAAAACTCATTTTTCTTTTTTTCTCTTTTCCTTTTCATTCATTTCTTTTTTCTTTCTATCTTCTTTTTCCTGTCTTTTTCTTTCAGCAGATTTGTCACATGCGCAAACCCACAGATTCACAAAATAAACACCACAATCAACACCCCCAAAATGTGAATAAATTCATAACTAAAGCTCAGATTTGGGTGTGCGACTAGGTTAGGCTTTTAGGCTTTGGTGTAAAAAATGCGGAGCTGAATCAATGAAAGGGTAGGCACAAAGGGGCTAGCAAGGGTAGATGATAGGCATGAAATAAAAAGTTCAACCGGGCCAAAATAATGGCCTACGTCATTCTCACGCACTAGAGCTATCCTATGCCAATGCTTCAAGAATCGCTTGGGGCAAGTTCTAGCCACCGAGAAAGATTCTCCTTTCTCCCGACTCAAGCAATACGAGTCTAGCGATCGTTTACACACATCCCTACGCTACCGTTTGATTCCACCAGATTCACCATTTGAGTAGAGTAAACAACATTTACACTAATAGAAAAAATATAAAACCATAAGTATAAAAAGAGGTCTAATCTACACAAATTCCTATGCAACCGAGCACTCGACTAGGAGCACTACTGGAGTCAACATTTTACTCTGCTACATAGTCCTAAGCCATCACCTAGACTTTCCCAAATAAGCAGGAGAATTAAATTCACAACAGAGCAGGCAAACAGATGAGTACGCGCTCAAGTGGGTGCTGTGGTGTGCAATGAAGATGAACAATATTAAATAAATGAAATAGAAATACTTCTAGCATGCAATGCAATAGTGCACGTGCGTGGGCATACAGAACTACTCTCCCCCAGACTTAAACTAGACAATACACACAATATATATCTATGAAATTCAGAAAAGAGCTAGGGGAAGAGAGTACCCAATGCTCAGAAATGAGCATACCAGAAGATTGGCGTGTAAGCTAAAATAAAGCTACAGCATCCGCCATCCAGAAGAAGGATACCTGTAGGGGTCAGCTCCGCAAAAACAAAGGAAAATAGAAACGCTGAAATAAAATAAACTAACTACGCAGGATTAGGTAAATTAAAAATGCAAGAAAAAAAAGAAGATAACTACTGGGGTTATTGTCATCCCAGCACGACTTATTTAAAAACATGAAAGTTCTAGCTAATGGGCCTATGAAAAAGAAAATGCACAGGTAACTGCTCCATTATCCGTTTCGGTAGCTGGTACCGATACGGAGATAAGGCAGTCACGCCTCTACCAGAATATAAATACCTGCTCCTCACAGGTAGAGGGAAAAGAAAGTAAGAATAGGAGGAGGCCTGGTCCTCACTCATCTCACCAAAACTATCCTTGCCCAGCAAGGTATCGTCCACAGCAGGTCCGCAGGAGGAGAAGGCAACGAATGAGGCTTCCTTAATGGTGGAGGGATCAACCTCCTCGCATAAAAGGACACACTCATCGTTGACTTGAGCACAAAGCTCCAAGTCCTCCTGAAGTACCTGTGAAGATTCAACCTGCACAGGCTCGGGTGAAGAAGGGGGGTCAGGAAATAAAAGAGAAGAATGACATAAATAATCAAAAATCGGGGGAGTGGTCCCGGTCTCACTCCCATTAGATTGGGAAAGTAAACTAATGTTTGCATTGTCATCAATCCTACAAGATTCGGCGGAATCAACGGTGGCCAGACTTAGGATTTGGACTTCCTCCACCGGTGCTGAGGAAAACTCCTCTTCACCTAGAAGGTTGTCCTCCTTCATTGGAATAGGCACAACACTCAGATCACCCACCTCATCCTGCGACATATCATCAACAATGTCGTCGGAGACGAGTATAGTATGCACAACAGGGGGAGGAGTAGTGCTCGGATAAAAGTCGAGCACCGATTCCTCACAAAGAATCGAATCCACTAGAGGTGGTGGATGCACATGGAGAATAGGCTCAGCAATGTCGGTGCATAGATCAGCCGCACATCTGGTGATCGTGTCCATGCCATACCCTTCAAGATGTGAAGGTGATAAAGACACATAACCGGATGTTGAAGGTGTGCCGCCAGAGTTAGGAGTTGGGACGATCCGGATATCCGGCTCGTCATCCTCGTCCAATTGGTGAAGATACTCGGCACAGTCCTTCAAGACATGATCAGTGCTCCGACAAAACTGGCACTGCCTTGCGGGCTTCTTTGGCACAGCGGGGGCTGAAGCCGAAAAGAAGTATGACGGTAAAGGCTCAGCAGAGTAGCCATAAGACTTACGCGCACCATATGGAGTACCAGACGAAGTCGGTGCTCCATATGCTGGGTTATAAGAATTATGCCTACTATTCTCCGTAGGGCATTCATCACTAGAGTGGGAGGTAGCTCCACACCAACGGCAACGGATATTTAGATGTGCCCACATAGTGCGAAGATAAAACGATTCAACAAGAAAAACACTATTGTGCGAAATACCACACCTAACAAAAATTACTAACGCAACCTAATTAAAACAGGAAAACGGAATACGAGGAAATAAAACAAAGGAATGCAATTTACAAATGGAAGGGCTTCTCTCTCAGGTTTTCCCTCTCCAGAAAACTCACCCGACTGTGTTCCCCGGCAACGGCGCCAAAAACTTGATGCGCAAATCCTAGCACACCGCAATAGGCGGTAGCGAGACTGCGATCCGAATGGCAGTGAACTGGTCGTTGTCAAGTAATAATATGAGGAAGTAAATCCCCAAGTATCGAATCTCTCAAGGAACACAGTAATGTGGAGTTTACTATTGAGGCGGTACTTGAGATTGAAGTCCTTTAGTCGGATGGGTGCGAAAGTGAGTGATTTGGTTTGTGGAAAATAAAGAAAAAAAAACAACTATAACTACTCCTATGCAATGCCGCTATGCAATGCTTCGCTTGGTGGGATGGAGACTAGGCAGGCCTTGAGCGCGCTGCGTCGCAAGGGCGGATGGACGAGTAGGCAAGCGGAATCGAACTATGCAGGCCTTGAGCGTGCTGCTTCATTGGGCGGAATGGATTACACGGGCCGCGATGCCACGCTTCGGTAGGCGGATGGACGAGTAGGCCCACGGAATGAGGGTCGCAAGCACCTCTTCGACAAGTACGCCACTTGCAATTGCTAGTGCGGCACACGAACGTGACAGCGGGATGGAGGATGGATGGTGGCGCACCTCATACACATATGAACAAAATATAACTTCACATAGACATGAAATTAAGATTACAAGCTCGATTCATAGTGTTCATCATCAATAATATAGAAGAAACTAGCTTATACAATCAACAACATAAGGAAGAAAAAGAGAGTAAAGGAGTCGACCACATCCGAAGCCTTGCCGAAGATTCACGGTTGGAATCGCTGGGTTGTCAATCCGCGTCCAAGCTCGGTCTTCAACTGCGTCCGAGGTAGAGGAGGGCTGTCACTTCCTCCCGATGGCTCGTCTTCTTCGTGTCACGATCCAATCTACTCCGATACACGATCTCCTTGCTCGACGTTGGCGATCTTTGGGCTAGAAACCTCTCCTTGGAGCTCAAGGATGATGGAGGAGGCCTAGGGGGGCAGAGAAATTGCGGAAGGGGCGAAAACGGCGGACTGGACGACGAAAAATGCGGAGAGTCTGACCTAATTCGCGAGCAGGTCAATATATAGGCGCTGGAATAAACAGTGCGCACGGTCATTGGCGCACGACCAGTGGTCGTGCGCACTAGCATCCTGTGATCGTGCGCCTGCCTGGACGAAGCCTGCAAGGTAAGAAAATTATAAAATACAATGTTCGCACGACCAGTGGCGCACGACCAGTGGTCGTGCGCGCTATCGTAAGTGGTCGTGCGATAAGGAAGACAGAACTCATGAAATGTGGGTTAAGTGCGCACGATCAGCGGCGCACGACCAGTGGTCGTGCGCAATAGAACCAGTGATCGTGCGTTGTGTTCCTGTACAGATTTGTACCGGGAACACCTGCACGACTCCTGCTCCAGCATACAACACTAATCAAACCACTGAAAGTGACACTTAACCATGCATGAAAACTAATAAAGAAGATAAACAAGAAATAACACCAAAACGGGCCTAGAAGTGCACATAGCATGGAATAACAAATATGAGCGAAAACATGCCTAAAGTGTAGTGCATAGACTAGAAAATCGGCCCAGATGAGTCCATAAATGTGTATATATTTGGGACTCATCAGAGAACCTGAGAGAGAAGCCCTTCCATTTGTAAATTGCATTTCTTTGTTTTATTTCTTTTTATTTCATTTTCCTGTTTTAATTAGGTTGCTTTAGTAATTTTTGTTAGGTGTGGTATTTCGCACAATAGTGTCCTTCGTCTTGAATAGTTTGTCAAGATGTTGCAATAACAATGGAGTTTAAGAGGTAAGAAGTAGGGAATGGTAGCCGGGATATCTGAGGGGACACACCGTCCTGAGGCCTCCATCCTACTATGACACCGAATGCTGACTAGAAGATCGACAAGTAGGGAATGACGGTCAGGGAGGTCCAAGGGGACACACCATCCTGAGGTCTCCTTCCTACTGTGATGCTGAGTGTTGATGAAGAATAACGTCAAGTAGGGAATGACAGTCGGACAGGTCCTATGGTACACACCGTCCCGAGGCCTCCATCCAATTTGGATGTTGAATGCTGATGAAGAATGACTTCATGTAGGGAATGACAGTCTGGTAGATCCTAGGGGCCACACCATCCCGAGGCCTTCATCCTACTTGGATGTTGAATGCTGGTGAAGAATGACGTCAAGTAGGGAATGACAGTCTGGCGGGTCCTAGGGGACACACCATCCTGAGGCCTCCATCCTACTTGGATGTTGAATGCTGGTGAAGAATGACGTCAAGTAGGGAATGATAGTCGGGCAGGTCCTAGAGGATACACCATCCCGAGGCCTCCATCCTACTTGGATGCTGAATGCTGGTGAAGAATGACGTCAAGTAGGGAATGATAGTCGGGCAAGTCCTAGGGGACACATCATCCCGAGACCTCCATCCTACTTGGATTCTGAATGCTGGTGAAGATCTTCTTCCTCTGCAAAAAGATTCCTGATTTAGTTAAATCGATCACCTCCTTGTTGAGTTGAGAGGTAGGCGTCCAGACTTTTTTCTGATAATCTCTCCAGTCGGATGAGAAATGCAGTCTGTGGGTAACTGCGGCAAACGTGCAACGGGGGAGCTGATCTCGACCGCCAATGCAGGGGTTTGGACTTAAGAGAATGCACAACCGAGGCACAGTCCCATCATCCGTTCTGGGTTTTACGAGAATCAAGTCGGAGGCCAGTTCCCCAACCTAACGGGGAGGTCCAGGAGGACACATCGTCCCAAAGTATCATCTATGTTTATGAGGTTGATGACGGCGAGATGATCTTTCTTCCTGATGCTCAACAATCAGAGGAGATTAAACGCACCAACTCAAATAATTGGATGAAATAATAGAAATGAAACGCTTTGCTGCGTGCTTTCAGCTCTCGAGGGCACACGATGCCTTTATTCAATAGTCCCCTGAAAGGTTTATTCGATCATCTCTTTGTTGAATTGGGAGGTCGGCGTCCAGACTTCTTCCTGATAATCTCTCCAGTCGGATGAGAAATGCAGTCGGCAGATAACTGCGGCCAACGTGCAAGAGGAAGCTGATCTCGACCATCAATACAGAGGCTTAGACTTAAGAGAACGCACAGCCGAGGCACTATCACATCATCCGTTCTGGTTTTTACGAGAATCAAGTCGGAGGCCAGTTTCCCAACCTAGAGTGGAGATCGACTTCACCTGCTTTCTTCCTTTCCTTCGAAAGGCTTTTGCCGAGATAAAAAGGAACTGCTTCATCCCATGTTTCAGGGAGATGAGAAATTTATTTATAAAAATAAATTTACAAAAGAGGGGCATACACACTCTTGCTCAGGGGTAAAACCTTTTCAGGTCATCGTCGCTCCAGTGTTCCCTAATAGCTCCCCTTCATGGTTTTGCAGGCGATATCCTCCTTTGGTGAGCGACTAGTGGATGATGAAGTGCCCTTCCCAATTTGGGTTGAGCTTCCCGATGGTCGTTGATCTTCCTATCGAGTCTACTTTCTTCAGGATGAGAACACCTGCTTGGAAATGCTTGAGGCAGACATGCTTGTCGAAGTATCTCGCCATTCGATGCTTGATCTCCTCCTGCCTAACTGAGGCCAGGTCTCGGAGTTCTTCGATGTAGTCGAGAGATAGCTTCTGAGCTTCTTCATTCTCTAACCGCCATTCTTCATCTCCGTCTTCGGCTGCAACCACTCTAGGACTTCTGACTTCGAACTCAATGGGGATAAGAGCTTCGGACCCATGAGAGAGTTTGAACCAGGTTTCCCCTGTGGCTATGCTGGGAGTGGTCCTCAAAGCCCACAAGACTGAAGGGAGCTGCTCCGCCCAATTCCCTCGTAGGTTTCTCGACTTTCTTCTTTAATAGGTTGATGATCAGCTTGTTGGCGGCCTCTACTTGTCCATTGCTCCTAGGATGATGCACTGAGGCGAACCGAAGATCAGTTCCGAGTTGCCTGCAAAAATCTTCCAACTCCAAGCTGGCGAACTGAGGACCATTGTCGGTGATGATGGCAAGAGGGATTCCGAATCTGCAGACGGTCTCCCCCCGGATTAAGTTCTTCACGACTTGAGAGGTGGTCTTGGCCAAAGCTTTGGCCTCGATCCACTTGGAGAAATAGTCAATCATGACGAGAACGAACTTCCTATGTCCACTAGCTTGGGGGAAAGGGCTAATCAGGTCCATCCCCCAGATGGCGAACGGCTATGGGGCGGTGATCGAACGAAGTTGCTAGGCCGGCTTCAACTGAAGGCGGGTGAAGAGCAGGCACTTCCGACACTTCCTTGAGAAGATCTTAGCGTCCTTCCGAATAGCAGGCCAGAAGTAACCATGCCTCAAGACCCTTTGCTCCAAAGTGCGAGTCCCAGAGTGACTTCCGCACTCTCCCAAGTGGATCTCTTCCAACACTCGAGGTACTTCGACCTCAGAGACACAACTTGCCAAGGGGCCCGAGATGGTCATGCGGTACAACTCTCCATTATGCATCAGATAGTACACTACTTTGTACCTGAACACCCTTTGGTCTTCCTCGCCCGTCGGGAGTTGTCCCTAATTCAGAAATGCAATGAATGGATCCATACAAGAAGGGTTCTGATCGATCTCCATCATCTCCCCCTCTTCGATGGATGGTCGAAACAACTCTGTGATGGTTCCTCCAGCCCTCGGCCCATACTTGGTCAGACAGTCTGCCGCTGAGTTCTCCTCCCTTGGCACATGTTCGACAAAGTAGGATTGAAAGCCTCCAATCAATCCTTTTACTTTGACAAGATACTTCTGCAGGATGGTGTCTGACGCGCTATTTCCACACCGCTAATTAGCGGGCACGAAATGCGGGACGACGGCAGTGCACCGGGCGTTGTCAAGTAATAGAAGTAGGGAGTAGCTCCCCGAATATCGTTCTCAAAGGACTGCAAGTTAGGTAGTACGATTTGCTTGTTAGGAGATTAATTTTGAGGGTTTCTAAGTTTAACAAAACAAGGGGGGTTTTGGTTGGTGTTACGGAACAAGAATGAGAAACTACAACTATGCGGGTCGCAATCACCGCATCGCTTGGTGGATGGGTTTAGTGCAGGCCGCGATGCCGTGCTTCGCTTGGCGGATGGCCGGTGAGCAAATGGATGAAGTGAGTGCAAATGCGAGGGTTGAGGGTCGAAGGCACCTCTTCTCTATCGCTTCTAGCTTTTGCTAGAGCGAGTGCTAGAACATGTGGGTGTAAGTGGAGCGGGGGCGGAGCGCATCACAACACAGCATAACGTAAAGATAAGTTCATAAATAAACTTCCATTCATAGACAAATAGATGTTCATTTAGTTCATTACAACCACTAGGAGTACAAATCAAAAATGAGAAGGGGTAGAAGTAACCACTAGATGAGAAGCCTCGCCGCGGATCGTGGTCGGAATGGGGGGTCGTCACGCCTCCTCCGAGCTCAGTCCTTGGTTGCTTCCGGGGTATAGAGGCTGTCACTACCTCCAACCGCTGCGCGTCTTCTTCTCAGAGCTGGGTTCACTTCTCCTTCACCCAATGGAGATGTATTCCTCTTGAAATGCTGGCCGTAGATGGCGGAGAATGCTTCCGGAACCCTAGATGGACCTTAGGATCAATGGATGAAGCTTTCCCAAGGGGAGGAATGGAAGGAGGGACCTTGGAGAGGTGGAACGGCGGAGTCGCGCGCAGAAATCGCGCCTCGAACTGTGCAGAATACCTAAAATCGCGGAGCCATGGCTTAAATAGGGAGCAGAATAAGTACTGCGCACGGTCAGTGGCGCATGACCACTGGTCGTGCGCGAAGGAATGCCTGTGATCGTGCGCAGTCAACCTGTAGCAAAGGAAAAATAGAAAACACCGCACGGTCAGGGGCGCACGACCAGTGGTCGTGCGCGAAGAAAGGCCTGTGATCGTGCGCATATCTTTGGTCCGATCTCGATCTGGGCTGGGATTTATCGCACGACCAATAGTCGTGCGCCTGATCATGCGCGAAGGAATGCGCACGATCAGAGGCTTTTTAGGCCAAAAATTCCCCTGCACCATCCCGAACGTGTACACGACCCCAGGACCTGCAGGAAAAACACAAATAACCCTGATCCGTGCACACCACCGGATCCATAATACAAGCATACAGTAATATATAGGAAAAACATGCCACAAAGGGGGAAGGATTGCACAAAAGGCGCAGAAACGCCATGTTATCAATATAAGCGTATTTGAACGGCAAATGAAGTGCAATGACACTAAATCAAACCCAAATGAGGCCGGAAATCACTGTATAAACCAGACTCATCACACCCCCAGACTTACCTGTTTGCGCGTCCCGAGCAAACAAATCCGGCGGAGCGAGAAAAGACATAGCTGGGTTAGAAATTGCTAGGGCGGAGTAATATGCGAAGTCTCATACGCATGTGCATAGAAATCTAGTAGACAAAATTTCTAATTATACATATTAGTTTATAATTTTCTAAGAGCGTATTTATATATTACGTTTACTCAAAAGGTGAATCACGGTGAATCATAAGGTCGTGCATGGGAAGAAAGTAAACTGAACGCTGAGGCGAGCTTTGCCAAAGATCGGGACTCAGGACAACTCCATTGAAATCCATCAATGTCGGTGACCATAGGCATGCCCGTTCGCACTCTCTCCACGGCACTAGTATGACTCAAATGCGTGAATCAATAGGGCTTTAGGTTTGAGATGAGGCTTGGGTTTAGGTGAGGTAAACAAAGATAAAAGCGACGGCTCAAACACTAAACCCAAATGAGCTAGCACAAAAACTATCCTCATCACCACACAAACATGCGGGTACACTACACCCCCAGACTTGGACTTAACAACATGGGTGCGGGATTGCGACGGGGCTGCGGGTTGATAAGGAAGATCTAAGGCGGCGGATTTTGATCCCTATACGTTTGCGTGCGGCCATGGCGGAGGCAATGCGGAGCAAGGATCCCGGCGCCAGCGCTCGTGCCGCTGCGGAGGCTACAGCGGCGGTTTCAACCGGGGGAAGCGGGTGGGAGGACGTGGGCCCGGAAGCTCCTATCGTGGTATTTGTCAACTCTCGCAGTGGTGGGCGTCTAGGGCCAATTGTCAAGGCCCGTCTCCTCGATTTAGTTGGCAATGCGCAGGTCCTTCTTCTCTAGCTTGGTTGATTGAATTACTTGTTTGATTTCATATAATCCCGTATTTTTGTGATCTCTCATGAAAATAATTTCCCATGATTCTGTTGTTTTAGTTTCCATATGATTTGTCTTTTGTATGTACATGGTAGGGTTGGAGCTCTCCTGCTTGAGGATAAAGCCATTTCTTCTATGCTGTAGGTTTATATTAGAGAGCTTTTTGAGGATAGATAGTATATTTGACCCTTTTTATTCACAGCGCAGTCAGACACTCTATAGATGATTTGGTTTTTGAATGTAAGACCTTTTGTCTTTGGGTGTCCCTGGGCTCAGACACTAAACCCAAATGAGCTAACATAGGAGAATAAACATAGAAATACACCAAAATAGGCCAAGAGGTGCACTTAGCATGGAGTGTTAAATAGGAATGAAAACATGTCTAAAGTGACGTGCAAAGACTAGAAAATCGGCCCAGATGAGTCCATAAATGTGTATATGATCAGGACTCATCACACCCCCAGACTTACCTGTTTGCACGTCCCGAGCAAACAAATTCTAAGCTAACGGGGAAAGAAAAGTAGATGGCTTAAAATTACAATACAGAGTACCATGCGAAGTCGCATGCTCACGTGCATAAGAAAAATAGTAGAGAAGATTTCTCATTATACACAAACAGTTTATATATATTTCTAAAAGAGTAAAAGCATATTACAACTACTCAAAATGGTGAACATCGGTGAATCATTCGGTCATGCATACCGAGAAAGTAAACTAAGCACTGAGATGAGCATTGCTCAAGATTGGGATGCCGGACAAACTCCACCGAAATCCATCGGTGTCGGTGACCATAGGCTCGCCCGGTCACATTCTCTCCACGACACTAGATTGGTTCATAGCGTGAGTCTGTAGGACTTTAGGTTAGAGATGGAGCTTGGGTTACGGTGAGGTAAACAATGATAAACAAAATGGCTTATACACATAACCCAAATGAGCTTTAAAAATAACTACCCGCGCACCAAAATCGAATGCAAGTGCACCACACCCCCAGACTTGGACTTTTGCAACATAGGTGTGTGCACCGCCTACTCCCAATACATAATATTTCTACATGATTTTTCAATAAAACTCATTTTCTTTTTTTCTCTTTTCCTTTTCATTCATTTCTTTTTTCTGTCTATCTTCTTTTTCTTGTCTTTTTCTTTCAGCAGATTTGTCACATGCGCAAACCCACAGATTCACAAAATAAACACCACAATCAACACCCCCCAAAATGTGAATAAATTCATAACTAAAGCTCAGATTTGGGTGTGCGACTAGGTTAGGCTTTTAGGCTTTGGTGTGAAAAATGCGGAGCTGAATCAATGAAAGGGTAGGCACAAAGGGGCTAGCAAGGGTAGATGATAGGCATGAAATAAAAAGTTCAACCGGGCCAAAATAATGGCCTACGTCATTCTCACGCACTAGAGCTATCCTATGCCAATGCTTCAAGAATCGCTTGGGGCAAGTTCTAGCCACCGAGAAAGATTCTCCTTTCTCCCGACTCAAGCAATACGAGTCTAGCGATCGTTTACACACATCCCTACGCTACCGTTTGATTCCACCGGATTCACCATTTGAGTAGAGTAAACAACATTTACACTAATAGAAAAATATAAAACCATAAGTATAAAAAGAGGTCTAATCTACACAAATTCCTATGCAACCGAGCACTCGACTAGGTGCACTACTGGAGTCAACATTTTACTCTGCTACATAGTCCTAAGCCATCACCTAGACTTTCCCACATAAGCAGAAGAATTAAATTCACTACAGGGCACGCATACAAACGAGTACGCGCTCAAGTGGGTGTTGTGGTGTGCAATGAAAATAAACAAAACATTTTAAATGAGATCTTCTAATATGCAGTGCAATAGTGCACGTGAGCGGGTAAACAAACTACTCTCCCCAGACTTAAACTAAACAATCTAATGCAAAATATGACTATAGAGTTCAGAATAAAGCTAGGGAAAGAAAGTACCCAATGCTCAGCAAGTGAGCATACCAGAAGACGCGTGTAAACCAAGACAAAACTGCAGCATCCGCCATCCAGAAAAAGATACCTGCAGGGGTGAGCTCCGCAAAAACAATAGAAAACTGAAATAAAGTGCAATTAACTAAAATGAAATTAGAAAAGAAATGAAAATGCAGGAAAAATTAAGATAACTACTGGGGTTATTGTCATCCCAGCACGACTTATTTAAAAACATGAAGGTTCTAGCTAATGTGCCTATGAAAAAGAAAATGCACGGGTAACTGCTCCATTATCCGTTTCGGTAGCTGGTACCGATACGGAGATAAGGCAGTCACCCCTCTACCTAAATAATAATACCTGCTTGACACAGGTAGAGGGAAAAGAAAGTAAGAAGAGGAGTAAATATCCTCACTCAACTCACCAAAAACATCCTTGCCTAGCAAGGTATCGTCTTCAGGGAGGCGGTAGGAGGAGAAGACAATGAATGAGGCTTCCTCTATGGAGGAGAAATCAACCTCCTCACATGAAAGGATACACTCATCATTGACTTGAGCACAAAGCTCCAAGTCCTCCTGGGGTACCTGTGAAGATTCAACCTGCACAGACTCAGATGAAGGAATGTGATCAAGAAATAAAGAAGACGAAGAACATAAATAAACATCAATCGGGGGAGTGGTCCCGGTCTCACTGCCATCAGGTTGGGTAAGTAAAATAATGTTGGCATTGTCATCAATGCTACAAGATTCGGCGGGATCAACAGTGGCCAGGCTTAGAATTTGGACTTCCTCCACCGGTGTTGAGGAAAACTCCTCTTCACCTAGAAGGTTGTCCTCCTCCATAAGAGTAGGCACAATACTAAGATCAACCGCCTCCTCTTGTAACACATCATCGACAATGTCGTCGGAGACGAATGTAGTATGCACAACAGGGGGAGGAGTTGTGCTCGAATAAAAGTCGAGCACCGATTCCTCACAAAGAATCGAATCCAATAGAGGTGGTGGATGCACCGGGAGAATAGGCTCAGCAATGTCGGTGCATAGATAACCGCACATCCGGTGACCGTGTCCATGCCATACCCTTCAAGATGTGAAGGTGACAAAGACACATAACCGGATGTTTAAGGTGTGCAGCCAAAGTTAGGAGTTGGGACGATCCGGATATCCTGCTCGTCATCCTCGTCCAATTGGCGAAGATACTCGGCACAGTCCTTCAAGACATGATCAGTGCTCCGACAAAACTGGCACTGCCTTGCGGGCTTCTTTGGCACAGCGGGGGCTGAAGCCGAAAAGAAGTATGACGGTAAAGGCTCAGCAGAGTAGCCATAAGACTTACGCGCACTATATGGAGTACCAGACGAAGTCGGTGCTGCATATGCTGGGCTATAAGAATTATGTCTACTAATATCCGTAGGGCATTCATCACTAGAGTGGGAGGTAGCTCCACACCAACGGCAACGGATATTTAGATGTGCCCACATAGTGCGAAGATAAAACAATTCAAAACGAAGGACACTATTGTGCAAAATACCACACCTAACAAAAATTACTAAAGCAACCTAATTAAAACAGGAAAATGAAATAAAAAGAAATAAAACAAAGAAATGCAATTTACAAATGGAAGGGCTTCTCTCTAAGGTTCTCCCTCTCCAGAAAACTCACACGACTGTGTTCCCCGGCAACGGCGCCAAAAACTTGATGCGCAAATCCTGCACACCGCTTTAGGCGGTAGCGAGACTGCGATCCGAACGGCAGTGAACCGGTCGTTGTCAAGTAATAATATGAGGAAGTAAATCCCCAAGTATCGAATCTATCAAGGAACACAGTAAGGTGGAGTTAACGTTCGAGGAAGGACTTGAGATCGAAGTCCTTTGGGTCGGATGAATTGCGGACACGGGGGTTGATTTGGTTTGTGGAAAATAAAGAGAAAAAGCTACAACTACTCCTATGCAATGCCGCTATGCAATGCTTCGATTGGCGGGATGGAGATTAGGCAGGCCTTGAGCGCACTGCGTCGCGAGGGTGAATGGACGAGTAGGCAGACGGAATCGAACTATGCAGGCCTTGAGCGCGCTGCTTCGTTAGGCGCATGGAATACGGGCCGCGATCCACGCTTCGGTAGGCGGATGGACGAGTAGGCTAACGGAATGAGGGTCGTAAGCACCTCTTCGATAAGCACGCCACTAGCAATTGCTAGTGCGGCGACGAACGTGACGACGGGATGGAGGATGGAATGGGGCGCACCTCAAGCAACTCAAACGACAAACATTTCACATAGACATGAAATATATAGAAATACAAACTAGTTTAAGTGCAACTTCATCTTAATACATAGATCTAACTACATACACATCAATAAGAGAAGAACAAGGCAAGAAATCGACCGAATCCGAAGGCTCGTTGTAGATTCACGGTTGGAATCGCCGGGTTGTCAATCCGCGTCCAAGCTCGGTCCGCAACTACGTCCGGGGTAGAGAGAGCTGTCACTACTCTCCAATGAGCCCGTCTTCTTCGTGTCACGATCCGGTACAGGTTGCAAACTTCCCCTTGCTTGATGATAATGGCGGCTAGGTCTTCCTTTGGAGCGCTAGGATGAAGGAGGAGGCCGAGAGGAAGCTCCGGCTCAAGAATGGCATGAAGAACAAACCCGGAGCACCTCCGGATGGTGGGCGGCGATGGAGGGGCGAAATCGGGCGCTCTGGAACATGAAACGGCGGACTCGGGCGGAAGAAATGCGGAACCCCGACCTAATTCGCGAGCAGGTCAATATAAAGGCGCTGGAATAAACAGTGCGCACGGTCATTGGCGCACGACCAGTGGTCGTGCGCACTAGCATCCTGTGATCGTGCGCCTGCTTGGACGGAGCCTGCAAGGTAAGAAAATTATAAAATACAATGTTCGCACGACCAGTGGTGCATGACCAGCGGTTGTGCGCACTATCGTAAGTGGTCGTGCGATAAGCCAAACATAACTCATAAAATGGGCGTTGAGTGCGCACGATCAGAGGCGCACGACCAGTGGTCGTGCGCTGTAGAGCCAGTGATCGTGCGCAGTGTTCCTGTACAGATTTGTACCGGGAACACCTGCACGACTCCTGCTCATACAAAAATGCTAATCAGGCCACTGAAAGTGGCACTCAACAGTACGATAAGGCTAACATAGGAGAATAAACATAGAAATACACCAAAATAGGCCAAGAGGTGCACTTAGCATGGAGTGTTAAATATGAATGAAAACATGTCTAAAGTGACGTGCAAAGACTAGAAAATCAGCCCATATGAGTCCATAAATGTGTATATGATCAGGACTCATCAGTAGTCTTATAATAACTGAATAAAAAGACACCCAGATGAGTGTCACACACAAACATGTTTCAACAACTTAAACATTAGAAGCTGAATCAACCAATAGATGAGACAAGAGATGCAGCTGACTACTCCTCGTCACTGCTCGCAAAAATTTTGATCGGGGAAGCGGGACGGGGCGCAGTGGGCGCAACACGAGCAGGGGGCTGAGGCACGTTCAGCCCGCTCCGAATAGCCTGCTGATAAATGAGGTCCTGCATCCAAAACTGCGACGCCTCCAGATCGGAGAAATGCTCACTTAGGTATGGGATACCTTGCATCGCATCATTGCCGAAGTGCTGCCCTGCTGGCTGCTCAGGCTGCTGCAACCCTTGTGACTGTTGTGGCGGCACCACCTCCCTGCGTCTTCCTCTTGCAGAAGACTCTGGCTGCTCGTCCCTATCCTCCTCCTCATGGCTACCAACTCCACCCTCACACGGACCAGTCACCACATATGCTCGGTTGCCCTTTCGCCCCACCACTCGCAGCAGGTGGAATCTCACCATTGTTGCCCGCGTGATCATGGAAGGAGAGGTAACCTTCTCCATCGGGGGTATCCGGTCCCACACTCCCAGCCCTTTCGCGATTCGGGTGACGTAATACGCACCCCCAATCGCTCCAGCGAGGCCATATGTGGCCTCATGGTGGAAGAAGTAAGCCAGCATGAACCCCAGATGAAGGGGATACCGCTGCTGCATGTTGTAAAGGTACAAAAGATCTTGCCAACCTACCACATTCTGGCTTAAACCACGCGCGGCGATAGAATGACTAATTAGGTGATGCAGGTACCGCAAGGCGGGAGATATGATCCTTGTTGATTTGGCCCGGCGAGCCACATAACCCTCATCAGTGCCGATGAATGACCGCCAGACGCTTTGCGAGGAGGCATCACCCGGAAACGTCGTCGCAAAGTTCTGGAAATCCAACCTTACGGCCTCGCCTTCAGTGTAAAATCCAGCGTGGGTGGCAAGCTCGGGGAGTGTCAGGGTAAATACATGCCCCATCATCCGGAAAGAACAAACAAGAGGCCTGAATCCCGCCGGAGTGACTTCCCACTCAAATATGGAGAGGAACTCCAACGTCAGCTCCTTGAATCCTAGCTCGGCACATTCGAAGACATTCCTCCAGTTGTCGAAGGAGTAGAGGAGAAGAATTGCTTCCATGAGAGCGCCGCCATCTCCAATCAACCGGTGTTCCTCCCAGTCAACAAGACGCTGCGAGAGGAAGGGCTTGCCCCTAAGCGCGGTGAAGCGGCACGTGTGCTCTTCCTTTGAGAACTTGGCCATTCTCCCCAGGATTTGAGCGGGAGTGGCAGAGGAGGAGCGAGATCTTTGAAAAACCTTGGCAACGCGGCGGCTCCCGGATGGATCCATGGACACGCAAGCTTGAAGGAGGAGAGGAGGAAGGGGAAGCTTACCAGATGAGATGGAGTGAGGAGGAGGAAAAGAGCTCCCAGATGGCACACGCTCAGCGACCCAAAAAACGAGAACCCTAGACGCACGCACAGGAGCCGGCCGACAGGTTTTTAAAAGAAACTGGGCCCGCGCACGACCAGTGGTCGTGCGCGAAGGAATAATTCGCGCGCCGAGTTTCAGAATCAAAAACTTACCGCCATGCCTCATAAGTGCATCCAAGGTTTCCTCACCCCTAACACAAGACCGTTAGTCATAATTAATTGATAAAAAGTTCTATATAGAAAAAAAATTCATTATGCCACAAAAAAGAAAATGAACACCACAATTTAAAGTAATTCTAACGAAGATAACTATTGGGGTTTTATGTCTCCCAACTAGACTTATTCAGCTGCTAGCGTATGCTAGCTGATCGGTCTATGGAAAATGAAGTGATCAGGAAGCTGTTCCAATGTCTGTTTCGGTAACGGGTGACCATAAGGTGACAGGGTCGTTCCCCCACTTCCTGAGTAAAGATACCTGCACTGATTATCAGGTAGGGGCAGGTAATAAGGTGAAGGGATCTCAGTATCTGTTTCCACATGCAGATGATCCAAGGCATCTCCGGCCCGCATAGCAGGCTCGATTACATCCAGGATCAGATCCAATGTACAAACCTGCAGTAAATCAGACACGGGAATGGGGTGAAGAAACAAATTAGACGAATAACATAAAAGACTTTCTTCTTCCGGAGAGATCCCGGAATCACTCCTGATGGGTTGGGTTGGCGAGGAATTGACGGCATCGTCAAAAATGCTGCAGGATCTAGTAGAATTGTCAGCGGCCACTTCCACGACTTGAACCTCCTCAAATAATGCTGAAGTCTCCACCTCCGCACCTTGAAGAACATCCTCCTCTCTCAGAGTGGGCACAACGCTGCAGCTCACTACCTCTTCCTGCAAGACATTCTCGTCAATACCGTCAAAAACAATTGTAGTAGCACACACAAGACTAGAAGAGTTAGTGTTTGAAGAGAAATCAAGCACCGCACCCTTAGAAAGAATTGAACCAACATGCGTTGATAAACGAATGGGAGAGACATGCGCAACCATGTCGGGGCATAGATCACCAATAACCTTGATCGGCATATCCGCATCGACCCCTTCAAAACATGAAGGTGATATGGATATGAAACCAGAGGAGGGGAGAGTGCTGCCAGAGATAGGAATTGGGACGATCCGGATGTCCGGCTCGTCGTCCTCGTCCAGTTCGCGCAGATACTCAGCACAATCCCTTAAAGCATGATCCGTGCTTCGACAAAACAAGCACTGTTTTGCATTCATCTTTGGTCCAAGTGGGGCCGAAGACGAATTCAAAAACGGTATATGCGGAGCGGAAGAGTAGCCATAAGCCTTAGGCACAGTGTATGTGGTACCGTATGATGCCGATGCCTGATACCATGGGCCTTGGGGGCTAGAGCTACTCTCTCCCGATGGGCATCTATCACTAGCATGGGATGTATCCCCACACCCACGGCAGCGAATATTAAATCCAGCCCACATTGTATGAAGATAACCAGATTCACCAGAAACACACCCTTGTGCGCAACACTACGCTTGACAACGAATGAATAACACAACCCTTCGATTAGCCAAGAGAAAGGATGAAGGAACAAAATTAGGAAACTAAAAATCCTCTCAATTAATTTTCCTAAAAACAATTTCATATAACACTTGCAATCCCCGGCAACGGCGCCAAAAACTTGACGCGCTATTTCCACACCGCTAATTAGCGGGCACGAAATGCGGGACGACGGCAGTGCACCGGTCATTGTCAAGTAATAAAAGTAGGGAGTAGCTCCCCGAATATCGTTCTCAAAGGACTGCAAGTTAGGTAGTACGATTTGCTTGTTAGGAGATTAATTTTGAGGGTTTCTAAGTTTAACAAAACAAGGGGGGTTTTGGTTGGTGTTACGGAACAAGAATGAGAAACTACAACTATGCGGGTCGCAATCACCGCGTCGCTTGGTGGATGGGTTTAGTGCAGGTCGTGATGCCGTGCTTCGCTTGGCGGATGGCCGGTGAGGAAATGGATGAAGTGAGTGCAAATGCGAGGGATGAGGGTCGAAGGCACCTCTTCGCTATCGCTTCTAGCTTTTGCTAGAGCGAGTGCTAGAACATGTGGGTGTAAGTGGAGCGGGGGCGGAGCGCATCACAACACAGCATAACGTAAAGACAAGTTCATAAATAAACTTCCATTCATAGACAAATAGATGTTCATTTAGTTCATTACAACCACTAGGAGTACAAATCACAAAATGAGAAGGGGTAGAAGTAACCACGAGATGAGAAGCCTCGCCGCGGATCGTGGTCGGAATGGGGGGTCGTCACGCCTCCTCCGAGCTCAGTCCTTGGTTTCTTCCGGGGTGTAGAGGTTGTCACTACCTGCAACCGCTGCCTGTCTTCTTCTCAGAGCTGGGTTCACTTCTCCTTCACCCAATGGAGATGTATTCCTCTTGAAATGCTGGCCGTAGATGGCGGAGAATGCTTACGGAACCCTAGATGGACCTTAGGATCAATGGATGAAGCTTTCCCAAGGGGAGGAATGGAAGGAGGGACCTTGGAGAGGTGGAACGGCGGAGTCGCGCGCAGAAATCGCGCCTCGAACTGTGCAGAATACTTAAAATCGCGGAGCCACAACTTAAATAGGGAGCAGAATAAGTACTGCGTACGGTCAGTGGCGCACGACCACTGGTCGTGCGCGAAGGAATGCCTGTGATCGTGCGCAGTCAACCTGTAGCAAAGGAAAAATAGAAAACACCGCATGGTCAGGGGCGCACGACCAGTGGTCGTGCGCGAAGAAAGGCCTGTGATCGTGCGCATATCTTTGGTCCGATCTCGATCTGGGCTGGGATTTATCGCACGACCAATAGCCGTGCACCTGATCGTGCGCGGAAGAATGCGCACGATCAGAGGCTTTTTAGGCCAAAAATTCCCCCGCACCATCCCGAACGTGCACACGACCCCAGGGCCTGTAGGAAAACACAAATAACCCTGATCCGTGCACACCACCGGATCCATAACACAAGCATACAGTAATATATAGGAAAAACATGCCACAAAGGGGGAAGGATTGCACAAAAGGCGCAGAAACGCCATGTTATCAATATAAGCGTATATGAACGGCAAATGAAGTGCAATGACACTAAATCAAACCCAAATGAGGCCGGAAATCACTGTATAAACCAGACTCATCAGTGTCACACACTTTGAACTCTCCCTGAATCTGCGATGCGACCATCATCGAATCAGTGAAAGAATTGATATATTGGATTCCCAACTCCATCGCGAAGCGCAAACCCTCCACTATCGCCTCGTACTCCGCTTGATTGTTCGTGACGTGGAAGAGGATCTCAACTGCTTGCTCGATCCTTGTTCCCTATGGGCTGACAAGCACGATGCCTACTCCCACAGAGCTTTTGACCGAAGCTCCTGAAGGTGAGGTTAGATCTTAATATTACTCTAGAGGGGGGGGGGGGGGTGAATAAAGTATTACAACTTTTTACTTAATTTTATAGGAGAATTAAATTAGTGATATATATATGTGTATTGAGTGAGTGATTTATAAAACAAATAAAGAAATCAGCACACAACACAACAATACAGAAAATCACAAGCACAGAGACACAAGGAATTTTTATAGTAGTTCCCCAATAAACCCGGGTACATCTACTCTTCTACCACACTTGGTAGGATCCACTAGGTTTTTGATCAGGTGCCCTATCACCAAGGGGTTTTTGTTCAGGTGTCCACACACTAAAGGAGCTTTTGATCAGGTGCTCTAACCCAACTACAGGTTTTTGTTCAGGGGCCCTGCCACCAATGGGTTAACTTTTGAAGGGAGTTATAACCCTGTACAAGAGGGGATAAGAAGGGGTTATGAAGTTCTTCTTTGTCAATATGCTGAGAGAAGACTCTAGTGGATTTGATAATGTAAAGCTCCTCTGTCTGATGTAAAATTGTTGACAGTAGATGGCTGAAGCTTTCACTTGAGAATAGATCTTCCTTTAGCTGATGAATCTGAGAGAAATAGTTCTTCAGATTATTGTTGCTCTTTGAAGATCTGAACTTGCAGCAGAGATCTGAGAGATGGTGTTGATGTTGTTCTCAGTGAAATGAAATTGCTGCTTGAGGAAGAAAATGAAGATGATCTGTTTTTTTTGTTCTTCCTGTATTTCTCTTCATGTATACCTCTTTCTCTTTTTCCTGTACTGTAAAAATGTAATAATGTTGTGTACTTCTGTCGTGAAAACTGTGAAGTAATCTTATATATCTTCTTCCTTATCTTTTGATAATATTTCTTTTATTTGAAAATCAAATCAATAGAATAAGGAATATAATAAATCTGGGAACCATAAATCGTATATCTTTTTCCTTTTCCATGAAATGTTCCTTTTCCATTAAATGTCAACGGCTATTTTCTCTTGGGAAGGAATATAATAAGGAAGGAAATAAATCTTGTCTTATCTGGGATATAGATCCGTTGCTATAGACGATCTGAGTTCACACAATAGAATAATATAATCTGTCTGAAATTCTGAAGTGAAATAACAAATTTCGTCGATCTCAAGCATTTTTGTCGATCTCAACATTTTCGTCGATCTCAACATTTTCGTCGATCTCAACATTTTCGTCGAACATAATATTGAGTTTGTCGACCTCAACTGAATCTGGCTGGAAGAGTTGAATTTAGTTGAGCTGAGAAGATCTTTCGTCGATCTGAGCATCTGAATAATTTCGTCGAACGCAGACTGGAGTTCGTCGAACTGAATATTTCACCGACCGCTGAGCCTGGATAATTTCGTCCACCACTGAGCTGCTGAGCCGCTGAGATGCGAGTTCGTAGAATGCAGGAGTAGGCCGTTCATCGAACGCAGAGAACATGTCGTTCGTCGAACGCAGAGAGCAAGCCGTTCCTCGAACGCGGTATGGAGTTCGTCGAACGCAGAACCTGAATGATTTCTTGAGTTCTAACAGCCTAAACTCTTTAACCATTGACTATACATTGGGGTCAACTTGATCCTAGTCAACAGATAGTGATCCTAGTCCAAATCAGTAATAGGGTTGTTCTAACAATCCCCCCTATTGGGTTAGGACATTATTTGACAAAATTTGAATAAAACAAAACAAACTACAAAACAACAGAGCATGTATATATCTAATAGATTTTAAATATATTTCATCAGATATAAAATGTGGTA
This sequence comes from Dactylorhiza incarnata, assembly GCA_033032865.1. Taxonomy (NCBI): domain Eukaryota; kingdom Viridiplantae; phylum Streptophyta; class Magnoliopsida; order Asparagales; family Orchidaceae; genus Dactylorhiza; species Dactylorhiza incarnata. Next base: position 933,116 of record JAWHQI010000288.1, on the reverse strand, counting down.
CTCTGACTTTTGAGATTTACATTGAAAATAAAACTAATAAAAAGTACCTTTGATCTTTCTCTTTGTTTTTCTCTGAATTCTGACATTTCTGAATTCTGAACTCTGATATTGCCTTTCTCTGATTTCTTGCTTTCTGACTTTCTGATTAGCTGTGCTTGTATCTGCTATATTTCAGCTTTCTGAAATTGTTGATCTGAAAAGCTTTATAATCTGAATATGAATCTGCTCTAACAGGAATTATTTCTTAATCTGCTTTGCTACCAATCAAAATTTGAATCTGCTATAACATCTTCCCCTAAATCTGTCATAACTGCTGTGAGCTTTTTCTAGAACTGATAATATGTTTCTTCATACAACATTTCCTCTTGATAAAACAACTCCCCATATCATAAAGGAGTTTCCTCAGCTTTCTCCCCCTGCATAGTTCATAGAACAACTCCCTGATGAGTCTGGTTTATACAGTGATTTCCGGCCTCATTTGGTTTTGTTTTAGTGTCATTGCACTTCATTTGCTCGTCATATATGCTTGTATTGATAGCATGGCGTTTTTGCGCCTTTTGTGCAATCATTTCCCCTTTATGGCATGTTTTTCCTATATATCACTGTATGCCTGTGTTTTGGATCCGATGGTATGCATGGATCGGGGTTATGTGTGTTTTTCCTGCAGGTCCTCGGATCGTGTGCACGTTCGGGATAGTGCGGGGAGATTTTTGGCCTAAAAGCCTCTGATCGTGCGCATTTCTTCGCGCACGATCAAGCGCACGACCATTGGTCGTGCGTTAATTCCCGTCTCAGATCGAGCTCGGCGCCGGTTGACTGCGCACGATCACAGGCATTTCTTCGCGCACGACCATTGGTCGTGCGCCCCTGACCGTGCGGTGTTTTCTATTTTTTCTTTACTACAGGTTGACTGCGCACGATCACAGGCATTCCTTCGCGCACGACCATTGGTCGTGCGCCCCTGACCGTGCGTAGTACTTATTCTGCTCCCTATTTAAGCTGTGGCTCCGCGATTTTAGGTATTCTGGACAGATTCGAGGGGCAATTTCTGCGCGCGACTCTGCCGTTCCGCCTCTCCAGGGTCCCTCCTTCCATTCCTCCCCTTGGGAAAGCTTCATCCATTGATCCTAAGGTCCATCTAGGGTTCCGGAAGCATTCTCCGCCATCTACGGCCAGCATTTCAAGAGGAATACATCTCCATTGGGTGAAGGAGAAGTGAACCCAGCTCTGAGAAGAAGACGGGCAACGGTTGGAGGTAGTGACAGCCTCTACACCCCGGAAGCAACCAAGGACTGAGCTCGGAGGAGGCATGACGACTGATGAGTCCCAATTATATACACATATATGGACTCATCTGGGCCGTTTATCTAGTCATTCCACTGCACTTTAGCCTTGTTTTAGCTTATATTTGTTATTCCTTGCTATGTGCACTTCTAGGCCCGTTTTTGGTGTTGTTTCTTGCTATTCATCTTTAGTAGTTTTCATGCATCGTTAAGTGCCACTTTCAGTGGCAGGATTCGTGGTTATGCTGGAACAGGAGTCGTGCAGGTGTTCCCGGTACAAATCTATACAGGAACACTGCGCACGATCACTGGTTCTATCGCGCACGACCACTGGTCGTGCGCCACTGATCGTGCGCACTTAACGCCATTTTATGAGTTCTGTTTGGCTTATCGCACGACCACTTACGATAGTGCGCACGACCACTGGTTGTGCGCCACTGGTCGTGCGTACATTGTATTTTATAATTTTCTTCCTTGCAGACTCCGTCCAGTCAGGCGCACGATCACAGGATGCTAGTGCGCACGACCACTGGTCGTGCGCCAATGACCGTGCGCACTGTTTATTCCAGCGCCTATAAAATGACCTGCTCGCGAATTAGGTCGGGACCCCCGATTTTCTTCCGCCGTTTTCTCGCTCCAGGGCTCCGATTTCGCCCCTCCACCGCCGCCCACCATATGGAGGTGCTCCGGGCTTGTTCTTCATGCCAATCTTGAGCCGGAGCTTCCTCTTGGCCTCCTCCTTCATCCTAGCGCTCCAAAGGAAGACCTAGCCGCCATTACCATCAAGCAAGAGGAAGTTTGCAACCTCTACCGGATCGTGACATGAAGAAGACGGGCTCATTGGAGAGTAGTGACAGCTCTCTCTACCCCGGACGTAGTTGCGGACCGAGCTTGGACGCGGATTGACAACCCGGCGATTCCAACTGTGAATCTACAACGAGACATCAGATTCGGTCGATTTCTTGCCTTATTCTTCTCTTATTGATGTGTATGTAGTTAGATCTATGTATTAAGATGAAGTTGCACTGAACCTTGCTTGTATTTTATATATATTTCATTTCTTTGTGAAATGCTTTTGTGGTTTATGTGATTTGAGGAGCGCCCCATTCCATCCTCCATCCCGCCATCGTGTTCGGTGCCGCACTAGCAATTGCTAGTGGCGTGCTTGTCGACGAGGTGCTTGCGACTCTCATTCCGTTAGCCTACTCGCCCATCTGCCTACCGAAGCGTGGCATCGCGGCCCGTACTCCATCCCACCTAACGAAGCAGCGCGCTCAAGGCCTGCACAGTTCGACTCCGCTTGCCTACTCGTCCATCCGCTCTTGCGACGCAGCGCGCTCAAGGCCTGCCTAGTCTCCATCCCGCCAAGCGAAGCATTGCATAGCGACATTGCATAGGAGTAGTTGTAATATTTTATTTTATTTTCCAAAAACCAAATCCCACATTTCCGCATCCATCCGCTCGAAAGGACTTCAATCTCAAGTCCTTCCTCGATAATAAACTCCACCTTACTGTGTTCCTTTGAGATCGATACTTGGGGATTCATTCCCATTTTATATTACTTGAACGATCAGTACATTGCCGTTCGGATCGCAGTCTCGCTACCGCCTATAGCGGTGTGCAGGATTTGCGCATCAAGTTTTTGGCGCCGTTGCCGGGGAACACAGACGTGTGAGTTTTCTGGAAAGGGAGAATCTGAGCGAGAAGCCCTTCCCTTTGTATATTGCATTCTTTTGTTTTATTTCTTCCTATTCTGTTTTCCTGTTTTATATTAGGTTGCTTTAGTAATTTTTGTTAGGTGTAGTATTCTGCACAATAACATTTTTATTATGAATCGTTTTATCTTCACACTATGTGGGCACACCTTAATATCTGTTGCCGTTGGTGTGGAGCTACTTCCCACTCTAGTGATGAATGCCCTACGGAGAACAGTAGGCATAATTCTTATAGCCCAGCATATGGAGCACCGACTTCGTCTGGTACTCCATATGGTGCGCGTAAGTCTTATGGCTACTCTGCTGAACCTTTACCGTCATACTTCTTTTCGGCTTCAGCACCCGCTGTGCCAAAGAAGCCTGTTAGGCAGTGCCGGTTTTGTCAGAGAACTGATCATGTCTTGAAGGACTGTGCCGAGTATTTTCGCCAATTGGACGAGGATGACAAGTCGGATATCCGGATCGTCCCAACTCCTAACTCTGGCGGCACACCTTCAACATCCGGTTATGTGTCTTTGTCACCTTCACATCTTGAAGGGTATGGCATGGATACGGTCACCGGATGTGCGGCTGATCTATGCACCGACATTGCTGAGCCTATTCTCCATGTGCATCCACCACCTCTAGTGGATTCGATTCTTTGTGAGGAATCGGTGCTCGACTTTTACCTGAGCACTACTCCTCCCCCTGTTGTGCATACTATACTCGTCTCTGATGACATTGTTGATGATGTGTCGCAAGAGGAGGCGGTTGATCTTAGTATTGTGCCTACTCCTATGGAGGAGGACAACCTTCTAGGTGAAGAGGAGTTTTCCTCAGCACCGGTGGAGGAAGTCCAAATCCTAAGCCTGGACACCGTTGATCCCGCCGAATCTTGTAGCATTGATGACAATGCAAACATTATTTTACTTCCCCAACCTGATGGGAGTGAGACCGGGACCACTCCCCCGATTTTTGATTATTTATGTTCTTCGTCCTGTTTATTTCTCGACCCCCCTTCTTCACCCGAGACTGTGCAGGTTGAATCTTCACAGGTACTTCAGGAGGACTTGGAGCTTTGTGCTCAAGTCAATGATGAGTGTGTCCTTTTATGCGAGGAGGTTGATCCTTCCTCCATTAAGGAAGCCTCATTCGTTGCCTTCTCCTCCTGCGGACCTGCTGTGGACGATACCTTGCTGGGCAAGGATAGTTCTGGTAAGATGAGTAAGGACCAGGCCCCCTCCTCTTCTTACTTTCTTTTCCCTCTACCTGTGAGGAGCAGGTATAAATATTCGGGTAGAGGCGCTTCTGTTCTGTCGCCGTATCGGTACCTGCTACCGACACGCGTATTAGAACAGTTACCTGTCCACTTCTCCTTCCATACTCCCATTAGCTAGAACCGTTTTAATTTAGAATAAGTCGTGCTGGGATGACAATAACCCCAGTAGTTATCTTAATTTTTCTTGCATTTTCATTTCTTTTCTAATTTTATTTAGTTAATTGCACTTTATTTCTGTTTTCTGTTTTCTTTTGTTTTTGCGGAGCTGACCCCTGCAGGTATCCTTCTTCTGGATGGCGGATGCTGCGGCTCATTTTAGCTTACACGCCAATCTTCTGGTATGCTCATTTCTGAGCATTGGGTACTCTCTTCCCCCAGCTCTTTTCTGAATTTCATAGATATATATTGTGTGTATTGTCTAGTTTAAGTCTGGGGGAGAGTAGTTCTGTATGCCCACGCACGTGCACTATTGCATTGCATGCTAGAAGTATTTCTATTTCATTTATTTAGTATTGTTCATCTTCATTGCACACCACAGCACCCACTTGAGCGCGTACTCATCTGTTTGCCTGCTCTGTTGTGAATTTAATTCTCCTGCTTATTTGGGAAAGTCTAGGTGATGGCTTAGGACTATGTAGCAGAGTAAAATGTTGACTCCAGTAGTGCTCCTAGTCGAGTGCTCGGTTGCATAGAAATTTGTGTAGATTAGACTTCTCTTTATACTTATAGTTTTATATTTTTTCTATTAGTGTAAATGTTGTTTACTCTACTCAAATGGTGAATCCGGTGGAATCAAACGGTAGCATAGGGATGTGTGTAAACGATCGCTAGACTCGTATTGCTTGAGTCGGGAGAAAGGAGAATCTTTCTCGGTGGCTAGAACTTGCCCCAAGCGATTCTTGAAGCATTTGCATAGGATAGTTCTAGTGCGTGAGAATGACGTAGGCCATTATTTTGGCCCGGTTGAACTTTTTATTTCATGCCTATCGTCTACCCTTGCTAGCCCCTTTGTGCCTACCCTTTTCTTGATTCAGCTCCACATATATCTCACCAAAGCCTAAAATCCTAACCTAGTCGCACACCCAAATCTGAGCTTTAGTTATAGTTTTATTTACATTTTGAGGGGTGTTGATTGTGGTGTTTATCTTGTGAATCTGTGGATATGCTCATTTGAAAATTTTGCTGAAAGAAAAAAAAGACAAGAAAAAGAAAGATAGAAAGAAAAATGAAAAAAAAAAGAGAGAAAAATGAGTTTTATCGAAAAAACATGTAGAAAAATTATGTATTGGGAGTAGGCGGTGCACACACCTATGTTGCAAAAGTCCAAGTCTGGGGGTGTGGTGCACTTGCATTCGATTTTGGTGCGCGGGTAGTTATTTTAAAAGCTCAATTGGGTTATTGTGTTATAAGCCATTTGGTTTATTTTTGTTTACCTCACCGTAACCCAAGCCCCATCTCTAACCTGAAAGTCCTTCTGACTCACGCTATGAACCAATCTAGTGTCGTGGAGAGAATGTGACCGGGCGAGCCTATGGTCACCGACATCGATGGATTTCGGTGGAGTTTGTCCGGCATCCCAATCTTGAGCAATGCTCATCTCAGCGCTTAGCTTACTTTCTCCGTATGCATGACCGAATGATTCACCGATGTTCACCATTTTGAGTAGTTGTAATATGCTTTTACTCCAGTCAGGCGCACGATCACATGATGCTAGTGCGCACGACCACTGGTCGTGCGCCAATGACTGTGCGCACTGTTTATTCCAGCGCCTATAAAATGACCTGCTCGCGAATTAGGTCGGGACCCCCGATTTTCTTCCGCCGTTTTCTCGCTCCAGGGCTCCGATTTCGCCCCTCCACCGCCGCCCACCATATGGAGGTGCTCCGGGCTTGTTCTTCATGCCAATCTTGAGCCGGAGCTTCCTCTTGGCCTCCTCCTTCATCCTAGCGCTCCAAAGGAAGACCTAGCCGCCATTACCATCAAGCAAGAGGAAGTTTGCAACCTCTACCGGATCGTGACACGAAGAAGATGGGCTCATTGGAGAGTAGTGACAGCTCTCTCTACCCCGGACGTAGTTGCGGACCGAGCTTGGACGCGGATTGACAACCCGGCGATTCCAACCGTGAATCTACAACGAGACATCGGATTCGGTCAATTTCTTGCCTTATTCTTCTCTTATTGATGTGTATGTAGTTAGATCTATGTATTAAGATGAAGTTGCACTGAACCTTGCTTGTATTTTATATATATTTCATTTCTTTGTGAAATGCTTTTGTGGTTTATGTGATTTGAGGAGCGCCCCATTCCATCCTCCATCCAGCCATCATGTTCGGTGCCGCACTAGCAATTGCTAGTGGCGTGCTTGTCGACGAGGTGCTTGCGACCCTCATTCCGTTAGCCTACTCGCCCATCCTACCGAAGCGTGGCATCGCGGCCCGTACTCCATCCCGCCTAACGAAGCAGCGCGCTCAAGGCCTGCACAGTTCGACTCTGCTTGCCTACTCGTCCATCCTCCCTTGCGACGCAGCGCGCTCAAGGCCTGCCTAGTCTCCATCCCGCCAAGCGAAGCATTGCATAGCGGCATTGCATAGGAGTAGTTGTAATATTTTATTTTATTTTCCAAAAACCAAATCCCCCATTTCCGCATCCATCCGCTCGAAAGGACTTCAATCTCAAGTCCTTCCTCGATAATAAACTCCACCTTACTGTGTTCCTTTTAGATCGATACTTGGGGATTCATTCCTATTTTATATTACTTGAACGATCGGTACACTGCCGTTCGGATCGCAGTCTCGCTACCGCCTATAGCGGTGTGCAGGATTTGCACATCAACGACCCCCCATTCCGACCACGATCCGCAGCGAGGCTTCTCATCTCGTGGTTACTTCTACCCCTTTCTCACTTTGTGATTTGTACTCCTAGTGGTTGTAATGAACTAAATGAACACCTATTTGTCTACGAATGGAAGTTTATTTATGAACTTGTCTTTGTGCTATGCTGTGTTGTGATGCGCTCCGCCCCCGCTCCACTTACACCCACATGTTCTAGCACTCGCTCTAGCAAAATCTAGAAGCGATAGCGAGGAGGTGCCTTCGACCCTCAACCCTCGCATTTGCACTCACTTCATCCATTTGCTCACCGGCCATCCGCCAAGCGAAGCACGGCATCGCGGCCTGCATTAAACCCATCCACCAGGTGACGTGGTGATTGCGACCCGCATAGTTGTAGTTTCTCATTTTGTTCCGTAACACCAACCAAAACCCCCCTTGTTTTGTTAAACTTAGAAACCCTCAAAAATAATCTCCTAACAAGCAAATCGTACTACCTAACTTGCAGTCCTTTGAGAACGATATTCGGGGAGCTACTCCCTACTTTTATTACTTGACAACGACCGGTGCACTGCCGTCGTACCGCATTTCGTGCCCGCTAATTAGCGGTGCGGAAATTGCGCGTCAAGTTTTTGGCGCCGTTGCCGGGGACTGCAAGCGTGTATAATTTGTCTTACTTGGGAAATTAGTTTAAGGGTATTTTTTTTTTGATAATTCTCTTTTTGGTGTAGTGCGTATGCATAGACAACATCTTGGTGAATTTGCAGCATTTGATCCTGAGATAGAGCGTACTTTGCGGGCGCGTCTACGTGTTGCTGCCACCATGGATGTTAATGAAAATCAGGCTAATCCAGGAGTGGGAAATGCACCGGCTGTTGCTCAAGCGGCTGATGAGAATGATGTGGTTAGGCCACGACCTAGGACCATGAGGGATTACACCACTCCTACTGTGGGGAGTGTGTACCCCGGATTTGGCCCGGCTATTACTAACAACAATTTTGAGATAAAGCCAGCCATTCTGAATATGATCCGCAACAATGCCCAATTCTCCGGGTTAACCAGTGAAGACCCCCATCTTCACCTAGCTGAATTTGCGGAGATCTGCGGTACATTTCAGTACGCAGGAATTGCTGATGAGACGGTGAAGCTCAGGTTGTTTCCATTCTCCCTCCGCGACAAGGCGAAGGCTTGGCTCCACACAATACCACCCGGCACAGCTACCACCTGGGATGCCCTGTAGACAAAGTTTCTGGCAAAATTCCACCCGGTGGACAGGGTTGTAAACTTGCGGAGAGAAATCGCTACCTTCCGGCAACACGACCAGGAGACCCTTGCGGAAGCATGGGATAGGTTCACGGACCTCCTCCGGAAGTGCCCGCAGCATGAGCTACAACCTTGGAGCTTAGTAGAAAATTTCTATTTTGCAATTGAGCCCAATTATAGTGCCATGATTGATGCTGTTGCAGGCGGCACCTTGATGAACCATACTCCCGAGGACGCACTGAGGATTCTTCAGGACACTGCCACTCATAGATCGTTTTGGACAGCTGGAAGAAATGCCCCAAGGAGTGCTCGTGGACTCTTTGAGGTGAGCACATCGGGCACATCTGCCGAGGAGGCATCGGCACCCAATGACAACGTTATGCTACTTAAGAGGCCTGCTCTCCCTCCTTCCCCAGTAATGGCCATTTCGTGTCAAGGATGTGGAAACCCCGGGCATCATGCTTATGAGTGTCCCTCAGGTGAGCAATCTGCTGAATTAACTTATGATGAAAGTGTGAATTATATGAATGATCAAAATCGGGGAGTGCCATTTAACAACGCTTATAACCCGGTCGTGAGGAGTCATCCGAACTTCTCATGGAAATAAAACGTGCCTAACCAACGATGGCAAGGAGGCTCGCATCAATTTGATGCGCAAGCCTCCGGTAGCCAATAAAGGCCACCACAACCCGGGTTTGCTCAAAATGCACCACCGCAGAGGATGAGCGCATTGGAAGACATGATGGAAAAGTTTGTTGATCTGTCTCAAACAAATTTGGCCAATCAAACTGCTTCAATGCGAAACTTGGAGACACAGCTAGGCCAATTGGCCCAGGTGCTCTCCGAGCGTATGCAAGGTGCCCTTCCAAGCAATACTGAAAAGAACACGCGGGAGCAAGGCAAAAGCATTGCTGACGCGGATGGTGGTCAAGTGAGCCCATGCGTTGTTGAATGTACTATTAATAATATTGAGGTTTCCGCACTTTGCGACTCTGGGGCATCTCGCAACATTCTTGCTCTGCAAGATGTTGATAAATTGCACCTAACAATGAATTCTGAGGACCGGAGGTCGCTGGTGTTGGCTAATGGAGTGACTGTCGAAACTGAGGGTGAGATTCGTGATGTTGTAGTAAATCTTAATGGAACGGCTGTAGTCACTGACTTTCAGATTCTCGGCCCCATGGAAAATGATTCCATACCAATCTTGGGGGTTCCTTTTCTAAAGGAGAGTGGCGCAACCCTCCACATCGCCACGGGTTGTGTCACCCTACCTTCCAATGCAACATACCCTTCTGAATCATCTAATCTTCCTAATTTCTGTGTAAGTAAAAGTAAGCGCAGGTCCAATGAGGAAAAATCAGACTTTGACGTGAAGGATCTTAGAGAGGAGAAAAGTATCACTCTGCTGAAAGTAGAAGCAAATCAGCTCACAACGAAAGAGTTGGAGATAGAGAGGAAAAGCAATGAAACCAAGGAGTGGGAAGACATGGGAGAAGGCGGAGCGATGAGCCTTCCAAACAATGTTTTTATTCAAAATAGGAAATGTAAACAAGCTAAACAGGTTCATTGGGCTGATCTAACCCCTTTTAAGGGTGCGGAAATGATGCCCCCGGCTGATCCCAATCCGACAAATATTACTCCTCCCGCACTTGTTGCTCGGTGGCGCTCTCCTTCAGTGGAAAAACTGAAGCGGGAAAGGATCCTGCATGCTGCGCGCTTTGAAGCCCTCCGACGCGAGAAGGAGGAGGTTAGGGGCAGGGGAGAGACATCTTCCTTGGGCCCTAAAGATTTCACCTCTGGCCTATCTCGCGTGACTGGGGAGAACCACCACAAATCAGCATATAGCTGATGCGTGCCGGGATCTCCGGGCTGTACTGTGTGCCATCTGTGATGTTTCTGTGCTTCTTGTTTCATGTTAGTTGCTACGCTGGACTGTCTTTTTAGTTTTTTTTTATTATAAGACTACTGCTATCAAACTTTAATACAGGTATTTGGTCCACCTTCAAGGACGTTAAACAAAAGGGCTTTTGGGAGATAACCCATTTGGGACCATTTGGTTCCGTTCTTTCTTGTTATTTTTGTTGCTATATTTTTGTGTGCTTGGGATCCCTTTAATCGCAGGTCCGCATCTATTGGAGCACGGCGGGATCACCGCCTTCTGAACAAAACGCCATATCTTCTGGTATGCTCATTTCTGAGCATGGGGTAATTTCTCATCTTAGCCTTCTTAAGCTTATGCCGCTATCGAACATGCTTTTTGCTTAGTGTAAGTCTGGGGGAGTGAGAGTAGCGTTACCTCGTGCACATGCACAGTGCACAGCATACTAGGATTTACATATGTGGTATATTGTAGCATTGCTCATCTCATGGCACACCACGACACCCACGTGAGCGCACTTAACTGTAGGCGCGCGACGATCCTAACTCGTCTCGGTTTTGTGAATGGGAAATCACGGTGCTGGGTTAGGATTGCGAGACGAAGTACTTTGTTGACTCTTGTATTGCTCCTAGTCGAGTGCTCATGTCTCGTAGGAATTTGTGTAGATTCAATTTCTTTTTTATGCATTTAGTTTATATTTTTCTACTAGCATAAATATTATTTACTTTACTCAAAGATTGGTGAATCCGGTGTGAATCAAACGGTAGCATAGGAATGTGTGTAGACGTCCGTTAGTCTCGTGTTGCCCGAGTCGGGAGGAAGGAGTATCTTTCTCGGTGGCTAGAACTTGCCCCAAGCGATCATCGAAGCATGGGTATACGGTTAGTCAAGTGCGTGAATGTGATATGGGCCATCATTTTGGCCCGGTTGAGCCTTTGCACCCTTTCCTATCTCTATATCCTCGTTAGCCCAATTGTGCCTACCCGTTCTTTGATTCAGCCCCACTTTTATCGCTCCAAAGCCCAAAAGCCAATCCTAATCACACACCCAAATCTGAGCTTTAGCTGTTTATTATTTTTATGAGTTGGGTTGTTGATGTGGTGACATGTTTGTGAAGTTGTGGATGTGTTTTATTATTTATTTGCTGAAAATGGTAAGAAAAGAAAAGAAAAAAAATGAAAGAAAAAAGAAGAAAAAAAAAGATATGAGTTTGAATGTAAAACTCATTTGTATAAGTATAAGTTTGGAAGTAGGCGGTGCACGCACCCATGTTGTTAAGTCCAAGTCTGGGGGTGTGGTGTACCTGCATGTTTGTGTGGTGAGGAGGATAGTTTTTTGTGCTAGCTCATTTGGGTTTAGTGTCTGAGCCGTCTCTTTTATCTTTGTTTACCTCACCTAAACCCAAGCCTCATCTCAAACCTAAAGTCCTATTGATTCACGCATTTGAGTCATACCAGTGCCGTGGAGAGAGTGCGAACAGGCAAGCCTATGGTCACCGACATTGATGGATTTCAATGGAGTTGTCCCGAGTCCCGATCTTTGGTAACGCTCGCCTCAGCGTTCAGTTTACTTTCTTCCTATGCACGACCTTATGATTCACCGTGATTCACCTTTTGAGTAAACATAATATATAAATACGCTCATAGAAAATTATAAACTAATATGTCTAATTAGAAATTTTGTCTACTAGATTTCTATGCACATGCGTATGAGACTTCGCATATTACTCCGCCCTTGCAATTTCTAACCCAGTTATGTCTTTTCTCGCTCCGCCAGATTTGTTTGCACGGGACGCGCAAACAGGTAAGGTTGGGGGTGTGATGAGTCTGGTTTATACAGTGATTTCCGGCCTCATTTGGGTTTGTTTTAGTGTCATTGCACTTCATTTGTTGGTCATATACGCTTGTATTGATAGCATGGCGTTTTTGCGCCTTTTGTGCAATCCTTTCCCCTTTGTGGCATGTTTTTCCTATATATCACTGTATGCCTGTGTTTTGAATCCGATGGTATGCATGGATCGGGGTTATGTGTGTTTTTCCTGCAGGTCCTGGGATCGTGTGCACGTTCGGGATAGTGCGGGGAGATTTTTGGCCTAAAAAGCCTCTGATCGTGCGCATTTCTTCGCGCACGACCATTGGTCGGGCGTTAATTCCCGTCTCAGATCGAGCTCGACGCCGGTTGACTGCGCACGATCACAGGAATTTCTTCGCGCACGACCATTGGACGTGCGCCCCTGACCGTGCGGTGTTTTTTATTTTTTCTTTGCTACAGGTTGACTGCGCACGATCACAGGCATTCCTCGCGCACGACCATTGGTTGTGCGCCCCTGACCGTGCGCAGTACTTATTCTGCTCCCTATTTAAGCCGTGGCTCCGCGATTTTAGGTATTCTGGACAGATTCGAGGCGCGATTTCTGCGCGCGACTCCGCCGTTCCGCCTCTCCAAGGTCCCTCCTTCCATTCCTCCCCTTGGGAAAGCTTCATCCATTGATCCTAAGGTCCATCTAGGGTTCCAGAAGCATTCTCCGCCATCTACGGCCAGCATTTCAAGAGGAATACATCTCCATTGGGTGAAGGAGAAGTGAACCCAGCTCTGAGAAGAAGACGGGCAGCGGTTGGAGGTAGTGACAGCCTCTACACCCCGGAAGCAACCAAGGACTGAGCTCGGAGGAGGCGTGACGACCCCCCATTCCGACCACGATCCGCGGTGAGGCTTCTCATCTCGTGGTTACTTCTACCCCTTTCTCACTTTGTGATTTGTACTCCTAGTGGTTGTAATGAACTAAATGAACACCTATTTGTCTATGAATGGAAGTTTATTTATGAACTTGTCTTTGTGTTATGCTGTGTTGTGATGTGCTCCGCCCCCGCTCCACTTACACCCACATGTTCTAGCACTCGCTCTAGCAAAAGCTAGAAGCGATAGCGAGGAGGTGCCTTCGACCCTCAACCCTCGCATTTGCACTCACTTCATCCATTTGCTCACCGGCCATCCGCCAAGCGAAGCACGACATCGCGGCCTGCATTAAACCCATCCACCAGGCGACGCGGTGATTGCGACCCGCATAGTTGTAGTTTCTCATTTTGTTCTGTAACACCAACCAAAACCCCCCTTGTTTTGTTAAAGTTAGAAACCCTCAAAAATAATCTCCTAACAAGCAAATCGTACTACCTAACTTGCAGTCCTTTGAGAATGATATTCGGGGAGCTACTCCCTACTTTTATTACTTGACAACGACCGGTGCACTGCCGTCGTACCGCATTTCGTGCCCGCTAATTAGCGGTGAGGAAATTGCGCGTCACTCCCCCTGAGCAAAACACTGCATCATGATGAGTCCCAAGTATATACACATTTATGGACTCATCTGGGCTGATTTTCTAGTCTATGCACTTCACTTTAGACATGTTTTCACTCATATTTGATACTCCATGCTAAGTGCACCTCTAGGCCCATTTTAGGTGTTATTTCATGTTCTTCTTCTTTAGTAGTTTTCATGCATTGTTAAGTGCCACTTTCAGTGGCTAGATTCGTGGTTGTGCTGGAACAGGAGTCGTGCAGGTGTTCCCGGTACAATTCTGTACAGGAACACTGCGCACGATCGCTGGTTCTATAGCGACGACCACTGGTCGTGCGCCGCTGATCGTGTGCACTTAACCCTTTTTTGTGAGTTCTGTCTCGGACAGTGCGCACGACCACCTACGATAGTGCGCACGACCACCGGTCGTGCGCCACTATTCGTGCGCACTTAACATCAATTTCATGAGTTCTGTTTCGACCAGTGCGCACGACCACCTACGATAGTGCGCACGACCACCGGTCGTGCGCCACTGGTCGTGCGAACATGTTATTTTATAAATTTCTTACATTGCAGGCTCCGCCCAGACAGGCGCACGATCACAGAACTCCAGCGCGCACGACCATTGGTCGTGCGCCAATGACCGTGCGCACTGTTTATTCCAGTGCCTATAAATATTCCTGCTCGCAATTTAGGTCAGATCCTTCATCGTTTTTCTCGTCCAGCTCCGCCGTTCCGCCCATTTCCGCAGGTGTTCGCCCCCTAGGCCTCCTCCATCATCCAAGGGCTTCAAGGAGGAGATTCTACACTCATCTTCATCGCCAAGGAATGATTTCTTCGCATCGGACGTGGCCGGATTGTAAAACGCTGGAGAAGACGGGTCCATTGGGAGGTGTGACAGCCCTCCTCTACCCCGGACGATAGTTGGGACCGAGCTAGGACGCAGATTGAAAACCCGGTGCTTCCTACCGTGAATCTACAACGAGCCTCCGGATTCGGTCGTATCTCTTGCCTTTTTCTCTTCCTTATGTTGATGTAATGTTTGTAATCTCAATATTTTGATGATGTATGCTATGAACTATGCTTTGTAATGCTTATTTCATTTATTTGGGATTATTTAGTTCGTATGTGTTAATGAGGTGCGCCGCCATCCATTTTCCACTCCACCACCGTGTCCGGTGCCGCACTAGCAATTGCTAGTGGCGTGCTTGTCGACGAGGTGTTTGCGACCCTCATTCCGTTACCCTACTCGTCCATCCGCCTATCGAAGCGTGGCATCGCGGCCCGTGTAATCCATCCCGCTTAACGAAGCAGCGCGCTCAAGGCCTACATTGTTCGATTCCGCTAGCCTACTCGCCCATCCGCCCAACGAAGTAGTGCGTTCAAGGCCTACGTAGTTTTCCATCCCGCCAAGCGAAGCATTGCATAGCGGCATTGCATAGGAGTAGTTATAGCATTTTCTCTTTATTTTCCACAATCCAAAACCCCCGTTTCCGCAATCCATCCGACCCAAAGGACTTCGATCTCAAGTCATTCCTCGAACGTTAACTCCACCTTACTGTGTTCCTTGAGAGATTCGATACTTGGGGATTTACTTCCTCATATTATTACTTGACAACGACCGGTTCACTGCCGTTTCGTGCCGCAGTCTAGCTACCGCCTATAGCGGTGTGCGAGATTTGCGCCATCAAGTTTTTGGCGCCGTTGCCGGGGAACACAGTCGTGTGAGTTTTCTGGAGAGGGAGAACATGAGAGAGAAGCCCTTCCATTTGTAAATTGCATTTCCTTGTTTTATTTCTTTTTATTTCATTTTCCTGTTTTAATTAGGTTGCTTTAGTAATTTTTGTTATGTGTGGTATTTCGCACAATAGTGTTTTTCTTTTTGAATCGTATTATCTTCACACTATGTGGGCACATCTCAATATCCGTTGCCATTGGTGTAGAGATACCTCCCACTCTAGTGATGAATGCCCTACGGAGAATAGTAGGCATAATTCTTATAGCCCAGCATATGGAGCACCGACTTCGTCTGGTACTCCATATGGTGCGCGTAAGTCTTATGGATACTCTGCTGAGCCTTTACCATCATACTTCTTTTCAGCTTCAGCCCCCGCTGTGCCAAAGAAGCCCGCAAGGCAGTGCCAGTTTTGTCAGAGCACAGATCATGCCCTGAAGGATTGTGCTGCTTTTCTTCGCCAATTGGATGAGGATGACGAGCCGGATATCCGGATCGTCCCGAATCCTAACTCTGGCGGCACACCTTCAACATCCGGTTTTGTGTCTTTGCCACCTTCACATCTTGAAGGGTATGGCGTTGACACAGTCACTAGATGTGTGGCTGATCTGGGCACCGACATTGCTGAGCCTATTCTCCCGGTGCATCCACCACCCCTAGTGTATTCGATTCTTTGTGAGGAATCGGTGCTCGACTTTTATCCGAGCACTATTCTTCCCCCTGTTGTGCATACTACATTCATCTCTGACGACATTGTCGATGATGTGTCACAAGAGGAGGCGGTTGATCTTAGTATTGTGCCTACTCCTATGGAGGAGGACAACCTTCTAGGTGAAGAGGAGTTTTCCTCAGCACCGGTGGAGGAAGTCCAAATCTTAGGCATGGCCACTGTTGATCCCGCCGAACCTTGTAGCATTGATGACAATGCAAACATTATTTTACTTCCCCAACCTGATGGGAGTGAGACCGGGATCACTCCCCCGATTGATGTTTATTTATGTTCTTCGTCTTCTTTATTTCTTGATCCCCTTCCTTCATCTGAGTCTGTGCAGGTTGAATCTTCACAGGTACTTCAGGAGGACTTGGAGCTTTTTGCTCAAGTCAATGATGAGAGCATCCTCTCATGTGAGGAGGTTTATTCCCCCTCCGTAGAGGAAGCTCCACTCATTGCCTTCGCCTCCTGCTGCCTCCCTGTTGACGACTCCTTGCTAGGCAAGGATATTTTTGGTGAGCTGAGTGAGGATATCTCCTCCTCTTCTTACTTTCTTTTCCCTCTACCTGTGTCAAGCAGGTATTATTATTTAGGTAGAGGGGTGACTGCCTTATCTCCGTATCGGTACCAGCTACCGAAACGGATAATGGAGCAGTTACCTGTGCATTTTCTTTTTCATAGGCCCATTAGCTAGAACCTTCATGTTTTTAAATAAGTCGTGCTGGGATGACAATAACCCCAGTAGTTATCTTCTTTTTATTGCATTTTTAATTTATCTAATCCTGCGTAGTTAGTTTATTTTATTTCAGCGTTTATATTTTCCTTTGTTTTTGCGGAACTGACCCCTGCAAGTATTCTTCTGGTTGGGTGCTGCAGCTTGGTCTAGAGTTAATCGCCAATCTTCTGGTATGCTCACTTGCTGAGCATTGGGTACTCTCTTCCCCTAGCCCTATTTTGATTTTCCTGTCATATATTATGCAGATTGTTTAGTTTAAGTCTGGGGGAGAGTAGTTTTGTTTACCCGCTCACGTGCACTATTGCACTGCATACTAGAAGATTTCATTTAAAATGTTTTGTTTATTTTCATTGCACACCACAGCACCCACTTGAGCGCGCTTAACCGTTGGCACATCGCGGGTTGAATTTGTCTTTTTGTGTGATTTGGAAAATCATTGTGCTGGCTTAGGATTATGAGGCGGTGTAAAATGTTGACTCCTGTAGTGCTCCTAGTCGAGTGCTCATGTCTCGTTTAGAAATTCGTGTAGATTCAATTTCTTTTTATGCTTTTAGTTTATATTTTTTCTATTAGCGTAAATATTGTTTACTCTACTCAAAATTGGTGAATCCGGTGTGAATCAAACAGTAGCATAGGAATGTGTGTAGACGTTCGTTAGCCTCATATTGCCCGAGTCGGGAGGAAGGATTATCTTTCTCGGTGGCTAGAACTTGCCCCAAGCGATTCTTGAAGCATGGGTATACGGTTAGTCATTTGCGTGAATGTGATATAGGCCATCATTTTGGCCCGGTTGAGCCTTTGTGCCCACTCCTATCGCTTTATCCTCGTTAGCCTAGTTGTGCCTACCCTTTCTTTGATTCAGCCCCACTGTTGTCTCACCAAAGCCTAAATGCCAATCCTAGTCGCACACCCAAATCTGAGCTTTAGCTGTTTATTATTTTCATGAGTTGGGTTGTTGATTTGGTGATATGTTTGTGAAGATGTGGATGTGTTTTATTGTTTAGTTGCTGAAAATGATAAGAAGAGAAAAGAAGAAAATGAGAGAAAGAAAAGAAGTGAAAAGAAAGAAAAAGATATGAGCTTTAATGAAAAATCTGTGTAAAAAGATATGTTTGGGAGTAGGCGGTGCACACACCCATGTTGTTAAGTCCAAGTCTGGGGGTGTGATGTACCCGCGTGTTTGTGTGGTGAACGAGAATAATTTCTGCATAAGCTTATTTGGGTTTAGTGCTTGAGCCGTCGTTTTTATCTTTGTTTATCCTCACCTAAACCCAAGCCTCATCTAAAACCTAAAGTCCTATTGATTCACGCATTTGAGTCATACCAGTGTCGTGGAGAGAGTGCAAACGGGCAAGCTTATGGTCACCGACATTGATGGATTTCAATGGAGTTGTCCCGAGCCCCGATCTTTGGCAATGCTCGCCTCAGCGTTCAGTTTACTTTCTTCCTATGTACGACCTTATGATTCACCGTGATTCACTTTTTGAGTAAACGTAATATATAAATACGCTCCTAGAAAATTATAAACTAATATGTATAATTAGAAATTTTGTCTACTGTATTTCTACGCACATGAGCATGCGACTTCGCATGGTACTCCGCTTGATAATTTCTTCGCCAGCTTATGTTTTTCCTGTCCGCGAGAGATGGTTTGCTCGGGACGCGCAAATAGTTAAGTCTGGGGGTGTGATGAGTCCCAAATATATACACATTTATGGACTCATCTGGGCCGATTTTCTAGTCTATGCACTTCACTTTAGACATGTTTTCACTCATATTTGATACTCCATGCTAAGTGCACCTCTAGGCCCGTTTTTGGTGTTATTTCATGTTCTTCTTCTTTAGTAGTTTTCATGCATTGTTAAGTGCCACTTTCAGTGGCTAGATTTGTGGTTGTGCTGGAACAGGAGTCGTGCAGGTGTTCCCGGTACAATTCTGTACAGGAACACTGCGCACGATCGCTGGTTCTATAGCGCACGACCACTGGTCGTGCGCCGCTGATCGTGTGCACTTAACCCTTTTTTCTGAGTTCTATCTCGGACAGTGCGCACGACCACCTACGATAGTGCGCACGACCACCGGTCGTGCGCCACTGTTCGTGCGCACTTAACATCAATTTCATGAGTTCTGTTTCGACCAGTGCGCACGACCACCTACGATAGTGCGCACGACCACCGGTCGTGCGCCACTGGTCGTGCGAACATGTTATTTTATAAATTTCTTACATTGCAGGCTCCGCCCAGGCAGGCGCACGATCACAGAACTCCAGCGCGCACGACCATTGGTCGTGCGCCAATGACCGTGCGCACTGTTTATTCCAGCGCCTATAAATATTCCTGCTCGCGATTTAGGTCAGATCCTTCACCGTTTTTCTCTCCCAGCTCCGCCGTTCCGCCCATTTCCGTAGGTGTTCGCCCCCTAGGCCTCCTCCATCATCCAAGGGCTTCAAGGAGAAGATTCTACACTCATCTTCATCGCCAAGGAAGGATTTCATCGCATCGGACGTGGCCAGATTGTAAAACGCTGGAGAAGACGGGTCCATTGGGAGGTGTGACAGCCCTCCTCTACCGCAGACGATAGTTGGGACCGAGCTAGGACGCGGATTGACAACTCGGTGCTTCCTACCGTGAATCTACAACGAGCCTCCGGATTCGGTCGTATCTCTTGCCTTTTTCTCTTCCTTATGTTGATGTAATGTTTGTAATCTCTATATTTTGATGATGTATGCTATGAACTATGCTTTGTAATGCTTATTTCATTTATTTGGAATTATTTAGTTCATATGTGTTAATGAGGTGCGCCGCCATCCATTTTCCACTCCACCACCGTGTCCGGTGCCGCACTAGCAATTTCTAGTGGCGTGCTTGTTGACGAGGTGTTTGCGACCCTCATTCCGTTAGCCTACTCGTCCATTCGCCTATCGAAGCGTGGCATCGCGGCCCGTGTAATCCATCCCTCTTAACGAAGCAGCGCGCTCAAGGCCTGCATTGTTCGATTCCGCTAGCCTACTCGCCCATCCGCCCAACGAAGTAGTGCGTTCAAGGCCTACGTAGTTTTCCATCCCGCCAAGCGAAGCATTGCATAGCGGCATTGCATAGGAGTAGTTATAGCATTTTCTCTTTATTTTCCACAATCCAAAACCCCCGTTTCCGCAATCCATCCGACCCAAAGGACTTCGATCTCAAGTCCTTCCTCGAACGTTAACTCCACCTTACTGTGTTCCTTGAGAGATTCGATACTTGGGGATTTACTTCCTCATATTATTACTTGACAACGACCGGTTCACTGCCGTTTTGTGCCGCAGTCTAGCTACCGCCTATAGCGGTGTGCGAGATTTGCGCCATCACATCATATAGAGCTTCTTCATAGAACTTCTCACCCTGCCTAGTTTCAGGAAGGCCTGAAGCTAGGCCCCTTGAAGAAGGGACATTCTATGGAGGTAGGTAAGTATGCAATCTTTATATTGCTATTGTTCTTGCAAAATAAAATAGATCAAGTGCAAAGGAACTGGAAAGAGAAGCAGTTTCTGTAGGCATTCAGTTATAAATGAAAAAGATTTGATTATAATGAAAGAACAGAAATAAAAGCTTCATCATAACTGGGTTCGACGAAAAGTAGATTTTCGTCGATCTCGGTTCGACGAACTTGATGACTTCGTTGATCTCCGTTCGACGAAAAACTTGATTTCGTCGATCTCAGTTCGATGAAGAGATTGGGTAAGTAGAAAACTTAATTTTTATCAGATTGAATCTCCATCTATCATTCCTAGTTGATTTATAAAGAAAATATGTTTCTTTTCATCCAATGGCTTGGTGAAAATATCAGCTCTTTGCAAATCAGTAGAAATGAACTGTAGGCAAATTTATTTTTATCCACATTATCTCTGATAAAGTGGTGCCAAATTTCTATGTGTTTAGTCCTACTATGGAGAACTGGATTATGTGCTATAGATATTGCACTAGTATTGTCACAAAATATAATTGAATTATTTAGATTGACACCATAGTCCAGGAGCTGATTTTGTATCCACAATATGTAAGACCCCCCCCCTCCCAAATCGGCGGTCCGACCAGGGGATCTTATCGCACACCACCCTTTTTGCACGACGCCGGGGCGATCACGAAGGGTGAAGGTACTTCCTCACCTGATCCCTTTCCTTGGACACTCCGTTGTCACGCATAAGGGTAATGATAAGCGAAAGTCACTATACACCAACAGAGTAGGGAAGCAGTATTCTAGCGGAAGACATCATCAAAGAGTGCATATTATAATACTTAGCGGAAGACGTCATCAAAGAGTGCAGTTTATAGCACTTAGCGGAAGACGTAGTTTTATCACAGAAACCACAGTTTCAAGACCTGTAAATAATCTACATATCTCTGTCGCATAAAATCCTAACCATTAAGGATTTATTGTCATTATATATATATACCCTGGCTAGGGCACAACAAAAGGAGATGCGGCTTAACAAACTTATACCTGACGTAGACTGCTCCATGGCTTCATCCACACATAGGTGTTGTCACTCATCCGCACCTGTCACCTGTGACAAAGACAAGTTATTAGAACCACAAACAGAATCCAACCCCTACTAACAAACAGACATAATATAACATTTATAGGGGAGGGGATATCTGGACTCTTATTGGGCCGAGGCAGTCTTCCCACGACCACCGCCTACGTACTCTGTATCATCCTGCATACGGTCTCAGACCCACGTAGTTCTATTAGTTTTGCACGGGATCCCCTCCCAGACCGTCCATCGTGCGGGTTGCCTTAGAGTAAAACTCATAGGCCATCCGACATTCTCCCAAGGCACATTTTATATTCCCGTAGGAATAATTCTCGAAGGCACAATATATTCTCGTAGAAATATTTACTGAAGGCACAATATATTCCCGTAGGAATATTTCCCGAAGGCACAATATATTCCCGTAGGAATATTTCTCAAAGGCGCAATATATTCCCGTAGGAATATTTCCCGAAGGCACAATATATTCCCGTAGGAATATTTTCTCAAAGGCACAATATATTCCCGTAGGAATATTCCCCGAAGGCACAATATATTCCCGTAGGAATATTTTCTCAAAGGCGCAATATATTCCCGTAGGAATATTTTCCGAAGGCACCATTTCATTCCCATAGGAATTACTTTCTCGAAGACAACTTTTCATTCCCGTAGAGGGGAGAAGAGAAACTCCTTTTAAGCTTAACAATAATTCCATCTGAGAGGGGCAATTATTTCAATCAGACTTTCATCGATCTTTTGGATTGCTTGGCGGTCAAACCCAAGCCATCCTCATATGTAACATAGGCTTCTGATGCGTATTCGGCAAGTGCACCGGTCGCTGTCAAGTAATAAAATTGGAAATAGCTTCCCTGAATATCGTCTCTCAAGGAATGCAGGTTCTGGTGAACGAAACGCGTGGTGAATCGATCGTTACACGAGCAAATAAAGTAAAAACAAGGGCATTATGATTTGGTTCCTAAGCTAATGCAGAAAAGAGAGATGTGGGTCAAAACTCCGCTTCGCAAGGAGGGATGGATGCAACGGCCGCGATGTCGTGCTTCGGGAGGCGCGTGGACGGAAAGTAATTGTGAAGGGTGAGGGTCGCACACACCTCTTCTCCAAGCATCACCACCAGAAATTGCTAGGGCTTCACACACAACGAACTCAGAAAATCACAACAAGGAAAATGCTACTCTCACACCACCGCATCATTGCACATGAACATCATAAAAGTTCTATGACATTAAGCTAAGCAATAGTTCATTACAACAACACAAAGAAAGTACAAGCATCAAGTTTAGAGAGGACCAATAGGATGATGTCACCGCATCTTGGGTTCTCGGCCGGAATGAGAGGTTGTCGGGCTCTCTCTGGGCTCGGCCCTCAGATGGTGTGCAGACTCGATGGAGGCTGTCACCGCTCCAACAACCTACAACACTTCTATGGCTTCCCACGACGAGGAATGCTTGAACACTTGGTGGAGAATGCTTGCTAACACTCCCGAATGGAAGAATGGTGGTGGAAATCGCCGGAAAATGGTCTCCTTGGTGGTAGAGGTGAAGGAGAAGCCTTCAGACCTCAGAAATAGCGGGAGGGACCTGATTTCCCGCTCCCCTCACAAGCTCCCCGTTGACTGCGGCGTATCCTACATTTTATACTAAACAGGCAGAAAAATGGTCACGCACGGTCGAACGCACGGCCGTGCGTGAACCGTGCGTTATTAAATGATAAAATCTGACTTGAGGGAGACACTGCGCCGCCCGTGTGTTTTACTCACGCACGGGAAAATCCGCCCGTACATACAAACGCACGGGTAAATTCAGAATGACCAAAAACAAGAGGAAACAGGTCGATCGTGCGTTTTACTCACGCACGGGCAAATCCGCCCGTGCGTAAAACGCACGACCAAACTCAGATTGTCGGTTTTCTTCCCAGATACAGACGCACGACCGTGCGATATGCACAGGCATAGATTTTGGGAAAAACGGGATGATCCGGCCACCTGCACATAAGACGTACCAGCTGGGAATACACCTCCAGCACCAAATAAACACAGAAAAAGGATTGGGGAGCACCATGTGCTTACCCCCAATAACAAGGAGCGCAAATGCACACCGAAACGGGCCTAAGAGTGCACCTAGCAGGGAATAACAAATATGACCATAAACATGCCTAAAGTGTGGTGCATCGACTAGAAATACGGCTCAGATGAGTCCATAAATGTGTATATAAATGGGACTCATCACACACCCAGACTTAACCATTTGCACGTCTCGGGCAAACTACTCCGCTCTCCTATCGGAACAATTGGATGTTAGGGTATGATTGAGTGGTGGAAGACTCATACGAAGTCGCATGCTGACGGGCGTAGAAATACATTAGAATAGAATTTAACTCAAGATTATATTTAACTATTTCTAAAACAGTAATTTGAAATCTAATTTACTTGGATGGTGAATCCAGCTAAATCTTTCGGTCGCGCAGAAGGGAAAATAGCGTGACTAATGAGTAGAGTTTTACTTGAATCAAAGCTTGGGACAAACTCCTAAGAAATCCATCAAAGTCGGTGTCCATAGGCTTGCACGTTCGCACTCTCTCTACTGCATGAGATGACTCGTATCTAAAATCAGTAGGACTTATGGGTTAGGATTGGGCTTAGGTTGAGTTTAGGCTAGATAAGTAGAAGGACGATGAGAATCGCAGTTCAACATAACTGAGCACTCAAGAGAATTACAATCACCAATACAACAATTTCAAGAAGTACACAACACCCCCAGACTTCAACTGAACACTAGGTGTGTGCTAAGACAATCATACTTTGTCTCTGTCGAGAGAATGCAATTGAAAGTTCGTTTTGAACAATTTTTCTTCTTTTTCTTTTTTTTTCTTTTCTCGACAGAATTTCTTTTGTAGGCACACTAAAAACTTCTCCTTCAGCTTTTTCAAAGCTATCATACAACACGGAGATGACACCAAACATGATAGATATAAAAATTTCTGTCAGCTCACTTGTTGGTGCGAAAATGGGCTTGGCCGTATGGCTTTGGTGACAATTTGGTGGAGCTAAATAAGGAGGAAAGGTAGGCTCAAGTGGGCTTGCATAGGTGATTACATTGGTGAGGATTTCAAAAGCACAAACGGATCATGAAATGGCCTATATCACACTTTAAAACGAGTACTTCAACGCAATCGTTTCAAGAGTCGCCTAGTGCAAGTTCTAGCCACCGAGAAAGGTTGTCCTTCCTTCCGACCCTAGAAATAAGCTACTACTAGTACATCTACACTCGACCCTATGCTACCGTTGGATTCACCGGATTCACCACTAAAGTAAAATAAATTGCAGCTACTATAATAGAAATACTTAAATTACAACATTGAATTTTATTCTACTCTAATTGAATTTCTAGGCGTGACGGGAGCACTCGACTAGAGCACTACTCGAGTCGACATTTTTCTCTACTCCTCACACCTACCCTAACAATCCAATTCTTACGAGCAGGGAACCTCGCAGCAATACCCAATAAGCACGCGTGATCAAGTGCACGTGTACTAGGTGCAAGTGTACGCAGTGTGCACAATACAATTGAAAATTCCTAACTCAGCACATTCTAACATGCTATGCAAAGTGTGTGCACGTGCATAGCTCGATCCCTCCCCCAGACTTGATCAAAACTAAATAAAATATGGAATTCTGGAATAAGGGGAATAGGGGTAGAGTGGACCTATGCTCATAAATGAGCATGCCAGAAGTGCGGTAATTCCTTCTTTAAATTTTTCTCCTTCCGCATCCACCACGCGAGAGCTTTAACCTGCGATGTTAGCAAAAAGAAAAATAACAGGACTAAAAGAAATAGACTAAGCAAACGGAACCGGGTGGTTCCCATGGGTTGTCTCCCAAGAAGGCCTTTTGTTTAACGTCCTTAAAGGTGGACCAAATACCTGTATTACAGCATAGTTCATAAAGTCTAGGAATAAGCAAAAGCTAATAAATCCTAATTATTATTACAAGCTCAAAACAAATCAGCTATAAGCTGATTTGAAGTAGTAAAACTGATGAAAGAAAAAGGTCCGGGGACCTGGTAGTAGGGGTGGAAATTAAGTAGGATGCTCAGCCTCCAACCTCAAATCTCCTCCTTTTTCGCTCTCTTCTTCTCCTCCAGTATTATGTCTTCAAAGAAGAACCGCTTGCCCCCTTGTAACCAATCCTCAAAGGGAAGCACCAACGATGATGAGGAAACAAGATGTTTCTTCACTGTACCTTCCTCATCCCGCAAGGCTTTTGGATCTCCTATGCATAAGGTCTGATCAACCGGAGGAGGGACATCCTGCATCCTTGTACATAAAGAAAGGGGGTCAGGAAATAAATTGGAAGAAAAACTAAAAGAAATCTCATCTGAGGGAATAATCCCGACTTCATCCCCCATAGGGCGCGGTAATGGCAAATAGATGATATCATAGACGATTTCACTAGACTCAGCAGCGCACGCAATGGCCTCCTCTATAACTTGGACTTTCTCGCACTGGGCTGAAATGGTTGCTTCAGCACAATCGAAACTGTCCGCCTCCATGAGAGTGGGCACGACACTGCGCAGGTCTGCAAAATCCTGCAAATTGACCTCAATGACAATATCAAAAATAGATGTAGATTCGTGTGTAGTGGGAGAAGACGTGCTTCTTAAGAGTTCGGGCTCACTCTCCACACAAGGGCACAAATCCACGCAAAGTGGTATGTGAACCGAAGAGGTATGGGGGGTCGCTGATGCGTGTCGGCAAGTGCACCGGTCGCTGTCAAGTAATAAATGTGGAGAGTGGACTCCCCGAATGTCGGTCTCTTGAGGAATGCAGGTTGGGTGAACGAAACGCGTAGCGTGACTCTTGTTACACGAGCAAAACACACATGAAAAAAGAGGGGTTCTTGGTTGGTTTTCCTAATCTTAGCAATAACAAAAGAAATGCGGGTCGAAAACACCGCTTCGCACAGTGAGGTGGATGCAACGGCCGCGATGCCGTGCTTCGTGAGGCGGATGAAGTGAACTCAAGTGCGAGAAGGTGAGGGTCGCAAACACCTCTTCACAACCGCCGTTAGCTCTTGCTAACGCGGGTCAAACACCTTGCGTGCGGGCGCGAGTGAGTGAATGAGAACGGAGTGAATCACAACCACGCCATGAAGAATAACAAAGAGACATTCATTTAAACAAATAACATCTCAATATTCGAGTTTTACAAGGTTCAAAGAGTACAACGAGGAAAGAGGAAAGAAATAACCGATGGTGAAGGCTAGCGGCCATTCACGGCCGGAATGGTAGGTTGTCAGACTACCTCCGGACTCGGGCGGACTATGCTTCCAGCGTAGAGAGCTGTCACGATCTCCGTACGTGGCTCCGTCGTCTTCGACTTTAGGTTTCTTCTTCTTCTTCTCACCGAGCGGAACGAGAGAATGGTTGCTTGGAGGCTTGCGGACGATGGAGAACACTCACGGACAATGGAGGAAGGCTTGAAATGGATGAAGGAGGCTTCCCCTTGCGTAGAAGATGAAGTGGAGGCGTCCCACGGTGAAGGTCGGCGGCGTACGGAACAGGAATCCCGCTCCCGCCAGTGATCGATCGCCCTAAAATCGCAACAGGCGTTTAAATAGGCGCTGGAATAAATACTGCGCACGGTCATTGGCGCACGACCAGTGGTCGTGCGCACTGGAATTCTGCGATCGTGCGCACTGCCTGGGTGGAACCTGCAAGATACGAAATTATAAAATAAAATGTTCGCACGACCAGTGGCGCACGACCGGTGGTCGTGCGCACTATCGTTGATGGTCGTGCGCAATATAGCAAACAGAACTCAGAATTTTAATGATGAGTGCGCACGAGCAGTGGCGCACGACCGGTGGTCGTGCGAACTGGCATTGGTGGTCGTGCGCACTACACCAAACAGAACTCCTGAAAAAGGGATAAGTGCACACGATCAGTGGCGCACGACCAGTGGTCGTGCGCAATAGAACCGGTGATCGTGCGCAGTGTTCCTGTGCAGAATTGCACCGGGAACACTTGCACGACTCCTATTCCAGGCACAACCACAGATCTAGCCACTGAAAGTGGCACTTAGCAGCACATGAATACTACTAATGACAAAAAGCATGAAAATCACACCAAAGTGGGCCTAGAGGTGCACCTAGCATGGAATATCCAATATAAACAATAACAGGGCTAAAGTGTAGTGAAATGACTAAATAAATGGCCCAGATGAGTCCATAAAAGTGTATATGATCAGGACTCATCACATCGCCAGACTTAACTGTTTGCGCGTCCCGAGCAAACGAATCCGGCGGGGCGTGAAAACGATAATTAACATAGAGAATTACACAAAGGAGTACGGTGCGAAGTAACATACGCATGCAAGTAGAGAATTTAGTAGAAAGAGATTCTAACTATGCTAACTAATTTACATAAGTATTAAAGCATAATTAAAGATTTAGTTATACTCAGTTGGTGAATTATGAAGAATTTGACGATCATGCCCGGTATGAAAGTGACGAGACACTGAGGTGGGTGTTGCAAGAGATCGGGGCTTAGGAATAACTCCGCTGAAATCCATCAACGTCGTGAACCATACGCTCGCCCGGTCACACTCTCTCCACGGCGCTAGCAAACTCGCAAATCAAATCAGTAGGACTTATAGGATTAAAACGAGGCTTAGGTTACGGTATGATATTCAAAGTTAAACACGGTGGCTACGCAACCCAAGTGAGCTAACGGAACGCTGCACCACACAAGACCAACAAACTATGCTCGTGTGACACACCCCCAGACTTATCATGAAAACCAGGTGTGCACACAGCCTACTTCACAAATACCAACATATTTTCTGTTTTTAGCTCGGAAGGTTTTTTTTCAATATACTCTTTTCTTTTAACAGATTTTTTTTCTTTTAATAAACTTTGCTTCTATTATGAATCCTCCGGTTGGTTCAAAATCAGCGGATACACGTTATTTTCCTTTCATAACACAAAGATTCCATACACCACAAGTTGAGAATTATGAGCGCAGTTAAAAACAATTTGGTTGCGAGTGTAGGATAAGCTTCAGGCTTTGGTGGATGAAGAGGAGCTGAACAAAGGATTGGTAGGCACAAATTTGGCTTGCAAAGGTGAATGAAATGGACATGGAATAACAAAGCTCAAACTAGCCAAAGGGTGGCCTACATCATGCTTGACTCAACGAGTAGCTCTCACCCATGCTTCGAGAGTCGCTTGGGGCAAGTTCTTAGCCCACGAGAAAGATAAACCTTCCTCCCGACTCGAGCAACACACGACTAGCAATCGCACACACACAACACCGGGTTATCGTCAATTCCATACAAATTCACCACTTGAGTATATTAAATCTAAATTTACGCAGAAATACTAAACATAAATTAGATGCATAAAGAAAATCTTGTTCTACACAAATTCTACCATAGCATGCGAAGTGACTAGAACACTACATGAGTCAACATCGCACTCCAAATAATAATTCCTACGTTAACAACCTATTTCATACTCCAACCAAGATAGTTTACAACGGAACAACAACAAAAAGATAAGCGCGCACTCAAGTGGGTGAAAGGGTGTGTGAAACATGGAAAACAACGATAATGATAAGATAAATAAGAATCAACCTTCTAGTATGCGGTGCACTCATGCACAGTGGATAACAACAACCGCTCCCCCAGACTTGAGCTAAACAATATCTCTAGAAATTTGAAGCAACAAGAGGGGAGGAAGTGTTACCCAATGCTCAGAAATGAGCATACCAGACGATTGGCGTAAATAATCAAGAATAGTCCGCAGCATCCGCTCCATTGAACACAAAACCTGCAAGCACAAACTCAAAGCAACAAAAGCAGATACAAAAGCTGAACTAAAAAAAAGTTAGATAAAAAAAATATGAAAACAGGAAATCTGGGTTGTCTCCCAGTAGCGCTTTCATTTAACGTCCTTAAGCTGGACCAAATACCTGTATTAGCATTGTTTATAAAGTGCAAGAATTAAAAAGAAATAGTTCTCAAAAGTAGTTCACCATAGCAAATAAAACACACATCAACTAAAAGCGCTCTTATGGTGTGCTTCTCCCGTAGCACGTAGGCGGGAGGTGAAGGCTTTAGGGCCAGCACTGGTGTTACCCAATACTCCCCTAACCTCCGCCACCTTGCCACGAAGAGCGGCAGCACGAGCGTCGCGCAGAAGTTTTTCCTTTTTAAGTTTGGTGACAGTCGGAGACTGCCACCGTTGAAAGTTTTCAGAATTTTCCGCCTTAGTGGCGGGTGGCGTCACCTCCGGTATCGCGGTGACCACCGGATCGGCCCAGGAAATGGAGCGCTTAGATAGTTTATTACAAGATTCACCACAAGAAGATAAATAATCAGCATCCCTAACTAGATCCACGTCAACGTCTCCCGAACTGCAGTCTTCCTCCTTCTCAGAGTCGAACTCTTTCCGGAAGTCAACCTCTTCTTCCTCATCTGATTGGAGCTCCTCCTTTCCTCCTTCACTTGTTTCTTGATCATGTATCTTTCCTGCACAGCTTAGAAATTCATCAGAAATAACGAGAGGGAGAGGAGTGGATGTGTCAGCTATAGCTTCGAGGCAAGTGGGCTGCAGCGCCTTGTTGGGTAGGAGAACACTCCCCGTAGCGAAGTCAAGGGTGGCGCTGCTCTCTTTCAAGAACGGCACGCCCAAGATAGGAATGGAATGATTTTCCTGGGGGCCCAACACCTGAAAGTCTGCGACCACAGTCGTCCCCTCAACTATTACTTCCACATTTCTCACATCCCCCTCGGATTGGATAATAGTGCCGTTAGCGAGAACAAGCGATTTCCTTACCTCCGTGTTCATCTCAAGTTGTAATCTCGCAACATCTTGCAGTGCAATGACGTTGCGGGAGGAACCGGAATCGCATAAAGCTTTTGTTTCAACCTTATTGATGGAACAAGAAATTACCAGCTCACTCGGTTCAACCACTACCACATCCCCAAGTCTCTTCCCTTGATCAATTGGGTTCTTCTCCGTGTTGCTGGGAAGGGTCCCCTGCGATCGCTCGGTTAGCACTTGGGCCAATTGGCCCAACTGCGTTTCCAAGTTACGCATGGATGCGGTTTGATTCACCATATTAGAGTTGGCCGCTTGCATGAACTTCTCCATCATTGCCTCCAAATTACTCTTTTTTTGGGTTGGGGGTGCTTGGTTGTAATCCGGGTGTGGTGGCCTCGGTTGGCTCCCGGAGGCGTACGCATCGTTTTGGTGCTGCCCCGGTGCCCATCGTTGGCCAGGTGTGTTTGGATTCCACGAGAAGTTCGGGTGACTTCTCGCTCCCGGATTATAAGCATTGTTGAAAGGCGCCCCCCTAGGCTGATTTCCTACGTAATTGACAGATTCGTTCAAGTTCAAGTGTGCGAAGTCACCTGCCACGTTGTTCCCCGAACACTCATACGCGTGGTGGCCTCCGCCTCCACATCCTTCACAAGTAATGATAGCAGCAGGTGGGGATGGAGAAGGGAAAGAGTCAACCATGAAGAGTCCTCGGCCGCTTCTTGGAGCGTTTCTCCCTGCAGTCCAGAATGTACTGTGGGAGGCAGTGTCGCGCAGAATCCGAAGGGCTTCTTCAGGGGTGTGGTTCATCAAGGTGCCACCCGCCGCAGCATCGATCATTGCCCTGTAGTTGGGCTCGATCGCGAAGTAGAACAATTCAACCACATTCCATGGTTGGAGCTCGTGGCCAGGGCAACGGCGAAGGAGATCGTTGAGGCGCTCCCAAGCCTCAGCAAGAGTCTCTTGGTCAAGTTGGCGAAATGTGGCGATCTCCCGCCGCAAGCTTACAATCTTATCCACAGGATGGAATTTAGCAAGGAACTTGGATGCGAGGGCATCCCAAGTTGCAGCAGTCCCGGGTGGAATGGAGTGGAGCCACACCTTTGCTTTGTCGCGGAGTGAAAAGGGGAACAGTCTGAGCTTGACTGTGTCGTCAGCAATCCCTGCATAGCGGAAGGTTCCGCAAATGTCAGAAAATTCTGCCAGATGCAGATGCGGGTCTTCGCTGGCCAGCCCGGAAAATTGAGCGTTGTTCCGGATAATGTTCAAGATTGCTGGCTTAATCTCGAACTGATTATTCATAATATTCGGCCCGAACCCCGGATACACACTCCCAGTAGTTGGAGTGGTGTAATCCCTCATCGTGCGGGGTCGAGGCCTAGCTGCCTCCTGCTCAATCCCAGGCTGATGTTCCCCCACGCCGGGCATTCTCGGATCAACATCATTTGGGTCTACCTGATCACCCATGGCCGCTTGCGCGGCAGCAGCGCGCTTTCGTGCGCGAGCGGTCCGTTCAATCTCAGGATCGAAGGGTACGAGTTCACCTGCGACCTGTCTCTGCATGCACTATTACAAACAAGAAAAATAAAAAACAAATGCTCGTATGACGACAGTCACAACACGGGACGTTACACGCCTGCATTCCCCGGCAACGGCGCCAAAAACTTGATGCGTGTCGGCAAGTGCACCGGTCGCTGTCAAGTAATAAATGTGGAGAGTGGACTCCCCGAATGTCGGTCTCTTGAGGAATGCAGGTTGGGTGAACGAAACGCGTAGCGTGACTCTTGTTACACGAGCAAAACACACATGAAAAAAGGGGGGTTCTTGGTTGGTTTTCCTAATCTTAGCAATAACAAAAGAAATGCGGGTCGAAAACACCGCTTCGCAGAGTGAGGTGGATGCAACGGCCGCGATGCCGTGCTTCGTGAGGCGGATGAAGTGAACTCAAATGCGAGAAGGTGAGGGTCGCAAACACCTCTTCACAACCGCCGTTAGCTCTTGCTAACGCGGGTCAAACACCTTGCGTGCGGGCGCGAGTGAGTGAATGAGAACGGAGTGAATCACAACCACGCCATGAAGAATAACAAAGAGACATTCATTTAAACAAATAACATCTCAATATTCGAGTTTTACAAGGTTCAAAGAGTACAACGAGGAAAGAGGAAAGAAATAACCGATGGTGAAGGCTAGCGCCCGTTCACGGCCGGAATGGTAGGTTGTCAGACTACCTCCGGACTCGGGCGGACTATGCTTCCGGCGTAGAGAGCTGTCACGATCTCCGTACGTGGCTCCGTCGTCTTCGACTTTAGGTTTCTTCTTCTTCTCACCGAGCGGAACGAGAGAATGGTTGCTTGGAGGCTTGCAGACGATGGAGAACACTCACGGACAATGGAGGAAGGCTTGAAATGGATGAAGGAGGCTTCCCCTTGCGTAGAAGATGAAGTGGAGGCGTCCCACGGTGAAGGTCGGCGGCGTACGGAACAGGAATCCCGCTCCCGCCAGTGATCGATCGCCCTAAAATCGCAACAGGCGTTTAAATAGGCGCTGGAATAAATACTGCGCACGGTCATTGGCGCACGACCAATGGTCGTGCGCACTGGAATTCTGCGATCGTGCGCACTGCCTGGGTGGAACCTGCAAGATACGAAATTATAAAATAAAATGTTCGCACGACCAGTGGCGCACGACCGGTGGTCGTGCGCACTATCGTTGATGGTCGTGCGCAATATAGCAAACAGAACTCAGAATTTTAATGATGAGTGCGCACGAGCAGTGGCGCACGACCGGTGGTCATGCGAACTGGCGTTGGTGGTCGTGCGCACTACACCAAACAGAACTCCTGAAAAAGGGTTAAGTGCACACGATCAGTGGCACACGACCAGTGGTCGTGCGCAATAGAACCGGTGATCGTGCGCAGTGTTCCTGTGCAGAATTGCACCGGGAACACTTGCACGACTCCTATTCCAGGCACAACCACAGATCTAGCCACTGAAAGTGGCACTTAGCAGCACATGAATACTACTAATGACAAAAAGCATGAAAATCACACCAAAGTGGGCCTAGAGGTGCACCTAGCATGGAATATCCAATATAAACAATAACAGGGCTAAAGTGCAGTGAAATGACTAAATAAATGGCCCAGATGAGTCCATAAAAGTGTATATGATCAGGACTCATCAGTCGCATTAGAAACGGAGTCATGAGGGACACTGATGCAGTGTCAATTCCGGAGACTTCAAAAAGTGAAGGTGGAAGTGACACGTAACCATAGGAAGGGGATATGCTCGTAAAATTTGAAGATGGGACGATCCGGATATCCGGCTCATTGTCATCCTCCAGTTGGCGAAGGTAATCAACACAGTCCTTCAAGGCATGCTCTCTACTTTTGCAAAATAAACACTGCTTCACCGGCACCCAAGGTGCGGTAGCCGCATAATAGTGCAACATCGGAGGCGCAGTAGAGGAGCCAAAAGATTTATGGGACCCGTACGGTTTCTGAACAGCACCATACTCTTTGGGACACCTATCACTAGCGTGGGATGTGTCCCCACACCAACGACATCGGATATTCAAATGTGCCCACATGATATAGAAGAAGAAAATAGCATGAAAAAGAGTAAATTAAAAATAATAAAAGACCCAATCGAAAACAATCGATTCACAACCAAAATCTCATCACGCCTGCAGTCCCCGGCAACGGCGCCAAAAACTTGATGCGTATTCGGCAAGTGCACCGGTCGCTGTCAAGTAATAAAATTGGGAATAGCTTCCCCGAATATCATCTCTCAAGGAATGAAGATTCTGGTGAACGAAACGCATGGTGAATCGATCGTTACACGAGCAAATAAAGTAAAAACAAGGGCATTGTGATTTGGTTCCTAAGCTAATGCAGAAAAGAGAGATGCTGGTCAAAACTCCGCTTCGCAAGGCAGGATGGATGCAAAGGTCGTGATGCCGTGCTTCGGGAGGCACGTGGACGAAAAGTAACTATGACGGGTGAGGGTCGCACACACCTCTTCTCCAAGCATCACCACTAGCAATTGCTAGGGCTTCACACACAACGAACTCAGAAAATCACAACAAGGAAAATGCTACTCTCACACCACCGCATCATTGCACATGAACATCATAAAAGATCTATGACATTAAGCTGAGCAATAGTTCATTACAACAACACAAAGAAAGTACAAGCATCAAGTTTAGAGAGGACCAATAGGAAGATGTCACCGCATATTGCAGAAAGAGAGAGAGGGAGAGGAAGAAAGAGGGAGAAGCAAAAGAGCGTGTGTTACCTGTATTTAGCCCATCCTTTTAAACCATAAAATAGGAATAGAATTTGGGGACTCTTAAAATTTGAATCCAAATATTGTAGGTGATCTATCCACCCAAGAGAAACGGTAATTGGGAGCAAGAACCCACTCAATTACCACTTTATCTGTTCAGTATCCATGCTGTTTAAAATCACATACATAAATTTTATGCATGGTCCATGGATAGTCCAACCTATCCTCACAACCCCTTAGTGAGTAATTGATGAGTCCTGATCATATACACATTTATGGACTCATCCGGGCCGTTATTCAGTCATTTCACCGCGCTATAGCCTTGTTATAGTTCATATTTGATATTCCATGCTAGGTGCACTTCTAGACCCATTTTGGTGTGATTTCATGTTTATTTTCATTAGTAGTTTTCATGCACTGTTAGGCGCCACTTTCAGTGGCTAGATTCGTGGTTGTGCTGGAATAGGAGTCGTGCACGTGTTCCCGGTGCAATTCTGCACAGGAACACTGCGCACGATCACCGATTCTATGGCGCACGACCACTGGTCGTGCGCCACTGATCGTGTGCACTTAACCCTTTTTCATGAGTTCTGTTTGGTGTAGTGCGCACGACCATCTACGCTAGTGCGCACGACCACCGGTCGTGCGCCACTGTTCGTGCGCACTTATCATTAATTTTCTGAGTTCTATTTCGTCTAATGCACACGACCACCGACGATAGTGCGCACGACCACCGGTCGTGCGCCACTGGTCGTGCGAACATTATTATTTATAAATTTCGTATCTTGCAGGTTCCACCCAGGCAGTGCGCACGATCGTAGAATTCTAGTGCGCACGACCACTGGTTTTGCGCCAATGACCGTGCACACTGTTTAATTCAGCGCCTATATAAATGCCTGTTCCGATTTTAGGTTAGCATTCAGCCGCCGGGAGCGGATTGCCTGTTCCGTACGCCGCCGACCACCATCTTGGGACGCCTCCACTTCATCTCCTACGCAAGGGGAAGTCTCCTCCATCCATTCCAAGCCTTCCTCCATTGTCCAGGAGCATTCTCCATCATCCGCAAGCCTCCAAGCAGCTATTTTCCCACTCCGACCCGGTGAGAAGAAGAGGAAATCTGAAGTCGAAGACGACGGAGCTACGTAGGGAGATCGTGACAGCTCTCTGCGCCAGAAGCATAGTCCGCCCGAGTCCGGAGGTAGCCCGACAACCTACCATTCCGGCCGTGAACGGCCGCTAGTCTTCACCCATCGGTTATCTCTTTCTTCTTTCCTTCATTGTACTCGTTGAATCGTGTAAACTGGAATATTGTGATGTTTGGTTTGTTTGAAATGAATGTTTCTTTACTTTCCTTCATCGCTTGCTTGTGAATCACTCCGTTTCTACTCTCTCACTCACGCACGCATGCAAGGTGTTTGATCCGCGTTGGCAAGAGCTAACGGCGGTTGTGAAGAGGTGTTTGCGACCCTCACCCTCTCGCACTAGAGCACACTCCATCCGCCTCACGAAGCACGGCATCGCGGCCGTTGCATCCATCTCGCCTAGCGAAGCGGTGCCTTCGACCCGTATTTCTTTTATTGTTGTTAGGATTAGGACAAATCAACCAAAAATCCCCTTTTTATGTTTGTTGCGCTTGTGTAACAAGAGTCACACAACGCGATTCGTTCACCTAACTTGCATTCCTCAAGAGACCGACATTCGGGGATTCCACTCTCCATATTTATTACTTGACAGCGACCGGTGCACTTGCCGACACGCATCAAGTTTTTGGCGCCGTTGCCGGGGAATACAGGCGTGCAACGTCCTGTGTTGTGATTGTTGTTATACGAGCAGTTGTTTTTGACTCTTTTTGCTTTTCTTTTTGTTTGTGATAGTGCATGCAGAGACAAGTCGCAGGGGAGCTCGTGCCCTTTGATCCAGAAATTGAACGGACCGCTCGCGCACGAAGGCGCGCTACTGCCGTACAAGCGGAAATGGGTGATCAGGTAGATCCAAATGATGTTGATGCGAGAGTGCCCGGCGTGGGGCAACACCAGCCTGGAGACGAGCAGGAGGCGGGTAGGCCTCGGCCCCGCACGATGAGAGACTACACCACTCCAACTGCTGGGAGTGTGTATCCGGGGTTTGGGCCCAATATTATGAATAATCAGTTTGAGATCAAGCCTGCGATCTTGAACATCATCCGGAACAACGCTCAGTTCTCTGGAATGGCCAGCGAAGACCCGCATCTGCATCTGGCAGAATTTTTTGATATTTGCGGAACCTTCCGCTACGCGGGGATTGCTGACGACACGGTCAAGCTTAGACTGTTTCCCTTTTCACTCCGCGACAAAGCAAAGGTGTGGCTCCACTCCATTCCGGCCGGGACTGCTGCGACTTGGGATGGCCTCGCATCCAAGTTCCTTGCTAAATTCCACCCTGTGGATAAGATCGTGAGCTTGCGGCGGGAGATCGCCACCTTTCGCCAACTTGATCAAGAGACCCTTGCTGAGGCGTGGGAGCGCCTTAACGATCTCCTTCGCCGTTGTCCGAACCACGAGCTGCAACCGTGGAATGTGGTCGAAACATTTTACTTTGCAATCGAGCCCAACTACAGGGCAATGATCGATGCTGCGGCGGGTGGTACCTTGATGAACCACACTCCTGAGGAAGCCCTTCGGATTCTGCGCGACACTGCCTCCCACAGTACATTCTGGACTGCAGGGAGAAATGCTCCAAGAAGCGGTCGTGGTCTCTTTATGGTCGACTCACTTCCTTCTACACCCGCGCCTACTGCTATCATTACCTGCGAGGGACGTGGAGGTGGAGGGCACCACGCGTATGAATGTTCGGGGAACAACGTGGCAGGTGACTTCGCACACTTGACCTTGAACGAATCTGTTAATTATATAGGAAATCATCCTAAGGGAGCGCCTTTCAATAATGCTTAAAATCCGGGAGCGAGAAGTCACCCGAACTTCTCTTGGAATCCAAACACACCTGGCCAACGATGGGCACCGGGGCAGCATCAAAATGATGCTTACGCCTCCGGGAGCCAACCGAGGCCACCACACCCGGATTATAACCAAGCGCCCCCTACCCAAAAAAAGAGTAATCTAGAAGAGATGATGGAGAAATTCATGCAAGCAGCTAATTCGAATATGGTGAACCAGACCGCATCCATGCGAAACTTGGAAACGCAGTTGGGCCAATTGGCATAAGTGCTAACCGAGCGATCGCAGGGGACCCTTCCCAGCAACACGGAAAAGAACCCAATTGATCAAGGGAAGAGTCTTGGGGATGTGGTAGAGGTTGATCCGAGCGAGTTGGTAATTTCCTGTTCCATCAACAAGTTTGAAACAAAAGCTTTGTGTGACTCTGGTTCCTCCCGCAACATCATTGCGTTGCAAGATGTAGCTAAATTACAACTGGAAATGAACACGGAGGAAAGGAAATCCCTGGTGCTTGCTAATGGGACTGTTTTACAATCCGAGGGGGAAGTGAAAAATGTGGAGGTGACAGTTGAGGGGACAATTGTAGTTGCTGATTTTCAGGTTTTGGGCCCCCAGGAAAATCATTCTATCCCTATCTTGGGCGTGCCATTCTTGAAAGAGAGCGGTGCCACCCTTGATTTCGCTACGGGGTGCGTTGTCCTACCCAATAAGGTGCAGCAGCCCACTTGCCCCGAAGCTGTAGCTGAAACATCCACTCCTCCCCCTCTTTTTAATTTTGATGAATCATTGAGCTGTGCAGGGCATGAAGAAGTTAAAGAAGCAATGGAAGGGGAAAAGGAGGAGCACCTGTCTAGTGAAGAAGAAGAAGTTGATCTTCGGCGAGAGTTTGGTTCCGAGACGGAAGAAGACCACAATTCGAAGAACTTTGACGTGAATTTGGTTCGGGACAATGTCCCATTATCCTCTTATTGTGATTCTTATAATAAACTATCTAAGCGCTCCATCTACTGGGCCGATCCGGTAGTCACCACGATGCCGGAAGTGACGCCACCCGCCACTAAGGCGGAAAAATCTGAAAACTCTCAACGGTGGCAGTCCCCGACTGTCACTAAACTTAAACAGGAAAAACTTCTACGCGACGCTCGCGCTACCGCTCTCCGTGGCAAGAGGGCGGAGGTTAGGGGAGCAGTGGGTGACACCAGTGTTGTCCCTAAAGCCTTCGCTTCCCGCCTACGCGCTACGGGGGACACGCACCATAAGAGCGCTTTTAGCTGATTTGTGTGATCTGAGTTTGTGAAACTGCTTTTGAGAACTTCTCTTTTAATTCCTGCATTCTATAAACAATGTTAATGCAGGTATTTGGTCCAGCTTAAGGACGTTAAATAAAAGCGCTACTGGGAGACAACCCAGATTCCCTGATTTTGTAGTTTCTAACTAACTTCTTTTAGTTTAGCTTTTGCATATGCTTTTGTTGTTTTGAGTTTTGTGCTTGCAGGTTTTGTGTTCGTGGGTGCGGATGCTGCGGACCGTTCTTGATCGTAAACGCCAATCGTCTGGTATGCTCAATTCTGAGCATTGGGTAACACTTCCTCCCTCTTTTAGCTTCCAATTTCTTGATGTATTGTTTAGACTAAGTCTGGGGGAGCGTATGTTGTCATCCACTGTGCACGAGTTGCACTGCATACCAGAAGTTTGTTTCTTTTGTATCCTTGTCATTATCATTGTTTTCATGCTTCACACACCACTTCACCCACTTGAGTGCGCGCTTATCTTTTTGTGGTTGTTCCGGTTAAACTATTTTGGTTGGAATGTGAAATAGGTTGTTAACTTAGAAATTATTATTTGGAGTGCGATGTTGACTCGTGTAGTGTTCTAGTCACTTCGCATGATATGGTAGAACTTGAGTAGAACTAGATTGTCTCTATGCATCTAATTTATGTTTAGTAATCTTTGCGTAAATTTAGATTTATTATACTCAAGTGGTGAATTTGAATGAAATTGACGATAACCTGGCGTTTTGTGTGTACGAGTGCTAGTCGTGCGTTGCTCGAGTCGGGAGGAAGGTTTACCTTTCTCGTGGGCTAAGAACTTGCCCCAAGCGACTCTTGAAGCATGGGTGAGAGCGACTCGTCGAGTTAGACATGATGCAGGCCACCCTTTGGCTAGTTTGAGCCTTGTCATTCCATGCCCTTTTCGCTCACCTTTGCAAGCCAAATTTGTGCCTACCACTCCTTTTGATCAGCTCCTCTTCATCCACCAAAGTCTGAAGCTTATCCTACAACCGCAACCAAATTGTTGTTACCTGCACTTATTATCTAGATTTGGTGTAATGTTGGGAATCGTTGTGATGAGAAGGGGAAATAAAGTCTATCTGCTGATTTTGAACCAACCGGAGGATTTGTAATAGAAGGGTAGTATGTTAAAAGAAAAAAAAAATCTAAAAAAAAAGAGAGTATATTGAAAAGAAATCCTTCCGAGCTAATTAGAAAATCTGTTGGTATTTGTGAAGTAGGTTGTGCGCACACCTGGTTTTCATGATAAGTCTGGGGGTGTGTCACACGAGCATAGTTTGTTGGTCTTGTGTGGTGCAGCGTTCCGTTAGCTCACTTGGGTTGCGTAGCCATCGTGTTTAAATTTGAATACCATACCGTAACCTAAGCCCCAACTTAATCCTATAAGTCCTATTGATTTGACTTGCGATTTTGCTAGCGCTGTGGAGAGAGTGTGACCGGGCGAGCGTATGGTTCACGACGTTGATGGATTTCAGCGGAGTTATTCCTAAGCCCCGATCTTTTGCAACACCCGCCTCAGTGTCTCGTCACTTTCATACCGGGCATGATCGTTCAAATTCTTCATAATTCACCAACTAAGTATAACTAAATCTTTACTTACGCTTTAATACTTATGCAAATTAGTTAGCATAGTTAGAATCTCCTTCAACTAGAATCTCTACTCGCATGCGTATGTTACTTCGCACCGTACTCCTTTGCGTAATTCTCTATGTTAACTATCGTTTTCACACTCCGCCGGATTCGTTTGCTCGGGACGCGCAAACAGTTAAGTCTGGGGGTGTGATGAGTCCTGATCATATACACATTTATGGACTCATCCGGGCCGTTATTCAGTCATTTCACCGCGCTATAGCCTTGTTATAGTTCATATTTGATATTCCATGCTAGGTGCACTTCTAGACCCATTTTGGTGTGATTTCATGTTTATTTTCATTAGTAGTTTTCATGCACTGTTAGGCGCCACTTTCAGTGGCTAGATTCGTGGTTGTGCTGGAATAGGAGTCGTGCACGTGTTCCCGGTGCAATTCTGCACAGGAACACTGCGCACGATCACCGGTTCTATGACGCACAACCACTGGTCGTGCGCCACTGATCGTGTGCACTTAACCCTTTTTCATGAGTTCTGTTTGGTGTAGTGCGCACGTCTGTCTACGCTAGTGCGCATGACCACCGGTCGTGTGCCACTATTTGTGCGCACTTATCATTAATTTTCTGAGTTCTGTTTCGTCTAATGCGCACGACCACCGACGATAGTGCGCACGACCACCGGTCGTGCGCCACTGGTCGTGCGAACATTATTATTTATAAATTTCGTATCTTGCAGGTTCCACCCAGGCAGTGCGCACGATCGCAGAATTCCAGTGCGCACGACCACTGGTCGTGCGCCAATGACCGTGCGCACTATTTAATTCAGCGCCTATATAAATGTCTGTTCCGATTTTAGGTTAGCATTCAGCCACCGGGAGCGGATTGCCTGTTCCATACGCCGCCGACCACCATCTTGGGACGCCTCCACTTCATCTCCTACGCAAGGGGAAGTCTCCTCCATCCATTCCAAGCCTTCCTCCATTGTCCGGGAGCATTCTCCATCATCCGCAAGCCTCCAAGCAGCTATTTTCCCACTCCGACCCGGTGAGAAGAAGAGGAAATCTGAAGTCGAAGACGACGGAGCTACGTAGGGAGATCGTGACAGCTCTCTGCGCCGGAAGCATAGTCCGCCCGAGTCCGAAGGTAGCCCGACAACCTACCATTCCGGCCGTGAACGGCCGCTAGTCTTCACCCATCGGTTATCTCTTTCTTCTTTCCTACATTGTACTCGTTGAATCGTGTAAACTGGAATATTGTGATGTTTGGTTTGTTTGAAATGAATGTTTCTTTACTTTCCTTCATCGCTTGCTTGTAAATCACTCCGTTTCTACTCTCTCACTCACGCACGCATGCAAGGTGTTTGATCCGCGTTGGCAAGAGCTAATGGCGGTTGTGAAGAGGTGTTTGCGACCCTCACCCTCTCGCACTAGAGCACACTCCATCCGCCTCACGAAGCACGACATCGCGGCCGTTGCATCCATCTCGCCTAGCGAAGCGGTGCCTTCGACCCGTATTTCTTTTATTGTTGTTAGGATTAGGACAAATCAACCAAAAATCCCCTTTTTATGTGTGTTGCGCTTGTGTAACAAGAGTCACACAACGCGATTCGTTCACCTAACCTGCATTCCTCAAGAGACCGACATTCGGGGATTCCACTCTCCACATTTATTACTTGACAGCGACCGGTGCACTTGCCGACACGCATCAGTAATCCAAAGGATAAGTCAGTAGAGGTATAAGAACCAGATCAGCAACTCATCAATAATCCTTTGATGGTATGCAAATATAAGCTACTCCAACATTGGAGAATAAGAATAACATTGCTCAAGGCACACCAACAATGAAGACTTAGTCGTACAAGAAAGAACTCAGATTCAATCAAATTAATTAACGAGGATAGGAGTATAATGTTTCCAAATTTGTAAAAGGTTGGATAAACCAAGATAGGTGGAAGTCATGCACTTTCCATGTTTAACCAAGCACGTCACAACATTAGTCCATAAATATTATTTAATTGGACTGATAAATCCCTAATATAACTAACAATTATAATGAGAGCCTCTAGAGAATTATTGGAATTTCATAAATTTGGCACTGCAAGCCCGGAAGGGAGAGCCTTTCCACCTCCCATAAACTTAATAGAGAGAGGATGGAAATCACATATTTCCAAATTTTAAAGAAATTATAAGGGAGATAGAGTTTAAGTCTAAGAAATCAGCACAATTTAATCAAATTTGAGTCATATTGTGCAGTAGGCATTGTAACTAATCATCATGAATTCTCTAAACCTAAATGCAAATTGAATGTTTCCCTCACTCTCCAGCATAAGTTGGTCAAGAGGGAGAGAGAGAGAGAGAGATGTAAGGCAACTAACTCATTTTCCCCAACCTCCTCATAGTGATGCAACATTTAAAGAACCCAAATCGGAACTCAAGATTTTTATTTTAATTAACAAGAGGGAGCCAAATTTAGAGTTTACCGGGTAATCAGAGGAGCAGCCAGAATTTCTATAATTCCCTCGTAAAAACCAGAGGAGATAATCCCTCCAAGATCCTATCATCCACTTCCTTTTTCCCATGGAACTGGTTGAACTTATAACACCAGGAAGGAGGAGAGGGAAAGGGAGGGAGAGCGAGAGAATGTTACCATAAGACATTGTTCGCCTCGAGCCCGAAATAGGGACCCATCACCCCAATGTACAATATGATTACTATATGAAATAGCAGTGCATGATACTTCTCACCGACAATCTATTGACCATCCTATTTGAGTAGCATAAACATAACTGCGTACTAACCCAAGGCAGTGAAATCTGAATTGCCAACAACTTAAAGGATGAAGAACGAAGATGAGCTCTCGATTATGAGGCTGATCCTTATCACGAGCTTACGAGAAGATGAAAAGGGGGAGAGTAAGAGCTTATAAGGATTTCAGGTTCCAAATCCAACCATTTTCTATGCTTTTAAATTCCATATATCATACCAAAATTATTTAGCAAATTCTATTTTTTTTCTGCCAAATAACTCTTATGGTATGCAGCCACATAATGGTAATTCCAACTGTGACTGTAAGGAGTTTCAATAGAAATTATATGGAGCAGTCATATGATGGTTATACTGAGCTCCATATAATTAATAAGATAAGAAAACCCCAACAAAATATGAAAGATCAGAAAAGAAGAAAAATGAAGGAGAGGGAGGAAGTAAAAATAAAATAAAACCTTACCTCATCATGCTCTTAACACAATATCCAAAAAAAATGCAAGGATCAAGATGCTGTGAGATTCCTAGAAGAAACCAGCATCAACATCGAGCAAATTCTCAAGAAGGAGATCGACACAGCAACTAGTGCACATCAAGAATAAAATAGTAGGATTAATTTTAAAATTAATGGCCCAGCTAACTTCCAAAGCAAGTGGAAGAAAAGGAGAAAGGCTGAGCGCAGTAAATCATCTTCCAACCTTCTTCCAATAATAACGGAAGTGAGAAACTTTGCACCAATGCATTTTTGCTGCTAAAAAGAAATGTTCATGAGTGTGTTTCTCTCTCTATATATAGTTTATACTAGAAAGATGATTCATCGTCACTTTTAT
The DNA here is from genome assembly GCA_033032865.1 of Dactylorhiza incarnata. Classification (NCBI taxonomy): domain Eukaryota; kingdom Viridiplantae; phylum Streptophyta; class Magnoliopsida; order Asparagales; family Orchidaceae; genus Dactylorhiza; species Dactylorhiza incarnata. The sequence continues at coordinate 889,376 of JAWHQI010000288.1, read as the reverse complement.
TAAATTACTTCAAGATTTCTTTTTGGAATTGTGTTGTCTTCAAAATTATTTTGAATCTATATACCTACAAAATGCATTGGTACTCGTGGGTGCTTTATAAAATTAATCCTCCTCCTTTTTATTATGATTCATAATCGCATCACTCAAAGATCAAGAAAGAGAAGTTTAAAATTGGAACAATACATCCTAGCTTAAGGAAGCACAAGTTCCTCTAGAGAGAGAAAGATGGTGTTAGAGAGAGGGTGGTGCCATTAGTTGCATGTTGGTTCTCCATTCCATATCCCTTCCCTGTACTAAAATAAAATGAGTCGCAACCCTAATTGGGCAGGGCTTCAAGAGGAGCAAGAGGAGGGAGAGATAGAAGGATGAACCTTGGCGTGCCCCAAAGAAGAAGCTCCGGATCTTTTTTTATAGCCATGGCCGGCCAGTCCGATGCCCCCAGCGAAGCTCCTCTCCCGAAAATATTTGTCCTGGAGGAAGGTCGAAATACCTCCAGTGAGATTTCCCTTCCCTTGCCTGAGTTTCTCCCCTGGTTTTGCCTGCGCCTGTTAAGGGTTTCGCTGGTTTTGTTTCTCTGACTGATTTTTATGTATATATATATACATATATATACATATATATATATACATATATATACATATATATATTGTTGAAACCGATTTCTCGATCTCTTGTGGAGCTCGGGGCCCTCAACGAATCGAGGGGCGGCTAGCCCTTACTGGTCCCTCGGAAGAGGTAGGCAGGTAACCCAGACAAAGAACAAAGACCCTGATCTTAGCGAGGAGGTCCCTCCACTAACCCGGAAGATCGTTGAGCGCTTCCCCTCCCAAGCCAAAGCTAAGACTCGGGCACCTTGGAGAGCTAGAGAGCCCAAACCAAAGCGACCTATGGAGAGAAGGAGGCTCAAAAATCCTGAACCGGTCCTCTCCCAAGGTGCCCTTTAAGGTCTATTTATAGATTTTGGTTTTGTGGTCTGCAAATAACAGGATTCCGCCTTTAAATCTGACTATCTGCACCCCAGGTGGGTCTGCTAACAGCCAAGTTCCGCTGTTTGGAGAGGCTAAGGGCAGACCACCGAGGGTAAAATGGTAAGTTGATCCTAATGGTTTATGGGTAAGGGATTGCGAGAACCCTATTATTGGAGTTCTCGCCGGCCTTCTCGCAGATCCTTCCCGCAGAAGGAGCTCTCGCGAATACTGCCCGCGGCATCTCCTTTGGAGGGTCGTTTTGCGAGAGCTCTGCTGAATGAGCTCTCGCGAGGACGAGGATCTGCTGACGAGGTCCTCGCGAGGACCGCGCTGGCCTATTTTGGTGGTCTGCCGAGGTCTCGTCGGCTGGGAGTCGATCTCGACGAGGTCCGGATCTCGTCACTCCCGTCTCGCTCGGTTTCCTTGCCTGGTGAATATCGGGGTTGTACACAATCCCCGCTCTTCACGAAGACTAATGTCCTCGCGATGAATCGTCCAACCCCTGATATTCGACCGCCCCCAGATGACCTGTCAGGAATCTTTGGTGGGACCCACCATGCAGGCTATAAATATCATCCTGAACCCCCATTGGTGCGCGTCGCTTCTTTTCTTCCCTTTCTTGTTTTAGCTGCCGGGAGATGCCGATTTCCGAAGAAGCAGAGGCTCGCTTGAGGGCGATGAGAGCCGGCGGGCTACCTTCCACGACCAAGGTACCCGCCTGGATGAACCGGCCGCCTCCCGCCCAGTCGCCAAAAGTCAAGAAGGCGAAGGCGGTTCGCCTCTCTGGAGACGACTCCGTGACGCTGGACTCCTCCCCGGACGATCGCCGCCCCGAGAAGGTATGAGTTATTCGAATTCACGTCAATAAATTGATGCTCATTCATTTCTACTCGTAGGATACTTTGCCGAGCGAGATCGTTGAGGAACGTGCTGAGGGGTCTCGGAAAAGCCAGCAGGTGGATACGAACCTCGCTGGGAAAGACACCACCGGTACGATCTGGATCTCGCATACCGTAATATTTATGTCAACCATATATGATCTCCGTTACTCTTTTCTTACAGTCTCGCCCCTGAAGTCCCCGACCCGCCCGTCGTCGCGGCCTCCGTCTCCGCCCCCTCCAGGTAGAATCATTGATAAGCCCGGGTTCCAGCTCCTGACGAGCGAGGAGACCGGTGGCTCCGCCCCGCCGAAGATTCCCCCGACCAATAGCACGGTTTACCCCGCTGGCCTGGGCAAATCTCTTTACCCCCACTATGGAAATGTGTTCCAGGGCCGTCCTTCGGGTTCTCTCCCCCCTCTCAGTAAGCGTTATGGCCTCGCCGAAACCCTGCGTGATCTCGCGCTCGTTATCTAACCTTGTCAGATCTTGCAGCCACTGCCGAGAATCCGCATACCGATTCTGAACTGGGCGACGACGAAATGTCCCCCCTTCCTGATCAGGTGGAGGAATTCTTAGGGGATCCGCGAGATCCCGAGATGATGAAACAGCGGGCCGCGGAGCTCTTGCGAAAGCATGGGCGAATGCTGATGGACCTCAACATGCAGGCGAGACGGGACAGGGAAGCTGCCGAGGATAGACACGCGGTCCTGATGGAAGAATGCGCGAGGCTCCGGCAAGCGAGACAGCGCGATCAAGATGAGAACGCCACGACGTCGGAGGTGCACATAGCGAGGATGAGAGACTACGCCTACCTTACGGACCGGGAGGGTCGTTTGGTGGAAGAGTACTATAATTCTAGGGTACCGCCGAGGTCAGGGTCGCGGGGTGGCGGCCGGTGGAAATGGTTGCCCCATGATTCTCGCTAACTGCTGTGTTGTTGTGAACTCTTATTATTCGTAATGGGTGTCGTTGTTTTAGACAATCTCGCCATGGCTCGCAACTCGCGTATTTGCCACTTAAATGTTGGCTTTATTTCTTCTGACAATAAGTATTACTAGCTCTTTATTATTTCTCGCTCGGTGCTAACAAGTCTACTTCATTTTCATATTATATTATGCTCGCGCGGACCCTCTGTTCTCGCCAAATATATCTCTCGAAAGTGTCGCTTGTACTAACCCCGCAGGTTTTTCTCTCCCGCGGACATGATGTGATGTTTTTGGCTGCTACTCGCGCTCGCCGGCGCTTGGACTTCTTCCCGCCTTTTTGTTTTGGCTATAAATAGGCGGTCTTTACTGAGCCAACCACCGCATTTATTCTCGATCTTCTTCTTCTTCTGCTGCAGAGCTCTCGCTCTTTCTAGTTCTCGCATTCTTCCCCATCTCGCAGGTTTCCAAAATGGGCGGCGACGCGGAGTCGGAGGGTCGGCGGAGGGTCGCGAAGGCCTTTGCCGAGCATAGCTTCTTCACTTGCAATCTGACCGATGAAGAGTACTTTAGCGCGATCGCCGATTTCGTTCTTCCCCCGTTCGAGGCACGCCGACCTAGCAAGGATGACGTGATCAACGACCCGTTGGTCAACGAGTTGGCCATTCCTATCGCCCACTTCGTGGTTGGTTTGTGCCTTCCTTTGTGGCCAGAAGTTCGCCAGGTAACAATCGTTCTCGCTTACTTCCTATTTATTTTGCCACTCGAGTCTCGCTCGCCACGCGGATTAATCCTGTTCTCGTTGCCTGTTAGGTGCTCAAGCATTATGGCGTGGTTCCCGGCCAGCTCACACCCAATGCCATGGCGGTGGTCACCGCCTTCGCCTGCTACCTCAGCGAGGAGCGAATCGAGTTCAGCCTCCCTTCCGGAAGCTGTTCTCCTTCCGCGCCTACAAAGATGGGACAGCCTATTTCGTGGGCACAGGCCCGAAGGTGGTTGAGACCGTCAACAAGGCCCACTTCTGGGCCCAAAAGTTTGTCGTCGTCAAGGGGAACTTCGGCAACATTCCCCTCTCGCCGATTCAACATAGCGAGACCACCTACCGGCCCACCGCCCTCGGCGGCCATGACGCCCTCCTCCATCAGTTCTTCTGCAAGAAGAACTTCGAAGTCGTCTACCTCCGCCGCAACCTAGACTCGCTGCCTCCGGTTCTCGCTGGAGAAGGTAAAGATCTCTGCCTAATGTATTTGTCTCAATTCGCAAGCCTATCATACTTATCTATATTACTTTTTGTTTTTAGGCGAGCGAGATCTTCCCCTCCATCCCCCTTACGCGAGCAACCGGAAGAGCGACGCCACAATGGCTCTCGCTACCATGGGGGCGGAAGCTTGCCGAGGCGATGTCACCCCGGCCGAGCCCTCCTCTCGCAAGAGATCGGGAGCTTCCGACAGTCATGCTGCCCCTCCGAAATCTCCGCCCAAAAAGAAAAGCAAGAAAAGCGCGGCCTCGCTCGCTCCGTCAAAAGGTAAGGAACCTCGCGAGACTGCCTTCGACGAGTTTGACCTCACCGGCCTCTCGACGGGCGAGGACGAAGAGCCTTTCCAGGAGGCGGTCAGGGCCTCGGTCCTCCCCATCCCGGTGAATCATTACAACTTCGGGCTCGGCCAGAGGCGTCGGGACGAGACTGGCGAGCCCCTCGTCACCTGGAAGCCGGAGACCAACAGGGTGGACATCTCTTCTATCCTCCCCTCCTGGGTGGAGAAGGAGACCGTCAGTGGTCACGCCTTCGACTTCTCGTTCGCGCTTTATGGTCGCGAAGATGCGGGGTCTTATAAGGATGAGACCGCGAGGACCCTCGCTTACGAGAGCGCGAGGTCCCAGCTGCGTTCTGCCGAGCTCGCCCATATGACGGGGAGGCGTTGCTTACAGCTCGAGCTTCAGAATGTGGAGCTCGCGAGGGCCTACCAGGGAGTTCTCGCCGAGAACACGCAGCTGAAGGAGAAGCTGCTTGCCGCGGAGGGCAGGGTGGTGAGTCATCTAGACTTCCTACTTCCTCCTTTCCCCTAGCCATTTCATTTCTCTAACTGAACTTGCTTGCAGGATGTCGAGGTCGCCGGGAGGGCCAACACTCGCATCAAGAATTTGGAGAGCGAGGTGGCCGGGCTGAAGACCCTAAATAGCGACCCCACTCGCGCCGTTGTTCCCCCCTCACCTCGCCGTTTAAAAGAAGACCGGCGAGCGCGAGACGAAGAAATCCGCGTGGGATCTATAGAGTCGGCTCGCTACATTTTTTCGGTGGCGAAGGCGATCGGCCTCTTGGCGGATAATGCGGCCGACATGACTCTGGAAGACATCGTCCCGGAGCTCTTCCTCCCTCTTCCGCCAGTGAAGGACAGTGATGACGAAGAAGGATCTGCGGGCGGTTCCTGAAGCTCGCCGCCATTCCCCCTTTTGTGTTGTAATTTTTGATCGGCGAGATCGCCGAAGATTGTAACTGAATTATGAAATGTAGAATACAGATTTCGTTTTGTTCACTGCGCTTTCCCTTTCTCGTTTTGTTATTTTCACTTGTCGAACGTCTCGCCCTTGCTTATCTCGTTATCCGCTTTCGCGGAGATTATTCTCGCGGTGGTCATTCTCGCGCCGCACGTTATTGGATAGGTCCGCGCAGGACGCTTTGGCTGCTCGGGCCTTTCGTCGTTTGCCTTAGGCTTGTTACGCCTTTAGCTATGCGTATTTTCCTTAGGTTTCGCAGGGCATTTTTCCTCTTGGCGAGAGCTCGCTTCTTACCCGGTGCCGGCAACCTTTCTGCCGAGGGACGGATGTTTGGGATCGTATAAGATTGATCCTCGCCACTCGCATAGTATCGCACGCAACCTCTCTTAGCCGAGCGAGCAGGCTCGACGAGCGAGAAGGAGTTTGCCAGCATAAAAACTTGTCATCCTACCAGCCTCTCCAGAGACCAACCCGAACCCCCCGTCTAGTGAGGGCCCGGGAGCGGAATCGATCTGGGGCATCCCAGCACCAATACTTGTCACCTTGCCAGCCTCTCCAGAGATCAACCTGAACCCCCCGTCTAGTGAGAGCCCGGGAGCGGAATCGATCTGGGGCATTCCAGCACCAATACTTGTCACCTTGCCAGCCTCTCCAGAGATCAACCTGAACCCCCCGTCTAGTGAGAGCCCGGGAGCGGAATCGATCTGGGGCATTCCAGCACCAATACTTGTAACCTTGCCAGCCTCTCCAGAGATCAACCTGAACCCCCCGTCTAGTGAGAGCCCGGGAGCGGAATCGATCTGGGGCATTCCAGCACCAATACTTGTCACCTTGCCAGCCTCTCCAGAGATCAACCTGAACCCCCCGTCTAGTGAGAGCCCGGGAGCGGAATCGATCTGGGGCATTCCAGCACCAATACTTGTCACCTTGCCAGCCTATCTAGAGATCAACCTGAACCCCCCGTCTAGGTGAGAGCCCGGGAGCGGAATCGATCTGGGGCATTCCAGCACCAATACTTGTCACCTTGCCAGCCTCTCCAGAGATCAACCTGAACCCCCCGTCTAGTGAGAGCCCGGGAGCGGAATTGATCTGGGGCATTCCAGCACCAATACTTGTCACCTTGCCAGCCTCTCCAGAGATCAACCTGAACCCCCCGTCTAGTGAGAGCCCGGGAGCGGAATCGATCTGGGGCATTCCAGCACCAATACTTGTCACCTTGCCAGCCTCTCCACAGATCAACCTGAACCCCCCGTCTAGTGAGAGCCCGGGAGCGGAATCGATCTGGGGCATTCCAGCACCAATACTTGTCACCTTGCCAGCCTCTCCAGAGATCAACCTGAACCCCCCATCTAGTGAGAGCCCGGGAGCAGAATCGATCTGGGGCATTCCAGCACCAATACTTGTCACCTTGCCAGCCTCTCCAGAGATCAACCTGAACCCCCCGTCTAGTGAGAGTCCGGGAGCGGAATCGATCTGGGGCATTCCAGCACCAATACTTGTCACCTTGCCAGCCTCTCCAGAGATCAACCTGAACCCCCCGTCTAGTGAGAGCCCGGGAGCGGAATCGATCTGGGGCATTCCAGCACCAATACTTGTTACCTTGGCGCAGCAGCAGTCAAAAGCATAACAAATGAAAGCAAGACATTTATTAAACAACATAATAAAGTCTTTTAAGGGTAAAACCGTTTCAAGTCATCCCCACTCCGGGCTCGGTCGAGGGGTACCCCGTCCACATCCTGGAGGTGATATCCCCCCGACTTGAGCGCTTCGCTTACAATATATGGACCCTCCCAGTTGGGGTTAAGCTTATCCATCGTGGCCCCTCTGCCGGCCGCGTCGACCTTCTTCAGGACCAAGTCTCCTTTCTGAAAGTGTTTTACCCGGGTATGTTTGTCGAAATACCGAGCCATCCGCCGCTTGACCTCTTCCTGCCTGATGGCGGCCAAGTCCCGGAGTTCCTCCACCAGGTCCAAAGATATCCTTTGCTCTGCATTGTTACCTTCCAGCCACTCTTCCTCCCCCTCGCTTGCAACGATCACTCGGGGGGTCTTTACCTCAAACTCTATGGGGAGAACGGCCTCGGACCCGTGGGAGAGCTTGATTGGGGTCTCTCCGGTGGCGGTATTCGGAGTAGTCCTCATGGCCCAGAGGACGGAGGGTAGCTGATCCACCCAGTTTCCCCGAAGGTTCTCCACTTTCTTTTTCAATAAGTTCACGATTATCTTGTTTGCCGCCTCCACCTGCCCATTGCTCCTCGGGTGATGGACCGATGCGAATCTGAGGTCAATGCCGAGCTGGGTGCAGAAGCTAACAAACTCCTCACTAGCAAACTGCGGCCCATTGTCAGTCACTATAGCTAGGGGAAGTCCGTGCCTGCAAATTATCTCCCCCCACACAAAATTTCTTACGACCTGAGAGGTTACCTTAGCAAGCGCTTTCACCTCTACCCACTTGGAGAAGTAGTCGATCATGACCAGCAGGAACTTCCTCTGGCCGCTGGCTTGGGGGAAGGGACCGACCAGGTCCAAACCCCATATGGCGAAGGGCCAGGGGGCCGTGATGGTCCGAAGCCTCTGAGCTGGGAGGAGTTGGAGTGGAGCATAGAGCTGGCACTTCGGACACTTTCTCGCGAACTCTGCCGCGTCCTTGCTGAGAGTGGGCCAGAAGTAGCCTTGCCTCAACACCCTCCCCTCCAGGGTCCGGCTCCCGGAGTGAGTGCCGCACTCCCCAGAGTGAATTTCTTCCAAGACTCTCGGAACCTCCTCCTCTGAGACACAGCGGGCCAGGAGTCCAGAGAGAGTTTTCCTATAGAGCCCTCCTGCATGCAAGGAGTAATAAGCTGACTTATACCTGAAGTGCCTCTTGTCCATATCCTCTCCAGGGAACTGCCCGGAGGAGAGGAAAGTGATAAACGGGTCCATCCACGAGGCTTGTTGATCAACCTCCATCAATTCTCCTTCCTCGATGGAGGGCCGGAAGAGCTCCGAAGCCGTACCTCCTGCTCGGGGACCAAACTTGGCTAAAAGGTCCGCCTGGGTGCTCTCCTCCCTCGACACGTGCTTGATGGAGAAGGTGCGGAATTGTCCGATGACCCCCTTGGCCTTCTCGAGGTATAGCAGGAGGGTTGGGTCCTTTGCTTCAAACTCCCCCTTGATTTGGCATGCCACCACCATGGAGTCCGTGGAGACCTCCACGTCCTGTACTCCTAGTTCCCTGGCCAGCCGAAGGCCCGCTATCACTGCCTCGTACTCGGCCTGGTTGTTGGTAATCGGGAAATGGATGTTTAAGGCTTGCTCAATCCGAGTCCCCTGAGGACTCACCAGGATTATTCCCCCTCCGTAGGAGTATTTTCCCGACGCTCCATCCACCAACATCTTCCATGCCTCTGGGGGAGGTAGCTCGTGCTCCCCCACTTCGGCCGCATAGTCGGCCATGAAGTCTGCCACCGCCTGAGCTCTGATGGACGTCCTGGGAACGAACGTGATATCGAATTCGCTTAACTCCACGGACCATTTTGCTAACCTTCCCGAGTGCTCCACCCCTTCCATGATTTTTCGGAGCGGGTGGTCTGTCACTACCTTGATTGAATGGGCTTGAAAGTAAGGTCGGAGCCTCCGGGCCGACACTACCAATGCGAAGGCTAACTTTTCTAGGATCGGGTACCGGAGCTCTGCCTTCTTCAGCACTCGGCTGACATAGTAGATAGGGAACTGTTTCTTTCCCTCCTCCCGGATTAGCACGGAACTTACTGCTTCGGATCCTACCCCTAGGTATAGGGATAGGTCTTCCCCTGGCCTTGGTCCTTGGAGCAGAGGGGTCTGGGTGAGTTGTTCTTTCAGAGCCTGGAAGGTTTTCTCGCACTCCGGGGTCCATTCAAACTTCTTGTTGCCCCGCAGCACCTTGAAGAAAGGTGCACACTTTTCTCCTGCCTTGGAGAGGAACCTGCTGAGCCCAGCCAACTTCCCTGTAAGGCTCTGAACCTCCTTCGGATTTCTCGGCGACCCCAACTCCATCACCGCTTTAACTTTGTCCGGGTTAGGTTCCACTCCCGCGGGGGTGAGCAAGTGGCCCAAGAACTTCCCTCGGCTCGCCCCGAAGACACACTTCAAGGGATTGAGTTTCATCTTGTACCGCCACAGGGTTTTGAATGTCTCTTCAAGGTCTCGGAGGTGAGACCCGAGGTCCTGACTCTTCACCATGAGGTCATCTACATAAACCTCTAAGTTCCTTCCTTTCTGCTCGCGGAAGAATCTGTCCATCATCCTTTGGTATGTGGCACTTGCATTCTTGAGCCCGAATGGCATCATTTTATAACAGTAGCATCCATCCCCCGTGATGAAGGAGACATCTTTGATGTCTGGGGGATGCACGCAGATTTGATGGTAACCTGAAAAAGCATCTAAGAAAGACATTACAGGAAAACCGACGGCTGAGTCAACCAGCGCGTCGATTCTAGTCAGGGGGTAACAATCCTTAGGGCATGATTTATTAAGCAAGGAAAAGTCGATACACATCCTCCACTTACCTCCCCCTTTTTTCACCATAACGACGTTGGAGACCCAGCCTGGATACTGGATCTCCGATACAAATCCTGCCTGCAGGAGCTTGCCCACCTCTTCTCGGATGTGCCCTTCTAGCTCATCTGCGACGGCCCTCCTCTTCTGGCGGATGGGGAGGGCGCCGGGGTCGAGGTTGCGGCGATGGCAAGCCACATCTGCGTCAATCCCGGGCATTTCTGCGGCGCTCCAAGCGAAGACGTCTACGTTCCTCTGTACGCAAGCCACAATCTCCACTTGATCTTCCGGGTTGAGTCCTCCGCTGACCCGGACCTTCTCCACCACCCCCAGCCGTGTGTTGACCTCGAGCTCCACGACCTCGTCTACAGCCTCCAACCGGGACTGTTCTCCCCAAGCCCTCTCCTCTTCGGCACAAGTGGGAGGCTGGGTTCCCTACTCGACTTCCTTCTCTACTACCATTAGCTCCTCCGCCCCACCCTCCTGGGCCTTCTCTTCTTCTTCCTCTCCTTCCGCCCGGGGTCCCTCAGCTACCCCCTCCTTGGCATGGACTTCATCTCCCTCCCTCTTCTCCTCGGCTACCTCCAAACCTCCGGCTTCGGCCACCTCCTCCATCATCTTATCCCACTCCTCAGCTTCCCCCATCCAGGAGATGGTGTTGACAGCCGTTACGTAGCACTGTCTTGCCACCTTGGGATCCCCCCTAATCCTCACCTGGACCCCTCCGTCGTTGAACTTAAGGCATTGATGAAAAGTGGAAGGGACACAGCGGAACGCGCTGATGAGTGGCCATCCGAAGATGGCGCTGTAACTGCTTGGGGCGTCCACTATGACAAAACGACAGTTCCGGGATTGCCCACCCAGGGTCACATGAAGCCCTACTCCTCCTTCTACTTCCTTCCTCTCCCCTGAAAATCCGAATAGAGGGCCATCTGAGGCCAACACCCTTCTGGGCTCCACCTCCATCTTGTCAAACGCTTTCTTGAAGATGACGTTGACCAAACTCCCATTGTCCACTAGGATTCGGGAGACAGTGAAGTTCTCGATCGCCGTCTGGATGACTAGCGCGTCGCAGAATGGGTCCTCGTAACTCGGCATATCCTTCTGGGTGAAAATGATTTTTTCAGCCGGGGGTGGAGCGGTGGATGTTGACGCTACGCTCCTGCGGTAGATGGTATGGAGGCTAGCCTTGTGGGTCGCCTCCACCCCTACCCCCCCCCCCCCCCATGGATCACCCCGATCCCTCCTCTATTCCCCAGATTAGCTCTATCCTCACACCTTTCCTCATCCTCCTTTCGAGGTTCGACCTCCACAATCCTCACTGGCTGCAGCTGCTGTGGAGCGGGCGCTCTGCCCCTCTTCACTTCCAGGAACTCCGGGCAGGTGTCCGTTGAGTGACCTTCCACATCACGGAAGATACAATACGGCAACGCCACCTCCCCTGCCTCGGCCTCCGCCACCCTATTCCTTCTCCTCCTAGCGGCTGCCACCTCTGCCTCTCCTCTCCTTCCTCTTCCTCTTCCCCGGCCAATTGCCATGGCCTGTTGAGGTGGCGGAGGTATCTGCATCGGACCCTGCCTCCACCCCAACTGGGGGGGCCTCCATTGACCTTCGAAACGGTTACCCCTCCCTGGGCCGTAACCCCTTCCCTGCCCCTGCATTCCTCCACCTTGTGGCCTCCATCCCCCACCGGGGCCTGGGGCTCTTCCCTTCTTCTGACCTCCTGCTGTCTCATCTCCGGCTCACTGAGCTTCGCTAGCCTCTTGGTGAGCTCCGGGTTGGCTTCTTCACTCGCGACTTCCTCTGCCACCCTCTCCATCAGCTCTTCATAGGAGACGGGGGCTTTTCTTTTCAACGCCATCTTGAAGAAACTTTCCTTCAACCCGACCATGAAGGCGAGTTGAAGTGCAAACCCCGGCACCACCTGAGTGAGCTGCAGGGAAAACCGAGCGAGACGGGAGTGACGAGATCCGGACCTCATCGAGATCGACTCCCAGCCGACGAGACCTCGGCAGACCACCAAAATAGGCCATCGCGGTCCTCGCGAGGACCTCGTCAGCAGATCCTCGTCCTCGCGAGAGCTCATTCAGCAGAGCTCTCGCAAAACGACCCTCCAAATGAGATGCCGCGGGCAGTATTCGTGAGAGCTCCTTCTGCGGGCAGGATCTGCGAGAAGGCCGGCGAGAACTCCAATAATAGGGTTCTCGCAATCCCTTACCCATAAACCATTAGGATCAACTTACCATTTTACCCTCGGTGGTCTGCCCTTAGCCTCTCCAAACCGCGGAACTTGGCTGTTAGCAGACCCACCTGGGGTGCAGATAGTCAGATCTAAAGGCGGAATCCTGTTATTTGCAGACCACAAAACCAAAATCTATAAATAGACCTTAAAGGGCACCTTGGTAGAGGACCGGTTCAGGATTTTTGAGCCTCCTTATCTCCATAGGTCGCTTTGGTTTGGGCTCTCTAGCTCTCCAAGGTACCCGAGTCTTAGCTTTGGCTTGGGAGGGGAAGCGCTCAACGATCTTCCGGGTTAGTGGAGGGACCTCCTCGCTAAGATCAGGGTCTTTGTTCTTTGTCTGGGATACCTGCCTACCTCTTTCGAGGGACCAGTAAGGGCTAGCCGCCCCTCGATTCGTTGAGGGCCCCGAGCTCCACAAGAGATCGAGAAATCGGTTTCAACATTTTGGTGCGGTGAGCGTGGAGTGTGGCTGGTTCAAGAAAGTTCCAGAGAAGGGTCATGGCGGGAGATGAGGAGCGAGGCGAGGAGTTCGGCGAGACACCCCAGGAGGCGATGGCTAGGATGCTCGCAGATTTCAGAAAGGAGGTGCTCGACACCCTGGGGTTCACGGTCACAGCTCTGCGAAGCGAGCTCGCGACCCCAGCACCTCAGGCGACCCCTCCCCCACCGATGGCTGGCGAGAATGCCCCAGGGGGAAGAGCTGGAAAGGAAATTGCCGTTGGACCAGGACATGACAGGGAAGGGCGAGTGCTGTTCGCCAGTCCGGCGAGCCCGTTGTTGGCGAGCTCCGTGCCGGCAAGTTCGGTGCCAACAAGCTCTTCCCCAGCGAGCGCGGCGCAGGCGAGCGCGCGCCAGGAGAATGCGACAGCGGCAGAGGTGGTTCGGGCGAGCGTCGCCCTCGCGAGTACGATCCCAAGCTTGGCGGGCGAGCTAGGTCTGAGAGCCGAGCGAGAAAAGATGGCAGGAGGGGGGAGTCCCTTCTGCGAGTTGGTGTTGTCTGCACCCGTCCCAACAGGGTTCGGAGAATGGGACAGAGTGTACTACAATGGCCGAGACGACCCAGTCCATTGATGGCGCAAATCTCACACACCGCTATAGGCGGTAGCTCGACTGCGACACGAAACGGCAGTGTACGGATCGTTCAAGTAATATAAAACGAGGAGTAATCCCCGAGTATCGAATCTCTCAAGGAACACAGTAAGGTGGAGTTAGGTTTCGAGGAAGGACTTGAGATCGAAGTCCTTTGGGTCGGAATGGATTGCGGAACGGGGGTTGATTTGGTTTTTGGGAAATAAACAGAAAAAGCTACAACTACTCCTATGCAATGCCGCTATGCAAAGCTTCACTTGGCGGGATGGAAGACTACGTAGGCCTTGAGCGCGCTACTTCGCAAGGGCGGATGGACGAGTAGGCAAACGGATCGAACTATGCAGGCCTTGAGCGCGCTGCTTCGTTAGGCGGGATGGAATACGGGCCGCGATGCCACGCTTCGGTAGGCGGATGGGCGAGTAGGCTAACGGATTGAGGGTCGCAAGCACCTCTTCGACAAGCACGCCACTAGCAATTGCTAGTGCGGCACCGGACACGGTGGTGGAGTGGAAAATGGATGGTGGCGCACCTCATAAACACTTATGAATTAAATAATTCCATAAACATGAAATAGACATTATAAACTAGATTCATAGTGCACATCATCAATAACATGGAGATTACAAACATATACATCAATACAAGTAGAAGAAAGAGGCAAGAGATACGACCGAATCCGGAGTCTCGTTGTAGATTCACGGTAGGAATCGTCGGGTTGTCAATCCACGTCCTAGCTCGGTCCCAACTGCGTCCGGGGTAGAGGAGGGCTGTCACACCTCCCAATGGACCCGTCTTCTCCAGCGATTTACAATCCGGCCACGTCCGATGCGAGGAACTCCTTCCTTGGCGATGAAGATGAGTGTAAAATCTCCTCCTTGAAGCCCTTGGATGATGGAGGAGGCCTAGGGGGCGAAAAACCAGCGGAAAGGGCGCGGAACGGCGGACGGAAGCGAAGTCGATGACCTAAAATCGCGAGCAGGGAATTTATAGGCGCTGGAATTAAACAGTGCGCACGGTCAGTGGCGCACGACCAGTGGTCGTGCGCACTAGCATTCAGTGATCGTGCGCTCTGCCTGGACGGAACCTGCCAAGATAGAAATTATAAAATAACATGTTCGCACGACCAGTGGCGCACGACCGGTGGTCGTGCGCATTAGCGTTGATGGTCGTGCGCAGTACAGCAAACAGAACTCAGAATTTTAGTGATGAGTGCGCACGAGCAGTGGCGCACGACCGGTGGTCGTGCGCACTGGCGTTGATGGTCGTGCGCACTGCACCAAACAGAACTCATAAAAAGGGTTAAGTGCACACGATCAGTGGCGCACGACCAGTGGTCGTGCGCAATAGAACAAGTGATCGTGCGCAGTGTTCCTGTGCAGAATTGCACCGGGAACACCTGCACGACTCCAATTCCAGCATACGACACCAGTCTCGCCACTGAAAGTGGAACTTAACAGTACATGAAAACTACTAATGAAGATAAACATGAAAACACACCAAAATGGGCCTAAAGGTGCACCTAGCATGGAATATCAAATATAAACAATAACAGGGCTAAAGTGTAGTGAAATGACTAACTAAATGGCCCAGATGAGTCCATAAAAGTGTATATGATCAGGACTCATCACACCCCCAGACTTACCTGTTTGCGCGTCCCGAGCAAACAAATTCTAAGCGAACGGGGAGAGAAAAGTAGATGGCTTAATGATTACACTACAGGGTACCATGCGAAGTCGCATGCTCACGTGCATAAGAAGAATAGTAGAGAAGATTTCTGATTATAAGAACAGTTTACATATTTCTAAAAGAGTAAAAGCATATTACAACTACTCAAAATGGTGAACTACGGTGAATCATTCGGTCACGCATACGGAGAAAGTAAACTAAACGCTGAGATGAGCATTGCTCAAGATCGGGATGTGGGAAAAACTCCACTGAAATCCATCAGTGTCGGTGACCATAAGCTTGCCCGGTCACATTCTCTCCACGACACTAGATTGGTTCATAGCGTGAATCGGTAGGACTTTAGGTTAGAGATGGGGCTTGGGTTACGGTGAGGTAAACAATGATAAACAAAATGGCTTAAACACAACCCAAATGAGCTTTTAAAAATAACTACCCGCGCACCAAAATCGAATGCAAGTGCACAACACCCCCAGACTTGGACTTTTGCAGCACAGGTGTGTGCACCGCCTACTCCCAATACATAATATTTCTAAATGATTTTTCAATAAAACTCATTTTTCTTGCTGCTCTTTTTTTTTCATTTTTCTTTCTATCTTTCTTTTTCCTGTCTTTTTTTTTTCTTTCAGCAGAATTTTCAAATGAGCACATCCACAGATTCACAAACTAGACACCACAATCAACACCCCCCAAAATGTAAATGAAACTACAACTAAAGCTCAGATTTGGGTGTGCGACTAGGCTAGGATTTTAGGCTTTGGTGAGATAAATGTGGAGCTGAATCATGAAAAGGGTAGGCACAAAGGGGCTAGCAAGGGTAGACGATAGGCATGAAATAAAAAGTTCAACCGGGCCAAAATAATGGCCTACGTCATTCTCACGCACTAGAACGATCCTATGCCAGTGCTTCAAGAATCGCTTGGGGCAAGTTCTAGCCACCGAGAAAGATTCTCCTTTCTCCCGACTCAAGCAATACGAGTCTAGCGATCATTTACACACATCCCTATGCTACCGTTTGATTCCACTGGATTCACCATTTGAGTAGAGTAAACAACATTTACACGAATAGAGAAAAATATAAAACCATAAGTATAAAGAGAAATCTAATCTACACAAATTTTTATGCAACCGAGCACTCGACTAGGAGCACTACTAAAGTCAACATTTTACTCTGCTACATAATCCTAAGCCATCACCTAGATTTTCCCAAATAAGCAGAAGAATTAAATTCACAACAGAGCAAGCAAACAGATGAGTACGCGCTCAAGTGGGTGATGTGGTGTGCAATGAAAATAAACAAAACATTTTAAATGAAATATTCTAGTATGCAGTGCAATAGTGCACGTGAGTGAGCACAAAAATTGCTCTCCCCCAGACTTAAACTAAACAATCCACAAACCATATGACATGAAAATCAGAATAGGGCTAGGGGAAGAGAGTACCCAATGCTCAGCAAGTGAGCATACCAGAAGATTGGCGTGTAAGCTAAAATGAGCTGCAGCATCCGCCATCCAGAAGAAGTACCTGCAGGGGTCAGCTCCGCAAAAACAAAAGACAAAAGAAAACTGAAAAGAAAGTACTACAAACTAAACATGATTTGAAGAAATAAGAATGCAGGAAAAGAAAGATAACTACTGGGGTTATTGTCATCCCAGCACGACTTATTTGGCATTTGTACAGTTCTAGCTAATGGGCCTATGAAAAGAAAAGTGCACAGGTAACTGTTCTAATATGCGCATCGGTAACGGGTACCGATACGGCGAAAGAACAGTCACGCCTCTACCTGAATATAAATAATACCTGCTTGACACAGGTAGAGGGAAAAGAAAGTAAGAAGAGGAGGAGGCCTGGTCCTCACTCATCTCACAAAACACCTCCTTGCCGAGCAAGGTATCGGCAATAGGGGGGCAGCAGGAGGCAAAGGCAATGAGTGGAGCTTCCTCAACGGAGGGAGGATAAACCTCCTCACATACGAAGATGCTCACAACATTGACTTGAGCAAAATGCTCCAAGTCCTCCTGGGGCACCTGTAAGGACTCAACCTGCACAGGCTCGGAAGAAGAAGGGGGGTCCAGAAAGAAACGAGAAGAAAAACGTAAATCATCAACAATCGGGGGAGTGGTCCCGGTCTCACCCCCAGCAAGATCCAAGGGTAGATCGCTATCATCATCGTAAATATCATAGCGAGGGGAACTTGACAACTCAGGGGCTTTAGTGGTGATTTGGACCTCCTCGTCCCATGAAGAAGTGCAAACCTCCTCATCAGAGAGAGTATCCTCCTCATCCCACCGAGGTGCATCATCGTGTTCAAAGTATTCATTCTCCCCCTCAGGGAAAATGACATCCTCATCCCACTTTGGAGCACCCTCCGAGTCAGAAGCATCACCCAGCTCCTTTACTTCGATAGGATCAAAAAAAATGTGTGTAGAAGAATCTCGCAAAGAAACTGGAGGAACACAAAGATTTGGTTCCTCCGCAAAAAGATCTGCTAAAGCCTCCCCGATGGAAAGAATACTTTCCTCATCACACTCAGGTGCATCTAGGAGCTCCCATTCCTCTCCTTGTTGGCTAACAGATGAGTGATCAACATCACTGGGAGTGAAGCCATGAACAGGGAGTGAGGAGTCCGTGCACGAGACAAGCTCGGGGGCAGAGGGCACAATTGCCTCCATGGGTAAAGAATTAGTGATAGGGACAATGTCGTCCTGAGCGGAGGGGTGGCGGTCAGGCTTGAAAAGACTAGGACAATCCTTCAATTCATGACCCTCTCCTCGACACAGCAAGCAAACAATGTTCCTACACTGCCTATCATTCAACTCATTCATTTGGTCTAAATAATAAACCATCTTGTCATTAAAGCTAGGTGAAACATCCCATGACGACATTTTCAATAATAACGCAGATATAAAGAAACTGAAATTCTTTGCAAGGAAATCTACACAACTAGAAAAACTCCTTTAATAAATCTTGCTTAAAACTTTAAAATAGGGGAGAAAAAAATAAAAACAAACAAGAGATAATTAAAAGGCAAACAAAAATAATAAAGCGGCTATAAACACTGGAAGAACTACTATCTCTCGGCTCTCCCTCTCAAGAAAACTCACACGACTGTGTTCCCCGGCAACGGCGCCAAAAACTTGATGGCGCAAATCTCACACACCGCTATAGGCGGTAGCTCGACTGCGACACGAAACAGCAGTGTACCGATCGTTCAAGTAATATAAAACGAGGAGTAATCCACGAGTATCGAATCTCTCAAGGAACACAGTAAGGTGGAGTTAGGTTTCGAGGAAGGACTTGAGATCGAAGTCCTTTGGGTCGGAATGGATTGCGGAACGGGGGTTGATTTGGTTTTTGGGAAATAAACAGAAAAAGCTACAACTACTCCAATGCAATGCCACTATGCAAAGCTTCACTCGGCGGGATGGAAGACTACGTAGGCCTTGAGCGCGCTACTTCGCAAGGGCGGATGGACGAGTAGGCAAACGGATCGAACTATGCAGGCCTTGAGCGCGCTGCTTCGTTAGGCGAGATGGAATACGGGCCGCGATGCCACGCTTCGGTAGGCGGATGGGCGAGTAGGCTAACGGATTGAGGGTCGCAAGCACCTCTTCGACAAGCACGCCACTAGCAATTGCTAGTGCGGCACCGGACACGGTGGTGGAGTGGAAAATGGATGGTGGCGCACCTCATAAACACTTATGAACTAAATAATTCCATAAACATGAAATAGACATTATAAACTAGATTCATAGTGCACATCATCAATAACATGGAGATTACAAACATATACATCAATACAAGTAGAAGAAAGAGGCAAGAGATACGACCGAATCCGGAGTCTCGTTGTAGATTCACGGTAGGAATCGTCGGGTTGTCAATCCACGTCCTAGCTCGGTCCCAACTGCGTCCGGGGTAGAGGAGGGCTGTCACACCTCACAATGGACCCGTCTTCTCCAGCGATTTACAATCCGGCCACGTCCGATGCGAGGAACTCCTTCCTTGGCGATGAAGATGAGTGTAAAATCTCCTCCTTGAAGCCCTTGGATGATGGAGGAGGCCTAGGGGGCGAAAAACCAGCGGAAAGGGGGCGGAACGGCGGACGGAAGCGAAGTCGATGACCTAAAATCGCGAGCAGGGAATTTATAGGCGCTGGAATTAAACAGTGCGCACGGTCAGTGGCGCATGACCAGTGGTCGTGCGCACTAGCATTCAGTGATCGTGCGCTCTGCCTGGACGGAACCTGCCAAGATAGAAATTATAAAATAACATGTTCGCACGACCAGTGGCGCACGACCGGTGGTCGTGCGCATTAGCGTTGATGGTCGTGCGCAGTACAGCAAACAGAACTCAGAATTTTAGTGATGAGTGCGCACGAGCAGTGGCGCACGACCGGTGGTCGTGCGCACTGGCGTTGATGGTCGTGCGCACTGCACCAAACAGAACTCATAAAAAGGGTTAAGTGCACACGATCAGTGGCGCACGACCAGTGGTCGTGCGCAATAGAACAAGTGATCGTGCGCAGTGTTCCTGTGCAGAATTGCACCGGGAACACCTGCACGACTCCAATTCCAGCATACGACACCAGTCTCGCCACTGAAAGTGGAACTTAACAGTACATGAAAACTACTAATGAAGATAAACATGAAAACACACCAAAATGGGCCTAAAGGTGCACCTAGCATGGAATATCAAATATAAACAATAACAGGGCTAAAGTGCCGTGAAATGACTAACTAAATGGCCCAGATGAGTCCATAAAAGTGTATATGATCAGGACTCATCATCCATCACCTGCAGAGCTTCGAAGACTCGGTCTCCATCAGGACGATGTCAGATGCCTTCAAGTGTCGGCTCTTTGCCGTCACCCTCAAGGAGAAGGCCAGGGACTGGTTTCATCAGCTCCCGGCAGGCTCCATCTACGCGTTCGAGGACCTGCGCCGAAGTTTTTTGCTGAGATTTTCAACTTCAAAAAAGAGGAAGAAGGACGTTGATTCCCTCTTCGCTGTGAAGCAGAAGTCCAGGGAGACGTTGGCTCAGTATGCGCACCGGTTCAGGATTTTTGAGCCTCCTTCTCTCCATAGGTCGCTTTGGTTTGGGCTCTCTAGCTCTCCAAGGTGCCCGAGTCTTAGCTTTGGCTTGGGAGGGGAAGCGCTCAACGATCTTCCGGGTTAGTGGAGGGACCTCCTCGCTAAGATCAGGGTCTTTGTTCTTTGTCTGGGTTACCTGCCTACCGCTTCCGAGGGACCAGTAAGGGCTAGCCGCCCCTCGATTCGTTGAGGGCCCCGAGCTCCACAAGAGATCGAGAAATCGGTTTCAACATATATACATATATATATACATATTTATATAGGTTATATAATTATTTACATACATATATATTCATAACTCTAAAAATAAGCGCGGGAAAAATGTGCGGAGTGTGTCTTTGTGTTCGTGTCCGCCATTCATAACTAATGAAAGCATCCGAAGTTGATTCCGAGTCCGTTCACCCAATATTTTAAAATGACGTTGTTGTGGCGCTCACGTTACTCAAAATAGTGGTTTTCTTCAAATGACCTCGGATTGGGACGAAACGAATTCTGTTGCCCTCGTATCGACCATACGAGTCTAACATAATTGACGGAAGTTGATTCGGAGCACGCATGCTCCATATTCTAAAACTGCGTCGTCGTGACGCGCTACGATACTCAAAATAGTCATATTCTACATATGACCCCGGATCGAAATGAAATGAGTTCCATTGCACTTGTATCAACTATACGAGTCTAACTCAACTAACGGAAGTGAATTCAGAGCATGAATGCTCCATATTCTAAAATTGCATCGTCGTGACGCGCTACGGTACTCAAAATGGTCAATTTCACCAAATGTCCTCGAATTGTAACGAAACGAATTCCGTTGCACTCATATCAATCGTACGAGTCTAACGCAACTGATATAAGTTGATTCGGAGCACGTATGCTCAATAAACAACTTTGACGTTGTGGCGAAGCACGATGCTACCCAAAATAGTCATTTCTTTAACTGACCACCACTATGTGGTGAAGGTCGGGTCGTGGTCGCCCTATGACCCGGCCTAGGTTCCTCCAAGGGTTCAACTGAACCGGCTAGACCCCTTTTTCAAAGTTGGGATGTTACAAACCAATAAAACAAAGAAGATTTTCGTCCCCGAAAATACGAGTCGGTCATGGAGATTCAAAATGGGACCTACTGTAGATCACTATAGGTGTCGAACAATCCCAAAATTTAAGGGTCTATAGCTTAGTTTTAACTAATGATCTGTATTGACGGCTCCCGCTGATGCGCAAAACTATATCCGCAAACGACAACGGCAAGTGTACCGTATCGAATGTAGTATAGGTTGTTAAACCAAGGTCGTATTAGACTCAGGGCGGTTGAGTACTCTTACTTCAAGAAAATCTCTATTATTTTATCAATTAAAACTTTAGATTGATTTTGCAAAAAGAAAATAAAATAAGAATTAGAAGAACGATTAGCACTCGATCTTTGAATCACCTTGGAGATAAAAATAAGAACAAAGAATAAAAGTGTATTCTCTTAACAAAATAGCCTTGACCGTGGAGATTCCCGAATTATGAACGCACCTCTCTCGAGGATGCGCTCACCTGAGTTTAGGTTGATCAATCGAACTCTCGTTCTAGAATCAAAACCCCTAAAACTCGCCTTATCGAAGTGAATCCCGCTATTGTCTTTTACTCCAATCCGGAAGGGTAACGTCGTCCTCTCTAGAGGATTGCATTCTACTCTTTTTTATCCTTGAGTGATCGATTCGTCTTACGAGCCTCTCGGCTAACTAAAGAACGAAAACAAGAACAAGAATTATATATCGAAAATATAATCTCGTTATCTTAAAATCAAGGGCAAATCTTAAGTATTTTCGAAGAGAGAAATAGCAGCGATAAATTATTTCATGACTTATATCATTCCTTGGATCATCTCGATCGAGTACTAATAATATTTTAGTTACTCATGGAGATTGAGGAATCAAAATAAATAAAAGTGCGTATCATAAAAGAGAGAGGAAATGAGAGAAGAAAAGATCTATTTTATTAAATTGCAAAAGAGAGTACAAGCTATGAAATTGAGAATTACGACTATTGAAATGAAAATACAATTTGCAAGAAGAAGAAGGATTACAAGACTACTAAAACATGAAAAATAAACATGAAACGAAGTATCTAATCCTAAAAACTCCTTCCTAAACATCTGGAAAAGCTGGCTTTATATAGCAGAAAAAAATGAGGTTACACGCCCTTGGTCATGCCCGTGACCAAGGGCGTGTAAGGGGCGTGATCGAAGCAGCAGCGGAGAGGGCGCCTTCTGGAGTAATTGCGAGCATTTCGGCTGCGTCACGCCCTAGGTCACGCCCGTGACCTGGGGCGTGTAATCTTGAAATAGTGCTGCTGGCGGGAAACTTCGGCGGGAAGGCGCGCCGGGCGAGTCACGCCCGTGACATTTTGTCACGCCTTCGGTCACGCCCGTGACCGAGGGCGTGTAATTTTAATTGACGTGGCAGCACGCACCGGATGCTTGTGGTGGGTCGTGGCCGTGACATTGGGTCACGCCCTTGGTCACGCTAGTGACCTGGGGCGTGTACTTGGCGAACTTTTCACGGAACGTCCCCGGAGTGGCAGAAACAGGTCTGGAACACTGCACAGGTTACACGCCCATGGTCACGCCCATGGTCACGCCCGTGACCTGGGGCGTGTAAATGAATTTTCTGCTCCAAATGTCCAGAAAACCTGAAAACATAAAATAAACATAAGTTACCCTATGAAATTAAAATATGAAAGATTTATATGATATAATTTAGATCAAAGACATAATTTCATATTAAAATAATAATAAAACTATACTAAAAGATGAGTAGATAAATTACTCATCAAACACCCCCATACTTACTCGTTTGCTAGTCCCGAGCAAACAACTTTTCATAGGTGTAGAGAAATTTAAATACTAGAAAAAGAAATTTGATCTCAAGGAATAAAAATGCGAAGTCTTACGCCTACGTGTAGAGATCCTAGTTGAAAGACCTATTCAGCATAACGATTAGCTTATAATTTTCAAAAATGCGATTTAACATATTGCTTTTACTTTTAAGTTGAAAGCTCGGTAAATTCTCGAATGCTATTCAAGGAGCGGGTAGCGTGTTTTCTAAGATCAATATTACCCAAAATTGAGTTTCGGGATAGCCTCCAAAGAAATCCATCAATGACGATGGCCATAGACTTGCCCGGTCGCACTCTCTCCACTACACAAGTATAATGTTATAGCTTAAAGATCAAAAGGGCTTTCATTAGGAGTGAAACTTGGCTTAGTTATATGATTTGGATTTGGAAATAAAAAAGATAGAATATTACGGCTAAGGATCACACTAAACCAAGGTGAGAGTTTCCCAAAATTATCAAAAATTTAAACCTCGCATAAGAGTTGTTATGAAGCAAAACTCTCATAATTTTCAAAAATGAGGCCATGAATACTTTTTTTATAATTTTCTTTTTCATAGTTGGCCAATAATTTTTCATTTTTTTTATATCCTTTTTTTTTCTTTTCATAATAGCTCCGAATACGAAGTTGTAATTTCCTTATTTTCACAATTGAACCCATTGCAGAATTTTAATTAATCTCAAATATTTAGTGTGATCATGGGGTGGATGTTTTGGCTTTGGTGAAAATGAAAGGTGGAGGTAGCAAAGGAAATAAGGAAAGGCCCAAAGTGTTTAAACAATGATTTTTTTTTAAAGGTGGGCAAACAGGCACAAGCGATCAAAAGATGGCCTAAATCACTTCTAAAAACTATGACAAACCTATGCAAATGCTTCGAGAATCGCTAGAGGCAAGTTCTAGCCATCGAGAAAGAATACCCTTCCGTTCAAAATGTGTAATATTTCTCTAGTAAGCTTCTACGTACTCACTTGATTTATTCTCAAATTCTACCGGATTCAAGGTAAGAGTAAAACAAAATTATTTTCTCGCAGTTAGAAAATCATAAATCTAATTTTATGCTGAATAGTTAATTTGACATAGAATTCTACAAACGCGTGCGCTTAACTAGGAACACTGCACGAGTCAACAATTTTATTCCAAAATTCAAATTCTAATGAAGTATAAGAAAAAATTCCCTACGACACTATACAAAAGCAAATCTACTGAGGATTTTGCAAATAAGTAAGTATAAAAGTTCAGCAACAAATTTTTAATTAATTTTTTTTTCAAATAAAAAGAAATATAAAGAAAGCAAAGCTACACCCCCATACATAAAATTAAACATTGTCCCCAATGTTTAAAACTAAGTATGAAGGATACTTGAAAGAAAAAAAATACGTAAAAATAGAGATAAGCAAGGGGTGCCTCCCAAGAGCGCTTTCTTTTTCCCGTCTTTAAGCTAGACGGTTAGTGTTAGGAAAAAGGAAATCTAAAAGAGAGGTGGACAGTCAACTCCCTTAATTCGCGCGCAGGTGAATGTGTAGGTGTCAGTCGCCCGGCTACTCCTCCGTTTATCTTGTGATTCTCCTTTTGTCCTTGAACTTGAATATGTAAATTCAAATCACCTATACATACCTGAGGTGATTTGAATTTATAAAGATGAGCGGCATATGGATCATCAATTAATTGTGGTAGCAATGGCTCATCTTCAACCTGGAAATTATTAGTATAAAGAGGATCACAATTAAACTTGTCAGATAATATTTCGCAAGGGGGAGGCACTTGCGAAAATAAATGATTAAGCTATGGTTGTTCCTTTTCCAAAATAAAATTTTCATCAGGAAAATCTAGCGTATTACCAAGCGGAATGAGATTTTCGGACACAAAAATTTCTTGAATTTCTGGTTGAATTAAAATAGAAGGGATTTGCGAAAATTCATGATAAAGAAAATAAGACCCGGGTGAAGTAGGAGAGGGAACTTGTTCTTCTTCTAGTTCATCCGGGGTGCCCGAAACATTAAGAATTTCTTGGTAAGAGAATTTTTCTTCATAATTGGGAAAAGAAACAATGGGAGTACATGAGCAATCATGTTTCTCCATAACTAAATTTTCCAAAGACGAGGAAAAAACACTAGAAGAAAGAAAATTCTCATCTAAATTCTGGGGTGGAGTATCAAATTTAAAAAGCGGATATTCCCCAAAATTAGAGTACGAAAATTGCGGCGCAAAAGAAGAACAAGAATTCGGATCTAAAGTTTTATCTTCATCGCCCTGAAGACTATCCGGGTGACCATGCCACCAAGAATAATCTACTTCGGGGCTAGAAGACGAATTTTTAGAGGCCGAAAAATTATTCTCGTGAAAATTAGAAAAATTATTTTCCTCTAAATTTTGGGGGGACTTATCTATTTGGATCTGCGAAATATCCAACAAATTAGAGAACGAAGACTGCGGTGTATAAGAAGAAAAACAAAAATTCGGATCTAAAGATTTATCTTCGTTGCTCCGGGAACTATCCGGGTGAGCTTGCCACGAGGAATAATCAACTTCGGAGCTAGAAGAACAATTATTAAATGCCGAAAAATTATTCTCATTAAAATTAGAAAATTTATTTTCATCAAAGTTTGAAAAATTATTTTCATTAAAAGATGAAAAATTATGATCGTAATTATTATCAAAATTATTTGCATAATATTGAGGATAATTATTTTCATAATAATTATTTTGGGAATAAGAACGTAAATAACATTCCTCACTTTGATGAGGCGCACCACAATAATAACAACTAATTTGGCGTTTTCGTGCGGCTTGTAAGATATAAACTTGGTTTGTAAGCTCGGCAACTTTAACGGCCAATTCAGATAACTTCATAAAAAAAAAGGAAACAACCTTTACCTAAATGAATGAAATTTTATAAATATTTTTATTATAAATTTTTTTTTCAAAAAGCGGGTTAAATTAGTCCCGGACTTCCCAAGATCTACCCGGTGAAGGGTTTGCAAGGTACTAGAGGCTATGATGGGAATTCAAACCCAAAGCGTCCTTTCCGATAATTTAGATTGCGCTTTTTAAGATTTTTTTTTATATATTAAAAAAAAATAAAGAAAAGAGGGAGAAGAAAGAGAACGATAAAATTAATAAATATTTCTTTTTTCGGAATATCAACCGTGTCCCCGGCAACGACGCCAAAAACTTGATGCGCAAAACTATATCCGCAAACGACAACGGCAAGTGTACCGTATCGAATGTAGTATAGGTTGTTAAACCAAGGTCGTATTAGACTCGGGGCGGTTGAGTACTCTTACTTCAAGAAAATCTCTATTATTTTATCAATTAAAACTTGAGGTTGATTTTGCAAAAAGAAAATAAAAATAAGAATTAGAAGAACGATTAGCACTCGATCTTTGAATCACCTTGGAGATAAAAATAAGAACAAAGAATAAAAGTGCATTCTCTTAACAAAATAGCCTTGACCGTGGAGATTCCCGAATTATGAACGCACCTCTCTCGAGGATGCGCTCACCTGAGTTTAGGTTGATCAATCGAACTCTCGTTCTAGAATCAAAACCCCTAAAACTCGCCTTATCGAAGTGAATCCCGTTATTGGCTTTTACTCCAATCCGGAAGGGTAACGTCGTCCTCTCTAGAGGATTGCATTCTACTCTTTTTTTATCCTTGAGTGATCGATTCGTCTTACGAGCCTCTCGGCTAACTAAAGAACGAAAACAAGAACAAGAATTATATATCGAAAATATAATCTCGTTATCTTAAAATCAAGGGCAAATCTTAAGTATTTTCGAAGAGAGAAATAGCAGCGATAAATTATTTCATGACTTATATCATTCCTTGGTTCATCTCGATCGAGTACTAATAATATTTTAGTTACTCATGGAGATTGAGGAATCAAAATAAATAAAAGTGCGTATCATAAAACACTACAACAAACTGCACCTATTGTAAGGACTGGAATGTAACTGAAACACAGTTTGTTACTAATAGTTATATTTAGTAACAAAGTTTTTTTGTTGTTACAAAAAAGAACTTTTTTGTAATGAATATTTTAAATTTTGTTACAATAATAATTAATTTATTACTATAACTGTAAGTATTTGTAACAACACTAATGTTACGTTACAAAAAGAAAACTTTTCTCACAATAAGTATCAATTGTAAACACATCATGAAAGTTTTTTGTGACAAAAACATTGTCCTTACTAATAGTAATATTTTATTATTAAAGTTTTGTTACAAAAAATATATCATATTTTATTTTCAATTTTTGTACAATTTTATTATCAAAGTTTTGAATTATTATTATTTTTTTTAAAAATAAAAATAAAAATTTGTATGCGCGCGACAGTACCCCGCCTCGATAGTGCTCTAACGCGACGACAGTACTTCTACAGCTCGCAAACATCCTTGCGCGGCTGTCGCAGATATTTGGTACTATTGCGACATGTATTTTTGCACGTACATGGGTTTTTATAAATCTTTAACTTTTTATAAAAGTTTTTCTGTCTCTCTCCCATGCAGCTCTATCTCTCTCTCACATGAATGAATGAAATATACGGATAAAAATTTACCTCCATAAAATTTTGAACAAAACAAAACTAAAAATTAAAAATATATTAAATGTAAAAATGAATGCAAATTAATATGACATTAATTTTTTAATATAATTTTGGAATTAAAATAAAATCACGCACGAACCTGCGTACACGCAAATGCACTCTTGCGCGCACGCAAATGCACTCTCGCGCGCACACAAATGTACTCTCGCGCGCTCGCAAATGCACTCTCGCGCGCACGCAAATGCACTCTCGTGCGTGTAGTTTTCCATTTTTTGCTTGAGAGCTAGCGCGTATTGCATGTGTCGGGGCTCAAACACAGACACATGCACACACACACACACGGACAACCAAACACACAAACAACCATTTGCGAGCTGTAGTAATGTCTTTCACGTACGGCCGCCGCCGTTGTCTCCCCTCTCTTCGACGGCTGTCGCCGCCGTCACCACTCTCTTCCACGGCCGCCACCATCGTCGTTCTCTTTCTCGGCCGTCGCCGCGCGTCGTTCTCTTTCTCTAGTTTATTAAGTTTTGTTTATTTCCTTTCCTCTCAGACTCACATTAATGAAATATATGGAGGGAAATTTCCCTCCAAAAAATTGCACAAAACAAATTAAAAAATTTAAAACATATTAATGTAATTTTTGAATAAAAATAATGATCGTGCACTAACCCCGCATGCACGCATATTTTTTCATTGTGCGCAGGGGTGAAATAATTGTACCCTTCGAGCGCCCATTTTTCGCTCGAGCACATGCTTTTCACTCAGATGCGCATTTTATTTCCCGAGCACACGTTTTTTTTCTTTCAGTCGCGCGCATTGCACTAGAACTATTTTTTTGCTCGGGAGCATAAATAAATTTGTCAGCGCACACGTTTTTTGCTCGGGAGCTGTAACGCCCCAGGTTTTCCTTGTTATTATTTTAATAAGGCATATGGAATTTACGATGATTATTTGAAAGCGAGTTTTAATTTAGGGTGTCGATGCGTAGGGGCGTTACCTTTCGTCGTCGTCGTCCGGCGAGTTAACTCTAGATGGGGGTGTTAATGCGGTAATAAATACGTAATTGTGAATATATATATATATGCAAGTTATGTTTATATATATATACATATAAAATTTATTTATTTTATATAAACTAATATATTTCATTATTATATAGAAAATAAAATTTTGCTTAGGTATAACCCCCCCGATCCCTCCAGCTTCTTATTTTTTCCCCTTCCCCGATAACTTCCTCTTCCCCCCGTGAAGCCGGCGTCGCGAAGCTAGGGTTCGTCGGTCGGTGCCGCATTCGTCGCCGGAGCTGTCGGAGGAGGTCGGGTCGCCGGAGCTAGGGTCCCGGGCGGCTCTCTCCTTGCGTGGTCGCAGTCCGGCGAGTCGCCGTGTGTAAGCGAGGCAAGAAAACTCTTCCTCCTCTCCCCCCTTCTCCTTCATCCCCTTCGTTTGGTTTATGGTAGCTGTTGATTTCCTTTTTCTTCTCCAAGTCCCACGTTTTAGCCTTCGAAATTGTTGTCTTTGTTTGGGAATATTGGAGGTTGGCTGGTAGGCGAGCAGGTGATGAGTTAATTATTTGTTTAGATGGAGATACAGTGGCATTAAGGCTACTCAATCGGGTAATTAAATTTGGTATTACCACTACTTAATGGGGATAAGAAAATCTCTTTTATCACTTTGCCAAAAGCAAGTGACCCAGATTTTTTACCCTTAATAAAGAGGGAAAGAACTTGTTTACTCAGCTATTGAATCAAAGAATTAGTTTATCTGATATGATTTGGCGCCTTGAATATCAAGGGACGCTTGATTTTCTCCTTCCAGTTCTTGTATTAGCTCTTGGAATTTATTTTAAATTTGCGAAACTTAGGTTGGGTTTTGTATAATCTCATTCACAGGGGGGCTGCCTTATTTTTATCTATTCAAATTGAGAAGGGCTGCTATGTTTGAACCAGTTGAGAGTTTCAACTTTATATGAGGGGCTGCTGTATATTGCGATTTGGGGGCTGTTTGCTAATAGAAATGGGGGCTGTTTGCATATAAAAAATGGGGGTTGTATGCTCCTAAATATGATGGGGCTGTATGCTTATAGAAAATTTTCTTTTTGAAGCCATAGAATCTAAACCAATTGGGACTTTTGTTTGCGACTGGAATTGGTCGTGAATCTATCTTTTTGATTTCAATAGTTCGAGCGCCCTTATTGAATACCATCTGGTTATTTTTCTTGGTATTTATGATGCAAAATCCATATCAATTGATGGTTTTGTAGTTGGTTTGTTGGAGTTACACTTTTCTTATGTTTGCTAAAATTTTGTGTGCCATTACCTAACACCTAAGTATGCCCTTATGTGTGAGTTATAGTTGGATATGTTCTTACAGTTGGATTAGTGAACTCCCTGGACTGCATTCGTTGGGGTTGCACTTTTCTTACCTTCTCAATAATCTTTCTGGCAATAATTTTTTTTGGGCTGTAAACTCTCTCATAAAACCACTCTCCTCTTCTGATTTCTATAGTAGATAAACCCTCCGCTTTTGAGTTCTATTACCTATTCAGCACTTCTCCGTTGATGAACACTGGATGCTTCAACGACTGCTCATACTTACACTCCACATTTCCCTGCAACTGAGACTTTGTTCCAAATTCATACTCATACATGTTTGTTTCAATCGTTTTCTTCATTCATACTATTCAGCTAACTCATGGTTTTAGCTTCTATCTTAATGAGCTAAAAGTTCTCTTGCCCATCTCAACCTTAACTTATAATCTACTAGCGAATTAAATTCATCACTGCACCTTCCCTCTATGATTAAAGTTCATCCTCCTGTGTTGATTAGGAGATCTTCCTTGACCGTCAACTTAAGCTAGGCCCTATTCTTAAGTTGCCCTGTAATTTGTTTGTGTTCATTGTGGTGTCTTGTCGTACCTTATTCATCGTACTGTTACGAGAAGTTCGTTGGGAGTCAAGTTTAGACTCACCAAGTATTTCCTTTTGGCCTTTGTGTGTTGTTCTGGTGTTGGCCTTTATGTTAAGTTTAACTTCGTCTCGTTCTGACACCAAGCCTTGCATGGTGTCGGGTTGCTGAAATTTTCAGCTCTGTTGTAAGTTGAATATTAATCTATTGGTTTATTGCTGAATCCTGTGTTTTACTGATTCTCTCGACTTGAATTATGGTTAGAACCATTTGCTATCATGTTTTCCTGGTCTGGCACTCCTCCTTGTGTTCTGTTGGATTTATGAGCTAAGTATGCTTTGTTGCCTAATTCCCCGGGATAGTTTCGTTGAATGGTTCTTGATCTCCATGACCTCCGTGGTCTAATGTTTTGTGTGTTCTCAGGTGTCCTGCACTGAGGTTTGTTTATATACCTATATATATACATATACCTATATATATGATTGTGCACCCCTGCTGCAGGTGCTAAGTGTGAGTCTGTTGAGCGTGTGAGCTTAAAGTCACCGCCACAGTGCCTCTTTTGGATTGTTGGTTTGGGTGGATTGGAGTCACCGCCGCAGCACTCCTGAATTGGATTCTGGGTGGCAGTGGATATGGGACCACACCCGGTTTTGGGCTGCGGGCGTTAGTGGAAGATACCACCATCGCAGAGCCTTCTTTTGGGGGACGCTTTTCCCTCGAGCTGATCAGTCTCATGTTTTATTAAGCTTATATGCTTATGTATGGTATTATGATATATTATATGTATAATCATCACCTCTGAGCCGCAGGGACGGACACGTGGTTGGCCATGATTGCTTTGGCTATTACCTTTCAGTGCAGACTTTTCTTTTCCTCTTACCGAACGCACTCGTTTGTGCTGGCTCGTGTTGTGGTTAGATTATTGATGTTTACCTGCTTAGTTCTTCTTTCTGTACTCCTTTATTACTAATTGCTGCTAATCTTGGCTTTCTTGCACCCTTTTGGGCTGAGGCATTCTTTTCTTATGAATGTCTCAGGTTCAGGTTTTTAACTGCCGCAGGAGTTAGAGCGGCGTCGTTTAGCTGTCCTGTAGAGGCCCTTCCTCTCTAGTAGGTAAGGGGCAGTTCTTTTGGTTGTTGTTTTTCTTCCTTCTTTCTTGCGGGTTCGTGTCAGTTGTTGACGCCCGTATGAATCTCTTCTTGTGCTAGTTTACTTGCTAGTTATTTTGCTGTTACTTTCAAATTGTTTAGCTACTTGCTCTCTGGGAAGCTTTATGCTAGGATGCATTAGTTACTTTTGGGTATAGAAATGTCATTCTTGCATATCATGGTTTTAAATAAATGTCACGTACTTTGAAGATCGTAGAAAATCTTTTCTTACTATACTAAACATAGATATATGCATATTATTTCTGGGATGTTCATCTTCATGCTCATGTAGGCTAAAAACTAACCTATTTTTCCGCTGCGTATGTATAGTTTTCTACTTGTGGACTAGATGATCCACCGGACCGAGGGACGTGGTCTTAAGATAATAATGAAAATTTCTCTTTTTAATATAAATACATATATGTCTTTTATAAATTTATCGTAAGAAGTGTTTGCCTGAGCGTCTGTAGCCGTCTCCTGCAGGCGTGGCATCACGACGCGTATTTTCCCCTTGCTCTGATAATATGTATTATATTCTTGGGAAAATGCGGGTTGTGACAGTTGGTATCAGAGGGAGGTTAGCCGGGTTGCTGTGATAGTTTGGTTGCCAGGTTAACCGCCTGGTGAGAATCGTCATTCATTGCATACACACACCGAAGAGTCATCAGTATGTCTTGGCTGAAGCATGAACACTACACTCATAGCATGATAAGAAGTATACGGGGCATATTATGTAGTATGGGATGCATAATATGTGTTTGTATATGGATCCTCATAGGTGACAACATACGACTGTTATGTAGTATGGGATGCATAACGTAGGTCGCATGCGTGTCCATTAGATTTTCTTTTTCGTTGCATGCGATAATATGTAGTATGGGATGCATAAGATCGCATGTGTACGCCGCTCATAACATGCATTAAGGACTTTTTAGATTGCATAGCACTGCATATGCATCATAACATAGCATTTGCACACGTGCCAAACTAAAGACATACATGATGACGCTCGTACACACATGATTTGAAATAAAATTTGGCATTCATGCATTTATATTATATGCACATAAGTTGATAGGATGATGGTATACCATCCTAAGTTAAGCATAACATCATTTCATGAATTCCCAGAGCAAGGTAACAGCAAGAGCAGGTATCTACTCCTTTCTGATCTGTATCGAGTTAGGAAATTTTAGTTCCTAGCTGTTGCGTCTTAAGCTAGGTGTAGTGATGTGTTTGTTCATAATTGTTGTCGATGACTCCAGAGCGTGGTGCGTCGAAGTTGGCTCTCCGGTTAGAGGGTGAACCTTTAGGTGCGCTTAGTGAGGCGGTGACTAAGGAGTTGCGTCAGAGTATCGAGGTGTTGTTAAAGCAAATGGTTGTGTTACAAGCGCAGTTTTCTGCCCAGGTGTTTTCAGGTTAAGGTTTTGACCTAGTTTATTCGTTGGCTTGCGGATGTAGATTTAGATTTTTGTTATCTCAATTGTATGCGAGTTAAGGTAAAGAACCATTAGGCGCGCGTCCTTCTCGATTCTGGTGCTACCCTCTCGTGCGTGGCTAGGTCTTTGGTAGAGCGTCGTGGTTTGACCCTTGTTCGGGTTGGTAATCATCCCCTACAAAATTGTTTTGTTATCATATTCTGAAATTGCTGCTACCTGTAATTAGCATCTAGGCGCCCCAAAAGAGTTACTATGGTTGATTCGTTGTTACAATCTCCTGTCTTATTTTTTTTTTCTTTTTTTTCATTCTCCTTCATTTGGTAAGTTCCAACAGGAGGAATCAAGTGTTGGCAAAAGGATTGATAATTAATAAGAGGATTTTAGAGATTTCTTGCTCATAGTAAATATATTATGCTAGTTTCTACTTTGGGCCACACAATTCTTATAACACCACGTGAGAATTAACTAAATTCCTGCTTTTACTGGTTTACTTATGCCCCATAATTGAAGTTAGCACATTTCAAAATAAATTATCACCTCCATTTGAAGGAGTTGACTTGCTTGATCATCACTTTCTTCACTGCTTTTATCCATTTTCACTTAGCTAGTCAGCTTTAGTAGCAATCATCATGTGCTGTAAGGATGTAGATATTTGAAGATTTTTTTTTGGTGTGATAGTTTTTACAATCTATTGGAAACTATTTGTTTTCCACTTTGATTCATGCTAGTTGTATGGTATATTTTATTAAAAAAAATCAACTATGCTCTTTTCTTCACTGATTGGTTTTGTCCAAATTGGGAAAAACATGTATGCATATTTCTAGCTTACAAAATCATTATATTTATGTACAAGATTGGATGAGAATGGTTGGGCTGCTTGCAGATCAAGAACAATCACAATTTTATGCTAAAATTCATGTGTGTGTTTTTGAGCATGTGCGCACTTGTACAAGTTTCATGGGGTTTGAAGTTCCTCCCGCTAATATCCATATGGAATTAGGATCCTTGCTCCTAAGTTAGGCTTCAAACACACTTATCAGAATACTCCAACACAGAGAGATGAGGATAATAGTCGAAAATTATTTGAATGCTATACACTTTAATTATGAACTTGGTGAAACTTGAATGCAACTTGAATTATTACAATGAGAGGGGGTTTTCCCTTATGGATATCGAATATTTTGCCCTCAAATAATGGCTAATTCTAGAACACACCGCATTGGATATTCTTAGAACATTCTCAGCACTCCCTAAGTCTATTTGCAAGTCTCATGTGTTTGGTTGGTAGGATTTGAGGTATTGTGAAACAAATATTTCTTGATAAACTTAACTGACATCTTGATGCATGTTTTCACATTAAATGCAGTCTGTAACATCTAAGGTATATAACTTTCATTCTTATAAAGGAGGTAATCTTTCTAAGTGTAACCAGATGGAGGCCCCTCGTGCGAATCCCTCCTGATTTTTTTTTGAAGAATGTACTTTTGGATCCATGGACTGACTAACAAGCAAAATGATATGAAACAAGAAGTGAAGGCCTAGAGATCATATAGACTATTTTGTTAATTTCCCTTTTTCTATACTTGATTACCGTACCGTTGTAGGTATGTCAACAAATTTACTTGTCATGTATGTTATAGCTATAATTATGATGGTATTGCAGTGGGTGGTGATCTGCATGCTCCTTTGTCTCCTTCCCGACTAATAATGAAGAAAAATCTTTTACTAGTTGGTATTGTTGTTGCAAAGTTTCGGGGCGAAACTTTTTGTTAGGAGGGGTGACTGTAACGCCCCAGGTTTTCCTTGTTATTATTTTAATAAGGCATATGGAATTTACGATGATTATTTGAAAGCGAGTTTTAATTTAGGGTGTCGATGCGTAGGGGCGTTACCTTTCGTCGTCGTCGTCCGGCGAGTTAACTCTAGATGGGGGTGTTAATGCGGTAATAAATACGTAATTGTGAATATATATATATATATGCAAGTTATGTTTATATATATATACATATAAAATTTATTTATTTTATATAAACTAATATATTTCATTATTATATAGAAAATAAAATTTTGCTTAGGTATAACCCCCCCGATCCCTCCAGCTTCTTATTTTTTCCCCTTCCCCGATAACTTCCTCTTCCCCCTGTGAAGCCGGCGTCGCGAAGCTAGGGTTCGTCGGTCGGTGCCGCATTCGTCGCCGGAGCTGTCGGAGGAGGTCGGGTCGCCGGAGCTAGGGTCCCGGGCGGCTCTCTCCTTGCGTGGTCGCAGTCCGGCGAGTCGCCGTGTGTAAGCGAGGCAAGAAAACTCTTCCTCCTCTCCCCCCTTCTCCTTCATCCCCTTCGTTTGGTTTATGGTAGCTGTTGATTTCCTTTTTCTTCTCCAAGTCCCACGTTTTAGCCTTCGAAATTGTTGTCTTTGTTTGGGAATATTGGAGGGTGGCTGGTAGGCGAGCAGGTGATGAGTTAATTATTTGTTTAGATGGAGATACAGTGGCATTAAGGCTACTCAATCGGGTAATTAAATTTGGTATTACCACTACTTAATGGGGATAAGAAAATCTCTTTTATCACTTTGCCAAAAGCAAGTGACCCAGATTTTTTACCCTTAATAAAGAGGGAAAGAACTTGTTTACTCAGCTATTGAATCAAAGAATTAGTTTATCTGATATGATTTGGCGCCTTGAATATCAAGGGACGCTTGATTTTCTCCTTCCAGTTCTTGTATTAGCTCTTGGAATTTATTTTAAATTTGCGAAACTTAGGTTGGGTTTTGTATAATCTCATTCACAGGGGGGCTGCCTTATTTTTATCTATTCAAATTGAGAAGGGCTGCTATGTTTGAACCAGTTGAGAGTTTCAACTTTATATGAGGGGCTGCTGTATATTGCGATTTGGGGGCTGTTTGCTAATAGAAATGGGGGCTGTTTGCATATAAAAAATGGGGGTTGTATGCTCCTAAATATGATGGGGCTGTATGCTTATAGAAAATTTTCTTTTTGAAGCCATAGAATCTAAACCAATTGGGACTTTTGTTTGCGACTGGAATTGGTCGTGAATCTATCTTTTTGATTTCAATAGTTCGAGCGCCCTTATTGAATACCATCTGGTTATTTTTCTTGGTATTTATGATGCAAAATCCATATCAATTGATGGTTTTGTAGTTGGTTTGTTGGAGTTACACTTTTCTTATGTTTGCTAAAATTTTGTGTGCCATTACCTAACACCTAAGTATGCCCTTATGTGTGAGTTATAGTTGGATATGTTCTTACAGTTGGATTAGTGAACTCCCTGGACTGCATTCGTTGGGGTTGCACTTTTCTTACCTTCTCAATAATCTTTCTGGCAATAATTTTTTTTGGGCTGTAAACTCTCTCATAAAACCACTCTCCTCTTCTGATTTCTATAGTAGATAAACCCTCCGCTTTTGAGTTCTATTACCTATTCAGCACTTCTCCGTTGATGAACACTGGATGCTTCAACGACTGCTCATACTTACACTCCACATTTCCCTGCAACTGAGACTTTGTTCCAAATTCATACTCATACATGTTTGTTTCAATCGTTTTCTTCATTCATACTATTCAGCTAACTCATGGTTTTAGCTTCTATCTTAATGAGCTAAAAGTTCTCTTGCCCATCTCAACCTTAACTTATAATCTACTAGCGAATTAAATTCATCACTGCACCTTCCCTCTATGATTAAAGTTCATCCTCCTGTGTTGATTAGGAGATCTTCCTTGACCGTCAACTTAAGCTAGGCCCTATTCTTGAGTTGCCCTGTAATTTGTTTGTGTTCATTGTGGTGTCTTGTCGTACCTTATTCATCGTACTGTTACGAGAAGTTCGTTGGGAGTCAAGTTTAGACTCACCAAGTATTTCCTTTTGGCCTTTGTGTGTTGTTCTGGTGTTGGCCTTTATGTTAAGTTTAACTTCGTCTCGTTCCGACACCAAGCCTTGCATGGTGTCGGGTTGCTGAAATTTTCAGCTCTGTTGTAAGTTGAATATTAATCTATTGGTTTATTGCTGAATCCTGTGTTTTACTGATTCTCTCGACTTGAATTATGGTTAGAACCATTTGCTATCATGTTTTCCTGGTCTGGCACTCCTCCTTGTGTTCTGTTGGATTTATGAGCTAAGTATGCTTTGTTGCCTAATTCCCCGGGATAGTTTCGTTGAATGGTTCTTGATCTCCATGACCTCCGTGGTCTAATGTTTTGTGTGTTCTCAGGTGTCCTGCACTGAGGTTTGTTTATATACCTATATATATACATATACCTATATATATGATTGTGCACCCCTGCTGCAGGTGCTAAGTGTGAGTCTGTTGAGCGTGTGAGCTTAAAGTCACCGCCACAGTGCCTCTTTTGGATTGTTGGTTTGGGTGGATTGGAGTCACCGCCGCAGCACTCCTGAATTGGATTCTGGGTGGCAGTGGATATGGGACCACACCCGGTTTTGGGCTGCGGGCGTTAGTGGAAGATACCACCATCGCAGAGCCTTCTTTTGGGGGACGCTTTTCCCTCGAGCTGATCAGTCTCATGTTTTATTAAGCTTATATGCTTATGTATGGTATTATGATATATTATATGTATAATCATCACCTCTGAGCCGCAGGGACGGACACGTGGTTGGCCATGATTGCTTTGGCTATTACCTTTCAGTGCAGGCTTTTCTTTTCCTCTTACCGAACGCACTCGTTTGTGCTGGCTCGTGTTGTGGTTAGATTATTGATGTTTACCTGCTTAGTTCTTCTTTCTGTACTCCTTTATTACTAATTGCTGCTAATCTTGGCTTTCTTGCACCCTTTTGGGCTGAGGCATTCTTTTCTTATGAATGTCTCAGGTTCAGGTTTTTAGCTGCCGCAGGAGTTAGAGCGGCGTCGTTTAGCTGTCCTGTAGAGGCCCTTCCTCTCTAGTAGGTAAGGGGCAGTTCTTTTGGTTGTTGTTTTTCTTCCTTCTTTCTTGCGGGTTCGTGTCAGTTGTTGACGCCCGTATGAATCTCTTCTTGTGCTAGTTTACTTGCTAGTTATTTTGCTGTTACTTTCAAATTGTTTAGCTACTTGCTCTCTGGGAAGCTTTATGCTAGGATGCATTAGTTACTTTTGGGTATAGAAATGTCATTCTTGCATATCATGGTTTTAAATAAATGTCACGTACTTTGAAGATCGTAGAAAATCTTTTCTTACTATACTAAACATAGATATATGCATATTATTTCTGGGATGTTCATCTTCATGCTCATGTAGGCTAAAAACAAACCTATTTTTCCGCTGCGTATGTATAGTTTTCTACTTGTGGACTAGATGATCCACCGGACCGAGGGACGCGGTCTTAAGATAATAATGAAAATTTCTCTTTTTAATATAAATACATATATGTCTTTTATAAATTTATCGTAAGAAGTGTTTGTCTGAGCGTCTGTAGCCGTCTCCTGCAGGCGTGGCATCACGACGCGTATTTTCCCCTTGCTCTGATAATATGTATTATATTCTTGGGAAAATGCGGGTTGTGACAGGAGCTAGCGTTTTAATGAAAATATATGTCATATATATATTGATTGATGGATGACACGTGCTTTAATTAAAAATAAATGTGTAATGAAATTCATAAATACATGTCAAATCAATTCATAAATACATCGCGTTGTTCAATAAAATTTACTTTTTAAATAAGATTTATGTTTTTTTAAATAAGAATTACCCCCCGCTCAATTTTGTCCGCTCTCAGGAGCTCGATCAACTGACAGTGCACATGAGGCCCATGTTCCCCGCTCGACAATACCCCCGCCTCGACATTGCCCGACAGTGCACATGAGCTCTAAATAGCCAAATAGGAAAATTCCCACGAATTCTTATTGCACTACAAGAAGAATCATCTATAATCATACATGTTTTAGAAAGCGTGAATATTAATTTTACGACATTTTCTGTAAAACACATGCAACGGAAGATAATATGTTTTACGATATTTTTATTAAATCGCAATGAAAAATAATATGTTTACGTTTCACTATCATGGAGCGAGTTGTTATTTTTTTCTCGCAACTAAATATATTATATTAATACGACATTTTTATTAAAACTTCACATATAAATTTATAAAACGTTTTTAATTACATATAAACGTGCATAAAATTTTAAATAAAACTTTATAAAATGTTTTTATAAAAATTTCATATAAAGTTTTTATATAAAACTTTATGAGTAGCTCCGCACGGGCTTTGCCCATGCTCGCTGACTCTTAGCGGGCTGTGCCCGCATTCTACAGTATCAGGTCGGCGACGGCGGTCTTTGTCCGCCCCCAGCAGGCTTCGCCCGCAACATATAAAATTTAGAAATAAACGCAAATATGACATTTATTTTTTAAAAGAATTTTAGAATAAAACTAATGATCGTATACGACCCCCGCACGCATGAAAAGGCACTCCCCTGCGCACGTGCTCCACCTCCGAGCAGAAGCGCGCGCACGAAGCGAACTCGGGATAGCAAAAACGCCCGTTTACTGTCACCAAAAACTTAAATTTAAAAACATAAACTTAAAATATGAAAACACATGTTATATCGATTGCTAGAAAACACGTGGTTTAATGAAAATATTTCTATCGATTGATAAATAAAACATGTGGTTTAATAAAAATTACATTTTAAATAAGATTTATATATATTTTAAATAAGAATTACCTCCGCCCAATTTCAACCGCTGGCTC
This sequence comes from Dactylorhiza incarnata, assembly GCA_033032865.1. Classification (NCBI taxonomy): domain Eukaryota; kingdom Viridiplantae; phylum Streptophyta; class Magnoliopsida; order Asparagales; family Orchidaceae; genus Dactylorhiza; species Dactylorhiza incarnata. The sequence continues at coordinate 849,864 of JAWHQI010000288.1, read as the reverse complement.
TCGGACGCTCGATCAACTTACTAAAACTTTACATATAAATTTATAAAACATTTTTAATTACATATAAATGTGTATAAAATTTTATATAAAACTTTATAAAACGTTTTTATAAGAATTTCATATAAAGTTTTTATATAAAACTTTACGAGCAGCTCCGCACGGGCTTTGCCCATGCTCGCTGACACTTAGCGGGCTGCGCCCGCATTCTACAGTATCAGGTCAGCGACGGCAGGCTTTGTCCGCCCCCGGCGGGCTTCGCCCGCAACATATAAAATTTAGAAATAAACGCAAATATGACATTTATTTTTTAAAAGAATTTTAGAATAAAAATAAAGATCGTACACGACCCCCGCACGCATGAAAAGGCACTCCCCTGCGCACGCGCTCCATCTCTGAGCAGAAGCGCACGCACGACGCGAACTCGGGATAGCAAAAACGCCGGTTTACTACCACCAAAAACTTAAATTTAAAAACATAAACTTAAAATATGAAAACACATGTTATATCGATTGCTAGAAAATACGCGGTTTAATGAAAATATTTCTATCGATTGATAGTGCACATGAAGCCCTGTTACCCGCGCGACAGTACCCCCGCCTCGATATTGCCTTGTTACACGCTCGATCAACTGATGGCGCTCCTACAGCTCGCAAACCCCCGTGCGCGATCGTCGTAGACATGTGGTGCTATTATGGCATGGGTATTTTCGCGCGCAGGGGTCTGCGAACTGCAGGAGCGTCATCTTGCTGGGACACTATTGAGGCGAGGGTAATGTCGTGCGGGGCACGAGCACTTCCTATATATGCACTGTTAGCTTGGGCGGAGGTACCGTCACTGTCGGAGTATTAATGTTAATTTAATTAATTATAATAGTGATTAATAATAAATTTCATTCAGTTATATAACCACCCACATAGACATAGAAACACACATAATCACACACACACACACAAACAAACACAGATACAGATACACATAGAGACACACACACATACACAAGCACACAGAGAGAGAGAGAGATACAGACACACACACACACATACACACACGCATACACATAGACACATGGACACATAGACAGACAAAGAGACACACAAACACACAAACACACACATACACACGTACAAACACACACACACACACACATAAACACACACACGCACACAACACAAACACACATAGACACACAGTCATACAAACACATACTTACAGACACACAGACAAACATACAGACACGCATAGACACACACATACAATCACACACACACACACATTCAAACAAACACAGACACACGCACACACAAACAAACACAGACACAGACACAGACACACACACATACACACACATTGACACATAGACATACACACATGGACACAGACACATAGACACACAGACACACACAGACACACACACAGACAGACAGACACACACACGTACACACACACACACACATAGTCATACAAACACATACTTACAGACACACAGACACATACAGACACGCATAGACACACACACACATACAAACACACACAAACACACACACACACACATACAATCACACACATGGTCTCCCAGCGGAGCGTTTTCGCCCGAACACGCATTTTTGACTCCGCACTCATTTTTCACCCGGGCGCGGTTTCACATGCGCACACTTTTTTGTTCGGGAGCACAATTTCGCCCACGCACACATTTTTCGCTTAAGAACATCTTGTACCAAAGCACATTTTTTCGGGATCGCATTTTTTTGTCTCGAGCATGGAAATCTATCCAATAAATTTAGCTAATTAGAAGCTAAATATTTCTTTCAAAATTTCATTAAAATTATTTAAGGCAAAATTATATGTGGAGGGAAAATTTATTTCCCTCCAAAAATTTCATTTCTCTCAGCTTCCAATCCAAAGCCATAAATATTCACATTTATCGCCATCTGCTTCTGACCATCTACCCACTCTTTCCCTTTGGTCATCGCGATCTCCTCATGCCGCCTCTTCAGCGATCTCCTCACGTTGCCGCTTCAGCGATCTCCTCACGACTCCGCTTCCGCATACTCTTCAGCGTCGATGCCCGCCGCCTTTTTCCCTACGGATCACACAAACTCCTCTCCCGCTGCCACTTCTCGAAAGCTATGTTAGGGATTCGCCTCCGACACCTGTACCTCACTCAACATAGCAATACACCTTCGCGATCGACGACACTGACCTCCTTCCTTGCTCCAGATGGTGACGCAGAAGGTGTATTGCTCCTCCACTCTCCAACTGCGATCCCAGCGGCATGAATTCCTGCGAGAAGTTCGAGGGCATGACAGGCTGGGTCTTGGCGAGCCTCGGTCTTCTTCGCCTCTCTTGAGCGGCGGCAATCTCCACCTGCCCTGTATTGCAGAGCAGAACCAGCATCTGTCATGGATGGTAAGCGGTTTCCCCTCTTCTGGACGACCTTGTGGGTTTAGATTTCTGGAGGGCTATGTTTTAGGGTAATGTGCGCAGATGAGCCATCCGTCGGCGCTGAGCATGTTCGATGAGATCACGAGCGCCTAACCCTTAAAAAGACTGCATCCATGTCAGGGCAAGATGAGGCCAAGCCACTCATAGTCATAGTCTTGCAGAAAGAGTTTGATTTGTAAAATTATCGATAAAAATCCTTTCTTGACGACTCTCTCCGATCAAAACCTCATTTTTTGTTCCGCTGCGCAGGTTAGAAGAGAGAAAATCAATCAGAGAATGAAGCTGCTTCAAGATCTAGTGCCAGGTTGCAATAAGGTAGTCTTTATTTGCTTCAAAATTGAATAATCAGGCACTTTTCTATTGTCTTTTTTCTCAAACTTTAGTTGGTATTGTCGTTATCCTCATTTATTTAGTATAGATTTTTTTGTCTTGCTTTTAAACTAGTGATTTCCCTTGCTTCCATGGTGCTACTTTTAGGTTGTTGGTTAAAATTACATGTCCAGTCTGTAAGCTCTTTCAAATTCTGCATGAAAATTAAAAGAATTATTTTAACTTGTGACCTCTTCTGGTGACTTATTTTCTGCATTGTCTTATAAATCCACTTCAGTCTGATGACTTTTTCTGGTGATTTTTCTATCAAAACTAGTGACTTATTTTCTTTCAAATCTCAATTTCTTCATTGAAAGCTTCCCTCCAAGCTTGCTCATTAACAGCTTGTTTAGAACTTGTTAATGTAAAATAGAAAAAGGTGGCATCACAATTCTAGTAGAAAATTTTAATGAGGAATTTCTTTGGTGGTGATGAATCAGAGAAAGATAAGTCTTTATTCGACATCTATCGAGTATTATAGATCATCTTGCTTTAGAGTGGAATGGATGAAGCATCAACTGTTACTCCAGGTATTGGTGAATCTTGCTGATTTTCTAATTGTCGGGTCCATGATCCTTCTTCGTAAAATATGACATCTGTTGAGTAATTAACTTCTTCGTCTATTGAGATAACTGATAGGTCCATGATCCTTCGTTGTCGAATATGATTCCCAAGTATATATTTTCCAGGAGTTTGTATAAGTTCTGATTAACAGGAGTTTGTAAAGGCCTGAATGATTTTTAAACTATTTGGTCCCTATGATCAGTACAATGTTGGGCCTGAATGATTTTTGTACTATTTCTATGCTAGCAGATTGAGCCAACGGTCATTTTTATATCTATAACAAGTATTTGAAGTATACCAATAAGCTATATATAGCAAGCAGAGCTTTCACTTTTATGTATTTGTTGTCCAATTGCAGCAAAAGTCCTGGAGCTATTTCTCCAAGACCTATGCGATAGGGCTTATGAAGTTACTTTACAGAGGTGCCAAAACACTAAACTCCTTGCACCTGTAGGTTGTAAGTTTACTGCTTCAATCCTTCCTTCTCTTGCTTTTACTGTATTATCTCACTGGCCTTTTCTTAAGATCTTTCACTTTTTTTGTATGAATAGCTTGTGTGTGTCCCTCTCTCTCTCTCTCTCTATATATATATATATACTATTAATTACCCAAACCTCCTCCCCTGCATCGATTTGAGTTTTGAAGGGTCGTGCATATAATATCTTTCCCTACATGAAATTTCAGTAGGCAATCTTGTAGGTCATAATAACCTGAGGACCTTTGAGGTAAAACAAAACAAATCATTCATACCCATCACTATGCTAGTAAAGTGTTGAAAAATCAATATGTTCAGATTTAGCGATATTCTTGATAACACAACTCTTAAATTTGCTGGGTTTTATGGTTCTACACAAGTGATACTTATGTTCCTTATGGCTACATAGTTGGGAGGTCTCATACAGAATTTGTTGGACGAACGTGAAGATGCGAGGAAAAAGTAGGACGTAATCTTGCAGAAATTTATTAGATGTGTTTGTTCAAACAAATATGTTGCATTCTTGTAAAAACTTATGCTATTTAAATGATGGATTGTGTTGGGAAAAAATTATAAAAAATTGTGTTTGATGTTATAACAAATGTTATTATCTGTGTCTTTTCCTATTTTAATTTTTACAGCAGCAATCTCATTTTATAACTACCCTTAATTGATGTGATGTGTTGCTCCCATAGATATCTATTGTGATGTGTTACAGCAGCAAATGCACTCTCGCGGCGGTTATTAAAACGCTGCGAAAGCTTTGACCCGCTTGAGAAGCGTCGCTAAAAGCCTTAAAAAGCGTGGCAGAAGATTCTTTTTGTTGTAGTGTGCTATAGATGAAGCCATGAAAAATTGCTATATACAATCTTTAGAAATAAACCAAAGGTAAGACTTATTGGCACGCATCTCAGCAAGGATGCTTGTGAATGCATGTGAGATTTTGACATAGGTTTTTTGTGTTTTGTTTTTCAAGATATTAGTATGATAAGGAGTTTTTAGCATCAAAACTATTGCAAATTTCAGTCATAGTGGGTTGTAAATGATAGCAGAACTCTAACCTTATGGTCATGGTCTTGTCCAGGAGTTGTTAGGTTTAGTTTAGTTTTCTTATTTACTATGTTGTTTACTTTTTGTCATTATTTTTTGTATACAAGTTCATATAAAATCAACTAAAATTAATTTTATTAGTCACTTTTATGAAGAAGCAGTTCATAATCCAAATTTCTTTTTGAGTTTATAGTATCTGCCAATTGAAGGTTTGGATGCTTTTAACAAAGCCACTGCTGAATTGCTATTTGGAAAAGATAACCATGCCATCCAGCAAGCAAGAGTAAGAATTTCTTTTATTCATATTGTCTACTCAAGTGGTTCATATTTTATAATTCAGGTTGCCATTGTACAAAGTCTCTATTCAGGACTGGTTCTCTTCGACTTGCTGCAGCTTTTATACAAAGCTACTTCCCCGATGCCAAACTTCTGATATCTTTGCCTACTTGGGGTTGTGCTTTTTCACACTATGCCAATTACCTTGATGATGCCCTGTTTCTACCATCTTTCAGTTTTTGCATGACTGACTTTTAATATTTTTTTGAACAGGAAATCAAGAATATTTTTAATGATGTCAGAGTTCCTTGGTCAGAGTATAGATATTACGATCCTAGAACTGTGGGTTTAGATTTTGAAGGCATGCTAGAAGATGTAAAGGTATTCTTCTTAGACATTTGAAGTTTGGTAGATCTTATAACATGAAGTAACAAGCCTTAACCATTCATCATTAGAGCACATAATAGGAAAGCCATGGTCAAGTAAATTAAACCATTTCTTATCGAAGTTGTAAATTTTAGAATGCGCATGCATGCATATATTTTTACCAATACTTGTCAGTGGGTTATAATCATTGGTGTGTTATAGCTGCATGTGCCTATACTTTTTTCTCAGTGTTTCATTCCAAGTCTTCTTTAGAAATAAATTTGCAGTGAGTTTGCTCCGGCTTTAGCAAACTGCAGCAGCGAGTTTGCTGCAGCAGCGAGCTTGCTGCAGCTGCAGCAAACTGCAGCAGCGAGTTTGCTGCAGCTGCAGCAAACTGCAACAGCCAGTTTGCTGCAGCTGCAACAAACTCTTTGGTGTGAGTGTTGTGTGTGCATCTTTGCTGAGTGTTGTGTGTGCAACTGTGACATGTCAGCAACCAGTATAATTCACCCAATTGTTTTCCCCTCTAAACTCTTAACCGACAATCTCCAAGACCCAATTATCCCCTTCCTGCCCACAACCAACCATCCCAAGCCCAAAATGGCCTCCCATATTCTATCCAGAACCCTTCAAAGGATCTCCCAACACTTGAAACTCTTCCCTAACCTAATCTCCTCCATGCTACAGCCCACCCCTCTACGCGATTACTCCCCAGACCACTGAAATTCCCCTCCTTAACCTATCCACCAGCCCAAAGTCCTACCACAGCAGCCACAAGGTCCACCGGAGAACCTCCATTACAGTAGGCTCCTTCCAAGATTTCTAAAATTTGTGCGAAATTACAATCATAGTACTGTGAAGCCACTTAATTCAGCAACCGATCAGTCCCAGTCTGCTTATTGCTTATACAAATTATTGTTTCAAGTTGATATTACTTATTGTTGAATATTTGATGGACAAACATATTATTTGGGATACTTATTTGTATTAATCTATCCATCAACATTTAATTGATGTTCTCTTTGCTTTAATTTGACTAGCATTACTCATTTATCTAATACTTTAAAATCAATTGCGGTTTCTGCTCTCATTTATTTATAGGGTGATCTTAATTGCTCTCTTTTATTTGTAGGGTGCTCGAGCATTGACCGGCAAGTGGCGAAAGATTCATTAGTCAGAAAGTGATGGACGATTCATTTTTTGAAAAATGACGGAAGATTTATTAGAAACATTTTGATCTTGTAATGTAATATTGTATTATTTTAGAAGAGATGATAATAACTTGTACTATATGTAATACTTTTTGGTGTGAATAAATATATGTTGATCTTGTTACGAAATATTAAATATATATGTGTTTTCAAGATTATTATTTGCAATAAAATCTCAGGAACACAAAAAATAGAAATGGAATATTTTTGATATATAAATGAATTGGCTGTAGTAAGAAGAATGGAAAACAAATGTAACGATTTTTTCCTTACTATTGTTTAATCTATTGTAACGAAATAATGTTTATTATACTTTATTGTAACGAAGTTATTTTATTTTTTAGTGAGGAAAAAATAAAACATTTGTAACGAAATAGTTTTAATCATAACTATTTTTTTGTGAGGAAAGAATAACGTTTGTAACGAAATAATATTTATTGTGACCAATTTATTGTGAGGAAGAATCTCTTTTTGGTGAGAAAGTATCATTTGTTACAATTACTTTATTTGTAACGACATGCATACATTCGTTACAAGAACCTTTAGCGTCGAGCTTTAGAGGAGGACCGTTACTTAAAGTTTTTTTCGTTACCAAAGAGTTTTTGTAACGAATTTTGGCACTTATTGTAACGATTTAAGTCCTTACTATAAGTGCAGTTTGTTGTAGTGAAAGAGAGAGGAAATGAGAGAAGAAAAGATCTATTTTATTAAATTGCAAAAGAGAGTACAAGCTATGAAATTGAGAATTACGATTATTGAAATGAAAATACAATTTGCAAGAAGAAGAAGGATTACAAGACTACTAAAACATGAAAAATAAACATGAAACGAAGTATCTAATCCTAAAAACTCCTTCCTAAACATCTAGAAAAGCTGGCTTTATATAGCTGAAAAAATGAGGTTACACGCCCTTGGTAACGCCCGTGACCAAGGGCGTGTAAGGGGCGTGATTGAAGCAGCAGCGGAGAGGGCGCCTTCTGGAGTAATTGCGAGTGTTTCGTCCGCGTCACGCCCTAGGTCACGCCCGTGACCTGGGGCGTGTAATCTTGAAATAGTGCTGCTGGCGGGAAACTTCGGCAGGAAGGCGCGCTGGGCGAGTCACGCCCGTGACATTTTGTCACGCCTTCGGTCACGCCCGTCACCGAGGGCGTGTAATTTTAATTGACGTGGCAGCGCGCTCCGGATGCTTGTGGTGGGTCGTGGCCGTGACATTGGGTCACGCCCTTGGTCACGCCCGTGACCTGGGGCGTGTAATTGGCGAACTTTTCACGGAACGTCCCCGGAGTGGCAGAAACAGGTCTGGAACACTGCACAGGTTACACGCCCATGGTCACGCCCATGGTCACGCCCGTGACCTGGGGCGTGTAAATGAATTTTCTGCTCCAAATGTCCAGAAAACCTGAAAAACATAAAATAAAAATAAGTTACCCTATGAAATTAAAATATGAAATATTTATATGATATAATTTAGATCAAAGACATAATTTCATATTAAAATAATAATAAAACTATACTAAAAGATGAGTAGATAAATTACTCATCACCCGCCGTGTACTGTAATAAGTACCTTAAGAGAAACAGAGGATAACTTTACCATAGTCAGGCTTAGTCTGTCGTGACTTGCATATATATTGTTCGTGAGAATATTTTGTGCGGCAAATTGTTTGCTAGATGAATTGCCAGCTTAGTTAGTGATTCTGAGTAAATAATTCTAGCATAATTGAATACAACCAAGGTTAGCATATCTGAAACGCAGGAATTTATGAGTTGTGTCCTAGAGGCACATAGTAAAAGCTCATTAACCTATAACTAACTCCCTTACGGAGGTTATGTGTTAGTGGAATGAATAAAAGGTACAACTTGCATAAGCCTTTGTAAAACCCATCAAAGAAATGCAAATAGGCAGTGTAAATCCATGAACATATAACCAACTCTCATACAAAGGTTATATGTTAGTGGTACAGGTAAACAGAAATGTACGTAAGCAGGGTAAACCCATGAACATATAACCAACTCCCATACGAAGGTTATATGTTAGTGGTACAGGTAAACAGAAATGTACGTAAGTAGGGTAAATCCATGAACATATAACCAACTCCCACACGAAGGTTATATGTTGATGGTACATGTAAAAATTGCAAGTAAGCAGTGAAAAATTCATGAACATATAACCAACTCCCATACGAAGGTTATATGTTGATGGTACATGTAAAAATTGCAAGTATTGAAAAATCAATCAACATACAACCAACTCCCATACAAAGGTTATATGTTTATGGTACATGTAAAAATTGCAAGTAAGTAGTGAAAAATCCATGAACATATAACCAACTCCCATATGAAGGTTATATGTTGATGGTACATGTAAAAATTGCAAGTTAGTAGTGAAAAATCTATGAACATATAACCAACTCCCATACGAAGGTTATATGTTTATGGTATATGCAGATATGTATGTTTTGATGCAAATGATGCATATGCAAGCCTACATCGACATAGTCTGACCGCTTTTCTTCCAGCAGGGTCGCGACCCCCGCGGGCCTCACCGATGTGGCCGTCAGTGACAGTGGCCGGTCCTGCCTCTTCTGGGTGTGGACGTACCGCACTACCCAGGCCCCAATGTACAACTCCGTGTACTCTTGGATGTGAGCGACATCCGGCGATTCCAAACTTTAGGCTGACCAGTGGAGGCAAAATAGCGGGTTCGAAGTGGTGATGACCCGCGGTGCACATCTCCCTGTCGCCATGAGTCGTCAACCCTCCCGCACTGGTATGAACGGTCTGCGGGCATGACTGACCTGCCACAATAATCACATACCATAGTTTACTAGTTGCACCTGATGTTGCCATATTTTGACCGATTTTCTTCCAGCAGGGTAGCGACCCCCGCGGGCCTCACCGATGTGGCCGTCGGTGACAATGGTCGGTCCTGCCACTTCTGGGTGTGAATGTACTGCACTACCCAGGCCCTAACATACAACCATGTGTACTCTCTGTCGTAGGAGACGTCCGGCAATAATTGAATATGGCCAACCAGCGGAGGGACCCAGCGGGGCATATAAGATACAACCGAGCTTCGGGGGTGCACATCTCCCTATCGCCTAGAGTCGTCAACCCTCTCGCACCGGTACGTACAGTCTACGGGCATGACCGACCCACCACTTTTCCACCGCAAGCAATTTACAGTAAAAGAAATAAAGTAGCTCGTACTGATAGATGTTGCGTTAGATTGAACATACCTCATAGTTCTTCTGCGATTGCACAACTCTATTTTAAATAGATTGTCAAATTGATAAACGTTATATCAAGTCAAAGCATACTTCATATTTGCAATCGTCAGAGCAATTCTCCATATACACACAAAATTTCATTTGATTAGCTCACCTCAAATGAAATTTTGAAAAATGAGAATTTTAATCCCAATAAAACAAAGAGGCTTAAACCTGGGATTGAAATTAGTAATAGAATCCTTACATTGCACGCAAAATTCCATACGATTAGTTTACCTCGAATGGAATTTTGAAAACGAGAATTTAATCCCAATAAAACAAAGAGGCTTAAACCCGGGGTTCAAAATTTGAAGTGGTGATTTGCAGGCTTTAATGAAAGTGTTTTATGGGGACAAGGTAAATCATCAGTTGAGATCAGATGTGGTAAATGCATGTAAGTGTTGATCCACATATATATGCCAAGTTTGTTGTCAACTTTTACCTTTAAGGTCCACCACCGCTTCCGCTGCAGTGGTTCGTCCCGAACCACGCAATAATGATCGGTGGAGAAAGAGTTGTTTCTGTGAACACTATTGGTCGAAAGATCGGTTACGCTCTGATACATTTGTAAGACCCCCCCCCCCCCCCCCCCCCCCCCCCACCCTCCCAAATCGGCGGTCCGACCGGGGGATCTTATCGCACACCACCCATTGGCACGACGCCGGGCGATCACGAAGGGTGAAGGTACTTCCTCACCCAATCCCTTTACTTGAACACTCTGTTGTCACGCATAAGGGTGATGATAAGCGAAAGTCAATACACACCAACAGAGTAGAGAAGCAGTATTCTAGCGGAAGGCATCATCATAGAGTGCATATTATAATACTTAGTGGAAGACGTCATTAAAGAGTGCAGTTTATAGCACTTAGCGGAAGACGTACTTTAATCACAGAAACCACAGTTTCAACACCTGTAAATAATCTACATATCTTTGTCGCATAAAATCCTAACCATTAAGGATTTATTGTCATTATATATATACCCTGGGCTAGGGCACAACAAAAGGAGATGTGGCTTAACAAACTTATACCTGACGTAGCCTGATCCATGGCTTCATTCACACATAGGTGTTGTCACTCATCCGCACCTGTCACCTGTGCCAAAGACAAGTTATTAGAACCACGAACAGAATCCAACCCCTATGTTGGAACAGCCCTATTTCTGATTTTGGCTAGGATCACTATCTGTTGACTAAGGACAAAGTTGACCCCAATGTATAGTTTATGGGTCAAGAGTTTAGGCTGTTAGAACTAGAGATTTCATTCAGATTCTGCATTCGACGAACTCCACACTGCGTTCGACGAACGACTATCTGTGTTCGACGAACGACAAGCTCTCTGTGTTCGACGAACGGCAAGCTCTCTGCGTTCGACGATCAGCATATATTCTGCGTTTAACGAATGAAATATATTCAGCGGTCGACGAACAGTTCAAGTCTCAGCGGTCGAAGAATTTGTCTAAGTGCAGCGCTCGACTAATTACATTATGCGTTCGACGAACGGCTTGCTTCAAGCTCGTCTCAGCGGTCGACGATCTCGTCTCAGCGGTTCAGCGGTCGACGAACAGATTGTTATAGCGGTCGACGAACAGACCCCGGCTCAGCGGTCGACACTTTTACTCAGGCTCAGTGCTCGACGCTTTTACTCATGCTCAGCGATCGACGTTTTTATCCAGGCTCAGTGGTCGACGAATACTTCCGTTCGACGAACTCCAGTCTGCGTTCTACAAACCCCTTCAGATCGACGAAAGTTCTCACAGATCAACAAAATTAATTATTCCAGCAAGATTCAATTGAGGCCGACGAATTAAATTTTGTGTTCGACGAAAATCTTGAGGTCGACGAATCTGCGTTCGACGAATTTTGTTCTGATCGAAGAATTGATGTTTAAGTTCAGAAATTTCAGAAGGATTATATTCATTTCATTCTCTGAACTCAGATCGACTAACTTTAACTGCTCTTTCTATCAGATCAAGTAAGGATAATATATTTCCTTTCTTTATTCCAAGATTATAGTCGTTGACATTCTCAGAAAATGACATTTCGTGGAAAAGGAAAAGGCAAACGGCGCTGTAGATGTACTGTTCCCAGAATATCTTCTCAGATATATTATATTCCTTAATATAAGGGATTTGCAATTAATGTCTGTCAGAGAATTCAAATGAAAATAAGGAAGAAGATATAGTAGTTTATATACAACAGATCATTAGCTTCAGTTTTCACTCGACAACAGATATACAAAACATATTACAGCAGTTTTTCTGTACAGAGAAAAAGAAAAGGAGAAATACAGGAAGAACAGAAGAACAAAATTACACAGATCTTCATCTTCTTCCTCCAGCAGCTCTTACACACTGAGAACAACTTCATCAACACCTCTCTCAGTCTTTGCTGCAAGTCTTCAGATCTCCAAAGAGCAACAAAAAAATTTGAGAAGCATTCTTTGTACAACCCCGATATTCGCCAGGCGAGAAGGCACGGGGTGAAGTGGTAAGAGAAAGGCCTTGGGGCCGAAGACCTCGCGAGAGGGATGATGCGCGTCGGCAAGTGCACCGGTCGCTGTCAAGTAATAATTGTGGAGAATAAATTCCCCGGATGTCGGTCTCTTGAGGAATGCAGGATGGGTGATCGAATCGCGCAGTGAATATTGTTACACAAGCGTTTCACAAACACAAAGAGAGGTTTTTGGTTGGTTTTCCTAATTTTAACAACAATAAAAGAGATGCGGGTCGAGAACACCGCTTCGCAACGTGAGGTGGATGCAACGGCCGCGATGCCGTGCTTTGTGAGGTGAATGAAGTGGACTCAGGCGCGAGAGAGTGAGGGTCGCAAACACCTCTTCACAACCGTCGTTAGCTCTTGCCAACACGGAGCAAACACCTTGCGTGCGTGTGTGAGTGAGTGCGCTTGAACGTGGTGAATCACAACCAACCCATGAATAAGAACTCAGAAACGTTCATTCTCATCAAGTAAATATCACAATATTCATTTAGTAAAAGATTCAAAGGGGTACAATCAAGGAAAGAGGAAGGAGATAACCGGTGGTGAAGACTAGCGGCCGTTCACGGCCGGAATGGTAGGTTGTCGGGCTACCTCCGGACTCGGGCGGACGATGCTTCCGGCGTAGAGGGCTGTCACAATCTCCCTACGTGCTCCGTCGTCTTCGACTCAAGGTCTCTTCTTCTTCTCACCGGGCGGAAAGCGAAAATGATTGCTTGGAGGCTTGCGGATGATGGAGAACACTCACGGACGATGGAGGATGTCTAGGAATGGACCGAGGAAGCTTCCCCTTGCGTAGGAGATGAAGTAGCGGCGATCCAAGGGGGCGGTCGGCGGCGTACGGAACAGAAATCCCGCTCCCGAAATGAATAATCCACCCTAAAATCGCAACAGGCGCTTAAATAGGCGCTGGATTAAACACTGCGCACGATCATTGGCGCACGACCAGTGGTCGTGCGCACTGGAATCCTGCGAACGTGCGCACTGCCTGGACAGAACCTGCAAGAGATGAAATTATAAAATAAAATGTTCGCACGACCAGTGGCGCACGACCGTTGATCGTGCGCACTAGCGTCGGTGGTCGTGCGCAATAGGTGAGACAGAACTCATAAAATTACTATTAAGTGCGCACGGACAGTGGCGCACGACCGGTGGTCGTGCGCACTGGAGTTGATGGTCGTGCGCACTGCACCAGACAGAACTCGTAAAAAAGGGGTTAAGTGCGCACGATCAGTGGCGCACGACCGGTGGTCGTGCGCACTAGAACAAGTGATCGTGCGCAGTGTTCCTGTGCAGAATTGCACCGGAAACACTTGCACGCCTCCTATTCCAGCACAAACACAGATCTAGCCACCGAAAGTGGCACTTAACAACATATGAGTACTATGAAAGGAAATAAACACGAAAACACACCAAAGTGGGCCAAAATGTGCACCTAGCATGGGTTATCAATTATAAACTATAATAAGGCTAAAGTGCGTGATATTGACTAAATAATGGCCCGGATGAGTCCATGAAGGTGTATATAATCAGGACTCATCACACCCCCAGACTTAACTGTTTGCGCGTCCCGAGCAAACGAATCCGGCGGAAGTTGAAAAAGATAATTAAAATAGCGAATTACGCAGGGGAGTACAGTGCGAAGTAACATATGCATGCGAGTAGGAATTCTAGTAGAAGAAGATTCTAGCTATGCTAACTAATTTACGTAAGTACTAAAGCGTAATCAAAGATTTAATTGTACTCAGTGGGTGAATTATGAAGAATTTGACGATCATGCCCGGTATGAAAGTGACGAGACGCTGAGGCGGGTGTTGCAAAAGATCGGGACTTAGGAATAACTCCGCTGAAATCCATCAACGTCGTGAACCATACGCTTGCCCGGTCACACTCTCTCCACGGCGCTAGCAAACTCGCAAGTCAAATCAGTAGGACTTATAGGATTAAAACGGGGCTTAGGTTACGGAATGATATGCAAAGATAAACATGACGGCTACGCAACCCAAATGAGCCAACGGCACACTGCACCTTACAAAACCAAACAACTATGCTCGTGTGACACACCCCCAGACTTATCATGAAAACCAGGTGTGCACACAGCCTACTTTACAAATACCAACAGATTTTTCTCTTTAGCTTGGGAGGATTATTTTCAGGATACTCTTCTTTTTTTTTTCTTTTATATATTTTTCTTCTTTCAAGCAACCTCCAGTTGGTTCAAAATCAGCGGAAAGACATTATTTTCTCTTCAAAACACAATGATACCACACACCACACAAGTTGGAAATTATGAGCACAGTTAAAACATTTTTTTGGTTGCGGGCGTAGGATAGGCTTCAGGCTTTGGTGGATGAGGAGGAGCTGAACATAAAAATGGTAGGCACAAATTTGGCTTGCAAAGGTGAATGAAAGGGGCATGGAATAGCAAAGCTCAAACTAGCCAAATGGTGGCCGACATCATGCTTGACTCAACAAGTAGCTCTCACCCATGCTTCAAGAGTCGCTTGGGGCAAGTTCTTAGCCCACGAGAAAGATAAACCTTCCTCCCGACTCGAGCAACACACGTTTAGCGACCGCACACACACAACACCGGGTTATCAACAATTTCATTCGAATTCACCACTTGAGTACATTAAATCTAAATTTACGCAGAGATACTACACATAAATTAAATGCATAAAGAAAATCTAATTCTACTCAGGTTCTACTATAGCATGCGAAGCGACTAGAACACTACATGAGTCGACACCGCGCTCCAAATAATAATTCCTGTGTTAATAGCCTATTTCACATTCCAACCAAACTAGTTTAAACGGAACAACACAAAAGAAAGCACGCACTCAAGTGGGTGAAGTGGTGTGTGAAGATGAACGAAACTAAATAACTGAAATTAAAATACTTCTAGTATGCAAATGAGATGAGCATGTGCAGTGGGTGACAAAGAAACGGCTCTCCCCCAGACTTAATCAAAACCATACAACATAATGATATGACAGTGAAAATCAAAATTGAAAGCTAGAGAAGAAGTTACCCAATGCTCAGCACGTGAGCATACCAGAAGAATGGCGTTTAAAATCAAGACAATCCGCAGCATCCACCATCGAACACAAAACCTGCAAGCAAAACTCAAAACAACAAAAGCAAAAACAAAAACTGAACTAGGAAAGGTTAGATAAAAGGAAATATATAAAAAAAAAACGGAAATCTGGGTTGTCTCCCAGTAGCGCTTTCATTTAACGTCCTTAAGCTGGACCAAATACCTGTATTAGCATTGTTTATAAAGAGTGCAGGAATTAAGAAGACATACTCAAAAATAGTTCATTACAGCAATTAAAAACACGCATCAACTGAAAGCGCTCTTGTGGTGCGCATCTCCCGTAGCATGTAGGCGGGAGGTGAAGGCTTTAGGGCCAGCACTGGTATTACCCAATGCTCCCCTAACCTCTGCCGTCTTGCTACGAAGAGCGGCAGCACGAGCGTCACGCAGAAGTTTTTCTTTTTTCAGTTTGGTGACGGTTGGAGATCGCCACCGTTGTGAACTCTCAGATTTTTCCTCCTTAGAATCAGGTGGCGTCACTTCCGGTGTCACTGTGACCACCGGATCGGCCCAAGAGACGGAACGCTTAAACAGTTTATTACACGATTCATCACAAGAAGAAAAATAATCAGCATTTCCCGGACAGTCGTCATCCTCCTTCTCGGCGTCGAATTCTTTCCGAAAGTCAATCACTTCCTCCTCATCAGATTTGAGCTCCTCCATTTCCCCTTCACCTGTTTCTTGGAAATGCGTCTTCCCTGCACAACTCAGAAGTTCATCAGAAATAACAAGAGGGGGAGGAGTGGATGTGTTGGCTCTAGCTTCGAGATGAATGGGCTGCAGCGCCGTGTTAGGTAAGATGACACACCCCGTGGCAAAGTCAAGGGTGGCGCCGCTCTCTTTCAAGAACGGCACCCCCAAGATAGGGATGGATTGATTTTCCCGGGGGCCCAACACCTGAAAGTCCGCGACCACAGTTGTCCCCTCAACTATTACTTCCACGTTTCTCACCTCTCCCTCGGATTGAATAATGGTGCCGTTAGCGAGAATCAGCGATTTCTTTTCCTCTGTGTTAATCTCCAATTGAAGTTTCGCAACATCTTGCAGCGCAATAACATTGCGAGAGGAACCGGAATCGCATAGAGCCTTTGTTTCAACCTGATTGATGGAACACGAGATTATCAGCTCACTCGGATTGGCATCCACCACATCCCCCAGACTTTTCCCTTGATCAATGGGATTCTTTTCCGTATTACTGGGAAGGGACCCCTGCGAACGCTCAGTTAGCGCTTGGGCCAATTGGCCCAAATGCGTCTCCAAGTTTCGCATAGATGCAGTTTGGTTTGCCATATTCGAGTTAGCTACAAGCATGAATTTTTCCATCATTTCTTCTAAATTACTCTTCTTTTGAGTAGGGGGTGCTTGGTTGTAATCCGGGTGCGGCGGCCTCGGTTGGCTCCCGGAGGCGTAAGCATCATTTTGATGCTGCCCCGGTGACCATCGTTGGCCGGGCGTGTTGGGATTCCACGAGAAGTTCGGATGACTTCTCGCTCCCGGATTATAAGTGTTATTATACGGCGCCCCCTTGGACTGATTTCCAACATAATTCACAGATTCATTTAAAGATAAGTGCACGAAATCACCTACCACTTGGTTCCCCGAGCATTCGTAAGCATGGTGGCCTCCACCTCCACATCCTTCACAAGTAATGATGGCAGCAGATGGAGACGGAGAAGGAAGAGAATCAACCATGAAGAGTCCTCGGTTTCTTCTTGGAGCGTTTCTCCCTGCAGTCCAGAAGGTACTGTGGGAGGCAGTGTCACGCAGAATCCGCAGGGCATCTTCAGGGGTGTGGTTCATCAAGGTACCACCGGCCGCAGCATCGATCATTGCCCTATAATTGGGCTCAATCGCGAAGTAGAACAATTCAACCACGTTCCATGGCTGGAGCTCGTGGCCAGGGCAACGGCGAAGGAGTTCATTGAGGCGCTCCCAAGCTTCCGCAAGAGTCTCTTGATCCAACTGCCGAAATGTGGCGATTTCACGCCGCAAGCTTACAATCTTATCCACCGGGTGGAATTTAGCCAGGAATTTGGATGCAAGGGCATCCCATGTTGCAGCAGTCCCGGGCGGGATGGAATGAAGCCATACTTTTGCTTTATCACGGAGGGAGAAGGGGAACAGTCTCAGTTTGACTGTGTCATCAGCAATGCCCGCATAGCGGAAAGTTCCGCAAATATCAGAGAATTCTGCCAGATGCAGATGCGGGTCTTCGCTAGCCATCCCCGAAAACTGAGCATGGTTTCGGATAATGTTTAAGATCGCCGGCTTTATCTCAAACTGATTGTTCATGATATTGGGCCCAAAGCCCGGATACACGCTTCCAGCAATGGGGGTGGTATAATCTCTCATAGTACGAGGCCGAGGTCTCTCCGCCTCCTGTTCATCAGTGGCCGGATTTTGCCCCTCATCGTGCACTCGCGCATCAGCATCATTCGGGTTCACATGATCACCCATGGCTGCTTGCAGAGCCGCAGCACGCCTTCGCGCGCGAGCGGTTCGTTCGATTTCTGGGTCAAAAGGTGCAAGTTCACCTGCAATCTGCCTCTGCATGCACTGTCAACAACAAGAAGAAAATGAAAAGATCAAAAACAACTGCTCGTGTAACGAGAGTCACGACACAAGACGATACACGCCTGCGTTCCCCGGCAACGGCGCCAAAAACTTGATGCGCGTCGGCAAGTGCACCGGTCGCTGTCAAGTAATAATTGTGGAGAATAAATTCCCCGGATGTCGGTCTCTTGAGGAATGCAGGATGGGTGATCGAATCGCGCAGTGAATATTGTTACACAAGCGTTTCACAAACACAAAGAGGGGTTTTTGGTTGGTTTTCCTAATTTTAACAACAATAAAAGAGATGCGGGTCGAGAACACCGCTTCGCAACGTGAGGTGGATGCAACGGCCGCGATGCCGTGCTTCGTGAGGCGAATGAAGTGGACTCAGGCGCGAGAGAGTGAGGGTCGCAAACACCTCTTCACAACCGTCGTTAGCTCTTGCCAACCGGAGCAAACACCTTGCGTGCGTGTGTGAGTGAGTGCGCTTGAACGTGGTGAATCACAACCAACCCATGAATAAGAACTCAGAAACGTTCATTCTCATCAAGTAAATATCACAATATTCATTTAGTAAAAGATTCAAAGGGGTACAATCAAGGAAAGAGGAAGGAGATAACCGGTGGTGAAGACTAGCGGCCGTTCACGGCCGGAATGGTAGGTTGTCGGGCTACCTCCGGACTCGGGCGGACGATGCTTCCGGCGTAGAGGGCTGTCACAATCTCCCTACGTGCTCCGTCGTCTTCGACTCAAGGTCTCTTCTTCTTCTCACCGGGCGGAAAGCGAAAATGATTGCTTGGAGGCTTGCGGATGATGGAGAACACTCACGGACGATGGAGGATGTCTAGGAATGGACCGAGGAAGCTTCCCCTTGCGTAGGAGATGAAGTAGGGGCGATCCAAGGGGGCGGTCGGCGGCGTACGGAACAGAAATCCCGCTCCCGAAATGAATAATCCACCCTAAAATCGCAACAGGCGCTTAAATAGGCGCTGGATTAAACACTGCGCACGATCATTGGCGCACGACCAGTGGTCGTGCGCACTGGAATCCTACGAACGTGCGCACTGCCTGGACAGAACCTGCAAGAGATGAAATTATAAAATAAAATGTTCGCACGACCAGTGGCGCACGACCGTTGATCGTGCGCACTAGCGTCGGTGGTCGTGCGCAATAGGTGAGACAGAACTCATAAAATTACTATTAAGTGCGCACGGACAGTGGCGCACGACCGGTGGTCGTGCGCACTGGAGTTGATGGTCGTGCGCACTGCACCAGACAGAACTCGTAAAAAAGGGGTTAAGTGCGCACGATCAGTGGCGCACGACCGGTGGTCGTGCGCACTAGAACAAGTGATCGTGCGCAGTGTTCCTGTGCAGAATTGCACCGGAAACACTTGCACGCCTCCTATTCCAGCACAAACACAGATCTAGCCACCGAAAGTGGCACTTAACAACATATGAGTACTATGAAAGGAAATAAACACGAAAACACACCAAAGTGGGCCAAAATGTGCACCTAGCATGGGTTATCAATTATAAACTATAATAAGGCTAAAGTGCGTGATATTGACTAAATAATGGCCCGGATGAGTCCATGAAGGTGTATATAATCAGGACTCATCAAGGGATCAGAGAGAAAT
Organism: Dactylorhiza incarnata; assembly: GCA_033032865.1. Classification (NCBI taxonomy): domain Eukaryota; kingdom Viridiplantae; phylum Streptophyta; class Magnoliopsida; order Asparagales; family Orchidaceae; genus Dactylorhiza; species Dactylorhiza incarnata. The sequence goes on along the minus strand of JAWHQI010000288.1, from coordinate 830,056 downwards.
CTCTCTCGGAGGGCTCACGGAGTGGCGAGCGAGAAGCGTAGGCGAGATGAACTACCCGCAGGTGACTTAAGGAAGTTCCCAGAGCTCGACAGAAGGAATGCGGCGTTCGATGAACTCTCCCTAATTCGTCGAGCCCACCTATGGTCGTCGAGTTCGCCCCTGTTCAGCGAAATCATCAGTAGTCGACGAAATGTTCTACGATCATTAAAGTCAAAGGGATGGTATCGTAAGGGGAACCGCGTGATCCAGGCCTCGGCAAATTACAGCGGGGAAGCAGCGGCCGACGAGCTCACCATCCCAGCGGACAACGAACAACTTAACGATTCAGCGTCCGTTGACCTCGTCTGAAATTGGCGAAGTCCAGAGGCGATCTCGGAGGAAGGCTCGCGAGTCCGGACCTCGGCAGACACCGCCATAAGTGGCCGGCGAGGTCCTCGCAAGGGATCTCCTAAGAGAGGCATTGCGAGTAGGGCTCGCGAGGAGGCCTGCGAGATCATCTCGCAGGAAGGTTCTCGCAGCCCCTTGCCCATAAGCCAATAGGGTCAAATTACCCTTTCACCCTTGCTGGTCTGCCTTTAGCCTCTCCAAACAGCGGAGTTTGGCTGTTAGCAGACCCATTTGGGGTGTGGATAGTAAAATCAAAAGGCAGAATCCTGCTATTTGCAGGCCAGATCAGAAAATCTATAAATAGGACCTCAAGTGCACCTTTGGAGAGGATCTCACTTCAGCTTCTCTCTCCTCAGGCTTTCTTTGGTTAGCATTTCCAGAGCTCTCCAAGGTGCCCGAGTCTCAGCTTTGGCTTGGGAGGGGAAGCGCTCAATGATCTTCCGGGTTAGTGGAGGGACCTCCTCGCTGTGACTAAGGTCTTAGTCTTCTTTCTAGTCTTCTGTCTACCTTCTCTGAGGGATCAGTAAGGGCTAGCTGCCCCTCATTTCGGTGAGGGCCCCGAGCTCCACAAGAGACCGTGAAATAGGTTTCAACATTTTGGTGCGGTAAGCGTGGAGAAAGTGTGGAACTGCCCGATGACTCCCTTGACCTTCTCCAAGTGCCGCAGGAGGGACGGTTTCAGAACTCTTCCGGCCCTCCATCGAGGAAGGAGAACTGATGGAGGTGGATCAGCGGGTCTCATGGATGGATCCTTTCATCTCTTTCCTATCATCAGGGAAATTCCCAGAAGGGGACATAGACAGGCGACACTTCAGGTATAAGTCAGCTTATTACTCTCTGCGAGCAGGAGGGCTGTACAGGAAGACTCTCTCGGGACTCCTGGCCCGTTGTGTTTCAGAGGAGGAGGTTCCGAGAGTCCTAGAAGAAATTCACTCCGGGGAGTGTGGGAGTCACTCCGGGAGCCGAACTCTGGAAGGGAGGGTGTTGAGATAATGCTATTTCTGGCCCACCCTTAGCAAAGATGCGGCAGAATTCGCAAGGAGGTGTTCGAAGTGCCAGCTCTATGCTCCACTCCAACTCCTCCCAGCTCAGAGGCTCCGAACCATCAGTGCTCTCTGGCCCTTCACCATATGGGGTTTGTACCTAGTTGTCCCTTTTCCCTCAAGCTAGCGGCCAGAGAAGGTTCTTACTGGTCATGATCGATTATTTCTCCAAATGGGTAGAAGTAAAGGCGCTCGCCAAGGTAACATCTCAAGTTGTGAGGAATTTTGTATGGGGAGAAATATTTTGCAGGCATGGCCTCTCCCTGGCTATAGTGAAGGACAATGGGCAGCAATTTGCTAGCGAGGAATTCGTTAGCTTCTGCACCCAGCTTGGCATTGACCTCAGGTTCGCATCGGTTCACCACCCAAGAAGCAACGGCCAGGTGGAAGCGGCAAATAAAGTAATTGTCAACCTACTGAAGAAGAAGGTGGAAAACCTCCGAGGGAATTGGGTAGAGCAACTACCATCCATTCTCTGTGCCCTGAGGACTACCCCTACCACCGCCACCGGGGAGACCCCGTTCAAACTTTCCCATGGTTCCGAAGCAGTCCTTCCCATTGAGTTCGAAGTAAATACCCCCAGGGTGATCGCCGCAGGTGAAGGGGATGAAGAGTGGCTGGTGGCCAACGATGAAGAACAAAGGCTATCCTTAGACCTGGTGGAGGAACTCCGGGACAAGGCCACCATCAGGCAGGAGGAAATCAAGCGGCGAATGGCCTGATACTTCGACAAGCACATCCGAGTAAAACACTTCAAAAGGGGGACCTGGTCTTGAAGAAGGTCGACGCGGCCGGAAGAGGGGCCGTAGTAGGTAAGCTCAACCCCAATTGGGAGGGTCCATACATTGTAAGCGAGGTGCTCAAGTCGGGGGGGGGGGGGGGGGGGTATCACCTCCAAGATGTGGAAGGGATACCTCACGACCGAGCCCGAAGTGGAGACGATTTGAAGCGATTCTATCCTTGAAAATTATATTATGATGTTAGTTGAATATTTTATCTCACTTGATAGTTATAGCTACTATGCGAAGGCTGGCAAGGTGACAAGTTCTTATGCTGGAATGCTCCAGATCGATTCCGCTCCCGGGCTCTCGCTAGACGGGGGGTTCAGGTTGATCTCTAGAGAGGCTGGCAAGGTGACAAGTTCTTATGCTGGAATGCCCCAGATCGATTCCGCTCCCGGGCTCTCACTAGATGGGGGGTTCAGGTTGATCTCTGGAGAGGCTGGCAAGATGACAAGTTCTTATGCTAGAATGCTCCAGATCGATTCCGCTCCCGGGATCTTACTAGACGGGGGGTTCAGGTTGATCTCTGGAGAGGCTGGCAAGGTGACAAGTTCTTATGCTGGAATGCCCCAGATCGATTCCGCTCCCGGGCTCTCACTAGACGGGGGGTTCAGGTTGATCTCTGGAGAGGCTGGCAAGGTGACAAGTTCTTATGCTGGAATGCCCCAGATCGATTCTGCTCCCGGGCTCTCACTAGACGGGGGTTCAGGTTGATCTCTGGAGAGGTGATGCGCAAAACTATGCTTGCAAACGATAACGACAAGTGTACCATATCGAATGTAGTATAGGTTATAAAAACAATGGTCGTATTAGACTCGGGGCGGTTGAGTACTCTTACTTCAAGAAAATCTCTATTATCTTATCAAATAGAACTTAGAGTTGGGTTGCAAAAAGGAAATAAAACAATGAAGAAGGAGAAGAATGAGAAATAAGTGAATAAGAAAAAAAAACCTATTTTATTGATAGGAGAAATTACAAACTATGAAAAGGGAAGCTACAAACTATTTAATTGAAAATGCGAATTGCATAAAGAAAGAGGATTGCAAGAACTACTAAAAACATAAAAATAATACAAGAAATGAAAGTTCTAAACCTAAGAATTCGTCTCCAAAACTTCTTTTCTCAACATCTACTGGAGCTGGCTTTTTATAGCTGACAATTCTGGGTACACACCCTCGGTCACGCCCGTGACCAAGGGCGTGTAAGGCGCGCGATCATCTCGGAGCGGAAAGGGCGCAGTCTGGAATTAATGCAGGCGATTCGGGCGCGTCATGCCCTAGGTCACACCCGTGACTTAGGGCGTGTAACCTTCAAAACGTGCTGCTGGCGGGAATCTTCGGCGGGAAGAAGCGGGGAGTGGCGCGGGATGAGTCACGCCCGTGACTTTGAGTCACGCCCCTGGTCACGCCCGTGACCTGGGGCGTGTAAATTTAATTGACGTGGCAGGCTGATTATGGATGCTTGCGGCGAGTCGCGGCCGTGACATTGGGTCACGCCCTTGGTCACGCCCGTGACCTGGGGCGTGTACTTGGCGAATTCTTCACGGAACGCACCCGTGGTGGCGAAAACAGGTCTGGAACACCGCGCAGGTTACACGCCCATGGTCACGCCCGTGACCTTGGGCGTGCACTTGAAGTTTTTGTCCAATGCATCCAAAAAACCTGAAATATATAGGAAAAGCTTAAGTTAGTTTATATAATTGAAAATATAATAATTTTAATAAGAAAAGCATACAAACTATATAATTTCATATTAAAAATATATTAAACTTATATTTTAAGATGAGTACAAAAAGTACTCATCAAACACCCCCATACTTACTCATTTGCTAGTCCCGAGCAAACAACTTTTCATAGGTGTAGAGAAATTTAAATACTAGAAAAAGAAATTTGATCTCAAGGAATAAAAATGCGAAGTCTTACGCCTACGTGTAGAGATCCTAGTTGAAAGACTTATTCAGCATAACGATTAGCTTATAATTTTCAAAAATGCGATTTAACATATTGCTTTTACTTTTCAGTTGAAAGCTCGGTAAATTCTCGAATGCTATTCAAGGAGCGGGTAGCGTGTTTTCTAAGATCAATATTACCCAAAATTGAGTTTCGGGATAGCCTCCAAAGAAATCCATCAATGACGATGGCCATAGGCTTGCCCGGTCGCACTCTCTCCACTACACAAGTATAATGTTATAGCTTAAAGATCAAAAGGGCTTTCATTAGGAGTGAAACTTGGCTTAGGTATATGATTTGGATTTGGAAATCAAAAATATAGAATATGACGGCTAAGGATCACACTAAACCAAGGTGAGATTTACCCAAAATTATCCAAAATTTAAACCTCGCATAAGAGTTGTTATGAAGCAAAACTCTCATATTTTTCAAAAATGAGGCCATGAATACCTTTTTTTATATTTTTTTTTTCACAGTTGGCCAATAATTTTTCATATATATTTTTTATATCCCCTTTTTTTCATAATAGCTCCGAATAAGAAGTTGTAATTTCCTTATTTTCACAATTGAACCCATTGCAGAATTTTAATAAATCTCAATTATTTAGTGTGATCATGGGCTGGATGTTTTGGCTTTGGTGAAAATGAAAGGTGGAGGTAGCAAAGGAAATAAGGTAAGGCCCAAAGTGTTTAAGCAATGAAAAATTTAAAAAGGTGGGCAAACAGGCACAAACGATCAAAAGGTGGCCTAAATCACTTCTAAAAACTATGACAAAACTATGTAAATGCTTCGAGAATTGCTAGAGGCAAGTTCTAGACATCGAGAAAGGACACCCTTCCGTTCAAAATGTGTAATATTTCTCTAGTAAGCTTCTACATACTCACTTGAATTATTCTCAAATTCTACCGGATTCAAGGTAAAATTAAAACAAGAATTGTTTTTTCGTAGTTAGAAAAACATAAATCTAATTTTATGCTGAATAGTTAATTTGGCATAGAATTCTACAAACGCGTGCGTTTAATTAGGAACACTGCATGAGTCAACAATTTTATTCCAAAATTCAAAATCTAACGAAGTATAAAAATTCTCTACTACACTAAACAAAAGCAAATCTACTAAGGATTTTGCAAATGAGTAAGTATAAAAATTCAGCATAAATCTAATAATTCTTTTTTTTATTAGATTAAAAATATTTATATATATATTTTTTTCAACTATAAAGTAGAAATATAAAGAAAGCAATGCTACACCCCCATACTTAAAATTAAACATTGTCCCCAATGTTTAAAACTAAGTATGAAGAACACTTGAAAGAAAACAAACTTTAAAAAAAATACATTAAATTAAAGATAAGCAAGGGGTGCCTCCCAAGAGCGCTTTCTTTTTCCCGTCTTTAAGCTAGACGGTTAGTGTTAGAAAAACAGAAATCTAAAAGAGAAGTGGACAGGTAACTCCCTTAATTCACGCGTAGGTGAATGTGCCGGCGTCAGTCTCCCGGCTACTCCTCTGCTTAACATGTGATTCTTCATTTGTCTTTGATCTTGAAAATGCAAATCCAAATCACCTATACATACCTGAGGTGATTTGGATTTATAAAGATGAGCGTCATATGGATCATCAATTATTTGGGGTAGCAACGGCTCTTCTTCTACCTGAAAATTATTGGCATCTAAAGAATCACAAATAAACGATTCAAAAAAATTATCGCAAGGAGGAGGCGCTTGCGAAATTATAAAATTAAGCTTTGGTTGTTCCTTTTCTAAAATAAAATTTTCATTCGAAAAATCTAGTGCATTACCAAGCGGAATAAGATTTTCGGACACTAAAGTTTCATGAATTTCCGGTTGAATTAAAATAGAAGACATTTGCGAAAATTCATGAAAAAGAAAAGAAGATCCGGGTGAAGTAGGTGAAGAAACTTGTTCTTCTTCTAGTTCATCCGGGGTGCCCAAAACATTAAGAATTTCTTGGTAAGAGATTTTTTCTTCATCTTTGGTAAAAGAAGTCATGGGATTACATGAAAGCACATGGTCCTCCATAACTACATTTTCCAAAGACAAGGAAAAAGCACTCGAAGGAAGAAAATTCTCATCGAAATTCTGGGGCGGAGCATCAAATTGAAAAAGCGGACATTCCCCAGAATTAGAGTACGAAAATTGCGGCGCAAAAGAAGAAGAACAAGAATTCGGATCTAAAGATTTATCTTCAACGCCCCGAAAACTATCCGGGTGACCTTGCCACCAAGAATAATCTACTTCGGGGGTAGAAGAAAAATCATTAGAAGCAGAAAAATTATTCTCGTGAAAATTAGAGAAAACACTAGCCGAAAAAAAAAATTTCCTCTAAATTTTGGGGGGACGTATCTATTTGGATCTGCGGAATTTCCCCAAAATTAGAGAAAGAAAATTGTGGCGCAAAAGAAGAAGAACAAAAATTCGGATCTGAAGATTTATCTTCATCGCCCCGAAAATTATCCGGGTGACCTTGCCACCAAGAAGAATCTACTTCGGAGCTAGAAGAAAAATTATTAGAATTCGAAAAATTATTCTCATTAAAATTAGAAAAATTATTTTCATCAAAGTTTGAAAAATTATTTTCATTAAAAGAGGAAAAATTATGATCATAATTATTGTCAAAATTATTTGCATAATATTGAGAAAAATTATTTTCATAATAATAATTTTGAGCATATGAATGTAAATAACATTCCTCACTTTGATGAGGCGCATTACAATAAGAACAACAATTTTGGCGTTTTTGTGCCGCTTCCAAAAGATATACTTGGCTTTGAAGCTCGGCAACTCTTACGGCCAATTCAAGTGATTGCATAATAAAAATAAAAAGGAAACAACCTTTACTCAAATGAATGGAATTTTAAAAATATTTTTATTATATAAATTTTTTCAAAAAGCGGGTTAAATTAGTCCCGGACTTCCCAAGGTCAACCCGGTGAAGGGCTCGCAAGGTACTAGAGGCTATGATGGGAATTCAAGCTCAAAGCGTCCTTTCCGAGAATTTAGATTACGCTTTTTAAGATTTTTTTAAAATTTAAAGAGAAGGGGGAGAAGAAAGAGAACGATAAAATTAATAAATATTTCTTTTTTCGAAATATCAACCGTGTCCCCGGCAACGTCGCCAAAAATTTGATGCGCAAAACTATGCTTGCAAACGATAACGGCAAGTGTACCGTATCGAATGTAGTATAGGTTATAAAAACCAAGGTCGTATTAGACTCGGGGCGGTTGAGTACTCTTACTTCAAGAAAATCTCTATTATCTTATCAATTAGAACTTAGAGTTGGGTTGCAAAAAGAAAATAAAACAATGAAGAAGGAGAAGAATGAGAAATAAGTGAATAAGAAAAAAAAAACTATTTTATTGATAGGAGAAAATATAAACTATGAAAAGGGAAGCTACAAACTATTTAATTGAAAATGCGAATTGCATAAAGAAAGAGGATTGCAAGAACTACTAAAAACATAAAAATAATACAAGAAATGAAAGTTCTAAGCCTAAGAATTCGTCTCCAAAACTTCTCTTCTCAACATATGCTGGAGCTGGCTTTTTATAGCTGATAATTCTGGGTACACGCCCTCGGTCACGCTCGTGACCAAGGGCGTGTAAGGAGCGCGATCATCTCGGAGTGGAAAGGGCGCAATCTGGAATTAATGCAGGCGATTCGGGCGCGTCACGCCCTAGGTCACGCCCGTGACCTAGGGCGTGTAACCTTCAAAACGTGCTGCTGGCGGGAATCTTCGGCGGGAAGAAGCGGGGAGTGGCGCGGGATGAGTCACGCCCGTGACATTGAGTCACCCCCCTGGTCACGCCCGTGACCTGGGGCGTGTAAATTTAATTGACGTGGCAGGGTGATTCTGGATGCTTGCGGCGAGTCGCGGCCGTGACATTGGGTCACGCCCATGGTCACGTCCGTGACCTGGGGCGTGTACTTGGCGAATTCTTCACGGAACGCACCCGTGGTGGCGGAAATAGGTCTGGAACACCGCGCAGGTTACACGCCCATGGTCACGCCCGTGACCTTGGGCGTGTACTTGAAGTTTTTGTCCAATGCGTCCAAAAAACCTGAAATATACAGAAAAAGCTTAAGTTAGTTTATAAAATTGAAAATATAATAATTTTAATAAGAAAAGAATAAAAACGATATAATTTCATATTAAAAATATATTAAACTTATATTTTAAGATGAGTACAACAAGTACTCATCAAGAGGCTGGCAAGGTGACAAGTTCTTATGCTGGAATGCCCTAGATCAATTCCGCTCCTGGGCTCTCACTAGACGGGGGGTTCAGGTTGATCTCTGGAGAGGCTGGCAAGGTGACAAGTTCTTATGCTGGAATGCCCCAGATCGATTCCGCTCCCGGGCTCTCACTAGACGGGGGATTCAGGTTGATCTCTGGAGAGGCTGGCAAGGTGACAAGTTCTTATGGTGGAATGCCCCAGATCGATTCCTCTCCCGGGCTCTCACTAGACGGGGGGTTCAGGTTAATCTCTGGAGAGGTTGGCAAGGTGACAAGTTCTTATGCTGGAATGCCCCAGATCGATTCCGCTCACAGGCTCTCACTAGACGGGGGGTTCAGGTTGATCTCTGGAGAGGCTGGCAAGGTGACAAGTTCTTATGCTGGAATGCTCCAGATCGATTCCGCTCCCGGGCTCTCAGTATACGGGGGGTTCAGGTTGATCTCTGGAGAGGCCGGCAAGGTGAAAAGTTCTTATGCTGGAATGCCCCAGATCGATTCCGCTCCCGGGCTCTCACTAGACGGGGGGTTCAGGTTGATCTCTGGAGAGGCTGGCAAGGTGACAGATGTTTATCTCAGGAGAGGCTGGCAAAGTGATAAGTTTCGATGCTGGAAGGCATCGGGTCCATTCCGCTCCCGGACAAGAAGATGAGTTCTTTATAAGGTCAGGATGAAATGCATCAGGTTAGCAAGGTTTCGGCACTGACCCTATCCTTCTCGCTCGGCGGACCTGCTCGCTCGGCCAAGGGAGATTTCGCACGATAGTATGCGAGTGACGAGAGTCAATCCTATGCGCTCCGGGGTCCCCGGTGCTCGGCAGAAAGGTCGCCGGCACAGGGGAAGAGGCGAGCTCTAGCCGAGAAGGAAGGTACCCTGCGAAACCTAGAGAAAAGCGCATGCCTAAGAGGGTAATAATCCTAAGGCAAATGGCGAAAGGCGCGAGCAGTCAAAGTGTCCTATGTCTATCTATCCGATAACGTGAGGGGCGAGAACAACCATCGCAAGAATAACCTCCGCAAAGGCGGATATCGAGATAAGCGAGAACGAGACATTCAACACACGAAGATAACAAAATAGGAAGGAAAAAAGCACAATGAACAAAGTAAAATTTGCATTTACATTTCAAAGTTCGATTACAATCTATGGCGATCTAGCCGATCAAAAGTTACAAAAAAAGGGGGGGGGGGGGGGGGGGGGGGGAATGGCGGTGAGCTTCAGGAGTCTCTCGCGAACCCCTTCTCGTCGTCGTTGCTCTTTACTAGCGGAAGCGGGAGGAAGAGCTCAGGGACGATGTCTTCCAGAGTCAGGTCGGCCGCGTCGGCGGTTAGGAGTCCAGCCGCCTTCATCATCTGGAAGATATAGCGAGCCGAATCCGTAGACTCCAAGCGAACTTCTTCATCTCGCGCTCGCCGCTCTTCCTTCAGACGGCGAGGTGAGGGGGGAACGACGACACGGGTGAGGTTGCAGTTTAGGTCCTTCAGCCCAGCCACCTCACCCTCCAAGTCCTTGATGCGAGCGTCGGCTCTCCCGGCGGCTTCGACATCCTGCAAGTAAGTTCAATTAAAGAAGCGAAACAGACAAAGGAAAGGAGGATGAGGAAGTCTAAGTAACTCACCACACTGCCCTCTGCGGCGAGCAGCTTCTCCTTCAGCTACGTGCTCTCGGCAAGGAGCCCCTGATAGGCCCTCGCGAGCTCCACGTTCTAAAGATCCAGCTGTAAGCAGCGCCTCCCCGTCATATGGGCGAGCTCGGCAGAACGCAACTGCGACCTCGCGCTCTCGAAAGCGAGGGTTCTCGCAGTCTCATCTTTATAAGACCACGCGTCCTCACGCCCATAAAGAGCGAACGCGAGGTCGAAGGCGTAACCTATGTCAAGGGTCTAAAACACAACCTCATCAGCATAAGTCAGTTATGTGATGAAGGTTATCATGTAACATTTAATAAATCAGAATGCATCATTAAATCATCTGATAATGTTACTGTTCTATCAGGAATTAGACAAGGAAATATATATTTAGTAAACTTCAACTCATCTAAATCAGAAATTTGTTTATTTAATGAGTTAAGCAAATCTAGTGAATTATGGCATAAAAGATTAGGACATGTAAACCTTAGGACCATTGCTAAATTAGCTAAATATAATCTTGTTAGAGGCTTAACATCAGGATCATATAAGAAAAAGGTCTTTGTAGGGCATGTCAATTAGGTAAGCAAACCAAAAACAGCTTTAAATCATTATCTAAAAGTGATTCACCTAGAATCTTATACTTGCTACATATGGAACTTTTTGGACCTATTGCAATAAAGAGCTTAGGGGGGAAGTCTTACACTCTAGTTATTGTGGATGACTTCTCTAGATTCACTTGGGTGTTCTTTTTGAGAGAAAAGTCAGATAACTTTAAAGTTCTTACAGACTTTCTTAAGAGCATACAGATTGAGTACTCTACTGTAGTTGCATTGATCAGAAGTGATCATGGCACTGAGTTTGAGTCTCTTCTCATGCAAGAATTTTGTGAGATGGAAGGTATCAGGCATTGCTTCTCAGCTCCTAGAACTCCTCAACAAAATGGGGTAGTTGAAAGGAAGAATAGAACTCTAATTGAATCAGTAAGAACATTGCTTGCAGATGCTAACTTTCCCCTATCCTTTTGGGCTGAGGCTGTCAGCACAACAAATTATGTTCTGAATAGAAGTTTGATACACAAACTTAAAGGTAAAACTCCCTATGAATTGCTTAAAGGGAAGAAACCCAAAGTTGATTATTTTAGAACTTTTGGATGTAGATGTTTTGTTCATAACAATGATAAGAAATATCTTAAGAAATTTGAACCAAAATCTGAAGAAGGAATCTTCTTAGGATATTCAATAGTTAGTAAAGCATATAGGGTATTTAATAAATCCTCTCTTAAAATAGAAGAGTCTATGCATGTTTCCTTTGATGAAACTAACATGTTTTACAAGGAGAAGAACTCTTCTACCAAGAACACTCTGCAGGTACCAGCTCTATGTGAAGAGCTTAAAGGGCTAAATCTACAGACAGGAGATTCACTACATCCATTACCTCAAACTCTTGAAGATAGTGAAGAAGAAGATCATCCAGATCTTGTTGATTACCTGAATCAAGCAACAACAGAACATCCTCCACAGGATGTAATAGCTGAACAAATTCCCAATGAAGACACTGCTGCTGAACCAACTCCAACTGCTGACCACATCACAGTCAGAGATCATCCAATTTCACAAGTGATTGGTGATATCACAACAGGTGTTCAAACAAGGCATCAACTACACCAAAATCAGATGCATACTTGCTTTCTATCACAAGTTGAACCTCAAACCATAAAAGATGCAGAACAAGATCCAAATTGGATTCTTGCAATGCAAGAGGAACTCAACCAGTTTGAAAGAAACAAAGTTTGGGATTTGGTTCCAAGACCAAGAGACCATCCAATTATTGGCACCAAGTGGGTCTTCAGGAACAAGCTTGATGAACAAGGAAATATTGTGAGAAATAAAGCAAGATTGGTAGCTCAAGGATATTCATAGGAAGAAGGCATAGATTATGATCAGACATTTGCCCCTGTTGCAAGGCTTGAAGCTATAAGGATTTTCTTGGCCTTTAGTGCATTCAAGAAGTTTAAGGTATATCAAATGGATGTGAAAAGTGCTTTTCTCAATGGAGACATCAAAGAAGAAGTCTATGTGGAACAACCACAAGGTTTCATCTCTCCAACTCATTCCTCCTATGTATTCAAACTTAATAAAGCTCTCTATGGTCTCAAACAAGCTCCCAGAGCATGGTATGAGACTTTAGCTAACTTTCTCTTGGAAAACAATTTCTGTAGAGGCATGGTAGACAAAACATTATTTTACAAAGTAGATAAATATCAAACTCTACTAGTTCAAATATATGTAGATGACATTATCTTTGGATCTACTGATTCAAATTTGTGCAAAAGATTTTCCAATCTAATGCAATCAAGATTTGAAATGAGTAGTATGGGTGAATTATCCTACTTTCTTGGTCTTCAAGTGAAGCAAACCCCATCAAGAATCTTCATCTCTCAATCTAAGTATGCTAAGGAATTAGTGAAAAGATTTGGAATGTCTGATTCTTCTACTATGAAAACACCCATGGCCTCTAATGCTGTTATTAATACTGATGAATCAGGGAAACCTGTTGATCAGAAACTGTATAGGGCAATTATTGGCTCTCTACTCTATTTAACAGCCAGTAGGCCAGACATAATGTTTGCTACATGCATTTGTGCTAGGTTTCAAGTTGATCCTAAAGAATCTCATCTTACTTTTGTAAAAAGAATTTTAACATATATAAAGGGTTGCCCTAATCTGGGACTTTGGTATCCAACAGCATCTGAATTTGAATTAACTGGATTCTCAGACTCAGATTATGCTGGATGCAGGGTAGATAGGAAAAGCACATCAGGAACTTGTCAGTTTCTTGGTGATAGGCTTGTATCTTGGATTTGTAAGAAACAAACATCTGTGTCTACATCAACAGCTGAAGCTGAATACTTAGCTGCTGGCAGCTGCTGCTCACAGATATTGTGGATACAAAATCAGCTCCTAGACTATGGTGTCAACTTAAATAATTCAATTATATTTTGTGACAACACTAGTGCAATATCTATAGCACAAAATCCAGTTCTCCATAGTAGGACTAAACACATAGAAATTAGGCACCACTTCCTCAGGGACAATGTGGATAAAAACAAAATTTACCTACAATTCATTTCTACTGATTTGCAGAGAGCTGACATTTTCACCAAGCCCTTGAATGAAAAGAAGCACATCTTCTTTATAAATCAACTAGGAATGATAGATGGAGATTCAATCTGCTAAAAATTAAGTATTTTTATTTTTCTCGCAAATTTGTCGGACGAAGAACGACAAATTTGAATCATTTGTCGAACGGTGGTCTCTGAAACCTCTTAAAGGCAGAGTCAGTTAAGGCAATTTCTTTTGTCGAACGACGGTCGACGAAAAAGATGCTCTCGTCGAATGCTTTCAGACAAAGAAATAAATCCTTTTCGACTTCTAATTTTATTAGGTTTTGTCGAACAGTGGTTTACGAATGCGCCCTCATTCTTCGACCCTTCTATATAAGCATTATTTTATCTTATTCTAAGCTTTGCGCCTACAGAAATCGTCTTTCCCTCCAGTTCCCCTCTGCACTTGATCTTCAACTTTCTTTGCAGGAACAATGGCGATTCCTCAGGCCTCTCTGCACCTAATGAAGTTTGACGCAGGTTTCGACATTGACATGGACTCGTTTGCACAGTCAGACCAAATCTTCAAGGACATTCTTCAAACGCTGGATGAACAACATCTAAGGAAGCTTCTAAGCACCAGGCAGAAGATAGCTTTTGCAGAGATAAAAGAATGGGTTTACACTGCAAAACCAGTCGATGAAAGCTTGTCGGGAACAATCTCAGGTCATCATGTCTCTCTCTCTCTCCCACCATCCTTTCTGAAATCTTTGGTTTTGAAAATGGTGAAGATGAATTAGACATAAGCTCAAATGAATTTGATGAAGCTTTAGTCAAAATGGGGCACCTGACTGGAAACCCTAGCCACCTTCTGAAAAAGAATCTGTCTCAGGATTACAAGTTCTTAGCAGATATTGTTGGAAAAGTCTTGCTGAGCAAGACTTCTGGGCATGACTATATCAGTAGGCACCAATTTCTGTTAATGGTGGCCTTAATGGAGAAGAAGAAAGTCAACTGGGGATCAATTCTTTTTGAATTGATTAAAAAGAAAAACTCTAAAGACAATGTATGCTTTGGAAGAATCTTAGGGATTTTTCTGCAGGAAAGGCATCCCGAGCTTCTGGTGTCACCAAAAGCAACAATAAATGTCAGCAAGAGGCTAACCTCAGCTCTCTTTGCTAAATGGGATAGAGTAATTCCCAAGAAGAATACAGGAGCTGAGGCATCCAGAAAAAGGAAAGCTTCTGAGGACACAAGGACTGATCAAGTCACTCCCTCTACCCTTCTAGAAGATCCTTCCTCAGTTCCTCCTTCCTCTCATATTCTCTCTCCACCTGCTCAACTTTCTCCTGCACATTCTCATTCTTCATCCCCTCCTTCAACTGCAATAACACCCATCAATGATATTCCACTCTCAGTGATGCTACACCTCCTCCTCCATCTTCAGAATCACTACCAACCACACCTCCCTCTCCAATACACAATGAATATCATTCACCTATTTATTCTCCAAGTCTAATCCATCTAGACATTCCCACACATACCACTATCATCAGCAATATCATTCCTCAAATATCATCTCCATCCACTTCACAACCATCCTCTAGTCATTCACCAGATTATCCATCCCTCAACCTCTTCTCTATTGCTGATCAAGTCTTTGATCTTATCCTTCCTAAAATAAGCCAGCTCCTGGATGCAAAACTTGCTCCAGTTCTTCAGGCACTTTCTACTTTATCTGCTAAAATAGCTTCTCTTCCCTCCTCCATTGCTGTCCCTTCTTCAAGGGGCCTAGATTCAGGCTGCCCTGAAGCTAGGTAGGGGGAGATGTCCTATGAAGAAGCTCCAGGAATAGAAGAACCTTCAGAAGAAGGTACAGAAGTTACAATCTTTGATACATATATAATTGATTCAGCTACACAAGTTATAGAAGAAATAAATAATATATGCATTCATCCATCCTGTGATCTATATAGCTTATTATCAAAATTTGATGTCACATATACTTCAAGGGTATCACCAAAGGTATACATAGAGGACCTATCAAAGGCTCTGATATGCCTTCCTCAGAAGACTCATTCTGATATCATACAAAATCACATATCTTCTATTCCTTCATTCACTGTTCAAGACATTCAAATAAAGGATCACTCTGCAGAATATGAAGATGATCTTGCAGAATTTCTTGATGATACAACAGCCTCACAAATTACTTCTTCACCTCCAAATCCTGTATGGAATGAAGAACCAATGCCAAGCTTTGATGAAATCTGGAAAGAAGCAGATGCAGAGTTTGACAAAGCTGAAGAAGAAAGATTAAAGGCTCGTGAAGCAATCAAGAGAATTGATGACTTATACAATAAGCCAATCTCATCTTCTGACTCTGATGATAATGATGACAACAGTGATTCTGATGATACACTTTCATAGAAAAGAAAGAAAAGAACAGCTAAGTCAAAAGCTGCTCCCAAGCCCCCAAATCCAAATAATGACATTCCTCTGTACATTTTGTATAATGTTCCTCTTGATGAGAAAACTCCTCAATGGATGAAGCTCTCCAGAAATGAGAACAACAGGAGGAAGAAATTCAAGAAGACTGGCTACATACCTGACAAACCAGTCAAGCACAATCATCCTCCTCCTCCTCCTCCAGCAGCTGGTGCAACAGGATTATCAGGTGTTTCATCTTCTTCTCAGAAGCCAAGCTCTCAACATTCTAGGAGACCTGGTAGTTCTAGTGGTTCTCAAGCCTCTGGATCAGCTAGTGCTCCTTTCTCTAAGAGATCAGCACCTATCCTTCAAGAAAGTCAAACCTTTTCCTCTTCTCAAATATTTTCGGAATACAAACTTCACATATCTGATGGATCTCTTCACAGAGATAGAGTACCTCAAAAGGTCACTGAAGACAAAAATGATTCAGAAGATATCTATTACTTTCCAGATCCAGAAGAAGAGAAAATCTGTCAGATGGCAAGACTGAGAGAAACAATTGCATATGCACAGATTAAAAAGGCTAAAGCTGAAGGCAAAGACTTCTCAGGTTTCTCAACCATGTCAGAATACAGAAGAAAAGAACTTGAAAAATACAAGACAGTTAAAGCATTCAATGCTGAGGAATATATTGATATGCACCTAGAAGCATTTATCCCTCATGTCAAAGAGCAGAAAATCATTGGAGCTCAAGATTTGTTTATCAGCAAAAAGAAATCAGAAGACCCAAATAGGAAAATCATATTCAAGCCACCTTCTCAGGACAAAAAGTCTTAAATAAATTACTTGATTATGAATGTAAAGTTTCTACACTCAGAGCATTTATTTTCTATCTTATCTGATGATCTATTTTTATCTATCAGATATATTTCATTGTTGCTCTGTTATTTATACTTTCTGCTGTATCTATTTAATTATTTGTCAAATAGTATCCTAACCCAAATAGGGGGAGATTGTTCGAACAACCCTATTACTAATTTGCGCTAGGATCACTATATGTTGATTAGGATTTGTATTGACCCCAATGTATAGCCTTAGGGTCAAGTTTTAGGTTGATTAGATTGGCAGAACTTAGGAAAATTCAAGATCAACACATGGCAAGTAATGTTCGACGAATGACCAGATTCGTTCGACAAATTTCTTCCAGCAGACTGAAGAAATTCACAGGTTCAGCGGTCGACGAATTCTAAGCCAGCGCTCGACAAATGACTAGTAGCGGTCGACAAATTCTAGCCAGCGCTCGACAAATGACTAGCAGCGGTCGACAAATTCTAGCCAGCGCTCGGCAGATTGCTTTCTGACGTTCAAATTTATATTCTCAGTGGATGTCAGTTCTCTGAACTCAAATCAGCAAAATAACAGATATATTTATTTCTCCTTGGACGTATTCAGACAGCCAAGTAAGGATATCTTTCTCATTTATTATATCCTTATATTCCTTCTATTCCAAGAAGAAGAATAGCCGTTGACATTTAATGCCAATGAAATCTTTCTCGACAAAAGGAATTAAAAGGACCTGCCAAAATCGTTTTGGGTGGCTGCCTGGTTCCAAGAAGGATTTAAGTCAGAAGAAGACATTCCTTAAAGAGATAGAAGATTTGAATTTGAAAAAAAAATATATACAAACAGTTATCAGAAGAGATAGAGAATAGCAAGAACTGAGATAGTCATCTTTTGTGAGAGAAATAAAGAAAAACTTGACTATCACTTTCTCTCATCTGTGATCATAGAACAAGGAGGATAGAAGAAGTCTTTCAGAAGAAGAAGAAGCAAATACACTATTCTTTCTCAGTTTTCTTCTTCATCGAGATCATCTGCTACAAAGACTTCTATTTGAGAAAGCTCTGTCCAAAAATCTGTCATTAACTCTCATCAGACAGGGGGAGCTTTCTGCTTCAACACCTTTTGCCTTCTCTCAGATCATTGACAGAGAAGAACACTCTATACCTTTTATCTCATTCTGTACAGGGTTAATACTCCCTTCAAAAGTTTACCCAGTGGTGGCAAGACACCTTATAAAAAAATCCTAGTGTGGTTTTTAAGCACCTTATCAAAAGCTTATTGGTGTGTGGACACCTTATCAAAAATCCCTTGGCGCCTGGGCACCTTATCAACCCTCCTAGTTGATTCCTAGCAAGGTGGTAGAAGAGTAGACGTACCCAGATTTATTGGGGAACTACTATAGCTCCTTGTGTCTTCTGTGCTTGATTATCTCTGTGTGCTTGTGCTGTGTGTCCTTTATTAATTCTGTAGTTTTCTATAACTCACACTAAATACACATATACTTAAACAGTAGTTTAATTTCTGCTATAAAACGTATTAAAAATTTTAATACTCTATTCACCCCCCCCCTCTAGAGTAATTTAAGATCTGACCTCCACTTTCAAAGTTGTTTGACAGTTGATTGGCTGGAGCTTTTCTTGAAAGAAATGATCTTCCTGTAGCTGGTAAATCTGAAAGACAAGAATGTTGAAACCGATTTCTCAGTCTCTTGTGGAGCTCGGGGCCCTCACCGAAATGAGGGGCAGCTAGCCCTTACTGATCCCTCAGAGAAGATAGACAGAAGACTAGAAAGAAGACTAAGACCTTAGTCACAGCGAGGAGGTCCCTCCACTAACCCGGATGATCGTTGAGCGCTTCCCCTCCCAAGCCAAAGCTGAGACTCGGGCACCTTGGAGAGCTCTGGAAATGCTAACCAAAAAAAGCCTGAGGAGAGAGAAGCTGAAGTGAGATCCTCTCCAAAGGTGCCCTTGAGGTCCTATTTATTGATTTTCTGATCTGACCTACAAATAAAAGGATTCCGCCTTTTGATTTTACTATCCGCACCCCAAATGGGTCTGCTAACAGCCAAACTCCGCTGTTTGGAGAGGCTAAAGGCAGACCAGCAAGGGTGAAAGGGTAATTTGACCCTATTGGCATATGGGCAAGGGGCTGCGAGAACCTTCCTGCGAGATGCTCTCGCGGGCCTCCTCGCGAGCCCTACTCGCAATGCCTCTCTTAGGCGATCCCTTGCGAGGACCTCGCCAGCCACTTCTGGCGGTGTCTGCCGAGGTCCGGACTCGCGAGCCTTCCTGCGAGATCGCCTCTGGACTTCACCAATTTTAGATGAGGTCAATGGACGCTGAATCGTTAAGTTGTTCGCTGTCCGCTGGGATGGTGAGCTCGCCGGCCGCTGCTTCCCCGCTGTAATTTGCCGAGGCCTGGATCTCGTGACTCCCCTTGCGAGACCATCCCTTTGACTTTAATGATCGTAGAACGTTTCGTCGACTACTGATGATTTCGCCGAACAGGGGCGAGCTCGATGACCATAGGTGGGCTCGACGAATTAGGGATAGTTCGTCGAACGCCGCATTCCTCCTGACAAGCTCTGGGAACTTCCTTAAGTCGCCTGCGGGTAGTTCATCTCGCCTACGCTTCTCGCTCGCCACGCCGCGAGCCCTCCGAGAGAGATTTCTCTCCGATCCCTATCGCGAGGTCTTCGGCCCCAAGGCCTTTCTCTTACCACTTCACCCCGTTGCCTTCTCGCCTGGCGAATATCGGGGTTGTACACAATCCCCGCTCTTCGCGAGGATATTTATGCTCGCGAAGAAACATCCAACCCCTGGCATTCGCCAGCTCCTTGATGATATGTCAGGAATCTTTGGTGGGACCCATCCTGTGGGCTATAAATATCGTCCCGAGCCTCCAATGGCGTGTGATGAGTCCTCATCATATACACTTTTATGGACTCATCTGGGCCGTTTAGTTAGTCATTTCACTGCACTTTAGCCCTGTTTTAGTTCATATTTGATATCCCATGCTAGGTGCACCTTTTGGCCCATTTTGGTGTGATTTCATGTTGATTTTCATTAGTAGTTTTCATGCATTGTTCGGTGCCACTTTTAGTGGCCGGATTGGTGGTTGTACGCTAGAACAGGAGTCGTGCAGGTGTTTCCGGTGCAATTCTGCACAGGAACACTGCGCACGATCACTGGTTCTATTGCGCACGACCACTGGTCGTGCGCCACTGATCGTGTGCACTTAACGTTTTTTTCATAAGTTCTGTTTGGTGTAATGCGCACGATCATCAACTCCAGCGCGCACGACCACCGGTCGTGCGCCACTGCTTGTGCGCACTGACCATTAATTTTTAAGTTCTGTTTCATCTATTGCGCACGACCACTGACGCTAGTGCGCACGACCATCGGTCGTGCGCCACTGGTCGTGCGAACATGTTATTTTGTAATTTCTGTCTTTGCAGGTTCTGTCCAGGCAGAGCGCACGATCACAGGATTCCAGTGCGCACGACCAATGGTCGTGCGCCACTGACCGTGCGCACTGTTTAATTCCAGCGCCTATAAATTCCCTGCTCGCGATTTTAGGTCATCACCCCGATTTCCAGCGCCGTTTTCCGCCCGGTTCCGCCCGATTTCGCCCCTCCACCGTCGCCCACCATATGGAGGTGCTCCGGGCTTGCTCTTCACGCCAATCTTGAGCCGGAGTTTCCTCTCAGCCTCCTCCTTCATCCAAGAGCTCCAAAGGAAGACCTAGCCGCTATCTCCATCGAGCAAGAGGAAGTTTGCAACCTCTACCGGATCGTGACACGAAGGAGACGGGTCCATTGGAGAGTCGTGACAGCTCTCTCTACCCCGGACGTAGTTGTGGACCGAGCTTGGACGCGGATTGACAACCCGGCGATTCCAACCGTGAATCTTCAACGAGCCTTCGGATTCGGTCGATTTCTTGCCTTGTTCTCCTCTTATTGATGTATTTGCAACTAGATCTAACATTATGATGAAGTGTATTTTGATTAAATAGCATTTTTACTTGATTATGTCTATGTGATTGAGTATTTTTGTTTATATTATTAAGGTGCGCCTTGTGGTGTGGTTTGTTGGTTGTCCGGTGCCGCACTAGCAATTGCTAGTGGCGTGCTTGTCGAAGAGGTGCTTGCGACCCTCATTCCGCTAGCCCACTCGCCCATCCGCCTACCGAAGCGTGGCATAGCGGCCCGTACTCCATCCCGCCTAACGAAGCAGCGCGCTCAAGGCCTGCATAGTTCGATTCCGTTAGCCTACTCGTCCATCCGCCCTTGCGACGCAGCGCGCTCAAGGCCTGCCTAGTATCCATTCCGCCAAGCGAAGCATTGCATAGCGGCATTGCATAGGAGTAGTTGTAGTGTTTTCTTTTATTTTCCAAAAGCCAACCCAACTCTCCCGCAATCCATTCGACCTAAAGGACTTCGATCTCAAGTCCTTCCTCGACATTTAACTCCACCTTACTGTGTTCCTCAAGAGACCGACACTCGGGGATTTATTCCCAATTTTTATTACTTGAACGATCGGTACACTGCCGTTTCGTGTCGCAGTCGAGCTACCGCCTATAGCGGTGTGTGAGATTTGCGCCATCAAGTTTTTGGCGCCGTTGCCGGGGAACACAGTCGTGTGAGTTTTCTGGAGAGGGAGAACCTGAGAGAAAAGCCCTTCCATTTGTAAATTGCATTTTCTGTTATTTTATTTCTGTTCTTTTTATTCCATTTTCTTGTTTTTATTAGGTTGCTTTAGTAAATTTTTGTTAGGTGTAGTATTTTGCACATTTTGTCTGAATCGTATTATCTTCACACTATGTGGGCACATCTAAATTTCCGTTGCCGTTGGTGTGGAGCTACTTCCCACTCTAGTGATGAATGCCCTACGGAGAATAGTAGGCATAATTCTTATAGCCCAGCATATGGAGCACCGACTTCGTCTGGTACTCCATATGGTGCGCGTAAGTCTTATGGCTACTCTGCTGAGCCTTTACCGTCATACTTCTTTTCGGCTCAAGCCCCCGCTGTGCCAAAGAAGCCCGCTAGGCAGTGCCAGTTTTGTCGGAGCACAGATCACGCCCTGAAGGATTGTGCTGCTTTTCATCGCCAATTGGATGAGGATGACGAGCCGGATATTCGGATCGTCCCAACTCCTAGCTCTGGCGGCACACCTTCAACATCCGGCTATGTGTCTTTGTCACCTTCACATTTTGAAGGGTATGGCATGGACACAGTCACTGGATGTGTGCCTGATCTGGGCACCAACATTGCTGAGCCTATTCTCCCGGTGCATCCACCACCTCTAGTGGATTCGATTCTTTGTGAGGAATCGGTGCTCGACTTTTATCCGAGCACTATTCCTCTCCCTGTTGTGCATACTACACTCGTCTCTGACGACATTGTTGATGATGTGTCGCAGGAGGAGGCGGTTGATCTTAGTATTGTGCCTATTCCTATGGAGGAGGACAACCTTCTAGGTGAAGAGGAGTTTTCCTCAGCACCGGTGGAGGAAGTCCAAATCTCTAGCTTGGCCACTGTTGATCCCGCCGAATCTTGTAGCATTGATGACAATGCAAACATTATTTTACTTCCCCCACCTGATGGGAGTGAGTCCGGGATCACTCCCCCGATTGATGTTTATTTATGTTCTTCGTCTTCTTTATTTCTTGATCCCCTTCCTTCATTTGAGTCTGTGCAGGTTGAATCTTCACAGGTACTTCAGGAGGACTTGGAGCATGATGCTCAAGTCAATGATGTGAGCATCTTCTCATGTGAGGAGGTTGATCCCCCCTCCGTTGAGGAAGCTCCACTCGTTGCCTTCTCCTCCTGCGGACCTGCTGTGGGCGATACCTTGCTGGGCAAGGATAGTTTTGGTGAGATGAGTGAGGACCAGGCCTCCTCCTCTTCTTACTTTCTTTTCCCTCTACCTGTGATGGGCAGGTTTTATCTTTATGCAGGTAGAGGGGTGACTGTTCTATCACCGTATCGGTACCCGCAACCGACACGGATATTAGGCCAGTTACCTGTCCACTTCTCCTTCCATAGGCCCATTAGCTAGAACCTTTAAGATTTTGAATAAGTCGTGCTGGGATGACAATAACCCCAGTAGTTATCTTCCTTTTCTGCAATTTTTATTTTTATCTAATCATGTTTAGTTAGTAGTATTTTCTTTTCAGTTTTCTATTTTCTTCTATTTTTGCGGAGCTGACCCCCTGCAGGTATCTCTTCTGGATGACGGACGCTGCAGCTTAGTCCAGGTTTACACGCCAATCTTCTGGTGTGCTCATTTCTGAGCACTGGGTACTCTCTTTCCCTAGCATTATTCTGAATTTTATAGCTGCATTTTGCGCATATTGTTTAGTTTAAGTCTGGGGGGGGAGTGTACCGAGTGTTCACTACACGTGTACACGTTTTTGCATATCAGAAGTATATTTTTATCATTACACACCACTTCACCCACTTGAGCGCGCACTCATCTGTTTGCTTGCTCTGTTGTGAATTTAATTCTTTTGCTTATTTGGGAAAATCTAGGTGATGGCTTAGGACTATGTAGCAGAGTAAAATGTTGACTCCCGTAGTGCTCCTAGTCGAGTGCTCGGTTGCATAGGAATTTGTGTAGGTTAGATCTCTTTTTATACTATGGTTTTATATTTTTCTCTATTAGTGTAAATATTGTTTACTCTACTCAAATGGTGAATCCGGTGTGAATCAAACGGTAGCATAGGGATGTGTGTAAACGATCGCTAGATTCGTATTGCTTGAGTCGGGAGAAAGGAGAATCTTTCTCGGTGGCTAGAACTTGCCCCAAGCGATTCTTGAAGCATTGGCATAGGATAGTTCTAGTGCGTGAGAATGACGTAGGCCATTATTTTGGCCCGGTTGAACTTTTTATTTCATGCCTATCGTCTACCCTTGCTAGCCCCTTTGTGCCTACCCTTTCCTTGATTCAGCTCCACATGTTTCTCACCAAAGCCTAAAAGCCTAACCTAGTCGCACACCCAAATCTGAGCTTTAGTTGTAATTTCATTTACATTTTGGGGGGTGTTGATTGTGGTGTTTACTATGAGAACCTGTGGTTATGCTCCTTTGAAAATTTGCTGAAAGAAAACGACAAGGAAAAGAAGATTTAAAGAAAAAGAAAAAAAAAATTGAAAAGGAAAAATGAGAAAAAGAAAGGCGAGTCAACATTTTACTCTGCAACCACTGACATCCCTATGCTACCGTTTGATTCACACCGGATTCACCATTTGAGTAGAGTAAACAATATTTACACTAATAGAGAAAAATATAAAACCATAGTATAAAAAGAGATCTAACCTACACAAATTCCTATGCAACCGAGCACTCGACTAGGAGCACTACGGGAGTCAACATTTTACTCTGCTACATAGTCCTAAGCCATCACCTAGATTTTCCCAAATAAGCAAAAGAATTAAATTCACAACAGAGCAAGCAAACAGATGAGTGCGCGCTCAAGTGGGTGAAGTGGTGTGTAATGATAAAAATATACTTCTGATATGCAAAAACGTGTACACGTGTAGTGAACACTCGGTACACTCCCCCCCTAGACTTAAACTAAACAATATGCGCAAAATGCAGCTATAAAATTCAGAATAATGCTAGGGAAAGAGAGTACCCAGTGCTCAGAAATGAGCACACCAGAAGATTGGCGTGTAAACCTGGACTAAGCTGCAGCGTCCGTCATCCAGAAGAGATACCTGCAGGGGGTCAGCTCCGCAAAAATAGAAGAAAATAGAAAACTGAAAAGAAAATACTACTAACTAAACATGATTAGATAAAAATAAAAATTGCAGAAAAGGAAGATAACTACTGGGGTTATTGTCATCCCAGCACGACTTATTCAAAATCTTAAAGGTTCTAGCTAATGGGCCTATGGAAGGAGAAGTGGACAGGTAACTGGCCTAATATCCGTGTCGGTTGCGGGTACCGATACGGTGATAGAACAGTCACCCCTCTACCTGCATAAAGATAAAACCTGCCCATCACAGGTAGAGGGAAAAGAAAGTAAGAAGAGGAGGAGGCCTGGTCCTCACTCATCTCACCAAAACTATCCTTGCCCAGCAAGGTATCGCCCACAGCAGGTCCGCAGGAGGAGAAGGCAACGAGTGGAGCTTCCTCAACGGAGGGGGGATCAACCTCCTCACATGAGAAGATGCTCACATCATTGACTTGAGCATCATGCTCCAAGTCCTCCTGAAGTACCTGTGAAGATTCAACCTACACAGACTCAAATGAAGGAAGGGGATCAAGAAATAAAGAAGACGAAGAACATAAATAAACATCAATCGGGGGAGTGATCCCGGACTCACTCCCATCAGGTGGGGGAAGTAAAATAATGTTTGCATTGTCATCAATGCTACAAGATTCGGCGGGATCAACAGTGGCCAAGCTAGAGATTTGGACTTCCTCCACCGGTGCTGAGGAAAACTCCTCTTCACCTAGAAGGTTGTCCTCCTCCATAGGAATAGGCACAATACTAAGATCAACCGCCTCCTCCTGCGACACATCATCAACAATGTCGTCAGAGACGAGTGTAGTATGCACAACAGGGAGAGGAATAGTGCTCGGATAAAAGTCGAGCACCGATTCCTCACAAAGAATCGAATCCACTAGAGGTGGTGGATGCACCGGGAGAATAGGCTCAGCAATGTTGGTGCCCAGATCAGGCACACATCCAGTGACTGTGTCCATGCCATACCCTTCAAAATGTGAAGGTGACAAAGACACATAGCCGGATGTTGAAGGTGTGCCGCCAGAGCTAGGAGTTGGGACGATCCGAATATCCGGCTCGTCATCCTCATCCAATTGGCGATGAAAAGCAGCACAATCCTTCAGGGCGTGATCTGTGCTCCGACAAAACTGGCACTGCCTAGCGGGCTTCTTTGGCACAGCGGGGGCTGGAGCCGAAAAGAAGTATGACGGTAAAGGCTCAGCAGAGTAGCCATAAGACTTACGCGCACCATATGGAGTACCAGACGAAGTCGGTGCTCCATATGCTGGGCTATAAGAATTATGCCTACTATTCTCCGTAGGGCATTCATCACTAGAGTGGGAAGTAGCTCCACACCAACGGCAACGGAAATTTAGATGTGCCCACATAGTGTGAAGATAATACGATTCAGACAAAATGTGCAAAATACTACACCTAACAAAAATTTACTAAAGCAACCTAATAAAAACAAGAAAATGGAATAAAAAGAACAGAAATAAAATAACAGAAAATGCAATTTACAAATGGAAGGGCTTTTCTCTCAGGTTCTCCCTCTCCAGAAAACTCACACGACTGTGTTCCCCGGCAACGGCGCCAAAAACTTGATGGCGCAAATCTCACACACCGCTATAGGCGGTAGCTCGACTGCGACACGAAACGACAGTGTACCGATCGTTCAAGTAATAAAAATTGGGAATAAATCCCCGAGTGTCGGTCTCTTGAGGAACACAGTAAGGTGGAGTTAAATGTCGAGGAAGGACTTGAGATCGAAGTCCTTTAGGTCGAATGGATTGCGGGAGAGTTGGGTTGGCTTTTGGAAAATAAAAGAAAACACTACAACTACTCCTATGCAATGCCGCTATGCAATACTTCGCTTGGCGGAATGGATACTAGGCAGGCCTTGAGCGCGCTGCGTCGCAAGGGCGGATGGACGAGTAGGCTAACGGAATCGAACTATGCAGGCCTTGAGCGCGCTGCTTCGTTAGGCGGGATGGAGTACGGGCCGCTATGCCACGCTTCGGTAGGCGGATGGGCGAGTGGGCTAGCGGAATGAGGGTCGCAAGCACCTCTTCGACAAGCACGCCACTAGCAATTGCTAGTGCGGCACCGGACAACCAACAAACCACACCACAAGGCGCACCTTAATAATATAAACAAAAATACTCAATCACATAGACATAATCAAGTAAAAATGCTATTTAATCAAAATACACTTCATCATAATGTTAGATCTAGTTGCAAATACATCAATAAGAGGAGAACAAGGCAAGAAATCGACCGAATCCGAAGGCTCGTTGAAGATTCACGGTTGGAATCGCCGGGTTGTCAATCCGCGTCCAAGCTCGGTCCACAACTACGTCCGGGGTAGAGAGAGCTGTCACGACTCTCCAATGGACCCGTCTCCTTCGTGTCACGATCCGGTAGAGGTTGCAAACTTCCTCTTGCTCGATGGAGATAGCGGCTAGGTCTTCCTTTGGAGCTCTTGGATGAAGGAGGAGGCTGAGAGGAAACTCCGGCTCAAGATTGGCGTGAAGAGCAAGCCCGGAGCACCTCCATATGGTGGGCGACGGTGGAGGGGCGAAATCGGGCGGAACCGGGCGGAAAACGGCGCTGGAAATCGGGGTGATGACCTAAAATCGCGAGCAGGGAATTTATAGGCGCTGGAATTAAACAGTGCGCACGGTCAGTGGCGCACGACCATTGGTCGTGCGCACTGGAATCCTGTGATCGTGCGCTCTGCCTGGACAGAACCTGCAAAGACAGAAATTACAAAATAACATGTTCGCACGACCAGTGGCGCACGACCGATGGTCGTGCGCACTAGCGTCAGTGGTCGTGCGCAATAGATGAAACAGAACTTAAAAATTAATGGTCAGTGCGCACGAGCAGTGGCGCACGACCGGTGGTCGTGCGCGCTGGAGTTGATGATCGTGCGCATTACACCAAACAGAACTTATGAAAAAAACGTTAAGTGCACACGATCAGTGGCGCACGACCAGTGGTCGTGCGCAATAGAACCAGTGATCGTGCGCAGTGTTCCTGTGCAGAATTGCACCGGAAACACCTGCACGACTCCTGTTCTAGCGTACAACCACCAATCCGGCCACTAAAAGTGGCACCGAACAATGCATGAAAACTACTAATGAAAATCAACATGAAATCACACCAAAATGGGCCAAAAGGTGCACCTAGCATGGGATATCAAATATGAACTAAAACAGGGCTAAAGTGCAGTGAAATGACTAACTAAACGGCCCAGATGAGTCCATAAAAGTGTATATGATGAGGACTCATCACACGCCATTGGAGGCTCGGGACGATATTTATAGCCCACAGGATGGGTCCCACCAAAGATTCCTGACATATCATCAAGGAGCTGGCGAATGCCAGGGGTTGGATGTTTCTTCGCGAGCATAAATATCCTCGCGAAGAGCGGGGATTGTGTACAACCCCGATATTCGCCAGGCGAGAAGGCAACGGGGTGAAGTGGTAAGAGAAAGGCCTTGGGGCCGAAGACCTCGCGATAGGGATCGGAGAGAAATCTCTCTCGGAGGGCTCGCGGCGTGGCGAGCGAGAAGCGTAGGCGAGATGAACTACCCGCAGGCGACTTAAGGAAGTTCCCAGAGCTTGTCAGGAGGAATGCGGCGTTCGACGAACTATCCCTAATTCGTCGAGCCCACCTATGGTCATCGAGCTCGCCCCTGTTCGGCGAAATCATCAGTAGTCGACGAAACGTTCTACGATCATTAAAGTCAAAGGGATGGTCTCGCAAGGGGAGTCACGAGATCCAGGCCTCGGCAAATTACAGCGGGGAAGCAGCGGCCGGCGAGCTCACCATCCCAGCGGACAGCGAACAACTTAACGATTCAGCGTCCATTGACCTCATCTAAAATTGGTGAAGTCCAGAGGCGATCTCGCAGGAAGGCTCGCGAGTCCGGACCTCGGCAGACACCGCCAGAAGTGGCTGGCGAGGTCCTCGCAAGGGATCGCCTAAGAGAGGCATTGCGAGTAGGGCTCGCGAGGAGGCCCGCGAGAGCATCTCGCAGGAAGGTTCTCGCAGCCCCTTGCCCATATGCCAATAGGGTCAAATTACCCTTTCACCCTTGCTGGTCTGCCTTTAGCCTCTCCAAACAGCGGAGTTTGGCTGTTAGCAGACCCATTTGGGGTGCGGATAGTAAAATCAAAAGGCGGAATCCTTTTATTTGTAGGTCAGATCAGAAAATCAATAAATAGGACCTCAAGGGCACCTTTGGAGAGGATCTCACTTCAGCTTCTCTCTCCTCAGGCTTTTTTTGGTTAGCATTTCCAGAGCTCTCCAAGGTGCCCGAGTCTCAGCTTTGGCTTGGGAGGGGAAGCGCTCAACGATCATCCGGGTTAGTGGAGGGACCTCCTCGCTGTGACTAAGGTCTTAGTCTTCTTTCTAGTCTTCTGTCTATCTTCTCTGAGGGATCAGTAAGGGCTAGCTGCCCCTCATTTCGGTGAGGGCCCCGAGCTCCACAAGAGACTGAGAAATCGGTTTCAACATTCTTGTCTTTCAGATTTACCAGCTACAGGAAGATCATTTCTTTCAAGAAAAGCTCCAGCCAATCAACTGTCAAACAACTTTGAAAGTGGAGGTCAGATCTTAAATTACTCTAGAGGGGGGGGGGGGGGGGGTGAATAGAGTATTAAAATTTTTAATACGTTTTATAGCAGAAATTAAACTACTGTTTAAGTATATGTGTATTTAGTGTGAGTTATAGAAAACTACAGAATTAATAAAGGACACACAGCACAAGCACACAGAGATAATCAAGCACAGAAGACACAAGGAGCTATAGTAGTTCCCCAATAAATCTGGGTACGTCTACTCTTCTACCACCTTGCTAGGAATCAACTAGGAGGGTTGATAAGGTGCCCAGGCGCCAAGGGATTTTTGATAAGGTGTCCACACACCAATAAGCTTTTGATAAGGTGCTTAAAAACCACACTAGGATTTTTTTATAAGGTGTCTTGCCACCACTGGGTAAACTTTTGAAGGGAGTATTAACCCTGTACAGAATGAGATAAAAGGTATAGAGTGTTCTTCTCTGTCAATGATCTGAGAGAAGGCAAAAGGTGTTGAAGCAGAAAGCTCCCCCTGTCTGATGAGAGTTAATGACAGATTTTTGGACAGAGCTTTCTCAAATAGAAGTCTTTGTAGCAGATGATCTCGATGAAGAAGAAAACTGAGAAAGAATAGTGTATTTGCTTCTTCTTCTTCTGAAAGACTTCTTCTATCCTCCTTGTTCTATGATCACAGATGAGAGAAAGTGATAGTCAAGTTTTTCTTTATTTCTCTCACAAAAGATGACTATCTCAGTTCTTGCTATTCTCTATCTCTTCTGATAACTGTTTGTATATATATTTTTTTCAAATTCAAATCTTCTATCTCTTTAAGGAATGTCTTCTTCTGACTTAAATCCTTCTTGGAACCAGGCAGCCACCCAAAACGATTTTGGCAGGTCCTTTTAATTCCTTTTGTCGAGAAAGATTTCATTGGCATTAAATGTCAACGGCTATTCTTCTTCTTGGAATAGAAGGAATATAAGGATATAATAAATGAGAAAGATATCCTTACTTGGCTGTCTGAATACGTCCAAGGAGAAATAAATATATCTATTATTTTGCTGATTTGAGTTCAGAGAACTGACATCCACTGAGAATATAAATTTGAACGTCAGAAAGCAATCTGCCGAGCGCTGGCTAGAATTTGTCGACCGCTGCTAGTCATTTGTCGAGCGCTGGCTAGAATTTGTCGACCGCTACTAGTCATTTGTCGAGCGCTGGCTTAGAATTCGTCGACCGCTGAACCTGTGAATTTCTTCAGTCTGCTGGAAGAAATTTGTCGAACGAATCTGGTCATTCGTCGAACATTACTTGCCATGTGTTGATCTTGAATTTTCCTAAGTTCTGCCAATCTAATCAACCTAAAACTTGACCCTAAGGCTATACATTGGGGTCAATACAAATCCTAATCAACATATAGTGATCCTAGCGCAAATTAGTAATAGGGTTGTTCGAACAATCTCCCCCTATTTGGGTTAGGATACTATTTGACAAATAATTAAATAGATACAGCAGAAAGTATAAATAACAGAGCAACAATGAAATATATCTGATAGATAAAAATAGATCATCAGATAAGATAGAAAATAAATGCTCTGAGTGTAGAAACTTTACATTCATAATCAAGTAATTTATTTAAGACTTTTTGTCCTGAGAAGGTGGCTTGAATATGATTTTCCTATTTGGGTCTTCTGATTTCTTTTTGCTGATAAACAAATCTTGAGCTCCAATGATTTTCTGCTCTTTGACATGAGGGATAAATGCTTCTAGGTGCATATCAATATATTCCTCAGCATTGAATGCTTTAACTGTCTTGTATTTTTCAAGTTCTTTTCTTCTGTATTCTGACATGGTTGAGAAACCTGAGAAGTCTTTGCCTTCAGCTTTAGCCTTTTTAATCTGTGCATATGCAATTGTTTCTCTCAGTCTTGCCATCTGACAGATTTTCTCTTCTTCTGGATCTGGAAAGTAATAGATATCTTCTGAATCATTTTTGTCTTCAGTGACCTTTTGAGGTACTCTATCTCTGTGAAGAGATCCATCAGATATGTGAAGTTTGTATTCCGAAAATATTTGAGAAGAGGAAAAGGTTTGACTTTCTTGAAGGATAGGTGCTGATCTCTTAGAGAAAGGAGCACTAGCTGATCCAGAGGCTTGAGAACCACTAGAACTACCAGGTCTCCTAGAATGTTGAGAGCTTGGCTTCTGAGAAGAAGATGAAACACCTGATAATCCTGTTGCACCAGCTGCTGGAGGAGGAGGAGGAGGATGATTGTGCTTGACTGGTTTGTCAGGTATGTAGCCAGTCTTCTTGAATTTCTTCCTCCTGTTGTTCTCATTTCTGGAGAGCTTCATCCATTGAGGATTTTTCTCATCAAGAGGAACATTATACAAAATGTACAGAGGAATGTCATTATTTGGATTTGGGGGCTTGGGAGCAGCTTTTGACTTAGCTGTTCTTTTCTTTCTTTTCTATGAAAGTGTATCATCAGAATCACTGTTGTCATCATTATCATCAGAGTCAGAAGATGAGATTGGCTTATTGTATAAGTCATCAATTCTCTTGATTGCTTCACGAGCCTTTAATCTTTCTTCTTCAGCTTTGTCAAACTCTGCATCTGCTTCTTTCCAGATTTCATCAAAGCTTGGCATTGGTTCTTCATTCCATACAGGATTTGGAGGTGAAGAAGTAATTTGTGAGGCTGTTGTATCATCAAGAAATTCTGCAAGATCATCTTCATATTCTGCAGAGTGATCCTTTATTTGAATGTCTTGAACAGTGAATGAAGGAATAGAAGATATGTGATTTTGTATGATATCAGAATGAGTCTTCTGAGGAAGGCATATCAGAGCCTTTGATAGGTCCTCTATGTATACCTTTGGTGATACCCTTGAAGTATATGTGACATCAAATTTTGATAATAAGCTATATAGATCACAGGATGGATGAATGCATATATTATTTATTTCTTCTATAACTTGTGTAGCTGAATCAATTATATATGTATCAAAGATTGTAACTTCTGTACCTTCTTCTGAAGGTTCTTCTATTCCTGGAGCTTCTTCATAGGACATCTCCCCCTACCTAGCTTCAGGGCAGCCTGAATCTAGGCCCCTTGAAGAAGGGACAGCAATGGAGGAGGGAAGAGAAGCTATTTTAGCAGATAAAGTAGAAAGTGCCTGAAGAACTGGAGCAAGTTTTGCATCCAGGAGCTGGCTTATTTTAGGAAGGATAAGATCAAAGACTTGATCAGCAATAGAGAAGAGGTTGAGGGATGGATAATCTGGTGAATGACTAGAGGATGGTTGTGAAGTGGATGGAGATGATATTTGAGGAATGATATTGCTGATGATAGTGGTATGTGTGGGAATGTCTAGATGGATTAGACTTGGAGAATAAATAGGTGAATGATATTCATTGTGTATTGGAGAGGGAGGTGTGGTTGGTAGTGATTCTGAAGATGGAGGAGGAGGTGTAGCATCACTGAGAGTGGAATATCATTGATGGGTGTTATTGCAGTTGAAGGAGGGGATGAAGAATGAGAATGTGCAGGAGAAAGTTGAGCAGGTGGAGAGAGAATATGAGAGGAAGGAGGAACTGAGGAAGGATCTTCTAGAAGGGTAGAGGGAGTGACTTGATCAGTCCTTGTGTCCTCAGAAGCTTTCCTTTTTCTGGATGCCTCAGCTCCTGTATTCTTCTTGGGAATTACTCTATCCCATTTAGCAAAGAGAGCTGAGGTTAGCCTCTTGCTGACATTTATTGTTGCTTTTGGTGACACCAGAAGCTCGGGATGCCTTTCCTGCAGAAAAATCCCTAAGATTCTTCCAAAGCATACATTGTCTTTAGAGTTTTTCTTTTTAATCAATTCAAAAAGAATTGATCCCCAGTTGACTTTCTTCTTCTCCATTAAGGCCACCATTAACAGAAATTGGTGCCTACTGATATAGTCATGCCCAGAAGTCTTGCTCAGCAAGACTTTTCCAACAATATCTGCTAAGAACTTGTAATCCTGAGACAGATTCTTTTTCAGAAGGTGGCTAGGGTTTCCAGTCAGGTGCCCCATTTTGACTAAAGCTTCATCAAATTCATTTGAGCTTATGTCTAATTCATCTTCACCATTTTCAAAACCAAAGATTTCAGAAAGGATGGTGGGAGAGAGAGAGAGACATGATGACCTGAGATTGTTCCCGACAAGCTTTCATCGACTGGTTTTGCAGTGTAAACCCATTCTTTTATCTCTGCAAAAGCTATCTTCTGCCTGGTGCTTAGAAGCTTCCTTAGATGTTGTTCATCCAGCGTTTGAAGAATGTCCTTGAAGATTTGGTCTGACTGTGCAAACGAGTCCATGTCAATGTCGAAACCTGCGTCAAACTTCATTAGGTGCAGAGAGGCCTGAGGAATCACCATTGTTCCTGCAAAGAAAGTTGAAGATCAAGTGCAGAGGGGAACTGGAGGGAAAGACGATTTCTGTAGGCGCAAAGCTTAGAATAAGATAAAATAATGCTTATATAGAAGGGTCGAAGAATGAGGGCGCATTCGTAAACCACTGTTCGACAAAACCTAATAAAATTAGAAGTCGAAAAGGATTTATTTCTTTGTCTGAAAGCGTTCGACGAGAGCATCTTTTTCGTCGACCGTCGTTCGACAAAAGAAATTGCCTTAACTGACTCTGCCTTTAAGAGGTTTCAGAGACCACCGTTCGACAAATGATTCAAATTTGTCGTTCTTCGTCCGACAAATTTGCGAGAAAAATAAAAATACTTAATTTTTAGCAGATTGAATCTCCATCTATCATTCCTAGTTGATTTATAAAGAAGATGTGCTTCTTTTCATTCAAGGGCTTGGTGAAAATGTCAGCTCTCTGCAAATCAGTAGAAATGAATTGTAGGTAAATTTTGTTTTTATCCACATTGTCCCTGAGGAAGTGGTGCCTAATTTCTATGTGTTTAGTCCTACTATGGAGAACTGGATTTTGTGCTATAGATATTGCACTAGTGTTGTCACAAAATATAATTGAATTATTTAAGTTGACACCATAGTCTAGGAGTTGATTTTGTATCCACAATATCTGTGAGCAGCAGCTGCCAGCAGCTAAGTATTCAGCTTCAGCTGTTGATGTAGACACAGATGTTTGTTTCTTACAAATCCAAGATACAAGCCTATCACCAAGAAACTGACAAGTTCCTGATGTGCTTTTCCTATCTACCCTGCATCCAGCATAATCTGAGTCTGAGAATCCAGTTAATTCAAATTCAGATGCTGTTGGATACCAAAGTCCCAGATTAGGGCAACCCTTTATATATGTTAAAATTCTTTTTACAAAAGTAAGATGAGATTCTTTAGGATCAACTTGAAACCTAGCACAAATGCATGTAGCAAACATTATGTCTGGCCTACTGGCTGTTAAATAGAGTAGAGAGCCAATAATTGCCCTATACAGTTTCTGATCAACAGGTTTCCCTGATTCATCAGTATTAATAACAGCATTAGAGGCCATGGGTGTTTTCATAGTAGAAGAATCAGACATTCCAAATCTTTTCACTAATTCCTTAGCATACTTAGATTGAGAGATGAAGATTCTTGATGGGGTTTGCTTCACTTGAAGACCAAGAAAGTAGGATAATTCACCCATACTACTCATTTCAAATCTTGATTGCATTAGATTGGAAAATCTTTTGCACAAATTTGAATCAGTAGATCCAAAGATAATGTCATCTACATATATTTGAACTAGTAGAGTTTGATATTTATCTACTTTGTAAAATAATGTTTTGTCTACCATGCCTCTACAGAAATTGTTTTCCAAGAGAAAGTTAGCTAAAGTCTCATACCATGCTCTGGGAGCTTGTTTGAGACCATAGAGAGCTTTATTAAGTTTGAATACATAGGAGGAATGAGTTGGAGAGATGAAACCTTGTGGTTGTTCCACATAGACTTCTTCTTTGATGTCTCCATTGAGAAAAGCACTTTTCACATCCATTTGATATACCTTAAACTTCTTGAATGCACTAAAGGCCAAGAAAATCCTTATAGCTTCAAGCCTTGCAACAGGGGCAAATGTCTGATCATAATCTATGCCTTCTTCCTATGAATATCCTTGAGCTACCAATCTTGCTTTATTTCTCACAATATTTCCTTGTTCATCAAGCTTGTTCCTGAAGACCCACTTGGTGCCAATAATTGGATGGTCTCTTGGTCTTGGAACCAAATCCCAAACTTTGTTTCTTTCAAACTGGTTGAGTTCCTCTTGCATTGCAAGAATCCAATTTGGATCTTGTTCTGCATCTTTTATGGTTTGAGGTTCAACTTGTGATAGAAAGCAAGTATGCATCTGATTTTGGTGTAGTTGATGCCTTGTTTGAACACCTGTTGTGATATCACCAATCACTTGTGAAATTGGATGATCTCTGACTGTGATGTGGTCAGCAGTTGGAGTTGGTTCAGCAGCAGTGTCTTCATTGGGAATTTGTTCAGCTATTACATCCTGTGGAGGATGTTCTGTTGTTGCTTGATTCAGGTAATCAACAAGATCTGGATGATCTTCTTCTTCACTATCTTCAAGAGTTTGAGGTAATGGATGTAGTGAATCTCCTGTCTGTAGATTTAGCCCTTTAAGCTCTTCACATAGAGCTGGTACCTGCAGAGTGTTCTTGGTAGAAGAGTTCTTCTCCTTGTAAAACATGTTAGTTTCATCAAAGGAAACATGCATAGACTCTTCTATTTTAAGAGAGGATTTATTAAATACCCTATATGCTTTACTAACTATTGAATATCCTAAGAAGATTCCTTCTTCAGATTTTGGTTCAAATTTCTTAAGATATTTCTTATCATTGTTATGAACAAAACATCTACATCCAAAAGTTCTAAAATAATCAACTTTGGGTTTCTTCCCTTTAAGCAATTCATAGGGAGTTTTACCTTTAAGTTTGTGTATCAAACTTCTATTCAGAACATAATTTGTTGTGCTGACAGCCTCAGCCCAAAAGGATAGGGGAAAGTTAGCATCTGCAAGCAATGTTCTTACTGATTCAATTAGAGTTCTATTCTTCCTTTCAACTACCCCATTTTGTTGAGGAGTTCTAGGAGCTGAGAAGCAATGCCTGATACCTTCCATCTCACAAAATTCTTGCATGAGAAGAGACTCAAACTCAGTGCCATGATCACTTCTGATCAATGCAACTACAGTAGAGTACTCAATCTGTATGCTCTTAAGAAAGTCTGTAAGAACTTTAAAGTTATCTGACTTTTCTCTCAAAAAGAACACCCAAGTGAATCTAGAGAAGTCATCCACAATAACTAGAGTGTAAGACTTCCCCCCTAAGCTCTTTATTGCAATAGGTCCAAAAAGTTCCATATGTAGCAAGTATAAGATTCTAGGTGAATCACTTTTAGATAATGATTTAAAGCTGTTTTTGGTTTGCTTACCTAATTGACATGCCCTACAAAGACCTTCTTTCTTATATGATCCTGATGTTAAGCCTCTAACAAGATTATCTTTAGCTAATTTAGCAATGGTCCTAAGGTTTACATGTCCTAATCTTTTATGCCATAATTCACTAGATTTGCTTAACTCATTAAATAAACAAATTTCTGATTTAGATGAGTTGAAGTTTACTAAATATATATTTCCTTGTCTAATTCCTGATAGAACAGTAACATTATCAGATGATTTAATGATGCATTCTGATTTATTAAATGTTACATGATAACCTTCATCACATAACTGACTTATGCTGATGAGGTTGTGTTTTAGACCCTTGACATAGGTTACTTCCTTGAATGTCACTTTTCCAATTTTAATTTGACCATAGCCTTTGGTTTGTCCACAGTTGGAATCTCCAAAGATCACCTTGGGTCCATGTTTTGCCTTGTAGTTGTTCAGGTTGGCCTTGTTCCCTGTCATATGCTTTGAGCATCCACTATCCAAGTACCATTTTTGATTTAATCTTGGATGGCTGTGTACCTGCAAAGACAAAAACATAAACTAGTTGTTTTTGACCCAGACTACCTTGGGTCCTTTTATGTTACCACAAAATTCAGAGATAAATGTCATTTCAGGCTGATCCTTGTAGCCTTGTGGTTGATATCTCCTTGGAGGTATAGTCCACTTAGTAAAAGGATTTTTGGTATATTTAGGATTAGAATTCTTAGAGTTTTCTGTATAGTGCTTGTTCGAAGAATTTGAATAGATTCGTCGATAATTATTCATTTTATAACTATACTGAAAGTCTGTTTTCAGTTTTCGTCGAGCCTCGTTCGACAAATTTGAATCCTTTTGTCGAGTGTCGTTCGACGAATTCTTCTAAATTCTTTATCCTTAACAAACTTCCTTGAAATGTCTTTATTTCTTTCTGCAGCTTCTTTGCTTTTAGCAGAAATGAATTTTATGGGTGTGGAGAGGATGTTTCTCTTAATCAGAGATGGCCTCTTGATGAGGCACCCAAGCCCAGTTTGCTATTACTAAATCTAGCATTGACAGTGCTTGTGATGTCCATCATCCTGATACTTCTCCCATTGAGGGATTCTTCAAGCTTTTTGGCTTCAGATAACTTACTCTCAAGAGTAGTAATGTGTTCTCTGGAGGCAGCCAAATCTTTCTTAAGATTTCCATTCTCTTCACTTATATTGTTCATTTCAACTAACTTAGTTCTGAGAGAGATTATTTCTTTCTCAGATTTTATTAAGTCTTGGCAAAGAGTTTTGAAATCATCTTTGAATTCAATAGAAGTGAAATCAAAGTCAGATAATACCTGATCAATATCATCTTCTATTTCTGATTATGATTTCTCTTCACCAGAATTGTTAGTTGAGGCATTGATTGCCATCATGCAAAAACTTTTTTCTTCTTCATCATCACTGGAGCTGGATGATGATGCTGATTGTGACTCATTGTCTGAGTCATAAATAGCCATTAAGCATTGGCTGTCATCTTTTGTTTCTTCTTCATCAGAGGAGCAAGATGAAGATTCTGATTCAGATTCTATTTCACTCCAGGATGTTGCTACAAATCCTCTTCCCTTCTTCTTGTGAGAGTGTGAGGAAGATTTGCTGGAGCCCTTCTTTTCTTCCCTTTCTTTACTTCTTTCTTTCTTGTCCTTCTTGTGTTGAATCTCTGGACATTCAGGAGCAATGTGTCCTGGTATCCTGCAGCCAAAACATATGATTTCATTAGAATGTTTTTTGTCATACCTTGGCTTGTCATGACTTCTGAATAGCTGTTTTCTGAAGTCTTTCTTGGCCATCTTATAGAATCTTTTGGTTAACAGACTCATAAACTCCTCTTCAGGAGCTTTTCCTTTATCTTCTGCAGCCTTGAAGGCTATGCTTCTTTCCTTCTTGGGTGCTGGGGATGAAGTGGATTCTTCAGTTTCCCTGGTTTTGATGAGCTGCTCATAAGATTTGAGCTTGCCCAACAGGGCTTCAGTGGTGATCTCATTGAGGCTTCTGGCTTCTTTGATTGGCCAGATTCTGGAGTCCCATGTGCTGGGAAAGCACATAAGAATTTTGTCATTGATCTCTGTGAGTGAGATCACTTTGTCTAGAGACTTCAGCTCATTTATTATGAGGCTGAGCCTATTGTGCATGTCAGCTACATTTTCTGATTCTCCCTTCTTGAAGTTCTCATATTGAGAGATCAGGTGAGATCTTCTATCTTTTCTTTCATCTGCTGAGCCTGCCACCATGTTGTTGATAGATTCCCAGATTTCTTTTGCTGAGGTGCACTCAACTACTTTCTGGAATATGTCATCAGACATTGTTAGGGCCAGAATGTTCATGGCCTTTGCATCTGTATTTCTCTGTTTCTTCTGAGCCTCAGTCCACTCAGGAGGTGGAACAGCAGTGTTGTCTGTTGTTGCAGCAGTACTAGCTGATGTTGTAGGTGTTGGAGGTCCTGTAAGGATAACATTAAAAATCTCCTCATCAATGGAGTTCATATAAAGCCTAATCCTTGCTTTCCATAGTGCAAACTTATTGAGATTGCACATAGGAGGTCTTGTGCTGGAATACTCCTTGTTTTGTGCCATGAGTTTTAAATAAGATAAGATTTTAGAGAAGGAAACTCTTAGAAAAATTAAGATCTGGTTGATCTTTGTGATTCAGGTGTTAGCCTGTAAAGAATCAACACCCCTCTGATACCAATTGAAAGTGGAGGTCAGATCTTAAATTACTCTAGAGGGGGGGTGAATAGAGTATTAAAATTTTTAATACGTTTTATAGCGGAAATTAAACTACTGTTTAAGTATATGTGTATTTAGTGTGAGTTATAGAAAACTACAGAATTAATAAAGGACACACAACACAAGCACACAGAGATAATCAAGCACAGAAGACACAAGGAGCTATAGTAGTTCCCCAATAAATCTGGGTATGTCTACTCTTCTACCACCTTGGTAGGAATCAACTAGGAGGGTTGATAAGGTGCCCAGGCGCCAAGGGATTTTTGATAAGGTGTCCACACACCAATAAGCTTTTGATAAGGTGCTTAAAAACCACACTAGGATTTTTTTATAAGGTGTCTTGCCACCACTGGGTAAACTTTTGAAGAGAGTATTAACCCTATACAGAATGAGATAAAAGGTATAGAGTGTTCTTCTCTGTCAATGATCTGAGAGAAGGCAAAAGGTGTTGAAGCAGAAAGCTCCCCCTGTCTGATGAGAGTTAATGACAGATTTTTGGACAGAGCTTTCTCAAATAGAAGTCTTTGTAGCAGATGATCTCGATGAAGAAGAAAGCTGAGAAAGAATAGTGTATTTGCTTCTTCTTCTTCTTCTGAAAGACTTCTTCTATCCTCCTTGTTCTATGATCACAGATGAGAGAAAGTGATAGTCAAGTTTTTCTTTATTTCTCTCACAAAAGACGATTATCTCAGTTCTTGCTATTCTCTATCTCTTCTGATAACTGTTTGTATATATATATATATATATATATATTTTCAAATTCAAATCTTCTATCTCTTTAAGGAATGTCTTCTTCTGACTTAAATCCTTCTTGGAACCAGGCAGCCACCCAAAATGATTTTGGCAGGTCCTTTTAATTCCTTTTGTCGAGAAAGATGCCATTGGCATTAAATGTCAACGGCTATTCTTCTTCTTGGAATAGAAGGAATATAAGGATATAATAAATGAGAAATATATCCTTACTTGGCTGTCTGAATACATCCAAGGAGAAATAAATATATCCGTTATTTTGCTGATTTGAGTTCAGAGAACTGACATCCACTGAGAATATAAATTTGAACGTCAGAAAGCAATCTGTCGAGCACTGGCTAGAATTTGTCGACCGCTGCTAGTCATTTGTCGAGCGCTGGCTAGAATTTGTCGACCGCTGCTAGTCATTTGTCGAGTGCTGGCTTAGAATTCGTCGACCGCTGAACCTGTGAATTTCTTCAGTCTGCTGGAAGCAATTTGTCGAACGAATCTGGTCATTCGTCGAACATTACTTGCCCTGTGTTGATCTTGAATTTTCCTAAGTTCTGCCAATCTAATCAGCCTAAAACTTGACCCTAAGGCTATACATTGGGGTCAATACAAATCCTAATCAACATATAGTGATCCTAGCCCAAATTAGTAATAGGGTTGTTCCAACAAACTTCATATTAGACAGAGGAAGCTTTTCAACATACATCCACTAGAGTCTTCTCTCAGCATCTTGACAGAGAAGAACATGTAAACCCCTCTCTATCTCATCTTGTACAGGGTTAAAACTCCCTTCAAAAGTTTACCCCATTGGTGGCAAGACACCTGATCAAAAATTCCTGTTGGTTTTGAGCACCTGATCAAAAGCTCTGTGGTGTGTGGACACCTGAACAAAATCACCTTGGTGTGAGGGCACCTGATCAAAAATCCTAGTGGATCCTACCAAGTGTGGTAGAAGAGTTGACGTACCCAGGTTATTATGGAACGACTATAAAATTCCTTGTGTCTTCTGTGCTGTGAATTTTTGAGTTGCTTGTGTTGTGTGCTATTTTCATTTTTCATTTTATTCAGTTTTTATTACTCACTCTATACACATATACTTACATCGGTATTTTTAATTCCGCAAATAAAACTAAGGGAAAAAGTTTTAATACTCTATCCCCCCCCCCCTCTAGAGTTAATTTAAGATCTAACCTCACTTTCAATTGGTATCAGAGGGTTGTTGATTCTTTACAGGCTAACACCTGAATCACAAAGATCAATTAGATCTTAAATTATTTTAGAGTTTTTATTTTATTTATTTTTGTGTTAAAACTCATGGCACAAAACAAAGAATATTCTAGAACAAGACCTCCTACGTGCAATCTCAGTAAGTTTGCACTATGGAAAGCAAGGATTAGGTTATATATGAATTCTATTGATGAGGAAATCTTCAATGTAATTTTGACAGGACCTCCAGCTCCCACAACAACAACTAGTGCTGAAACCACCACTACAAACAATGCTGTCCCACCTCCTGAATGGACAGAAGCACAGAAAAAGCAAAGGAGTGTTGATGCAAAAGCCATGAATATTTTGGCTCAAACAATGTCTGATGACATCGTTCAAAGAGTGGTAGAATGCACCTCAGCAAGAGAAATATGGATTTCTCTCAACAATATGGTTGAGGGATCTGCTGATGAAAGGAAGGACAGAAGGTCCCATCTCATTTCTCAATATGAGAATTTCAAGAAAGGAGAATCTGAAAGTGTTGCTGATATGTACAATAGGCTCAGCCTCATAATAAATGAGCTGAAGACCTTGGATAAAGTGATCTCTATCACTGAGATCAATGACAAGATCTTAATGTGCTTCCCCAGCACATGGGATTCTAGGATCTGGCCTATCAAGGAAGCCAGAAGCCTCAATGAGATTTCTACGGAAACATTGTTGGGCAAGCTCAAATCCTATGAGCAGCTCATCAAATCCAGGGAAGCTGAACAGTCCACTTAATATCCAGCAATAAAGAGAGAAAAGAACATAGCTTTCAAAGTAGCTGAAGAAGAAGAAAAAACTCCAAGAGATGAGGAGTTCATGAACCTTCTAGCCAAAAGGTTCTACAAAATGGCCAAGAAGGATTTCAGAAAAAAGGACTCCAGATCAAGGAAAAAGCCAAGGTATGACAAGTCAAATTCTAAAGATATTGTCTGTTATGGCTGCAGGAAACCTGGCCACATTCTGCCAGATTGCCCAGAAAATCAGAAGAAGGAAAAGAGAACTGAAAAAGAGGAAAGTGGACACTCCAGCAAGTCTTCCTCCCACAAGCACAAAAAGAAGGGAAGAGGATTTATAGCAGAAACTTGGAGTGACACTGAATCAGATCAGTCATCCAGCTCTTCAGATAATGAAGAAGAATCAAAGGAGAATGATCAGTGCCTGATGGCAATTTATGACTCAAGCAGTGAGTCAGCAGATGCTTCTTCATCCAGTGATGATGAAGATAATGAAGAAGAGAATAACTTCTGCATGATGGCAATCAATGCCTCAGCCAACAATTCTGATGAAGAAAAATCAGAATCAGAAGCAGAAGATGATGCAGATCAGGTAATATCTAATTTTGATTTTACTTCAGTTGAATTCAAAGATGAATTCAAGGTTCTTTGCTTAGACTTGCTAAAATCTGAGAAAGAAATAATCTCACTCAGACATAAGCTAGCTAAAATGAATCAAATAAGTGAAGAGAATGTAAATCTTAAGAAAGATTTGGCTGCCTCTAGAGAACAAATTATTCTCATTGAGAATAAACTTTCTGAGGCTAAGAAGTTTGAAGAATCCCTAAATGGGAGAAGCATCAAACTGATGGATATTACAAGCACAGTAAATGCTAGACTTAATAGCAAACTAAGCTTGGGTGCTTCATCAAGTGAGCCACCTCTAATTAAGAAGAACATACTCTCTACACTTATAAAATTCATCTCTGCTAAGAGCAAAGAGGTTGTAGATATAAATAAAAACATTTCAAGTAAGACTGTTGAGAATAGCAAAATTCAGCAGAATTTGTCGAACGGAGATCGACGAAATGTATCCACTTCGTCGAATGGAGCTCGACGAACTCTGAAGACTGATTTTCAATATAGTCATTATATGAACGGCGCTCGATGAAATTTCATTCAATCGTCGAATGACGCAGTTGGGTATATTGCCCTCAATATTATCTTGATTTGAAGAGGCATCACTCTCAATGCTAAGGACATATTGTATTTAACAAAGCTATACTTGTGTAGGATATACAGGCACAGGTGACTCAAAAGGAAGGGCCAAACATGGCCTTAGATAAGAAGAAATCATCTATAAGAAGATGAAGATCTGTCTCAACAGAACCGCTGAGACAAAGGGTCAGAACCGCTAAGTTGAGGAGCCGTCTCAGCGGATCCACTGAGAAGGAGACTGGAGCAACCGCTGAGAATGGGACTGAAGCTGCCGCTGAGACTGGAAGCTGTCTCAGCCCAACCGCTGAGACAGATCCAAATATGCTGACAGGATCTGCTTTTGGCGCAACCGACAATAGAAAGGGAAAAGCAACTCCAATCTGCCCCATACTGTGTCAGGAGGATCGATATAGCCGTTGAAGCCTTCTGAAGGTATAAAAGAAGAAGCTAGGGCACAACAACTAGTACTATTCCATTGAAAAGCTTTTGCTGCACGCCGCAATCGAGCATTCACGTTTCAACCAGTTGAAGGTGTTCTCTGAAGCTGAAGTTAATCTTCTAAGGGAGATTAGTTGCCCTTCCTGTACCAACTCAAGAAAAGCAAGTTGATCTTCTGCTTTGCTGAAGGAGAATATCAAGGTGATACAAATCTGAAGCTGCTTTCTTTCAGATC
The DNA here is from genome assembly GCA_033032865.1 of Dactylorhiza incarnata. NCBI lineage: Eukaryota > Viridiplantae > Streptophyta > Magnoliopsida > Asparagales > Orchidaceae > Dactylorhiza > Dactylorhiza incarnata. The sequence goes on along the minus strand of JAWHQI010000288.1, from coordinate 786,539 downwards.
TGAAGAAAGGATTCAGAAGACCTAAGAGTAAATCTTTTGTCTTCTATATTTAGTTCAAACTCTATTATATCATTGTAAGGCATTGTTGCCTGAGTGAAAGGTTGTTGAGCATGTGTGTAAAGCTGTGTTGACAGCTTGAGTGGTAGGACTTCTTGATAGGTCTGAGGTAGGAAATCTGTGTGATTTCTGAGTTGTAGGAGTTACATAACTCTGAGGTGTAGGGCTGCTGAGCCTGAGTGTAGGGCTGCTGTGCCTGAGGTGTAGGGCTGCTGAGCCTGAGTGTAGGGATGCTGTGCCTGAGGTAGGATCACTCTTGATCTAAGAAGTTCTGAGGAACTTGTGGTGTAAGCTCAAGGAGATGAGATTGGAGTTTGTGGCCTTGTCTAACTCATTGTTAGAAAGGTGAAGGGGGAAAGAGGACTACTCAAGACACCCTGTCTTGAGGAACCTCTATGCATCCTTGTGTGCTTTCTGTGATTGAGTTTTCTGCATCTAGATATATTAGGATTATATAATGAAAATAAGTAAAACCTATTCACCCCCCCCCCCCCCCCCTCTAGGTAATATTGACTACACCTATATAAACTATCAAGTGGTATCAGAGGCAGGTTGATCAAAAGGACTTAACAGTCTGATCAGATCCTATAAAGGAGTAGTCAAATCTGAAATCAAATGGCCAACAGTGGAATGAAGAAGGAGTTGGGGTCAATGAAGTTGCCATATGCTCCAAAGAAAACTTTGGTATATGGAAGCAAAGGGTAAGGCTATTCATGGAAGCCTCAGACCCAAGGATCTTTTTGACTGTCAAAAATGGTCCTTATACCTTTGAGAAAGTCTCCACTATTGACCCTACTAGAAAAGTACTTAAGGTATTTTCTGAGCTGACCAATGATGAGATAGCATTGTACACTATGGACAAGAGAGCCCAAAACATAATAGTGAATGTCATTGATGACACTACATTTCAGAACTTGGTAAACTGCCAAATTGCCAAGGAAACGTGGGACACATTGATTGTTTATATGGAGGGAACAACTGAAGTGAGGGATGATAGAAAGTCACTCCTCAATCAGGAGTATGAAGCCTTCAGACAGCTGAGCCAGGAGAATATCTCCATATGCTATGAAAGGTTCTTTAGGATTGTAAATGAACTAAGAACCTATGGAAGGGTGTTCACAGATTATGAACTCAATGACAAGTTCCTTAGATCTCTAACTAGAGATTGGGACACTAGAATATGTGCAATCAGGGAAGGGGCAAGACTTAGAGAAACCCCTACCCATACACTGTTTGGGAAACTGCTCTCATATGAGATGCAGCTTTCTGCAAGAAAGGAGGAGGATACTTCCTCCAGGGCTCACACAAGGGAGAGATCTGTTGCTCTCAAATCTGAAAGCTCTAAGAAGAACAAGGGTAGAGTGTAGTCACCTCCAAGAAAGGCTGCTGAATTTGAGAATTCTGAGAGCTGCAACTCAGACTGCTCCTCTTCTGATGAGGAGTTTGCTGCCTTCACAAGGCAGTTCAAGAAGATGATCAAGAGGAAACAATGGAAGAACAAACCTTCCTCCTCTTCTCATCCCAAGAAGGATCATTACAGATCTGAGAAGCAACATCCCAAAGGGGACAGGTATGACTCTAAATCTAGAAAACATGTTTCAACTAACATAATTTGCTATTGCTGTAGTAAGCCTGGACATGTCATTGCTGACTGTCCAGTCAAGAGAAAGGAAAGAGGTGACAAGAAGCCTCATCACCAGAAGGAGAGGAAGGGAGAAAAATCATTCCTAGCTAAGAAAAGCAAGAGCTGGAGTGAGTCTGAATCTTCATCTTCAGATTCAGATGGTGAGGAGGAAGCCTACTTAGGGCTGTTTGCTGATCAGGAGGAAGAAGACTATCCTGCTACCAGGATAGGAATCAGGGCCCCTCTATCACATTCAGATAGTGATGTATAGGAGGATGAGGTCACTCTTGATGACCTTGGGATGATGGCTATAACTGAAGATGAGGACAGCCACAACAATTCAGAACATGAGCAGGTATTGATACACTGCATTTCTTCTTCTTCTGAGTATGAAACAGGTCCAGAATCTGAATCTCCTCCATCCAAAGTTGAAGGTCAATCAGATTCTGAGGAGGATGTCAATCAATTGATTGATAAGTATGGTGCACTCCTGGAAGCTCTGAAAAAGAGCAAAATGCTAGCCCAAGAAATTACTTCCCTGAAGCAATCAAAATCTGAGTGCATTGAGCATGCTACCCAGCTAGCTCTAATGAGCAAGGAGATTGGCAAGCTAAGGGGAATGTCAATCATCCATGTGGTAACCATAAGCCACAAGAACAAGATCATTAAGGATCTTGAAGAAAAGCTCCTCATGGAGAAGATGCTAGTGGCTAAGTTCTCCAAGCCCAAGACAGTGCTGCCTATTATTGACACCTTCAAACCTCATGACAAGAGAGGTATTGGTTTTAACAAGGAAGCATCTACTAGCAACACTAAGGGAAAGGTCAAGGACTCAAAAGAATCTAAGACCTACTTTGTGAAAGTCTTAATGCCCTCAAACAAGTATGACCAAGAAAGTGTTCATGGTCACTTATTAAATGGAAGATCCAATAACTTGAGCAAGAATGCTCACAGCTATGGAAATAGAAAGGAGTTAGGCTTGAGTGCCTTCAAGGCTCTGCATGAGGAAATTCAAATGGCCCATCATGGACCTTTTGTTTTTGGAACCTCAGCCCCTTCACTCAAGATAAAAAAGGCTGTCAATTCTAAACATTGTTCAGCAAAGTCCATGGTTGTTGACTGTCCTGTAACCAAGCCAAAAAGCCCAATCTCTGCTCCCATACACACATGTTTAGCTGCCAAGCTAGAGGGTGTTGATGTCAAGCAAAAACTGGCTGCCTTGACTGATTATAGGAAGGTAAAAAGCGATGCCTTTACTGATAAGACTAAGAAAACAGCAGCTGTATCCTATGCTGAACAGAAACAGGAAGCTTCATCTTCTAGGACTGTTCAGAAGAGGAGATATAATATATATGAGTGTTGGTGCTGTGGAAAAGTAGGACACTTTGCAATTTATTGTTGGCACAACCCCAATGTGCCAAAGGCAAGGATTGAACCTCAAGCCAAACCAGCCCTTTCTAGGAATATTCCCTATGGTGTTAACATGAACCTAGGACCCAAAATCAGTTGGGATCCTAAGGTACATTAAACTCTATGTTGCAGGTTAGTTCAAGTACCAGTCTCAACCAAATATGGTACTTGGACAGTGGGTGCTCAAGGCATATGACAGGAACTAAGGATCTTCTAAAGGATTACCATCCAGTGAAGAATGGACCCAATGTTATCTTTGGTGGATCTGAAAAGGGAGTCACCAAAGGATATGGTATGATTTCAAATGGCATAGTCTCAATCACAAGGGTAGCTTATGTTGAAGGGTTGCAACACAACCTTGTAAGCATAAGCCAACTATGTGACTTAGGCTATGTCATTGAATTCCACAATGACAAGTGCTTGATCAAAAAGTCTAATAACTTGGAGACCATTCTCTCAGGCACTAGGAGTGGAAATGTTTATTGCTTAGACTTCATTTGCAATTATTCTATCTCTTATGTGTGTCTTGTAGCTAATGAAAGTGAGTCTCTTTGTGTCTAATGGCACAAGAGACTTGCCCACATTAACTATAAGACAATGTATAGATTATTTTCTAAAAACCTTGTTAGAAATAGTCCTAAACTAAAATGTGTTAAAAGTGATCCCTGTCATGCTTGCCAAATGGGTAAGCAAACTAGGACCACCTTTAAAAGTATTGGATCCAAGGATACGGAAAGGTGTTTATACCTATTGCACATGGATTTGTTTGGTCTTTTGCCAATTCAGAGCCTAGGTGGGAAATTGTATACCTTGGTAATTGTAGATGATCATTCAAAGTATACATGGGTATTCTTCCTTAAGAAGAAGTCAGATACCTTACATGTCTTTATAAATTATGTCAAGGCTATTCAGAATGATCTACTATGTACTGTGGTCAGGACTAGAACTGACCATGGCACAGAATTTCAATTTGAAGCCATGACAAAATTTTGTCAAGAATTTGGTATCACCCAAGAGTTCTCCTCCCCAAGGACTCCACAGCAAAATGGTGTGGCTGAGAGGAGGAATAGGACCTTGATAGAAGCTGGGAGAACATTGCTTAGTGACTCATCACTCCCAGAATACTTCTGGGCTGAGGCAGTCAATACAACCTGTCATGTTCTCAATAGAGCCTCCATCAATAAGGTCCTTGGGAAAACCCCTTATGAGATTCTGAAAGGCAAACAACCTACAATTTCTTACTTTACAATCTTTGGTTGCAAATGCTACATTCTAAATAATGGAAAGTCTCAATTAACAAAGTTTGCAGAAAAATGCAATGTGGGAGTTCTTGTTGGGTATAGCTCATATAGTAGAGCTTATAGAGTTTATAACAAGAAAACCCATGTTGTAGAAGAATCTATGCATATTGTGTTTGATGAGACCAACCTTCTCTACAAAGAATGGTCTAGCTTTTCTATTTTGACAGGAAATGAAGAAGGGATGCATGAGCTGACTGTCCAAGACAAGCCCAGCAGCAGCAAAACACAAACAGCTGCTGCAATTCCTGAAGAAGTTGATGTACAAGATGGTGAAGTCGCAGCTGAACCAGTGGAACAAACACAGCCACCAGAGGACCCTCTTCCTGCTGCTGCAAGGCACCTGAGAGATCATCCAAGAGATCTAATAATTGGAGATCATACCCAAGGCATATTGACAAGAAGCAGAGCTCATAATGAAGCACTATTCTTGAGCTTCCTTTATCAGATGGAGCCCAAGAAGTTTGAAGAGGCCAATTAAGACACCTTCTGGATTGAAGCCATGCAAGAAGAGCTCCTACAATTCAAGAGATGCAAAGTATGGAAGTTGGTGCCAAGACCTCAGGGACACAATGTGATTGGCACCAAATGGGTATACTGGAACAAGCTTGATGAGAATGGTACAATCATCAAGAACAAGGCCAGATTAGTAGCCAAAGGATACAGGCAAGAGGAAGGTATAGACTTTGATCAAACCTTTGCACCAGTTGCAAGGTTGGAAGCAATTAGGCTATTCCTTGCCTATGCTGCCCACAAGGGGTTCAAAGTCTACCAAATGGATGTCAAATCAGCCTTCCACAATGGAGACTTGAAGGAAGAGGTATATGTTGAACAGCCTTCAGGTTTTGTGCATCCAACCCTAACTTCTCATGTTTACCTTCATAGGAAAGCATTATATGGTCTCAAGCAAGCTCCAAGAGCTTGGTATGAGACTTTGTCCAACTTTCTTCTCAAGAACAAGTTCATGAGGGGAAAGATTGATAGCACATTGTTTCTTAGGGAAACAAGGGGCAAGTGTCTCTTAGTCCAAATTTATGTTGATGACATTATCTTTGGGTCTACTGATGACAACCTCTGCAAGAGATTTGCCAATCTAATGCAGGGGGAGTTTGAAATGAGCAGTATGGGTGAGCTCAAATATTTCCTTGGGCTCCAAGTAAAACAGTCTGATGATGGAATTTTCATCTTCCAGACCAAGTACACTAAGGATCTCATCAAGAAATTTAGGATGGAATCAGCCTCCACCATGAGAACACCCATGGGGTCTAATGTGTCATTAGACAAGGATGAAAAGGGAAAGGCCTTTGATGAGTCCATGTATAGATGTATCATTGGATCCCTATTGTACTTGACTGCTAGTAGGCCAGACATTATGTATTCTACATGTGTTTGTGCTAGGTATCAAGCCTGTCCTAAGGAATCTCACTACACCTCTATGAAGAGGATTTTGAGATATCTTAAGGGCAGCTTGCATCTTGGCCTGTGGTACCCTAAGAACAATGACTTTGAACTAACAGGCTTTTCAGATGCAGATTTTACAGGTTGCAAAGAAGACAGGAAGAGTACAAGTGGTACTTGTCAATTCCTAGGGAGAAGATTGATATCTTGGAGCAGCAAGAAACAAACCAGTGTGGCAATATCCATAGCTGAGTCTGAATACATTGTTGCAGGTAGCTGTTGTGCACAACTCCTTTGGACACATCATCAGTTGGAGGATTACAACCTCAAGGTAAGGGAATCTCCTTTGTATTGTGATTCATCCAGTGCAATCTCTATTGCTAAAAATCCTGTCTCTCATAGCAGGACTATGCATATAGAGATTAGATATCATTTTATTAGAGAACATGTAGAATGTAAAGATATCTGTCTTGAATTTGTCCCCACTGACAAACAAGTAGTTGATATCTTTACAAAGCCATTGGATGAATCTAAATTCAATGCTTTCAAAATTGATCTTGGCATGCTTAGTATAGAATAGTCCTAAATGTATGAGTAGTAGCTGTCACTGTTGTTGATTATGAATGGTGAATTATCAAACTTTATATTATTGTACACTACAACTTAGTGACATGACTAGGACACATCTTCAGCCAAAATATCTACATTAGGTCTAAACCCTATGATCAGCTAAACTGCAGGAGTATGTTCAGTTGAATCAGCTGAGAAAAATCCCAGCTGAACCGTTGAGACGAGCAAACTGTCCCAGCGGTTGACAGTTCACTGTCCCAGCTGAACCGCTGAGACAAGCAAAATGTCCTAGCGGTTGACAGTTCACTATCCCAGCGGCCTAGGTCTCCGTCTCAGCTGAACCGCTAAGACGGGGTATGTTCAATATGAAATCTGATAATTAACCCAAAACTCTGTAACACAATAAGGTAATTAAGTCTAAAAGCCTAGGGTTAATAAAAACGAAACTGAAATTCTATAAATAGATACACTGTAACTTAAAACACACCACAAAGCCAAACCCATAGCCGCCGAGACTATTCATCTTCTCTCCCGTCTCAGCGCCTCGATTTTCTGCTTCCATGGCGACAAAAAGCTCAAAAGATCTCCTGGAGGGCTATGAAATTGTCAGAGATGGATTCTCTCATGCCTCAGAAGAAATAAGACACGTGATTCATCTAATGGAAGCTCAAGGTCTGGAGCATATGCTGTCTGAACCCTGCTGCTGTTGAAACCGATATCTCGGCTTCTGTGGAGTTCGGGGCCCTCAGCAAGCTGAGGGGCGACCAACCCTTACTCCCCCCAAGGGAGAGCTCTAGGTTGAAGGTTGAGGAACTATGGACTGGACCAAGGGCTTAGTGAGGAGGTCCCGCCACATACCCGGATGTCCCCTTGGAACTTCCCCTCCCAAGCCACTACTAAGCTTGGACACCACTGGAGCCTCTCCTCACCCCCTAGAGAGACTTGGGGAGGGAGAGAGAGAAGGAGAGAGCTAGCCTAGGATGAGAGATCTCTCCAAATGGTGCCCCCTTGGTCCTATTTATAGGATTTCTGGATTTGGGCTGCAAATAGCCAAAACCTGGTCTGCCAGATTACCAAAATGCCCATGAACTGGGCTGCAGATAGCCAAATCCCGCTGTTCTGAGGCGCTAAACGTAGACCGACACCTCCCCCCGAAACTGGGCGAGAGGGGTACCTCGCGGGGCTCGGCGAGCCCCATTGCTGGGGTGGGGCGAGACCAAGGGTCTCCCCCTGCTGGGGTTCGGGGCGAGAGGGAGGGTCGGCCCCCTCCTCCACTCGCCCCTACTAGGGCTGGAGGCGAGAGGGAGGGTCGGCCCCCTCCTCCACTCGCCCCTACTAGGGCTGGGGGCGAGAGGGAGGGTCAGCCCCCTCCTCCACTCGCCCCTACTAGGGTTGGGGGCGAGAGGGAGGGTCAGCCCCCTCCTCCACTCACCCCTACTAGGGCTGGGGGCGAGAGGGAGGATCGGCCCCCTACTCCACTCGCCCCTATTAGGGCTGGGGGCGAGAGGGAGGGTCGGCCCCCTCCTCCACTCGCCCCTACTAGGGTTGGGGGTGAGAGAGAGGGTCGGCCCCCTCCTCAACTCGCCCCTACTAAGGCTGGGCGAGGGCGAGAGGGGGCACCAGCCCCTCCTCCTCTCGCCTCCTTGCTGGGCGAGGGCGAGAGGGGGGCACCCGACCCTCCTCCTCTAGCCCCCTTGCTGGGCGAGGGCGAGAGGGGGGCACCCGCCCATCCTCCTCTCGCCCCCTTGCTGGGCGAGGGCAAGAGGGGGGCACCCGCACCTCCTCCTCTCGCCCCCTTGCTAGGCGAGGGGGAGAGGGGGGAACCCGCCCCTCCTCCTCTCGCCCCCATGCTGGGCGAGGGCGAGAGGGGGGCACCCGCCCCTCCTCCTCTCGCCCACTCTCTTGCCTCTTACTCCAGCTGGGCGAGCGGGAGGTTTCCGCCTCTATCGCTCTCCCTCCTTCCTCTCTGTCTTGGATCATACTACAAACGAGGCCCTGATGAACTCTGGGGTCCCGGCAACCTACTCGGCGAATACAGGGTTGTACACAATCCCCGCTCTTTTCGAGCGGCGTACACGCTCGGAAAGAAATGTCCAACCCTGTATATTCGACGAGTGTCGCTGGAAATCCGATTAATGGTGCTACCTTGGGGGAAAACACTTAGCCTTCCCGAGAGGTCCTCCAACCTCGCCGGCTAACGAGAGCCCGGCTAGCGAGACCACCTTGGGAGAAAAATACTTAAGTCTCCCTGGGAGGTATACCCGGCCTACCGGCTAGTTTGAGCCCGGTCAGCGGAACCATCCAAGGGGAACATCACTTACCCTCCCTAGGAGGTCAACCTGGCCTGCCGTCTAGTGAGAGCCCGGTCAGCGGAACCATCCAAGGGGAACATCACTTACCCTCCCTAGGAGGTCAACCTGGCCTGCCGGTTAGTGAGAGCCCGGTCAGCGGAACCATCCAAGGGGAACATCACTTACCCTCCCTAGGAGGTCAACCAGGCCTGCCGTCTAGTGAGAGCCCGGTCAGCGGAACCATCCAAGGGGAACATCACTTACCCTCCCTAGGAGGTCAATCTGGCCTGCCGTCTAGTGAGAGCCCGGTCAGCGGAACCATCCAAGGGGAACATCACTTACCCTCCCTAGGAGGTCAACCTGGCCTGCCGTCTAGTGAGAGTCCATTCAGCGGAACTATCCAAGGGGAACATCACTTACCCTCCCTAGGAGGTCAACCTGGCCTGCCGTCTAGTGAGAGCGCGGTCAGCGGAACGATCCAAGGGGAACATCACTTACCCTCCCTAGGAGGTCAACCTGGCCTGCCGTCTAGTGAGAGCCCGGTCAGCGGAACCATCCAATGGGAACCTCACTTACCCTCCCTAGGAGGTCAACCTAGCCTGCCGTCTGGTGAGAGCCCGGTCAGCGGAACCATCTAAGTGGAACATCACTTACCCTCCCTAGGAGGTCAACCTGATCTGCCGTCTAGTGAGAGCCCGGTCAGCGGAACCATCCAAGGGGAACATCACTTACCCTCCCTAGGAGGTCAACCTGGCCTGCCATCTAGTGAGAGCCCGGTCAGCGGAACCATCCAAGGGGAACATCACTTACCCTCCCTAGGAGGTCAACCTGGCCTGCCGTCTAGTGAGAGCCCGGTCAGCGGAACCATCCAAGGGGAACATCACTTACCCTCCCTTGGAGGTCAACCTGGCCTGCCGTCTAGTGAGAGCCCGGTCAGCGGAACCATCCAAGGGGAACATCACTTACCCTCCCTAGGAGGTCAACCTGGCCTACCGTCTAGTGAGAGCCCAGTCAGCGGAACCATCCAAGGGGAACATCACTTACCCTCCCTAGGAGGTCAACCTGGCCTGCCGTCTAGTGAGAGCCCAGTCAGCGGAACCATCCAAGGGGAACATCACTTACCCCCCCCCCCTAGGAGGTCAACCTGGCATGCCGTCTAGTGAGAGACCGGTCAGCGGAACCATCCAAGGAGAACATCACTTACCCTCCCTAGGAGGTCAACCTGGCCTGCCGTCTAGTGAGAGCCCGGTCAGCGGAACCATCCAAGGGGAACATCACTTACCCTCCCTAGGAGGTCAACCTGGCCTACCGTCTAGTGAGAGCCCGGTCAGTGGAACCATCCAAGGGGAACATCACTTACCCTCCCTAGGAGGTCAACCTGGCCTGCCGTCTAGTGAGAGCCCGGTCAGCGGAACCATCCAAGCGGAAAAATACTTTGAAAAACTTTCATTACATTAGTCATTCGGTTACATGCAAGGAAAACTAAGTATGGAAACACACCATCATACTACATGGACTCAAAGAAAAAACTACGCATGGAGACCGGGACTCGGGCTTCTACTCCCAGGCATGATCCTCCTCGACCTCCTCTAGTTGTTGACATTGCAGCTTCGGGCCCCTTGCCTCCTTCATTTCCAAGAACTCGGGGCAGGTGGATGTCGCGTGACCCTCCTCGTCGTGGAAGTCACAGTAAGGTGACTCCGCCCGGATGCCCCCTCTTCCTCCCCTACGATTTCTTCTTCTTCTGTGGCCGATCACCATGGCTCGCTGGGGTGGTGGAGAGGTTGCTTTCGGTTCCTGCCTCCATCCTGGGAGGTCGGCCCCCTCTTCCTGAAAGCTGTCCTCCTCTTGGTCGAACTTCCTCTTGGGAGCCTCTACCTTCCTCCCATGCTTCCTTGCCTCGGGCTCACTCAGCTTGGCCAGCCTTCTTGTGAACTCCGGGTTGGCCTCCTCACTTTCAACTTCTTCTGCCACCCTTTCCATCGACTCCTCAAAGGACAAAGGAACTCTTCTCTTGAGGTCCATCTTGAAGAAGCCCTCCCGCAGCCCCACCGTGAAGGCGAGCTTGAGGGTGTACCCGGGCACTTCTTGGACGAGGAGAACCTCCTCCCTGGACCGTTCCAGATAGTGAGCCAGCGACTCTTCTGGCTCTTGCTTGATCTTGAAAAGTGCTTCGGCATCTTTCTTCCTCTTCCTTGACTTCGAGAAGCGTAGCAGGAAGCCTCGACGCAAGTCTTCAAAGGCAAAGATGGATCCCGTAGGGAGCTGGTGGAACCAATCTCTAGCCTTCTCCTTCAGAGTTGTCGCGAAGAGTCGACATTTGAAAGCGTCCGACATGGGCATGATGGAGACCATGTCTTCAAACCACTGCAGGTGTAAGACGGGGTCATCCTTGCCGAAGTAGTGAGACATCTTCGCCCCCTTGAACCCCTCCGGAATCGGGGCCGAGAGGATCAGCTCACAAAAGGGACCTCCCGTGCTCGCCCCTTTTTGAGGCTGGGCGAGTGGGGGCCTGGCGCCTCCCCACTCGCCCCTTGGGGCTGGGCGAGTGGGGGCCTAGCGCTCCCCACTCGCCCCCTGGGGGCTGGGCGAGTGGGGGCCTGGTGATGCGCAAATACTGCACACTGCTATAGGCGGTAGCGAGACTGCGATCTGAACGGCAGTGTACCGATCGTTCAAGTAATATAAAACGAGGAGTAATCCCCGAGTATCGAATCTCGGAAGGAACACAGTAAGGTGGAGTTAACGTTCGAGGAAGGACTTGAGATTGAAGTCCTTTAGGTCGGATGGAATGCGGGAGAGTTGGGTTGGCTTTTGGAAAATAAAAGAAAACAACTACAACTACTCCTATGCAATGCCGCTATGCAATGCTTCGCTTGGCGGGATGGATACTAGGCAGGCCTTGAGCGCGCTGCGTCGCAAGGGCGGATGGACGAGTAGGAAAGCGGAATCGAACCGTGCAGGCCTTGAGCGCACTGCTTCGTTAGGCGAATGGATTACACGGGCCGCTATGCCACGCTTCGCTAGGCGGATGGAAGAGTAGGCAAGCGGATGGAATGGTTCGCACCGGCGGAGTCGGAATGGATTACACGGGCCGCTATGCCACGCTTCGCTAGGCGGATGGAAGAGTAGGCATACGGATGAGGGTCGCAAGCACCTCGTCGAAAAGCACGCCACTAGCAATTGCTAGTGCGGCACACGAACGTGACTGCAGGATGGAGGATGGAATGGGGCGCTCCTCACTTGCATAAACCACTCATATCAATTTTACATTAATGAAATACAAAAATAACATAATGAGGTTTAAGCAAACATTATTCATACACCCAAACTATAAAGGAAAACGATACTACAATATAAAGGGGGTTTAGATTACAACCAAAGCACGGAGACTCATCGGAGGTTCACGGCCGGAATCTAGGGTTGTCAATCCTTGTCCGGACTCGGGCTCCAACTGTCGTCCAGGGTCCGGAAGAGCTGTCACCTTCTTCTATTATACCCGTCTTCTCCGTCAATCTTCTCTGGCCACGATCTCACCGGAGAACTTCATATATGCAGCAGGAAATCCCTTGAAATAGAGCTTTGGAGGTGCACGATCAATGGAGGAGGCCTAGAGGATGCTCCGGCTTGAGATTTGCAAGAGAATGGCGGCCGGAGATCCTCCCGAAGGTGGGCGGTGATGGAGAGGCGAGATGGGCACAAAGGAGCGGGAAAACGATGCTGGAAAATGATCCCCCCTGACCTAAAATCGCGCACGTCTATTTATAGGCGGAGCAGAAATTAACAGTGCGCACTGTCAGGCGAACGACCAGTGGTCGTGCGCGAAGAAATGCCTCTTATCGTGCGCTAAGAACCTGCAGTATAGTCTGGACTGCAAAAATAGCGCACGGTCAGTGGCGCACGACCAGTGGTCGTGCGCGAAGAAGGCGAGTGATCGTGCGCAGACGCTCTGTCTGGTAAGGGGAATTATCGCACGACCAGTGGTCGTGCGCCTGGTCGTGCGCGAAGGAAAACGCACGACCAGTGGCTTTTTCGACCGAAAATTCCCCAGAACCAATCCCGAGTGTCGCACAACCCCTGAGCCTGCATAAAATCAACCAGGATCACTGAAATACCAAGAATCACACCAAATTGGGCTCAAATGTGCACTACAAGTGAGAATTGTGAATAAATGAAATATAAGAATTAATACACAAAAAGTGAAGTGCAAGTGCGTGAAAACTAGCCCAGATGAGTCCATAAAAGTGTATATAATTTGGACTCATCACACCCCCAGACTTAACTGTTTGCGCGTCCCGAGCAAACAAATTTGGCGGACTATGAAAATGGTAGTTAGCGTAGAGAATTGCAAAGAAAGAGTACGATGCGAAGTAACATACCCATGCAAATAGAAATTCAGCAAAAGAAGATTCTAACTATGCTTACTAAATTACAATAGTGTCAATGCGTAAAATAGAGATTTATTAGTACTCAGATGGTGAATCATGAAGAATTTGCGCGGTCGTGCCCGGTGTGAAAGTAAACAAGCCACTCAGGAGGGTGTTGCTAAAGACCGGAATTCAGGGATAACTCCGCTGAAATCCATCAACGACGAGAACCATAAGCTTGCCCGGTTACACTCTCTCCACGGCGCTAGCAAACTCAAAAGTTAAATCAGTAGGACTTTCAGGTTATAACGGGGCTTGGGTTACGGTATGATATTCAATGATAAACATGATGGCTACGCAACCCGAATGAATTAAAAGACCAAGCTGCACCTGAACAAGTCCAAGAAAAATGCTAGTGTAACACACCCCCAGACTTAGCATGAAAACTGGGTGTGCACACAGCCTACTCCGAACAAACACCAATCGAATTTTTTTTCTATTACGCCCGAGGGGATTTCTTTTCATTTCAGAATTTTTTTTCCAGATTTTTACTTCTAACTTCATTTTTTTCAATTATTTTATCCCCCAATTGGTTTACAAAGGTGTGTTCAGCACACAATATAATAATTTTTTTTCACATCACAAAAATTTCATACATCACACCCAAATAAGAAACATAATTTCAGTTAACTCACTACTTGGTTGCGATAATAGGATAAGCTTCAGGTTTTGGTGATTGGAAGAAGAGCTGAAACAAAGGAGGGGTAGGCACAAATTTGGCTTGCAAGGGTAAGCGAATGGGTCATGGAAATCAAAGCTCAAACTAGCCAACTAGATGGCCTACGTCACGCTCAACTTATTGAGTCGCTCTCACCCATGCTTCGAGAGTCGCTTGGGGCAAGTTCTTAGTCCACGAGAAAGGTAAACCTTCCTTCCGACTCGAGCAACACACAACTAGTGCTTGCTTACACACAACACCGTGCTACCGCAAATTTCATTCACATTCACCAAATGAGTATAATAAATCAAAAAGTACGCAAAAACACTAATTGTAAATTAAATGCATAGAGATAATCTAATTTTACTCAGATTTCTATGGGAGCATGTGGATGCGACTAGAACACTACAAGAGTCAACATCGCACTCTGATTTGCAATTCCTCAGCTAACATCCTATTTCACAATCCAAGCCAAGATAGCGTGTACGGAAACACACAAACAAGTGAGTGCGCGCTCATGTGGGTGAAATGGTGTACGATGCATGAGAATAAAATTACTACAGATATAAAATAAAATAACTTCCAGCATGCAATGCAACATGTGCGTGCACAGTGGGTAACAACCGGCTCTCCCCCAGACTTGGTCTACACGTTCTAACACAGGAAATAAGAGCTAGAGGAAGAGATGTTACCCAATGCTCAGAATTGAGCATACCAGAAGATTTGGGGTTAAATTTTGTAAATTTAGCTCCAAGAGTCCTCCACCAAGGAAATTGCCACACACCTGCAGGCAAAAGGCTCCAAGCAAAAATATATAAAACTAAACTATTAGCGGGTTAGAAAAAAAATAAAAGCAACAAAAACTTGGGTTGTCTCCCAGCAGCGCTTTTGTTTACCGTCCTTAAGCTAGACTTAATACCTGTATTAAGCAGTTTTAATAAGATTGTCTAAGCATAAAGCGAAAGCTAATAAATCCTAATTATTACATGCCAAAAGGATCAACTATAAGTTGATTTAAAATAGTAACTAAAAATAAAAGAGATGGGTCCGAAGACCCAACAGCAGCAGTCAAGAGGATCATGAGCTTTCCATCTCCATATTTCGTCTTTCTTCATCCTCTTCCTCTCCTCCAACCTGCGGTCATGGATGAAGTAACGCTTTCCTCCCTGCACCCAGTCTTTCAAGGAAAAAGCAGGCAATGATAATGAAGTGGAATAGACGATTGAATTCATCATTGCCAATTGCTTTCCCTGCCAAGACTGCCTCTCAAAATTACCCAAGAATGGGTCTATAAATTCAAGCATCTGTAGAGGGATAAATGAAATATCAGACATTAAAGCAGGCGGTGAAGCAGGAAGGATGAACTTATCAATATCAGCATTAAAAGAAGGTTGATTAGGAAATAAAATGGACGAAGAACTAAAAGAATCAAACAAAGGAGGAGTGATCCCAGTTTCACTCCTGGCAGGATCCAAGGATAGATCACTATCATCATCGTAAGTATCATAGCGAGGGGAAACCAAGAACTCAAGGGCCTCAGTGGTGAGTTGGACCTCCTCGTCCCATGAGGAAGTGTAAACCTCCTCATCAAAGAGAGTATCCTCCTCATCCCACCAAGGTGCATCATCGTGATCAAAGTATTCATTCTCCCCTTCAGGGAAAATGACATCCTCATCCCACTTTGGGGCACCCCCCGAGTCAGAAGCATCACCCCACTCCTTCACTTCGATAGGATCATAAAAAATTTGTGTAGAAAAATCATGCAAAGAGACTGGAGGAACAAAAAGATTTGGTTCCTCCGCAAAAAGAACCGCTAACGCCTCCCCAATGGAAAGAATACTTTCCTCATCATACTCAGGTGCTTCTAGGAGCTCCCATTCCTCTCCTTGTTGGCTAACAGATGAGTGATCATCATCACTAGGAGTGAAGCCATACACAGGGAGTGAGGAGTCCATGCACGAGACAAGCTCAAGGGTAGAGGGCACAATTGCCTCCATGGGTAAAAAATGAGCGATAGGGACAATTTTTTCATGAGTGGAGGAGCAGCGGTCAGGATTGAAAAGACTTGGACAGTCCTTCAATTCATGACCCTCTCCTCGACACAACAGGAAAACAAAGTTCCTACACTGCCTAGCATTTAACTCATTCATTTGGTCTATATAATAGACCATCTTGTCGTAAGTGCTAGGAGAAATGTCCCATGATGACATATTTGACAATTAAAGCAGATATAACGAGATTGAAATTCTTTGCAAGAAAATTTACACAAACTAATAAAACTTCTTGGATTAGACTTGCCTAAAACTTTAAAATAAGAGGGAAAGAAATAATAACAAGCAGTAAATAAGTAAAAAGCAAACAAACAAAAATAATAAGGCGGCTATACACACTGGAAGAAACTTCTCTCTCTCAGCTCTGCCTCTCAAGAAAACTCACACGTCTGTGTTCCCCGGCAACGGCGCCAAAAACTTGATGCGCAAATCCTGCACACCGCTATAGGCGGTAGCGAGACTGCGATCCGAACAGCAGTGTACCGATCGTTCAAGTAATATAAAATGAGGAGTAATCCCCGAGTATCGAATCTCGGAAGGAACACAGTAAGGTGGAGTTAACGTTCGAGGAAGGACTTGAGATTGAATTCCTTTAGGTCGGAGGGAATGCGGGAGAGTTGGGTTGGCCTTTGGAAAATAAAAGAAAACAACTACAACTACTCCTATGCAATGCCGCTATGCAATGCTTCGCTTGGCGGGATGGAGACTAGGCAGGCCTTGAGCGCGCTGCGTCGCAAGGGCGGATGGACGAGTAGGCAAGCCGAATCGAACCGTGCAGGCCTTGAGCGCACTGCTTCGTTAGGCGAATGGATTACACGGGCCGCTATGCCACGCTTCGCTAGGCGGATGGAAGAGTAGGCAAGCGGATGGAACTGTTCGCATCGGCGGAGTCGGAATGGATTACACGGGCCGCTATGCCACGCTTCGCTAGGCGGATGGAAGAGTAGGCATACGAATGAGGGTCGCAAGCACCTCGTCGAAAAGCACGCCACTAGAAATTGCTAGTGCGGCACACGAACGTGACGGCGGGATGGAGGATGGAATGGGGCGCTCCTCACTTGCATAAACCACTCATATCAATTTTACATTAATGAAATACAAAAAATAACATAATGAGGTTTAAGCAAACATTGTTCATACACCCAAACTATAAAGGAAAACGATACTACAGTATAAAGGGGGTTTAGATTACAACCAAAGCACGGAGACTCATCGAAGGTTCACGGGCGAAATCTAGGGTTGTCAATCCTTGTCCGGACTCGGGCTCCAACTGCCGTCCGGGGTCCGGAAGAGCTGTCACCTTCTTCTATTATACCCGTCTTCTCCGTCAATCTTCTCTGGCCACGATCTCACCGGAGAACTTCATATATGCAGCAGGAAATCCCTTGAAATAGAGCTTTGGAGGTGCACGATCAATGGAGGAGGCCTAGAGGATGCTCCGGCTTGAGATTTGCAAGAGAATGGCAGTCGGAGCTCCTCCCGAAGGTGGGCGGTGATGGAGAGGCGAGATGGGCGCAAAGGAGCGGGAAAACGGCGCTGGAAAATGACCCCCCCTGACCTAAAATCGCGCACGTCTATTTATAGGCAGAGCAGAAATTAACAGTGCGCACGGTCAGGCGCACGACCAGTGGTCGTACGCGAAGAAATGCCTCTGATCGTGCGCTAAGAACCTGTAGTATAGTCTGGACTGCAAAAATAGCGCACGGTCAGTGGCGCACGACCAGTGGTCGTTGACGGGCTATTTCCACACCGCTAATTAGCGGGCACGAAATGCGGTACGACGGCAGTGCACCGGTCGTTGTCAAGTAATAAAAGTAGGGAGTAGCTCCCCGAATATCGTTCTCAAAGGACTGCAAGTTAGGTAGTACGATTTGCTTGTTAGGAGATTAATTTTGACGGTTTCTAAGTTTAACAAAACAAGGGGGTTTTGGTTGGTGTTACGGAACAAGAATGAGAAACTACAACTATGCGGGTCGCAATCACCGCGTCACTTGGTGGATGGGTTTAATGCAGGCCGCGATGCCGTGCTTCGCTTGGCGGATGGCCGGTGAGCAAATGGATGAAGTGAGTGCAAATGCGAGGGTTGAGGGTCGAAGGCACCTCTTCGCTATCGCTTCTAGCTTTTGCTAGAGCGAGTGCTAGAACATGTGGGTGTAAGTGGAGCGGGGGCGGAGCGCATCACAACACAGCATAACGTAAAGACAAGTTCATAAATAAACTTCCATTCATAGACAAATAGATGTTCATTTAGTTCATTACAACCACTAAGGGTACAAATCACAAAATGAGAAGGGGTAGAAGTAACCACGAGATGAGAAGCCTCGCCGCGGATCGTGGTCGGAATGGGGGGTCGTCACGCCTCCTCCGAGCTCAGTCCTTGGTGGCTTCCGGGGTGTAGAGGCTGTCACTACCTCCAACTGCTTCCCGTCTTCTTCTCAGTGCTGGGTTCACTTCTCCTTCACCCAATGGAGATGTATTCCTCTTGAAATGCTGGTCATAGATGGCGGAGAATGTTCCAGAACCCTAGATGGACCTAAGGATAAATGGATGAAGCTTTCCCAAGGGGAGGAATGGAAGGAGGGACCTTGGAGAGGTGGAACGGCGGAGTCGCGCGCAGAAATCGCGCCTCGAACTGTGCAGAATACCTAAAATCGCGGAGCCACGACTTAAATAGGGAGAAAAATAAGTACTGCGCACGATCAGTGGCGCACGACCAATGGTCGTGCGCGAAGGAATGCCTGTGATCGTGCGCAGTCAACCTATAGCAAAGAAAAAATAGAAAACACCACACGGTCAGGGGCGCACGAACAGTGGTCGTGCATGAAGAAAGGCCTATGATCGTGCGCATATCTTTGGTCCGATCTCGATCTGGGCTGGGATTTATCGCAATACCAATAGTCGTGCGCCTGATCGTGCGCGAAGGAATGCGCACGATCAGAGGCTTTTTAGGCCAAAAATTCCCCCGCACCATCCCGAACGTGCACACGACCCCAGGACCTGCAGGAAAAACACAAATAACCCTGATCCGTGCACACCACCGGATCTATAACACAAGCATACAGTAATATATAGGAAAAACATGCCACAAAGGGGGAAGGATTGCACAAAAGGCGCAGAAATGCCATGTTATCAATATAAGCGTATATGAACGGCAAATGAAGTGCAATGACACTAAATCAAACCCAAATGAGGCCGGAAATCACTGTATAAACCAGACTCATCACACCCCCAGACTTACCTGTTTGCGCGTACCGAGCAAACAAATCCGGCGGAGCGAGAAAAGACATAGCTGGGTTACAAATTGCGAGGGCGGAGTAATATGCGAAGTCTCATACGCATGTGCATAGAAATCTAGTAGACAAAATTTCTAATTATACATATTAGTTTATAATTTTCTAAGAGCGTATTTATATATTACGTTTACTCAAAAGGTGAATCACGGTGAATCATAAGGTCGTGCATGGGAAGAAAGTAAACTGAACGCTGAGGCGAGCGTTGCCAAAGATCGGGACTCGGGACAACTCCATTGAAATCCATCAATGTCGGTGACCATAGGCTTGCCCGTTCGCACTCTCTCCACGGCACTAGTATGACTCAAATGCGTGAATCAATAGGACTTTAGGTTTGAGATGAGGCTTGGGTTTAGGTGAGGTAAACAAAGATAAAAGCGACGGCTCAGACACTAAACCCAAATGAGCTAGCACAAAGACTATCCTCATCACCACACAAACATGCGGGTACACTACACCCCCATACTTGGACTTAACAACATGGGTGCGTGCACCGCCTACTCCCAACTTATACTTAAACGAATGAATTTTTCATTCAAACTCATATCTTTTTCTTTTCTTCTCAGATCTTTTCTCTTTTTCATTTTTTTTCTTTTCTTATCATTTTCAGCAAATAAATAATAAAACACATCCACAACTTCACAAACATGTCACCACATCAACAACCCAATCTCACAAAAATAATAAACAGCTAAAGCTCAGATTTGGGTGCGTGACTAGGATTGGATTTTGGGCTTTGGAGCGATAAAAATGGGGCTGAATTAAAGAACAGGTAGGCACAATTGGGCTAACAAGGATATATCCATAGGAAAGGGTGCAAAGGCTCAACCGGGCCAAAATGATGGCCTATATCACATTCACGCAATTGACTCACCGTATACCCATGCTTCAAGAATCGCTTGGGGCGAGTTCTAGCCACCGAGAAAGATAATCCTTCCTCCCGACTCGGGCAACACGAGACTAACGGACGTCTACACACATTCCTATGCTATCGTTTGATTCACACCAGATTCACCAAATTTTGAGTAAAGTAAACAATATTTACGCTAGTAGAAACATATAGACTAAAAGCATAAAAAGAAATTGAATCTACACGAATTCCTACGAGACATGAGTACTCGACTAGGAGCACTACAAGAGTCAACAAAGTACTTCGTCTCGCAATCCTAACCCAGCACCGTGATTTCCCATTCACACAACCGAGATGAGTTAGACTCGTCGCGCGCCTACAGTTAAGTGCGCTCACGTGGGTGTCGTGGTGTGCCATGAGATGAGCAATGCTACAATATAACACATTGTAAATCCTAGTATGCTGTGCACTGTGCATGTGCACGAGGTAACGCTACTCTCACTCCCCCAGACTTACACTAAGCAAAAAGCATGTTCGATAGCGGCATAAGCTTAAGAAGGCTAAGATGAGAGATTACCCCATGCTCAGAAATGAGCATACCAGAATATATGGCGTTTTGTTCAGAAGGCGGTGATCCCGCCGTGCTCCAATAGATGCGGACCTGCGATTAAAGGGATCCCAAGTACGCAAAAATATAGCAACAAAAATAACAAGAAAGAACGGAACCAAATGGTCCCAAATAGGTTGTCTCCCAAGAGCCCTTTTGTTTAACGTCCTTGAAGGTGGACCAAATACTTGTATTAGAGTTTGATAGCAGTAGTCTTATAATAAAAATAAAAAAGACAATACAACGCAACAAATAAGATGAAACAAGAAGCACAGAAACATCACAGATGGCACACAGTACAGCCCAGAGATCCAGGCATGCATCAGCTATATGCTGATTTGTGGTGGTTCTCCCCATTCACGCGAGATAGGCAAGAGGTGTAAGCTTTAGGGCCCAAGGAAGATGTCTCTCCCTTGCCCCTAACCTCCTCCTTCTCGCGCCGGAGGGCTTCAAAGCGCGCAGCACGCAGGATCCTTTCCCGCTTCAGTTTTTCCACTGAAGGAGAGCGCCACAGAGCACCACGTGCGGAAGGAGTAATATCGCGACCCGATGACCTACTCGTCCATCCGTCTTCTTCAGTGGAATGGGGGGTCGTCACGCCTCCCGGTAGGTTTTGACCTACGCGGATCGTGGAATGACCTACGCGGATCGTGGTCGGAATGGGGGGTCGTCACGCCTCCTCCGAGCACAGTCCTTGGTTGCTTCCGGGGTGTAGAGGCTGTCACTACCTCCAACTGCTTCCCGTCTTCTTCTCAGAGCTGGGTTCACTTCTCCTTCACCCAATGGAGATGTATTCCTCTTGAAATGCTGGCCGTAGATGGCGGAGAATGCTTCCGGAACCCTAGATGGACCTTAGGATCAATGGATGAAGCTTTCCCAAGGGGAGGAATGGAAGGAGGGACCTTGGAGAGGTGGAACGGCGGAGTCGCGCGCAGAAATCGCGCCTCAAACTGTGCAGAATACCTAAAATCGCGGAGCCACGGCTTAAATAGGGAGCAGAATAAGTACTGCGCACGGTCAGTGGCGCACGACCAATGGTCGTGCGCGAAGGAATGCCTGTGATCGTGCGCAGTCAACCTGTAGCAAAGAAAAAATAGAAAACACCGCACGGTCAGGGGCGCACGACCAGTGGTCGTGCGCGAAGAAAGGCCTGTGATCGTGCGCATATCTTTGGTCCGATCTCGATCTGGGCTGGGATTTATCGCACGACCAATAGTCGTGCGCCTGATCGTGCGCGAAGGAATGCGCACGATCAGAGGCTTTTTAGGCCAAAAATTCCCCCGCACCATCCCGAACGTGCACACGACCCCAGGACCTGCAGGAAAAACACAAATAACCCCGATCCGTGCACACCACCGGATCCATAACACAAGCATACAGTAATATATAGGAAAAACATGCCACAAAGGGGGAAGGATTGCACAAAAGGTGCAGAAATGCCATGTTATCAATATAAGCGTATATGAACGGCAAATGAAGTACAATGACACTAAATCAAACCCAAATGAGGCCGGAAATCACTGTATAAACCAGACTCATCAGTCGTGCGCGAAGAAGGCCAGTGATCGTGTGCAGACGCTCTGTCTGGTAAGGGAAATTATCGCACGACCAGTGGTCGTGCGCCTGGTCGTGCGCGAAGGAAAACGCACGACCAGTGGCTTTTTCGACCGAAAATTCCCCAGAACCAATCCCGAGTGTCGCACAACCCCTGAGCTTGCATAAAAACAACCAGGATCACTGAAATACCAAGAATCACACCAAATTGGGCTCAAATGTGCACTACAAGTGAGAATTGTGAATAAATGAAATATAAGCATTAATACACAAAAAGTGAAGTGCAAGTGCGTGAAAACTAGCCCAGATGAGTTCATAAAAGTGTATATAATTTGGAATCATCACCTGGCGCCTCCCTACTCGCCCCCTTGGGTCTCGGCGAGTGGGGGTCTGGGACCTCCCCACTCACCCCCTTTTGGCACCTCCTTCATGGATGGCTTCCCGAGGGTACTCTCGCCAACCTGCTGAGGTTGGAACTCCCATCCATCTCCTCCCCCGCCTTCATGTATCGTGGTGAAAGCAACTTGTAAGGTCTGCATGACCTCTTGCCTGAAATTTTCAAACATCTCCAACGCCACTCCAGCCACCGGGGGTTGCGAGTGACCTGGGTCAGAGCTTCCTCCACCTCCGTCCATGGAGCTCACCTTGAAGGTTTCCTGAATCGGTCACACTCCACGCTCACCGCACCAAAATGTTGAAACCGATATCTCGGCTTCTGTGGAGTTCGGGGCCCTCAGCAAGCTGAGGGGAGACCAACCCTTACTCCCCCCAAGGGAGAGATCTAGGTTAAAGGTTGAGGAACTATGGACTGGACCAAGGGCTTAGTGGGGAGGTCCCGCCACATACCCGGAAGTCCCCTTGGAACTTCCCCTCCCAAGCCACTACTAAGCTTGGGAACCACTAGAGACTTGGGGAGGGAGAGAGAGAAGGAGAGAGCTAGCCTAGGATGAGAGATCTCTCCAAATGGTGCCCCATTGGTCCTATTTATAGGATTTCTGGATTTGGGATGCAAATAGCCAAAAACTGGTCTGCCAGATTACCAAAATGCCCTTGAACTGGGCTGCAGATAGCCAAATCCTGTTGTTCTGAGGCGCTAAACGCAGACCGACACCTCCCCCCGAAACTGGGCGAGAGGGGTACCTCGCGGGGCTCGGCGAGCCCCCTTGCTGGGGTGGGGCGAGACCAAGGGTCTCCCCCCTGCTGGAGTTCGGGGAGAGAGGGAGGGTCGGCCCCCTCCTCCACTCGCCCCTACTAGGGCTGGGGGCGAGAGGGAGGGTCGGCCCCCTCCTCCACTCGCCCCTACTAGGGCTGGTGGCGAGAGGGAGGGTCGGCCCCCTCCTCCACTCGCACCTACTAGGGCTGGGGGCTAGAGGGAGGGTCGGCCCCCTCCTCCACTAGCCCCTACTAGGCTGGGGGCGAGAGGGAGGGTCGGTCCCCTCCTCCACTCGCCCCTACTAGGGATGGGGGCGAGAGGGAGGATCGGACCCCTCTTCCACTCTTCCCTACTAGGGCTGGGGGCGAGAGGGAGGGTCGGCCCCCTCCTCCACTTGCCCCTACTAGGGCTGGGCGAGGGCGAGAGGGGGGCACCCGCCCCTCCGCCTCTCGCCTCCTTGCTGGGCGAGGGCGAGAGGGGGGCACCCGCCCATCCTCCTCTCGCCCCCTTGCTGGGCGAGGGCGAGAGGGGGGCACCCGCCCCTCCTCCTCTCGCCCCCTTGCTGGGCGAGGGCGAGAGGGGGGCACCCGCCCCTCCTCCTCTCGCCCCCTTGCTGGGCGAGGGCGAGAGGGGGGCCCCCGCCACTCCTCCTCTCGCCCCCTTGCTGGGCGAGGGCGAGAGGGGGCACCCGCCCCTCCTCCTCTCACCCCCTTGCTGGGCGAGGGAGAGAGGGGGGCACCCGCCCCTCCTCCTCTCGCCCCCTCCCTGGGCGAGGGCGAGAGGGGGGCACCCGCCCCTCCTCCTCTCGCCCCCTCACTTGCCTCTTACTCCAGCTGGGCGAGCGGGAGGTTTCCGCCTCTACCGCTCTCCCTCCTTCCTCTCTGTCTTGGATCATACTACAAACGAGGCCCTGATGAACTCTGGGGTCCCGGCAACCTGCTCGGCGAATATAGGGTTGTACAGCTGCATTCTCAGAACTGAAGTTCTGGAATGGTTCTACCATGTCAAATTATCTCCCTCCAAAACCATCCTGAAGTCCAAGATAGGAAATGAGAAGATAAAGATTACAGCTAAAAGGTTGGATAAGGGACTGAAATTAACTCCCTGCAGTTAAACTGAAGAGGAGGAGATATCTGAAAAGGATAAGTAGACTGCCCTAAAGTGGACAGGATATAGTGATACTAAAACCAGTTGTCTAAGGAGGAAGTTCTTCAATCAATAGGGGAAGCTGTTGTCTGATATTGTGGGCAAAGCTATCCTATGCAAGCCAGGTTCACATGATACTGTCTCACAGTTCATGTTTGAACTAATGACTAGGATAATTCTGTCCAAGAAAACCTCATGGGGAGAAGTTATTTTTCAAAGGATAAAGGAATCTCTACAAGCCCACAATATGGGAAGAATACTATCTCTGTACCTACAGAATAGTCATTCAGAGACCTTTGCAAACTCCAAGGGGTCAAATCTCCATTATCTCATAAGAATGGACATTAAGACTCTTGATAGATTCTCCAGAGTGCTCCCTATGAGCCAGCCATCTGTGGCAAAGGAAAAGAAGAAAGAGTCATCCCAGCAGAAATTAGATTCATCCTCAAAGTCAGATGGGTCTGACAATGAGGACATTCATGGGTCTGACCTTAGATCTGGCAGCAACCCAATGAACATAGATAATGAAGATGTCCCTAGGACAAGAAGGGATGAGGAGCCCCAAGGAAGAGTTGAGCCCAATCCTGAGCCAACTCAGATGGCTGATCCAGCTGTTCCTCAAGCTGAAGATGAATTTCCCAACTCACCTATCCATGGTAAATTAGGATTTCAGTTAGGCCTCTCTTCTCTATCAATAGTATAGTCTAGGTGTCTAATTCATCAATCATTTTTCATGTGACCTTAGACAAAATTCTCCTCCTATGGATGCCCCAAGTGAGGGGGAGCATAGCCCAGCCTATGAAGGAGGAGGTGGGTATGCTAGTGGGGGAGAACATCAACAGGAATCAACCCCTCCAAATCTACAAGGTACACCTAATGCCCCATCTGAGGGGGAGCAGATCCCTGATGATGGAAGGGCTAATGCTCAAAGTGGAGCTGAAAAGCTGGTTGAAAAGGATTTGACCCAGGCAAAACCATCTGCTGTTCTGGACACATCTGACCTGTTAAACTCAATACAAACCATGATTGAGGGTCAGATGTTGTCTATGAAAGAGATTGTTGCTGAAAAGGTCCATGATGTCTCTGCTCAGATAAGGGATGAATTGTATGCAACAAGAGCTGCATTGACTCAGGAGATCCAGGCCAGTGAGCAAAGAATGGAGTCAAGACTGGCTGCAGTAAGAACTGAGCTGAATGCCCAGGTTAATGATGTCAAAACTGCATCAGATCATATCCTTCTACAGATGACAAGATGGTTTGAAATGGCCAAAAATATTGTTGCTGCCCAGCACACAGTTCTGAAGAATATTGCAGACCATCAAGGGGATTCCATAAAGGACATCACATATGTAAAGAATCAGCTCTACAAAAATGAAAATGTCTGGGAAAAAGCTGTTTCCAGAATGGCACAAGTGGTCAACACATCAAGCAGCCAAGTCAAGTCCCACATTGACAAGGCAAAGGAATACATTTTGGATGATGTGGACAACACCTTTCAAACTCTCTCTGAATCCATATTGAATCAACATTCTGAAATAGAGAAGAAGATAGTGGAAAATAGCAAAGAAGGGGAGGAGAAGATTCTCAATCTACATGCTAAGCTGAAAGGAGCTCACATACAGCTGTATAACAACATGGAGTCCTCCCATAAACTAATACTCTCCAATCAAGAAGAAGCCAGCAAGCAAGTGGTGGAAGTGGTCAACAATGCTTCCAGTGCTATTCAAGAAAATATCCTTACCATGGTCAGAAAGGTCACTGATAATCAATGGGACTCTACTGATTCAAACTTATGCAAAAGATTTTCTAATCTAATGCAATCTAAATTTGAAATGAGTAGTATGGGTGAACTATCATACTTCCTTGGTCTTCAAGTGAAGCAAACCCCAAATGGAATCTTCATATCCCAATCTAAGTATGCTAAGGAATTAGTGAAAAGATTTGGTATGTCTGATTCTTCCACCATGAAAACAACCATGCCCTCTAATTTTGTTGTTGATGCTGATGAATCAGGGAAACCTGTTGATCAGAAAGTATATAGAGCAATTGTTGGCTCATTACTTTATTTAACAGCTAGTTGGCCTGATATAATGTTTGTTACTTGTATTTATGCTAGATTCCAAGTTAACCCCAAAGAATCTCATCTAATTTTATTAAAAAGAATTTTGAGATATATAAAGGGTTGCCCTAATCTAGGACTTTAGTATCCAACAGCATCTGAATTTGAATTAACTGGATTCTCAGATTCAGATTATGCTGGATGCAGAGTAGACAGGAAAAGCACATCAGGAACTTGCCAGTTTCTTGGTGATTGGCTTGTGTCTTAGTTTAGTAAGAAACAAACATTTGTGTCTACATCAACAACTGAAGCTGAATACATAGCTGCAGGCAGTTGCTGCTCACAGATATTGTGGATACAAAATCAGCTCCTAAACTATGGTGTCAACTTAAATAATTCAATTATATTTTGTGACAATACTAGTGCAATATCTATAGCACAAAATCCAGTTCCCCATAGTAGGACTAAACACAAAGAAATTAGGCACCACTTCCTCGGGGATAATGTGGATAAAAACAAAATCTACCTACAATTCATCTCTACTGATTTGCAAAGAGCTGACATTTTCACCAAACCCTAGGATGAAAAGAAACATATTTTCTTTATAAATCAGCTAGGAATGATAGATGGAGACTTAATATGATAAAAAAAATTAAGTTTTCTACTTACCCATCTCTTCATTGAACTGAGCCCGACGAAATTTAGTTTTTCGTCGAACGGAGATCGACGAAGTCATCAAGTTCGTCGAACTGAGATCGACGAAAACTCATTTTTTCGTCGAACCCAGTTTTTTGAAGCTTCTTTTATTTCAGCCTATCATCATTAATCAAATTTTTTATTTTATTTAAATGCCTACAGAATTGTTTCTCTTTCTAGTTCCCTTTGCACTTGATCTCTATTTTATTGTGCAGGAACAATAGCAATGACAATCTTTCATCCTTCCCTACCTCCATCAAATGTCCCTTCTTCAAGGGGCCTAGCTTCAGGCCTTCCTGAAACTAGGCAGGGGGAGAAGTTTTTGAACAAGCTCCATTTGATGCAGTTACTCAGGGGGAGTTGTTCTATAAACTAGGCAAGGGGAGAAAGCTGAAGGATCTCCAGTCTCAGGGGGAGACACTCTCAGGGGGAGATGCTTTCAGAAAGGGCAAGATGACAAGCACAGCTAATCAGAACTATAAAAGTTGTTCAGATTAGAAAGCAGATTGCAATTAGAAAGCAGATTGCAATTAGAAAGTAGATTGCAATATTAGAAAGCTGATTCAAAATACAGTTTTGGAGAAATAAGAAGCAGCGGATAACATATTCATAATATAAATATTCAGATTAACATTCAGAAAGCTGATTTACATAGCAAATTCAGTATAAGTTACTGCTATAAGCTCAGCAAATCAGAATTCAGAAAAACTCAGCTAAAGACAAATTCAGAAAGTTGAAACATAGCAGATACAGTTCAGTTACAGATCAACAGTTACAGATCAGAATTCAGAACAATACAATTCAGACAATTTCAAAATTCAGAAAGAAAGAATTCAGAGAAATCAAAAGGTTCTGATTGTATTTCTATCAGTTTCATTTTTTATTGAAATGTTTCAAAACTCAGAGTACTATTCATTTTATATCTGATAAAATATTTAAAATATATCATATATATATATGCTATGTTGTTGTTTGTTTATTTTCAATTTTTGTCAAATAGTGTCCTAACACAAATAGGAGGAGATTGTTGGAACAACCCTATTTCTGATTTGGGCTATGATCAATATCTGTTACTAAGGACAAAGTTGACCCCAATGTATAGTTTATGGGTCAAGAGTTTAGGCTGTTAGAACTAGAGATTTCATTCAGATTCTGCGTTCGACGAACT
Source organism: Dactylorhiza incarnata (assembly GCA_033032865.1). Classification (NCBI taxonomy): domain Eukaryota; kingdom Viridiplantae; phylum Streptophyta; class Magnoliopsida; order Asparagales; family Orchidaceae; genus Dactylorhiza; species Dactylorhiza incarnata. Next base: position 758,232 of record JAWHQI010000288.1, on the reverse strand, counting down.
CCACACTACGTTCGACGAACGACTATCTGCGTTCGACGAACGGCAAGCTCTCTGCGTTCGACGAACGACAAGCTCTCTACGTTCGACGATCGGCTTACATTCTGCGTTCAACGAACGAAATATATTCAGCGGTCGACGAACAGTTCAAGTCTCAGCGGTCGAAGAATTTGTCTAAGTGCAGCGCTCGACTAATTACATTCTGCGTTCGACGAATGGCTTGCTTCAAGCTCGTCTCAGCGGTCGACGATCCCGTCTCAGCGGTTCAGCGGTCGACGAACAGATTGTTACAGCGGTCGACGAACAGACCCCGGCTCAGCGGTCGACGATTTTTCTCAGGCTCAGCGCTCAACGCTTTTACTCAAGCTCAACGGTCGACGTTTTTATCCAGGCTCAGCGGTCGACGAATACTTCCGTTCGACGAACTCCAGTCTGCGTTCGACGAACCCCTTCAGATCGATGAAAGTTCTCACAGATCAACAAAATTAATTATTCCAGCAAGATTCAATTGAGGTCGACGAAGTAAATTTTGTGTTCAACGAAAATCTTGAGGTCGACGAATCTGCGTTCGACGAATTTTGTTCTGATCGAAGAATTGATGTTTAAGTTCAAAAATTTCAGAAGGATTATATTCATTTCATTCTCTGAACTCAGATCGACTAACAGCAACGGCTCTTTCTATCAGATCAAGTAAGGATAATATATTTCCTTTCTTTATTCCAAGATTATAGGCGTTGACATTCTCAGAAAAGGACATTTCGTGGAAAAGGAAAAGGCAAACGGCGCGAGTTGAATTTGTCTTTTTGTGTGATTTGGAAAATCATTGTGCTGGCTTAGGATTATGAGGCGGAGTAAAATGTTGACTCCTGTAGTGCTCCTAGTCAAGTGCTCATGTCTCGTTTAGAAATTCGTGTAGATTCAATTTCTTTTTATGCTTTTAGTTTATATTTTTTCTATTAGCGTAAATATTTTTTTACTCTACTCAAAATTGGTGAATCCGGTGTGAATCAAATGGTAGCATAGGAATGTGTGTAGACGTTCGTTAGCCTCATATTGCCCGAGTCGGGAGGAAGGATAATCTTTCTCGGTGGCTAGAACTTGCCCCAAGCGATTCTTGAAGCATGGGTATACAGTTAGTTAATTGCGTGAATGTGATATAGGCCATCATTTTGGCCCGGTTGAGCCTTTGTCACTCCTATCGCTTTATCCTCGTTAGCCCAGTTGTGCCTACCCTTTCTTTGATTCAGCCCCACTGTTGTCTCACCAAAACCTAAATGCCAATCCTAGTTGCACACCCAAATCTGAGCTTTAGCTGTTTATTATTTTCATGAGTTGGGTTGTTGATTTGGTGATATGTTTGTGAAGATGTGGATGTGTTTTTTTGTTTAGTTGCTGAAAATGATAAGAAAAGAAAAGAAGTGAAAAGAAAAGAAAAAGATATGAGCTTTAATGAAAAATCTGTGTAAAATATATGTTTGGGAGTAGGCGGTGCACACACCCATGTTGTTAAGTCCAAGTCTGGGGGTGTGATGTACCCGCGTGTTTGTGTGGTGAACGAGAATAGTTTCTGCATAAGCTTATTTGGGTTTAGTGCTTGAGCCGTCATTTTTATCTTTGTTTATCCTCACCTAAACCCAAGCCTCATCTAAAACCTAAAGTCCTATTGATTCACGCATTTGAGTCATACCAGTGCCGTGGAGAGAGTGCGAACAGGCAAGCTTATGGTCACGGACATTGATGGATTTCAATGGAGTTGTCCCGAGCCCCGATCTTTGGCAATGCTCGCCTCAGCGTTCAGTTTACTTTCTTCCTATGTACGACCTTATGATTCACCGTGATTCACTTTTTGAGTAAACGTAATATATAAATACGCTCCTAGAAAATTATAAACTAATATGTAGAATTAGAAATTTTGTCTACTGCATTTCTACGCACATGAGCATGCGACTTCGCATGGTACTCCGCTTGATAATTTCTTCGTCAGCTTATGTTTTTCCTGTCCGCGAGAGATGGTTTGCTCGGGACGTGCAAAAAGGTAAGTCTGTGGGTGTGATGAGTCCTGATCATATACACATATTTGGACTCATCTAGGCCGGTTTTCTAGTCGTTTCACTGCACTTTAGCCCTGTTTCAGCTCATATTTGTCTTTCTATGCTAGGTGCACTTCTTGGCCTATTTTGGTGTGTTTTATGCTTATTCCCTTTTGATAGCCTTATCATTTTGTTGAGTGCCACTTTCAGTGGCCTGATTAGCATTTCTGTAGAAACAGGAGTTGTGCAGGTGTTCCCGGTACAACTCTGTACAGGAACACTGCGCACGATCGCTGGTTCTATAGCGCACGACCACTGGTCGTGCGTTGCTGATCGTGTGCACTTAACCCTTTTTTCTGAGTTCTGTCTCGGACAGTGCGCACGACCACCTACTGTAACATACCCAGAACTGCTAGACCCCTAAGGTGCACTTTGTCATGACAAGGTCATGACATTGCTCTAAGGAACCAAGAATTGCCCTAGAACCAAGGTAGAAAGGTGAAAAGCACCTTGGTGTGCAAATAGGCAAATTAAATTCAAGGTTAAATGCTTGATGTCTAAACCTCAAAATGGCCCAATTGACATCACCTAACCCTTCCTAATCCTCTAGGGAGCTCAATGGGTCACTAATAACCCAATGGGTCAAGACAAATCTAGGGTTTGGGTCAAAATCATCATTTGACCCATTTGGCCTAAGTTGACCTAAATAGGTCAAAAGTGCCCAAAGAGGATTCACCAAGCTGTGAATCACACCAAAGGGAGTCTATGGACCTCATGGACACCATGTGGGATCAGCCTACTCATCAGTTGACCAAGTCAACCCAAAAGCCCTAACATATGGTCACCAAGTTTGTCCAATTTAACCAAATTGACCAAAGTCAAATATAAGTCAACATAACCCAATTCAACCCAAATTGGCTCAATTAGACTTCATATTACCAAATTTACCACACCATTACATGTCAATCCCTAAGAGAGACCCAATGGACTCAGAAGCCTCATCATGTGATCATCATATTGGTCAAATTGACCAAAGTCAAACTTTCCCCAATTTTGGTCAAAATCACACTTATTGGCTAAATTGGCCCAATTAGGGCATCACCAAGGCCCAATCATCATTGGATGGTGTCAAGTGACTCAAGACCAACAATTTGGACCAGTCAACCCATTAGTTGACCAAGTCAACCACTAAAGTCAACATAAGTCAAAATTGGGCTAAATGAGAATTTTGGATCAATTAAACCAAACCCTATGGGCTAAGGCCTCAATAGGAGGCCCATCCTGCAACTCAATGGCACTTGACCATGCATGCCCTCAGATTTGAAGAGGGATTGACATGCAAGGGGGCAAAATTGGATTTTCCCCCAATTTGGAGAAGAGACAAATTGGAATTCATGGATTGAGTGCCAATTGGCACTCAATTCTCCTCCCAAAGCATTCCACTGAGCTCCCTCAGTAATTCCCAGCCGAATTCATGTTGTCCCCATGCCAAGTGTCACCTTGGTGAAGCATCCAAGGTGTAGGCCGAGCTCCCCTTTAATGGCTGGAATGGTTAGAGCCCTCCTCAGGCCAAATAGACACCACCATTAGCTTTAGAACGAGGAAATAATATGAAATCGACCTTTGAATCACTGCAAATGGTGGAGGAATGAAGTTTTGAGCAAGCTCGCCGGAGAGGAGAAGATTCATGGCCAACCGCCGTCGCTGCCATCCGTCAAGCTTCATTAACGTACGATTTCTCCCCCCCCCCCCCCCCCCCCCCCCCCCCCCCCCCCCTCCCTCGGTGCTAGCTTCATAGATCAAATAGGAATGAATCCAAGCTCATTTGAGCTTGATGCCATGGACAACCATGAAGAAATGGCTGATTTTAGATCTCGCCGGAAAACACTACTCCAGCCACCCCAAGTCGCCGGACCACCACTCATCGATGGCTCTTGCCGAGAGGAAGGAGTTGGTGTGGTTGGCCGGCAATGGGAGGGCTTAGATTGCTGTAGTGAGGCCAAAACACCTGCTCCAGGTCGGGCAAATCGTGGCCTTTAGCTCTAGGAAGAAGAGATAATCATGGCCATTGATTTGATCAAGGATCGGCTATGGGCAGACCATATTAATGCTGCCTAGGATTTTAAGTAGTTTGCATGCAATTTTTGAAGGCCTTAGAAGCCGATTTTGCAAAAACGGGCAGAGACAACTTTTGTAGCCCAATGGGTCTACTTTCATTTGCCACCTTAATCATCTGATTTGGTGCACTGTGGACACCAGGGAACCCATTTTTCTAGGACTGCTCCTTATGTCTATTGGCAAACCATAATAATTCTGCCTAGGATTTTTAAGTAGTTTGCATGCAATTTTTGAAGGCCTTAGAGGCCGATTTTGCAACAAGGGGAAGAGACAACTTTTGTAGCCCTATGGGTCTACTTTCATTTGCCACCTTAATCATCTGATTTGGTGCACTGTGTACACCAGGGCACCCATTTTTCTAGGACTGCTCCTTATGTCTAATGGCAACCCATAATAATTCTGCCTAGGATTTTTAAGTAGTTTGCATGCAATTTTTGAAGGCCTTAGAGGCAGATTTTGCAAAAAGGGGCAGAGACAACTTTTGTAGCCCTATGGGTCTACTTTCATTTGCCACCTTAATCATCTGATTTGGTGCACTATGGATATTAGGGCACCCATTTGCCTAGGACTGCTCCTTGTGTAGGGCAGAAATTTAAATGGCTATAACCTTCAATTGGCTTAACCAAATCACTTGAATTGTCTACCATGCATGCATGGTAGGAAGACACACCTAGGGTTCTAATTTGAGAATTTTTGGATGTGTATCCATTGAGATATTTCATTTATTAGTAAAAGTAAATTTTTGGTATTTAAGGAGTTGTTTAACTTCAAACACCCCCTAATTTGGGGGGTGAGCTCTTCATACATATCTAAATCACTGGTTAAAACCTCATCTCATATGCATGAGTATTTTTCTCTGAACTTCAAAATGAAGTTAGGGTCTTAAGAGGAAAATTGGGGTGCTAATAGTCAATTGGGGCTTTTGAGCTTTTTGATGGGATTGAAGGTGGGGATCACCTTGCATGCCTCTGAAACTTTGGGGTTAGTGTAAGTCATATGGTTATGCATGATTGACATAAGTCTCTTGATTTTTGGAAGCTATTTTCCTAAGGTTTTTAATTAAATGAAAATTGTCACACTTGTAGATGAATGATATTTATGAGAATAAAATAACTAGCACAAATTCCCCTTCTAGGCATAGTCTTTTATGATATTAAATACCCTTAGAAACAATCTCATGTGGCTTGGTTGAAAATTTCATGTGGTTGGATTGAAAATTTAGGGTAGCTCCTTTACAATTTGAATTGCCCTCCATGGGGAAACTTAATTAATTAGTGAGGAATTTATATATGGAGAATGATGATTCTCTGGAATGTATAGCATTATGTTGAGGCACATCAGTATATATAAACTCATGTGGCCTAGATGAAAATTTAGCTTAGTTCCTTTGCAAATTTTGAAATATCTTCCATGGATAAATTGTTTGATTATTGAGTAGTTATGATAAGTACTCCCTGATATATTATGAAACTTTGAATTGGTTGAATCAACATAAATATTGTAGCCCTTTAGGTTACCTTTCAAATGCCACTGATTTCATTCCATTTGGATAAGTGTAGCTCTTTCAATATCATTTTTGGTGTGGCATATCTAGAATAGTGTTTTGATAAGTTAAACACTTTGTACAGCACTTGCAAGTTGAATTCACCTAGGTTAAATATATTTCTGGAGAAAATGATCAACATAAGTATTGTAGCCCTTTAGGTTAACTTTCAAATGCCACTGATTTCATGCCATTTGGATAAGTGTAGCTCTTTCAATATCATTTTTGGTGTGGCATATCTAGAATAGTGTTTTGATAAGTTAAACACTTTGTACAACACTTGCAAGTTGAATTCACCTAGGTTAAATATATTTCTGGAGAAAATGATCAACATAAATATTGTAGCCCTTTAGGTTACCTTTCCAATGCCACTGATTTCATGCCATTTGGATAAGTACAACTCATTCTACACCACTTTTGGTGAGACATGCCCATAGTAGGTTTTGTATGTTAAAATGTTGTACAGCACTTATAAGTTAATTCCACCTAAGTTAAGTTTACTTCTTGAATTAGTAATCAATATAAATATTGTAGGTATTAGGGTTACCTTTAAAATGCCACTGATTTCATGCCATTTGGATAAGTGTAGCTCTTTCTACATCATTTTTGGTGTGGCATGTCTACAATAATGTTTTGCTGTGTAAAACATTTTGTACAGCACTTGTATGTTGAATTCACCTAGCTTAAACTCAATTCTGGAGATTGTAATCAACATGAATATTGTATCCCTTTAGGTTACCTTCAAAATGCCACTGATTTCATGTCATTTGGATTCCTGTAGCTCCCTCAGCACCACTTTTAGTGAGACATGTATAAATGTGTAGTTTGTGCATTTAGTGATATGGACTCATGCAAACGCTTTGAAGATTTGCTCATGCCATGATTGTGATATCAACCACCTCTAGCTAAGAATCCAACTCATATGTATGAGTGGATTTCCCTGAGCTTCAAGTTGAAGTTTTGGACTCAAGAGTATAGGGAAAATTGGGGTACATTTAGCAAGAAAGTATTAAAGGATGAATAGAGATAAATATACCTTACTTCAATCATGAGACTTAGGATATGGTGTTTTTAGACCAATATGGTGCTATAATAATTTTCCCAGAATTTAATGAAGTCTTAACATAGCACTTGTAGTGTAAACCCTTATACGCACACCAAAGGTAATAAATGATAATTAAGGGTAAATACTCCTTGGAATAATATGAGACTTAGGATCTGGTGTTTTTAGACCAATATGGTGCTATAATAATTTTCCCAGAATTTAATGAAGTCTTAACATAACACTTGTAGTGTAAACCCTTATACGCACACCAAAGGTAATAAATGATAATTAAGGGTAAATACTCCTTGGAATAATATGAGACTTAGGATCTGGTGTTTTTAGACCAATATGGTGCTATAATAATTATCCCAGAATTTAATGAAGTTTTAACATAGCACTTGTAGTGTAAACCCTTATACGCACACCAAAGGTAATAAATGATAATTAAGGGTAAATACTCCTTGGAATAATATGAGACTTAGGATCTGGTGTTTTTAGACCAATATGGTGCTATAATAATTTTCCCAGAATTTAATGAAGTCTTAACATAGCACTTGTAGTGTAAACCCGTATACGCACACCAAATGTAATAAATGATAATTAAGGGTGAAAACTCCTTGGAATAATATGAGACTTAGGATCTGGTATATTTAGACCAGTATTATGCCATGGTAATTTTCCCCAGAACTTATTGAGGTCATAATGTAACACCCTGCCAGTACGAAAAGTATAACAGCAGGTCCGGCCGGGACCCCACGCCATACAAACCACACTAGCTAGGAGTTAAAAGGTGATAACCAGAAAAGTAACAACAAAACGAGAGTACGAAAACGTAAGCGGAAGCATTAATTAAACCATTCAAAAAGACATGTCCACTATCATAGGAATGAGTCCAGAAGTAAGAGTTACGGCCTTAGGGCCTTACATCAAAACAATGTACAAAACTCCAAAAAGGCATACATCGGCACGCAGGCCGGCAATACATGAGAAAACAGGAAAAAGGCTGGCCTTCGAGGGCCAACACAGCAAAAGGGCCAACGCCCGCTACTTCCCGCTAGGCTCACCTGCACCTGCATAAGAACATTCCACCAAGCGGTGGCAAACAAGGTAACGGTCAGCACAGCTGACCAAATTATAACGACCCCACCCCTTACCCGGGGTGGCGGAGCTTCTACCCTGCAAGCAAGCCATACTAGCACAAGTACTAATATAAAGAAAGTGCAACTACACGATGTGAGGTTTCAAGCACAATCAATCTTCTAAGTTGAGCATCAAAAGAAGGGAACCTAGGTATGCACATGATGTTGGTTGGGTTCACCCGAAGGTTCCCCACAACCGCCTAAGCCACCGCATGAGGCTAAACATGACATCATTCTATCACAGACGTGGGTACAACAACCGCACGCTCCATGCTCACAAGGCATGGATCAAAGGTACTTCTTCCCGAGCACCAACACCATCATGAGTCCGGAAACTTGAGATGGGAAAAGAGCTTATGGCCGTCTAGGTAAACACCTTCCGCGACCTCTCCCACGATCACACGGCTTTACGAGAGACAACTATCCCTTTACCGATACTGCATGGGAACGGGTTCAGTTCAGTCAATTCCCGAGCTCTCATCGTCGAGTTCACACATACGATGCGGGTATGACATCACCTCGGCCCGTAAGGGTTTAGCACTTGCTAGTGCTACACAAAACATAAGTTACAACACCCAAGCCTTCACGAGGACATAGGCTTTACACGTAACCAAAAAGGAGATACAACTCGCTCCGCATCAATTTCGTGGTGAAGGTTTGCCTTCATCCAACTCTCAAAGCATGGGGCTTTCGTTAGGATCTTCGCAAGACGCCTACGCTTAATTCCCGCAATACTATAGAAGATTTCACGGAGTCATTCTCCGGCACGCATTCTAGGCCTAACCTAAATGCAACGTCGCAAATCAAGCATCACCGATTCGGGCTCACGGCCACGAATAGGCTTCACACAAAATGCCTAAATCCGCACGACTACCGGATTTTCTACATGCAATAATGCCGGGGACGGACACAATCTACCCGGAGTTCCGAAGAACTTGAGGAAATCCTACACTTCACCCATTTGGTGAAAGAGACACCTCATGCAAGCATAGAAAGAGGAATGAATGGACAAATACAAGTCCAAAGTTCGGGAGGAAGAATCGTTACCCTAGGCGCTTTCTTTTTCGCCATGGATCCGAGATTCTATACGGAGAGAAACGACCGCACCGGGCTGCACTCTCCAAATCTGGAAACGGCTCGCGAAACGGAGCTCCGGAGCTCCGTCAATGGCGGGATCTTCCTTCTTCTTCCTTGCCTCCTTCTTCTTCCTCTAGCCTAGGAGAGAGAAACACCTCAAAATAATGAGGATTAATCTCCTCTCATAAGCCCTAATAGCCTCCAGCATCTAATCCTAGCCATCGGATCAGATCTCAAAAGATTTGGACGGCCCGATCTTCTTCTCCGCTCAAAATCGCGGAACAGAATAAACAGGGCGCACGATCACAGGCGCACGGTCAGTGGTCGTGCGCGACGAGGGCAATGGTCGTGCGCACTATCCGGGACAGAACTCTGAATTCTTGCTAATAAGCGCACGATCACTGGTCGTGCGCGAAGAGGGAAATGGTCGTGCGCACTGTCCGAGACAGAACTCGATTCTCTTCTGAATTAACGCACGATCGCTGGCACACGATCACTGGTCGTGCGCGATGAGGCCACTGATCGTGCGCTAAGAGCAGACAGGGAAAATTCTAGCCTGCTTCACGTGCCGCACTACCACTCCGCCTACTTCGCGGAACTACCAGATTTGGGGTGTTACAACTCCACCCTCCTTAAAAGAATTTCGTCCCGAAATCCAGGAAACAGTAATAGCATAAATTACAGTTATACTTTACCTGAGGGAAATAGCTCGGGGTACTCCGCAAGCATCGCTTGCTCTCTCTCCCAAGAGAGCTCCTCTCGGCCGCAGTTATCCCACCAGACTTTTACCATCCGAATGGACTTGTTCCGCAGCTGCTTTACTTCGGTATCTTCGATGCGTAAAGGCTTGACTTTCATCGACAACCCACTATCAACCGGAACTTTGCCGACCGCAATGATATGAGTAGGCTCTTGCACTGCTTTCCTCAACACTGAAATGTGGAACACGTCGTGCAGACCGCTCAGCTCTGCAGATAGTGCAAGCCGATAAGCCGCATCACCAACACGCTCCACGATCTCGAACGGTCCTAAGTACCTCGGACTGAGCTTTTTCAAGCGTCGAATCCTTGATACCCCTTTGAACGGTTTGATCTTCAAGTAAAACCGGTCACCGACGGCAAACTCTAAGTTCCTATGCTTGGCGTTGAAATACTTTGCTTGCCTATCCTGGGCAACCAATAGCCTTTCGCGTATAGACCGGATCGTCGAAGTTGCTTCTTCAACATCCTTTCGCTTCAATAGCTTAGTATCGCCCGTTTCCGCCCAAGACAACGGCGTACGACACTTCCTACCATAGAGGGCTTCGAAAGGAGCCATCTTTATGCTGGCTTGGTAGCTATTATTGTAGGCGAATTCGATCATAAAGAGATGATCCTCCCACTTCTTTCCAAAGTCTAGAGTGCACATTCGGAGCATATCCTCCATAGTCCTGTTGGTTCTCTCGGTCTGTCCATCCGTTTGCGGGTGGAAGGCCGTGCTGAACTTCAGTTTTGTGCCCAACAGTTCATGGATAAGCCTCCAATCTTTCGATGTGAAACGCCCGTCACGATCGCTGACGATGCTACGAGGGACACCGTGCAGTCTCACGATACTATCCACATAGAGCTTTGCTAGTTTTTCTACCGAATCATCCTTCCGGTTCGGAATGAAGTGCGATACCTTTGTCAAACGGTCCACGATCACCCAGATGGCGTCGTTTCCATGTTGCGATCTCGGCAATCCATGCACGAAATCCATCGAAATATCATCAAACTTCCATTCCGGAATCGGCAAGGACTTCAAAAACCCACCGGGACGTTGACATTCCGCTTTCACCAACGCGCAAGTATGACACTTGGCTACGTAAAGGGCAATGTCTTTCTTCATGCCCGGCCACCAGAACAGTTTCTTCATATCCATAAACATTTTAGTGCTCCCCGGGTGGATCGAGTACTTGGTATGATGAGCCTCGTACATCAACTCCGCCCGTAGAGTACCAACGTTTGGGATGCATAACCTTTCCTGCTTCCACATAAGGTCGTCTTCGAAGGAGAAATCAGCGTTTAACCCTTCAACGGTTTCCGCTTTGTATCGTTTCAAGCTCTCGTCCAACTCCAATGCTTGTCGAACTCGGTCGGCAAGGTCGTAGTGAACTTCCGTCCAGTTCAAGCATGCTGAAGTAGACGTTCTCCTATCAATGCATATGATCTCCATTTCTTCTAGCTCACGGATTAGACGCTCATCGTGCATCAAAATCCAATTTGCTTGTGCGGGAGCCCGACGACTCAACGCGTCTGCAACTACGTTTCCTTTACCGGGAGTATATTTGATATCGAAGGTGTAGTCCCCAAGGAACTCCATCCACCTCCTTTGGCGCATGTTCAACTCCCTTTGATCTAGTAAGTACTTGAGGCTCTTATGGTCGGTAAAGATATCGATCTTCACGCCATATAGATAGTGCCTCCAAAGTTTGAGGGCAAAAACCACGGCCGCTAGCTCCAAATCATGGACCGGGTAATTCCTCTCGTGAACCTTCAGTTGCCGGGAGCCGTAGGCAATTACCTTCCCGAACTGCACTAGGACACAACCCAACCCACTTCCTGAGGCGTCGCTATATATTTCATAGCCTTCCGTACCCTGTGGCGAGCATAGGGTGGGCGCCGTGATCAGACGACTCTTTAGCTCTTCAAAAGCTCGTGCGCACTCGGGCGACCAAACGAACTTATGATCCTTCCTAGTCAGTTTTGTGAGAGGAAGTGCGATCCTCGAGAAGTTTTCCACAAAGCGCCTATAATAGCCGGCAAGTCCTAAGAAACTTCGGACTTCCGCTACGTTTTTCAACAAAGGCCACGCTTGGATCGCTTCTATCTTCGACGGATCGACTGCAATTCCTTCGCCACTAACAACATGACCAAGGAATGCCACTGACGGTAGCCAAAACTCGCACTTGGAGAACTTGGCATATAGCTGACTCCTCCTCAAGGTGCTCAGGACTGCGTGCAGATGCTCTACATGCTCCTCTTCCGACTGAGAGTATACCAAAATGTCGTCGATTCTCGGAATCGGATAACGGTTCTTCTCTGTCAGTTTGATCTGCTACTACTAGGACAACACCAAGGCTGGTCTTAGGCCCCGAATCCTTCAACAAGGTGAAGAATATCTTCGCGCCTTTTCACAGCTTCTCCTAACCGCGCTCACCCGAGATCTATTGGGCAGCATTACCTCTAATCTATCCTTGACTAAGGTAAACGACACTCCGATTCATAACACGAAGTCCTTAGACAGATAAGAGAGCGATGCTCCCACACCAACAGAGCTTTCGTCGGATAGTCGATAATTAGGACAAGGCCTAATTGCACACAAATTCAAAACATAAAATTTTGTTGTCATCGGATACAATGAAATCTTTAACCGCACACAGGGTAGAAATCATATTAAGAGATGATCATCCATACCTGTGGCAACATCGCATTGATGAACGACCTTTTGCTGGCCATAAGAGTAGACTCTCGGCTGGGTTAAAGAATATTGGGGAGTCGAAGACTCCACCGCCTTTCCTTTCTCTATAGCAGCTGAACCCATCGCACGAGCATAGTCCACTTCTCCGCTTTTTGCCTTTGGAGGACCACTTCGACACACCGCGGCTTTGTGCCCCACCTTCCCGCAGGTGAAACACGTAATAGGTCCCCGCACGGTCGTGGCTCCCAAAATATTAGAAGGAGCTGGTTCCGCGAACCTAGACTTCCTCTTGTTTCTTCTGAACTCCGACTTGGATTGAGAGGTCGGCGCATGTAACTCATTGAAGTCATTCGCGCGTGGCATACTCTTCATTTCTATTTCTAGAGATTTTGCTGCTTTCACTAAGACGTTGAAGCCAAGTAACATTGGACCCACAAGCATTTGTCTTAGGTCATCTCGCAGGCCATTGTAGAACTTGTTGACCTTGGTCTCCTCATCTTCCCACATAGACCTCTCATAACGACCCAGACTGATGAACTCATTCAGGTACTCATCCACCGAGTGTGCTCCCTGCTCCAGGTGCAAGCACTGGTTCTGTAGTGCCAAATGCCCTGATGAGAGCATGTACCTTAGAAGGAATGACTCATGGAAGTTTTCCCAAGAGATTTCGGTAAGTTGTCTCCCACCAAACTTGTGCACCAACTCCTCTTCCCACCAAAGTCTTGCTTCTCTTATAAGTAGGAAGGTGGCCAAGGCTACCAACATATCCTTAATTATAAGTATTGACGTTAAAGTCTTCTTTATTTCTGACAACCACTCAGCAGCTCTCACAGGAGATTCGGTCCCCGCGAAGGATGGAGGGTTGAGGCTCAGAAAGTACTTTAACAGTTGATAGCGCAATTGCGGTTCCGCTTCTGGCTCACTTGCCCTCGTCGGAACCGGGGCCACAATAAGACTGGGAGGCTGTACCAGCTTTCCTAGCCATGCATTTTGTGCAGCCAAGACCGCTTCTGTGACCACTCTGATCATCTCAGCCGAAGGAGCGGTCGCTGGCACTTCAGCCGACCCACTACTATCAGCGGTGTTACGGGGTCGAGACTGCCCCGCACCACTTCCAGTCACCTATAATCATGCAAGGCACGATTTAGTGACTCAAAACATATCAAACATCAATCATGGAACGCTCAGGTTCCGCAAACAAGTATGTTTTTTCATTCCTAAGTGGACATTCTTATTAGTTTTTGTCGTTCTAGGTGAATGCACAGCCCGTGCGCACCACCCCTTAAAAGGAATTCGTCCCGAATTCGCTAAACTATGGATCGACGCCTTAAGTCCGATACCAAATTGTAACACCCTGCCAGTACGAAAAGTATAACAGCAGGTCCGGCCGGGACCCCACGCCATACAAACCACACTAGCTAGGAGTTAAAAGGTGATAACCAGAAAAGTAACAACAAAACGAGAGTACGAAAACGTAAGCGGAAGCATTAATTAAACCATTCAAAAAGACATGTCCACTATCATAGGAATGAGTCCAGAAGTAAGAGTTACGGCCTTAGGGCCTTACATCAAAACAATGTACAAAACTCCAAAAAGGCATACATCGGCACGCAGGCCGGCAATACATGAGAAAACAGGAAAAAGGCTGGCCTTCGAGGGCCAACACAGCAAAAGGGCCAACGCCCGCTACTTCCCGCTAGGCTCACCTGCACCTGCATAAGAACATTCCACCAAGCGGTGGCAAACAAGGTAACGGTCAGCACAGCTGACCAAATTATAACGACCCCACCCCTTACCCGGGGTGGCGGAGCTTCTACCCTGCAAGCAAGCCATACTAGCACAAGTACTAATATAAAGAAAGTGCAACTACACGATGGGAGGTTTCAAGCACAATCAATCTTCTAAGTTGAGCATCAAAAGAAGGGAACCTAGGTATGCACATGATGTTGGTTGGGTTCACCCGAAGGTTCCCCACAACCGCCTAAGCCACCGCATGAGGCTAAACATGACATCATTCTATCACAGACGTGGGTACAACAACCGCACGCTCCATGCTCACAAGGCATGGATCAAAGGTACTTCTTCCCGAGCACCAACACCATCATGAGTCCGGAAACTTGAGATGGGAAAAGAGCTTATGGCCCGTCTAGGTAAACACCTTCCGCGACCTCTCCCACGATCACACGGCTTTACGAGAGACAACTATCCCTTTACCGATACTGCATGGGAACGGGTTCAGTTCAGTCAATTCCCGAGCTCTCATCGTCGAGTTCACACATACGATGCGGGTATGACATCACCTCGGCCCGTAAGGGTTTAGCACTTGCTAGTGCTACACAAAACATAAGTTACAACACCCAAGCCTTCACGAGGACATAGGCTTTACACGTAACCAAAAAGGAGATACAACTCGCTCCGCATCAATTTCGTGGTGAAGGTTTGCCTTCATCCAACTCTCAAAGCATGGGGCTTTCGTTAGGATCTTCGCAAGACGCCTACGCTTAATTCCCGCAATACTATAGAAGATTTCACGGAGTCATTCTCCGGCACGCATTCTAGGCCTAACCTAAATGCAACGTCGCAAATCAAGCATCACCGATTCGGGCTCACGGCCACGAATAGGCTTCACACAAAATGCCTAAATCCGCACGACTACCGGATTTTCTACATGCAATAATGCCGGGGACGGACACAATCTACCCGGAGTTCCGAAGAACTTGAGGAAATCCTACACTTCACCCATTTGGTGAAAGAGACACCTCATGCAAGCATAGAAAGAGGAATGAATGGACAAATACAAGTCCAAAGTTCGGGAGGAAGAATCGTTACCCTAGGCGCTTTCTTTTTCGCCATGGATCCGAGATTCTATACGGAGAGAAACGACCGCACCGGGCTGCACTCTCCAAATCTGGAAACGGCTCGCGAAACGGAGCTCCGGAGCTCCGTCAATGGCGGGATCTTCCTTCTTCTTCCTTGCCTCCTTCTTCTTCCTCTAGCCTAGGAGAGAGAAACACCTCAAAATAATGAGGATTAATCTCCTCTCATAAGCCCTAATAGCCTCCAGCATCTAATCCTAGCCATCGGATCAGATCTCAAAAGATTTGGACGGCCCGATCTTCTTCTCCGCTCAAAATCGCGGAACAGAATAAACAGGGCGCACGATCACAGGCGCACGGTCAGTGGTCGTGCGCGACGAGGGCAATGGTCGTGCGCACTATCCGGGACAGAACTCTGAATTCTTGCTAATAAGCGCACGATCGCTGGCGCACGATCACTGGTCGTGCGCGAAGAGGGAAATGGTCGTGCGCACTGTCCGAGACAGAACTCGATTCTCTTCTGAATTAACGCACGATCGCTGGCACACGATCACTGGTCGTGCGCGATGAGGCCACTGATCGTGCGCTAAGAGCAGACAGGGAAAATTCTAGCCTGCTTCACGTGCCGCACTACCACTCCGCCTACTTCGCGGAACTACCAGATTTGGGGTGTTACACATAATCTAATACTTGATGTGTAAATCCTTATTTGCACCCCATTTATGTTAAATAGAAATTATGGTTAAATATGTCCTGTAAGAATGTGAAACTTGGGGTTTGAAGTTTTCAGACCAATATTATGCTACAGTGAATCTATCAGAATTTATGAGACCATTAGTTGACAGTCGATGCATAAATCATTATCTGCACATCTTCTATTTTATTAGAGACTGAGATTTGAGATGCCCTGGAGAATTCATGAGATTAGGATTTGAGGTTGTTAGACCACTACTCATTGCAAACTCATGTAATAATTGGAACTCATTTGGATATGATGTGATCAAGATTGCACCTTAGGAGTCAAATCTAGCTCAATCTTATTTTGGTCTGCGAATAGTAAAACTGATTTATATGATTTAGACCACCACTGACCTTCACACATAGAACTACTAATTCCATGACTATTATGAAGGCTCAGGTATTTGGAGGAACACCTCTAGGGGGCATCATGGGAAATGAGGGTTGGGGTGCGTTTAGCAAGCTATAAGTGTATAAGTTTACAGTGGTATGAAAAGGAGGTTAGACCTCATCAAGGGCCCCACACACAACTCATCTGTGTTAAATGATTATACGGGAGTAAAACTACCCTTAGCCAGGTGAGCCATTTCAAGGTAAATACTCAAGAGAGAAGTCGAGAAATATCTAAGGCAAACCCTGGATTAAGGATGACGAAGAATAGGAGTGTGGGTCCAAGAAAGGTTGAGAATGCTAATTGAATGTGTGTGGTTCCTCGGTGAAGAAGGGAACTCGAGCCTTGAATGTGACGACGGGAGAGTCGGCACCCAGTCACAATTGGTGGTGATGGAGTTCAAAAGAACTCCCCCACTCCTAAGTGCCAAATTAACTCATCTTAGGGATTTAATGAAAGTGGAGAGGAAAATGGGGATCAAGTAAAAAGGGGTAGATACCAACAAGATTAAGTGCCTTGGGAAGAGGAAGTACGGGGTGTCAGCCCGTCACACTTCCCAGTACCGCTGCGAGCCCCTCACCGGGTAACCCTCCGGAAGTCCAAGGCTAACCCTAAAGCTTCTAAGATCAACTAAATTATAGACAAGACTAGTTAAGTAGGAGAACATGACAAGTTAACTTCCATCCCAAACCGGAACAGGTTACAAGGAAGGACTGGGATAGTCCTGCGAGCGGTAGGCTCGGGTTACAAGGAAGGACTGGGATAGTCCTGCGAGCGGTAGGCTCGGGTTACAAGGAAGGACTGGGATAGTCCTGCGAGCGGTAGGCTCGGGTTACAAGGAAGGACTGGGATAGTCCTGCGAGCGGTAGGCTCGGGTTACAAGGAAGGACTGAGATAGTCCTGCAAGCGGTAGGCTCGGGTTATAAGGAAGGACTGGGATAGTCCTGCGAGCGGTAGGCTCGGGTTATAAGAAAGGACTGGGATAGTCTAGCGAGCGGTAGGCTCGTAGTTTAAATATAAGACTAGTGTAGTCTAGCGAGCGGTAGGCTCGTAGTTTAAATATAAGACTGGGATAGTCTAGCGAGAGGTAGGCTCATAGTTTAAATATAAGACTAGTGTAGTCTAGCGAGCGGTAGGCTCGTAGTTTAAATATAAGACTAGTATAGTCTAGCGAGCGGTAGGCTCGTAGTTTAAATATAAGACTCGTGTAGTCTAGCGAGCGGTAGGCTCATAGTTTAAATATAAGACTGGTATAGTCTGGCGAGCAGTAGGCTCTACTTTATAAATGTTGATATAGAATTGCGAGCTGGAAGCTCGGTAGTAAAATGGATAATACTTGTTGCTTGTGTATAAGATATGGTGGGTCTTCGGTTCTGTCTTAGTCGTCACACCGACAGCAGTTCGTTGACTCGGCAGTGCTAGAGGTTTTATTGGGGCCAGGTTGTTTTACTGCGCGTCCGATGGGACGAATTCCCTAAACCCTGCCTGGCCAAATAAAGGTCTGGTTTCTTCGAATCTAGCAAGAGTACGCAGGAGCTCGTGAGTACCGGGTACTAGTATCACAGCGTACGTTTGGGCCTAGGTCTGGTAGTGTGACTTACCCACCTAGGTGAGGAGACGCCCGCTCCTCTGCCACCGTTTGACCACGACGGGAGGTGCCCGAGAGGTTAGCTACCTCCGAAAAGTGGGAACTAAAGGTCTGTACATACAGAGTCGTGTGAGTGAGTTGCATGTGTATGAAATAATAATACAAAAATTGCATCATTGCATTGCATATCATAGCATGGCATTTCTGCATAAACAGAGACCTCATCGTATAAATCAGTGTGGGCTCTTTTATACGATGAGTTTACACTTTCTAGATCCCTTAGCTTATGTGCCCTCGTGGGTGCATATAAGTTAAGGTTACTTTCGTAGATGCTCGTATTTATTTGCTTCTTATATTACATTGCCTTTTACACATTGCATAAACAGAGACCTCATCGTATAAATCAGTGTGGGCTCTTTTATACGATGAGCTTATTGCTTGCCAGATCCCTTAGCTTATGTGCTTTTGTGTGTGCATATAAGTTAAGGTTACTTTCGTAGCTGCTCTTTTACTTATACTGCTCTTTACTTATTGCTTATTTACATACTCCTGCTAGGGTAGAGACGTTTTCATTACATGTTTAGTATCTATATACTTGCTAGTCTCACCACTGTCACCTGCTTTTGATTTACCCTTTGATGTCCTCCGCTTCCTCCTCCCGCACGGTGCCTAGGAGTCGCGGGGGGAGGCGGGGACAAAATCGGCTTATTCTTTATGACTAACGGTCGGTTGTGGTCGTAGGTACACGAGGTGACGGAGCCCCAGCTAGAAGAGGAGACAGGACACGAGGAGCTCATGCCGCACATTACTTCTACTACAAGACAGGTGTTCGAGAATTGAGAGTTGATTAGCTTCCGCATAGATGTAGAGTGAGAGAGAGTTCATGTACTTTTCTTGGATTTGTATCGGGCATAAGCCCTTTCCCTCTTTTACTTTAATTCTCATCATGGACATTGTAAGCATGTATTTTATATATTTAATGTGATTTGTGGACTTGCTGCTTCAATTTGCTTCTATTACTAAGAATTGTGGTTGGCCTGGATGATGTTGATTAGCCGGCAGGATCGGCGTATTGTGGCAGAGACCATTGGGTGTAATGGTCTCGCCGCAAGACGGCGGTTCTGGGCGGTAAGACCCGATTTAATAGCAAAAAAAAGAGGGTCTTACACCTACGATAGTGCGCACGACCACCGGTCGTGCGCCACTGTTCATGCGCACTTAACATCAATTTCATGAGTTCTGTTTCGACCAGTGCGCACGACCACCTACGATAGTGCGCACAACCACCGGTCGTGTGCCACTGGTCGTGCGAACATTTTATTTTATAAATTTCTCAATTGGTGATGAGGAGTGGTTTGAAAACTCCTTATCAAGGAGGTTGCCGGTTCAAGACCCGGCCTCAACAATGCGCCGTTGCTGAGAAATAGTGGCGCGGAGAGGCTTTGGGGTGCTTGGGCTGCAGCCCGGTAGCGGCCTGGCTGGGTCCCGCTGGATCTCGTGTTGACGAGTCGGGTCCAGCGGGACCCAGCCAGGCCGCTACCGGGCTGCAGCCCAAGCACCCCAAAGCCTCTCCGCGCCACTATTTCTCAGCAACGGCGCATTATTGAGGCCGGGTCTTGAACCCGCAACCTCCTTGATAAGGAGTTTTCAAACCACTCCTTATCAAGGAGGTTGCGGGTTCAAGACCCGGCCTCAACAATGCGACGTTGCTGAGAAATAGTGGCGCGGAGAGGCTTTGGGTGCTTGGGCTGCAGCCCGGTAGCGGCCTGGCTGGGTCCCGCTGGATCTCGTGTTGACGAGTCGGGCCTGGGTCGTTACAGCAGGCTCCGCCCAGGCAGGCGCACGATCACAGGATTCCAGCGTGCACGACCACTGGTCGTGCGCCAATGACCGTGTGCACTATTTATTCCAGCGCCTATAAATTGACCTGCTCGCGAATTAGGTCGGGATCCCGTATTTTCTTCCGCCCAGCTCCGCCGTTTTCGCCCCTTCCGCAGGTTTTTCGCCCCTCCATCTCCGCCCACCATATGGAGGTGCTCCGGGCTTGTTCTTCATGCAAATCTTGAGCCGGAGTTTCCTCTTGGCCTCCTCCTTCATCCTAGCGCCCCAAGGGAAAACCTAGCCGCCATCATCATCAAGAAAGAGGAAGTTTGCAACCTCTACCGGATCGTGACACGAAGAAGACGGGCTCATTGGAGATTAGTGACAACACTCTCTACCCCGGACGTAGTTGCGGACCGAGCTTGGACGCGGATTGACAACCCGGCGATTCCAACTGTGAATCTACAACGAGACTTCGAATTCGGTCGATTTCTTGCCTTATTCTTCTCTTATTGATGTGTGTATGTAGTTAGATCTATGTATTAAGATGAAGTAGCACTTAAACTTGCTTGTATTTCTATATATTTCATTTCTTTGTGAAATACTTTTGTGGTTTATGTGATTTGAGGAGCGCCCCATTCCATCCTCCATTCCACCATCGTGTTCGGTGCCGCACTAGCAATTGCTAGTGGCGTGCTTGTCGAAGAGGTGCTTGCGACCCTCATTCCGTTAGCCTACTCGTCCATCCGCCTAGCGAAGCGTGGCTGTAACACCCTGCCAGTACGAAAGGTATAATAGCAGGTCCGGCCGGGACCCCACGCCATACAAACCACACTAGCTAGGAGTTAAAAGGTGATAACCAGAAAAGTAACAACTAAACGAGAGTACAAAACGTAAGCGGAAGCATTAACTAAACCATCCTAAAAGAACTGTCCACTATCATAGGAATGTAACTTGAATAAGAGTTACGGCCTTAAGGCCTTACATTCATCCAATGCACAAAACTCCAAAAGCATACATCGGCGCGCAGGCCGGCCATACATGAAAAACAGGAAAAGGGCTGGCCTTCGAGGGCCAACACTGCAAAGGGCCATCGCCCGCTATTTCCCGCTAGGCTCACCTGCACCTACATAAGAACATTCCACCAAGCGGTGGCAAACAAAGTAACGGTCAGCACAGCTGACCAAATTATAACGACCCCACCCCTTTCCCGGGGTGGCGGAGATTCTACCCTGCAAGCAAGCTATACTAGCAAAAGTACTAAGATAAAGAAAGTGCAACTACACAAGGTGAGGTTTCAAGCACAATCAATCTTCTAGGTTGAGCATCAAAAAGGAGGGAACCTAGGTATGCACATGATGTTGGTTGGGTTCACCCGAAGGTTCCCCGCAACCGCCTAAACAACCGCATGAGGCTAACAACATCAATTCCACAAACACTCCACCGTAAGGGCCATCGCCTTATGTGGGAAAAAGAGCTTTTGGTCGGTCTAGGTAAACCACCTTCCACGACCTCTCCCATGATCACACGACTACATGAGGTAGGGACCTCTTACCGATCTGCATGGAAACGGGTTCGGTTTAGCTTTGCCCGTGCTCTAATCGTCGTGATCTATCGCACGACGCGGGTACGGCTTCGCCTCGGCCCGTAAGGGTTTAGCACCTTCAAGTGCTACACAAATATAAGCTACGCACCTAATCCCTTCACAAGGATCTAGGCTTCACAAATACTCAAAAGGGGAGGTATAATACGCTCTGCATCAATTTCGCGGTGAAGGTTTGCCTTCATCCAATCTCAAAGCATGGGGCTTTCGTTAGGATCTTCACAAGACGCCTACACTTAAATCCCGCACTACTATAGATGATTTCACGGAGTCATTCTCCGGCACGCATTCTAGGCTTAACCTAAATGCAACGTCGCAATCCAAGCATCACCGATTCGGGCTCACGACCACGAATAGGCTTCACACAAAATGCCTAAATCTGCACGACTACCGGATTTTCTACATGCAATATGCCGGGGACGGACACAATCGACCCGGAGTTCCAGAGAACTTGAGGGAATCCTACACTTCACCCATTTGGTGAAAGGGATCCCTCATGCAAGCATAGAGAAATGAAGGAGAGGACAAGAGACAAGTCCAAACAACGGGAGAAGAAATCGTTACCCTAGGAGCATTCTTTTTCGCCATGGATCCGAGATTCTAGACGGAGGGAAACGACCGCACCGGGCTGCACTCTCCAGATCTGGAAACGGCTCGCGAAACGGAGCTCCGGAGCTCCGTCAATGGCGGGATCTCCCTTCTTCTTCCTTGCCTCCTTCTTCTTCCTCTAAGCTTGGAGAGAGAAAAGCCTCAAAAGAATGAGGGTTAATCTCCTCTCACAAGCCCTAAGACCCCCCAGCAACTAATCCTAGCCATTGGATCGAATTCCAAAGGATTTGGACGGCCGGATCTTCTTCTCCGCTCAAAATCGCGGAACAGAATAAACAGGGCGCACGATCACAGGCGCACGGTCGCTGGTCGTGCGCGAAGAGGGAAATGGTCGTGCGCACTTTCCGAGACAGAACTCTGAATTCTTGCGAATAAGCGCACGGTCGCTGGCGCACGATCACCGGTCGTGCGCGAAGAGGACAATGGTCGTGCGCATAAGCCGAGACAGAACTCCGATTCTTTGCGGGTTACGCACGATCATTGGCGCACGATCACTGGTCGTGCGCGAAGAGGACAATGGTCGTGCGCATTGACCTGATCTGGAATTTTGAGCCTATCCCGAGCGCAACCCTACCATTTCGCCTACCTCGCTGAACCACGATCTTTGGGGTGTTACAACTCCACCCCCCTTAAAAGAATTTCGTCCCGAAATTTCGAAAACAGTAAAAGCAGGAATTACAGTTTTTAAAGAAAATTTACCTGAGAGAAATAGCTCGGGGTACTCCACAAGCATCGCTTGCTCTCTCTCCCAAGTTAGCTCCTCTCGGCCGCAATTATCCCACCGGACCTTTACCATCCGAATGGACTTGTTCCGCAACTGCTTTATCTCGGTATCCTCGATGCGTAAGGGTTTGACTTTCGTCGACAACCCACTATCCACCGACACTTTGCCAACCGCAACGATATGAGTAGGCTCTTGCACTGCCTTCCTCAGAACTGAAATGTGAAACACGTCGTGCAGACCGCTCAGCTCTGCAGATAGTGCAAGCCGATAAGCCGCATCACCAACACGTTCCACAATCTCAAACGGTCCTAAGTACCTTGGACTGAGCTTTTTCAAGCGTCGGATCCTTAATACCCCTTTGAACGGTTTGATCTTCAAGTAAACCCGGTCACCGATGGCGAACTCTAGGTTCCTATGCTTGGCGTTGTAATATTTTGCTTGCCTATCTTGGGCAATCAATAGCCTTTCTCGAATAGTTCGGATCGTCGAAGTTGCTTCCTCAACATCCTTTCGCTTTAATAGCTTAGTATCGCCCGTTTCTGCCCAAGACAACGGCGTACGACACTTCTTACCATAGAGGGCCTCGAAAGGAGCCATCTTTATACTGGCTTGGTAGTTATTATTGTAGGCGAACTCGATCATATAGAGATGATCTTCCCACTTCTTTCCAAAATCTAGAGCGCACATTCGGAGCATATCCTCCATAGTCCTGTTGGTCCTCTCGGTCTGTCCATCCGTTTGCGGGTGGAAGGTCGTGCTAAATTTCAATTTAGTGCCCAACAGTTCATGGATAAGCCTCCAATCTTTCGATGTGAAACGCCCGTCACAATCGCTGACGATGCTACGAGGGACACCGTGCAGCCGCACAATACTATCGACATAGAGCTTCGCTAGCTTTTCTACAGAATCATCCTTCCGGTTCGGAATAAAATGCGATACTTTTGTTAGTCTGTCCACGATCACCCAGATGGCGTCGTTTCCATGCTGCGACCTCGGCAATCCGTGCACGAAATCCATCGAAATATCGTCAAACTTCCATTCCGGAATCGGCAAGGACTTCAAAAATCCACCGGGACGTTGACATTCCACCTTCACCAACGCGCAGGTGTTGCACTTGGCCACGTAGAGGGCAATATCCTTCTTCATACCCGGCCACCAGAAAAGTTTCTTCATGTCCATGTACATTTTCGTGCTCCCCGGGTGGATAGAGTACTTGGTATGATGAGCCTCGTACATCAATTCCTCCCGTAGAGTACCAACGTTTGGGACGCACAATCTGCCATTCTTCCACAAAAGGCCATCTTCGAAAGAGAAATCAGCGTTTAACCCGTCAACGGTTTCCGCTTTGTAGCGTTTCATGCTCTCATCCAGCTCCAATGCCTGTCGAACTCGGTCGGCAAGGTGGTATTGAACCTCCGTCCAGTTCAAGCATGCTGAAGTAGACGCTCTTCGATCAACGCAAATGATCTCCATTTCTTCCAGCTCACGGATTAGACGCTCATCGTGCATCAAAATCCAATTTGCTCGAGCGGGAGCCCGACGACTCAACGCGTCCGCAACTACATTTCCCTTTCCAGGAGTATATTTGATGTCGAAGGTGTAGTCCCCAAGGAACTCCAACCACCTCCTCTGTTGCATATTCAACTCCCTTTGATCTAGCAAGTACTTGAGGCTCTTGTGGTCGGTAAAGATGTCGATCTTCACGCCATACAAGTAATGCCTCCAAAGCTTAAGAGCAAATACCACGGCCGCTAGCTCCAAATCATGGACCGGGTAATTCCTCTCATGAACCTTCAACTGCCGGGAGCCGTAGGCAATTACCTTACCGAACTGCACTAGGACACAACCCAAACCACTCCCTGAGGCGTCGCTGTAAATTTCGTAGCCTTCCGTACCACATGGCGAGCATAGAATGGGCGCAGTGGTCAGACGGCTCTTCAGTTCTTCAAAAGCTCGTGCGCACTCGGGCGACCAAACGAACTTATGATCTTTCCTTGTCAATTTAGTGAGAGGAAGTGCAATCCTCGAGAAGTTTTCCACAAAGCGCCTATAATAGCCGGCAAATCCTAAGAAACTTCGAACTTCCGCTACGTTTTTCAACAAAGGCCAGGCTCGGATCGCTTCTATCTTCGACGGATCAACCGCAATTCCATCTCCACTAACGACGTGACCAAGGAATGCTACTGACGGTAGCCAAAACTCGCACTTGGAGAACTTGGCATATAGCTGACTCTTCCTCAAGGTGCCCAGAACTGCGTGCAGATGCCCTACATGCTCCTCTTCCGATTGAGAGTATACCAAAATGTCGTCGATGAAGACGATCACAAATTTATCCAAATACTCACGGAATGTCCTATTCATTAAGTCCATGAATACCGACGGTGCATTAGACAGACCGAACGGCATCACCGTGAACTCATAGTGCCCAAAGCGGGTACTGAACGCTGTCTTTGGAATGTCACATTCCCTAATCCGCAGTTGGTAATAGCCGGACCTTAGGTCCAGTTTGGAGTATACCGTCGACCCAACCAGCTGGTCGAATAGATCGTCGATTCTTGGAATCGGATATCGGTTCTTCTCGGTCAACTTGTTTAGCTCTCGATAATCGATACATAGACGCAAGCTCCCGTCCTTCTTTTTCACAAAGAGGACCGGTGCACTCCAAGGCGAAGAACTTGGAGATACGTAGCCTTGCTCTAGCAGCTCTTGCAATTGAACCTTCAACTCTGCCAATTCCTTTGGCTCTATCCGGTACGGTGAGCGGGCCACAGGTTTGGCACCTGGCACCAACTCGATATAGAAATCGATCTCTCACTGAGGCGGAGCCCCAGGGAGTTCGTTAGGAAACACGTCGGCGTACTCCGCTACAACTGGGACATCACATAACCTGGGCTTTGGCTCCGAAGCCTCCAACAAGGTGAAGAACAACTCGGCGCCTTTTCTCACCGCCTTAACCACTTGGAGAGCAGACAACAGCGTCTTGCTCGCTCCTCGCATACCGGCAAACGTGGTTTCTCCATCGGCGTTCCTTCCCAGAGTGATCTCCTTAGAATTGCAATCTATGCATGCACGCTGCTCCGAGAGCCAGTCCATGCCGAAGATCACATCGAATTCAGCTAACGGTAACAACGATGCTTCCAAATCGAAATCTTGATTTCCGATCCGCACCTTCACACGGTTCTTCCTATCCGCAGACATGCGAGATCCATTGGGTAGCACTACTTCTAATCTATCCTCTACGAAGGTAGATGGCACTCCGATTCGCACCACGAAGTCCTCAGACAGAAAAGAGTGCGATGCACCCGTATCAAATAGAGCTCTCGCCGGATAGTTGAGAATTAGGACAAAGCCTAATTGCACACAAAAAAAACATACAGTTGCACAACAGTATAATCACAAATAGCTATGCAAAAGCTAATTTTTTTTTTTAATTCATACCTGTGACAACATCAGCTTGTCGTATGGCTTCTTGCTGGCCAAGCGAGTAGACTCTCGGCTGAGTCGGAGTAATGTGCTGGGAAGCCGAAGACTCCGCAACTTTACCCTTTTCTGCAGCACGAGCATTGTCCAAAGCTCGATTCTCTGCCTTCGGGGGACCACTTTGACACACTGCGGCCTTGTGTCCCACCTTCCCGCAGGTGAAACATGTGATAGGACTCCGCACAGTCGTTGCTCCCGAAACATTTGAGCGAGAGTGCTCCGCCGGTTTGAACTTCCTTTTGTTCTTCCTGAATTCTGACTTGGACTGAGAGACCGGCACATGAAACTCAGGTTTCTTTGCCACGGCTTCTGCTTGTACCCTCTTCATGTCCAACTCTAGGGATCTGGCAGTTTGGACCATCACCTGGAAACCTAACGTCATTGGGCCTGCAAGGAGCAGCCTCAACTCGTCCCGAAGACCTTCATAGAACTTGTTCGTCTTTGTCTCTTCGTCTTCCATCATAGGCCCCGCATAACGACCCAGTTTAGTGAACTCGTGCAAGTACTCATCCACTGAGCTGTCGCCTTGAGTTAACTTCAGAAACTGGTTCTGCAACGCAATGCGTTGGGCAGAAGGAATATACCTTTGAAGAAAAGACTTTGAGAACTCCGCTATCGAGATCTCGGTAATCTCCCTGCCTCCGAACTTGTGCACTTCCTGTTCAGCCCACCAACGCTCTGCCTCTCCGTTAAGGAGGAAGGTGGCTAAAGTGACCATCATAACTTCTTCTGTTGCTGTCGCCCTTAGAATCTTCCTAACCGTTGACAGCCAGTCCTCCGCCTCCGTTGGGGATCCGGTCCCCGAGAAAGTTGGAGGATGGAAGCTTAGAAAGTGTTGCAGCTGTTGATCACGCGCTCGCGCAACAACTACACGCTCTACCGGATGCTCCACCCTTTGCACCGCCGCAGGTTCCACTGCAGCCACTGGCACAGGGGCCTCAACCCTTGGTTCCACCGCAGGTTCCACTGCAGGTTCGATCACCGGGGCCGCATCTGTATTAGGCGTAGCAGGCTGTGCAAGCCTTTGCGGTTGAGCATTGATCATCGCGAAGACAGCTTCTGCGATTAACCTGATCATCTCAGCAGGAGGAGTGGTCGCTGGCACTTCAGCCGACCCACTACTTTCAGCAGTGTTACGGGGTTGAGACGGCCCCGCACCACTTCTAGTCGCCTATAATCGTGTAAGACACAATTTAGTGACTGAAAACATAGCAAACAACAATCATGGAACGCTCAGGTTCCGCAAACAAGTATGTTTTCCCATTCCTAAGTGGACATTCTTATTAGTTTTTGTCGTTTTAGGTGAATGCACATCCCGTGCACACCACCCATTAAAAGGAATTCGTCCCGAATTCGCTAAATTACGGATCGACGCATTAAGTCCGATACCAAATTGTAACACCCTGCCAGTACGAAAGGTATAACAGCAGGTCCGGCCGGGACCCCACGCCATACAAACCACACTAGCTAGGAGTTAAAAGGTGATAACCAGAAAAGTAACAACTAAACGAGAGTACAAAACGTAAGCGGAAGCATTAACTAAACCATCCTAAAAGAACTGTCCACTATCATAGGAATGTAACTTGAATAAGAGTTACGGCCTTAAGGCCTTACATTCATCCAATGCACAAAACTCCAAAAGCATACATCGGCGCGCAGGCCGACCATACATGAAAAACAGGAAAAGGGCTGGCCTTCGAGGGCCAACACTGCAAAGGGCCATCGCCCGCTATTTCCCGCTAGGCTCACCTGCACCTGCATAAGAACATTCCACCAAGCAGTGGCAAACAAAGTAACGGTCAGCACAGCTGACTAAATTATAACGACCCCACCCCTTTCCCGGGGTGGCGGAGATTCTACCCTACAAGCAAGCCATACTAGCACAAGTACTAAGATAAAGAAAGTGCAACTACACAAGGTGAGGTTTCAAGCACAATCAATCTTCTAGGTTGAGCATCAAAAAGGAGGGAACCTAGGTATGTACATGATGTTGGTTGGGTTCACCCGAAGGTTCCCCGCAACCGCCTAAACAACCGCATGAGGCTAACAACATCAATTCCACAAACACTCCACCGTAAGGGCCATCGCCTTATGTGGGAAAAAGAGCTTTTGGTCGGTCTAGGTAAACCACCTTCCACGACCTCTCCCATGATCACACGGCTACATGAGGTAGGGACCTCTTACCGATCTGCATGGAAACGGGTTCGTTTTAGCTTTGCCCGTGCTCTAATCGTCGCGATCTATCGCACGACGCGGGTACGGCTTCGCCTCAACCCGTAAGGGTTTAACACCTTCAAGTGCTACACAAATATAAGCTACGCACCTAATCCCTTCACAAGGATCTAGGCTTCACAAATACTCAAAAGGGGAGGTATAATACGCTCCGCATCAATTTCGCGGTGAAGGTTTGCCTTCATCCAATCTCAAAGCATGGGGCTTTCGTTAGGATCTTCACAAGACGCCTACACTTAAATCCCGCACTACTATAGATGATTTCACGGAGTCATTCTCCGGCACGCATTCTAGGCTTAACCTAAATGCAACGTCGCAATCCAAGCATCACCGATTCGGGCTCACGGCCACGAATAGGCTTCACACAAAATGCCTAAATCCGCACGACTACCGGATTTTCTACATGCAATATGCCGGGGACGGACACAATCGACCCGGAGTTCCGGAGAACTTGAGGGAATCCTACACTTCACCCATTTGGTGAAAGGGATCCCTCACGCAAGCATAGAGAAATGAAGGAGAGTACAAGAGACAAGTCCAAACAACGGGAGAAGAAATCGTTACCCTAGGAGCATTCTTTTTTGCCATGGATCCGAGATTCTAGACGGAGGGAAACGACCGCACCGGGCTGCACTCTCCAGATCTGGAAACGGCTCGCGAAACGGAGCTCCGGAGCTCCGTCAATGGCGGGATCTCCCTTCTTCTTCCTTGCCTCCTTCTTCTTCCTCTAAGCTTGGAGAGAAAAAAGTCTCAAAAGAATGAGGGTTAATCTCCTCTCACAAGCCCTAAGACCCCCCAGCAACTAATCCTAGCCATTGGATCGAATTCCAAAGGATTTGGACGGCCGCATCTTCTTCTCCGCTCAAAATTGCGGAACAGAATAAACAGGGCGCACGATCACAGACGCACGGTCGCTGGTCGTGCGCGAAGAGGGAAATGGTCGTGCGCACTTTCTGAGACAGAACTCTGAATTCTTGCGAATAAGCGCACGGTCGCTGGCGCACGATCACCGGTCGTGCGCGAAGAGGACAATGGTCGTGCGCATAAGCCGAGATAGAACTCCGATTCTTTGCGGGTTACGCACGATCATTGGCGCACGATCACTGGTCGTGCGCGAAGAGGACAATGGTCGTGCGCATTGACCTGATCTGGAATTTTGAGCCTATCCCGAGCACAACCCTACCATTTCGCCTACCTCGCTGAACCACGATCTTTGGGGTGTTACAGTGGCATAGCGGCCCGTGTAATCCACTCGCCCTACGAAGCAGCGCGCTCAAGGCCTACATAGCTCGATTCCATCTGCCTACTCGTCTATCCGCCCTTGCGACGCAGCGCGCTCAAGGCCTGCCTAGTCTCCATCCCGCCTAGCGAAGCATTGTATAGCGGCATTGCATAGGAGTAGTTGTAGTTGTTTTCTTTTATTTTCCACAAACCAAATCCCCCATTTCCGCAACCCATCCGACATAAAGGACTTCAATCTCAAGTCCTTCCTCGATAATAAACTCCACCTTACTGTGTTCCTTTGAGATCGATACTTGGGGATTCATTCCCATTTTATATTACTTGAACGATCGGTACACTGTCATTTTGTGCCGCAGTCGAGCTACCGCCTATAGCGGTGTGCGAGATTTGCGCCATCAAGTTTTTGGCGCCGTTGCCGGGGAACACAGTCGTGTGAGTTTTCTGGAGAGGGAGAATGAGGCGCAAATCTTAGCACACCGCTATAGGCGGTAGCAAGACTGCGGCACGAAACGGCAGTGTACCGATCGTTCAAGTAATATAAAATGGGAATGAATCCCCAAGTATCGATCTCAAAGGAACACAGTAAGGTGGAGTTTATTATCGAGGAAGGACTTGAGATTGAAGTCCGTTCGATCGGATGGATGCGAAAATGGGGGATTTGGTTTGTGAAAAATAAAGAGAAAATACTATAACTACTCCTATGCAATGCCGCTATGCAAAGCTTCGCTTAGCGGAATGGAGACTAGGCAGGCCTTGAACGCGCTGCGTCGCGAGGGCGAATGGACGAGTAGGCAAACGGATCGAACTATGCAGGCCTTGAGCGCGCTGCTTCGTTAGGCGGGATGGAATTCACCGGCCGCGATGCCACGCTTCGATAGGCGGATGGACGAGTAGGCTAATGGAATGAGGGTCGCAAGCACCTCTTCGACAAGCACGCCACTAGCAATTGCTAGTGCGGCACCGGACACGTGACGGCGGGATGGAGAATGGAATGGGGCGCTCCTCATTCACACATATGAATAATATGATTCCATAAACATGAAATAAACATTAATAAACAAGATTCATAGTGTCATCATCTAAATATAAAGATTACAAACAAATATAACCACACAAGTAGAAGAAAGAGGCAAGAGATACGATCGAATCCGGAGTCTCGTTGTAGATTCACGGTAGGAATCGTCGGGTTGTCAATCCATGTTCTAGCTCGGTCCCAACTGCGTCCGGGGTAGAGGAGGGCTGTCACACCTCCCAATGGACCCGTCTTCTCCAGCGTTTTACACTCCGTCCACGTCCGATGTGAGGAAATCCTTGCTTGGTGATGAAGATGAGTGGAATCTCCTCCTTGAAGCTCTTGGATGATGGAGGAGGCCTAGGGGGCAGAGAACCAGCGAGAAGGGGCGAAACGGCGGACTGGACGAAGAAAAATGCGGAGGATCTGACCTAATTCGCGAGCAGGTCAATATATAGGCGCTGGAATAAACAGTGCGCACGGTCATTGGTGCACGACCAGTGGTCGTGCGCACTAGCATCCTGTGATCGTACGCCTGCCTGGACGGAGCCTGCAAGGTAAGAAAATTATAAAATACAATGTTTGCACGACCAGTGGCGCATGACCAGTGGTCGTGCGCGCTATCGTAAGTGGTCGTGCGATAAGGAAGGCAGAACTCATGAAATGGGGGTTAAGTGCGCACGATCAGCGGCGCACGACCAGTGGTCGTGCGCAATAGAACCAGTGATCGTGCGCAGTGTTCCTGTACAGATTTGTACCGGGAACACCTGCACGACTCCTGCTCCAGCATACAACACTAATCAAACCACTGAAAGTGACACTTAACCATGCATGAAAACTAATAAAGAAGATAAACAAGAAATAACACCAAAACGGGCCTAGAAGTGCACATAGCATGGAATAACAAACATGAGCGAAAACATGCCTAAAGTGTAGTGCATAGACTAGAAAATCGGCCCAGATGAGTCCATAAATGTGTATATATTTTGGACTCATCACACCCCCAGACTTACCTGTTTGCGCGTCCCGAGCAAACAAATTCTAAGCTAACGGGGAAAGAAAAGTAGATGGATTGAAATTACAATACAGAGTACCATGCGAAGTCGCATGCTCACGTGCATAAGAAAAATAGTAGAGAAGATTTCTCATTATACACAAACAGCTCATATATTTCTAAAAGAGTAAGAGCATATTACAACTACTCAAAATGGTGAACATCGGTGAATCATTCGGTCATGCATACGGAGAAAGTAAACTAAGCGCTGAGATGAGCATTGCTAAAGATTGGGGTGCCGGACAAACTCCACCGAAATCCATCGGTGTTGGTGACCATAGGCTCGCCCGGTCACATTCTCTCCACGACACTAGATTGGTTCATAGCGTGAGTCGGTAGGACTTTAGGTTAGAGATGGGGCTTGGGTTACGGTGAGGTAAACAATGATAAACAAAATGACTTATACACATAACCCAAATGAGCTTTAAAAATAACTACCCGCGCACCAAAATCGAATGCAAGTGCACCACACCCCCAGACTTGGACTTTTGCAACATAGGTGTGTGCACCGCCTACTCCCAATACATAATATTTCTACATGATTTTTCAATAAAACTCATTTTTCTTTTTTTCTCTTTTCCTTTTCATTCATTTCTTTTTTCTTTCTATCTTCTTTTTCTTGTCTTTTTCTTTCAGCAGATTTGTCACATGCGCAAACCCACAGATTCACAAAATAAACACCACAATCAACACCCCCAAAATGTGAATAAATTCATAACTAAAGCTCAGATTTGGGTGTGCGACTAGGTTAGGCTCTTAGGCTTTGGTGTAAAAAATGCGGAGCTGAATCAATGAAAGGGTAGGCACAAAGGGGCTAGCAAGGGTAGATGATAGGCATGAAATAAAAAGTTCAACCGGGCCAAAATAATGGCCTACGTCATTCTCACGCACTAGAGCTATCCTATGCCAATGCTTCAAGAATCGCTTGGGGCAAGTTCTAGCCACCGAGAAAGATTCTCCTTTCTCCCGACTCAAGCAATACGAGTCTAGCGATCGTTTACACACATCCCTACGCTACCGTTTGATTCCACCAGATTCACCATTTGAGTAGAGTAAACAACATTTACACTAATAGAAAAAATATAAAACCATAAGTATAAAAAGAGGTCTAATCTACACAAATTCCTATGCAACCGAGCACTCGACTAGGAGCACTACTGGAGTCAACATTTTACTCTGCTACATAGTCCTAAGCCATCACCTAGACTTTCCCAAATAAGCAGGAGAATTAAATTCACAACAGAGCAGGCAAACAGATGAGTACGCGCTCAAGTGGGTGTTGTGGTGTGCAATGAAGATGAACAATACTAAATAAATGAAATAGAAATACTTCTAGCATGCAATGCAATAGTGCACGTGCGTGGGCATACAGAACTACTCTCCCCCAGACTTAAACTAGACAATACACACAATATATATCTATGAAATTCAGAAAAGAGCTAGGGGAAGAGAGTACCCAATGCTCAGAAATGAGCATACCAGAAGATTGGCGTGTAAGCTAAAATGAAGCTACAGCATCCGCCATCCAGAAGAAGGATACCTGCAGGGGTCAGCTCCGCAAAAACAAAGGAAAATAGAAACGCTGAAATAAAATAAACTAACTACGCAGGATTAGGTAAATTAAAAATGCAAGAAAAAAGAAGATAACTACTGGGGTTATTGTCATCCCAGCACGACTTATTTAAAAACATGAAAGTTCTAGCTAATGGGCCTATGAAAAAGAAAATGCACAGGTAACTGCTCCATTATCCGTTTCGGTAGCTGGTACCGATACGGAGATAAGGCACTCACGCCTCTACCCAAATATAAATACCTGCTCCTCACAGGTAGAGGGAAAAGAAAGTAAGAAGAGGAGGAGGCCTGGTCCTCACTCATCTCACCAAAACTATCCTTGCCCAGCAAGGTATCATCCACAGCAGGTCCGCAGGAGGAGAAGGCAATGAATGAGGCTTCCTTAATGGAGGAGGGATCAACCTCCTCGCATAAAAGGACACACTCATCATTGACTTGAGCACAAAGCTCCAAGTCCTCCTGAAGTACCTGTGAAGATTCAACCTGCACAGGCTCGGGTGAAGAAGGGGGGTCAGGAAATAAAAGAGAAGAATGACATAAATAATCAAAAATCGGGGGAGTGGTCCCGGTCTCACTCCCATTAGATTGGGAAAGTAAACTAATGTTTGCAATGTCATCAATGCTACAAGATTCGGCGGAATCAACGGTGGCCAGACTTAGGATTTGGACTTCCTCCACCGGTGCTGAGGAAAACTCCTCTTCACCTAGAAGGTTGTCCTCCTTCATTGGAATAGGCACAACACTCAGATCACCCACCTCATCCTGCGACATATCATCAACAATGTCATCGGAGACGAGTATAGTATGCACAACAGCGGGAGGAGTAGTGCTCGGATAAAAGTCGAGCACCGATTCCTCACAAAGAATCGAATCCACTAGAGGTGGTGGATGCACATGGAGAATAGGCTCAGCAATGTCGGTGCATTGATCAGCCGCACATCCGGTGACCGTGTCCATGCCATACCCTTCAAGATGTGAAGGTGATAAAGACACATAACTGGATGTTGAAGGTGTGCCGCCAGAGTTAGGAGTTGGGACGATCCGGATATCCGGCTCGTCATCCTCATCCAATTGGTGAAGATACTCGGCACAGTCCTTCAAGACAAGATCAGTGCTCCGACAAAACTGGCACTGCCTTGCGGGCTTCTTTGGCACAGCGGGGGCTGAAGCCGAAAAGAAGTATGACGGTAAAGGCTCAGCAGAGTAGCCATAAGACTTACGCGCACCATATGGAGTACCGGACGAAGTCGGTGCTCCATATGCTGGGCTATAAGAATTATGCCTACTATTCTCCGTAGGGCATTCATCACTAGAGTGGGAGGTAGCTCCACACCAACGGCAATGGATATTTAGATGTGCCCACATAAGGCGAAGATAAAACGATTCAACAAGAAAAACACTATTGTGTGAAATACCACACCTAACAAAAATTACTAACGCAACCTAATTAAAACAGGAAAATGGAATACGAGGAAATAAAACAAAGGAATGCAATTTACAAATGGAAGGGCTTCTCTCTCAGGTTTTCCCTCTCCAGAAAACTCACACGACTGTGTTCCCCGGCAACGGCGCCAAAAACTTGATGCGCAAATCTTAGCACACCGCTATAGGCGGTAGCAAGACTGCGGCACGAAACGGCAGTGTACCGATCGTTCAAGTAATATAAAATGGGAATGAATCCCCAAGTATCGATCTCAAAGGAACACAGTAAGGTGGAGTTTATTATCGAGGAAGGACTTGAGATTGAAGTCCTTTCGAGCGGATGGATGCGGAAATGGGGGATTTGGTTTGTGAAAAATAAAGAGAAAATACTATAACTACTCCTATGCAATGCCGTTATGCAAAGCTTCGCTTGGCGGAATGGAGACTAGGCAGGCCTTGAACGCGCTGTGTCGCGAGAGCGAATGGACGAGTAGGCAAACGGATCGAACTATGCAGGCCTTGAGCGCGCTGCTTCGTTAGGCGGGATGGAATACACGGGCCGCGATGCCACACTTCGATAGGCGGATGGACGAGTAGGCTAACGGAATGAGGGTCGCAAGCACCTCTTCGACAAGCACGCCACTAGCAATTGCTAGTGCGGCACCGGACACGTGACGGCGGGATGGAGAATGGAATGGGGCACTCCTCATTCACACATATGAATAATATGATTCCATAAACATGAAATAAACATTAATAAACAAGATTCATAGTGTCATCATCTAAATATAGAGATTACAAACAAATACAACCACACAAGTAGAAGAAAGAGGCAAGAGATACGACCGAATCCGGAGTCTCATTGTTGATTCACGGTAGGAATCGTCGGGTTATCAATCCACGTCCTAGCTCGGTCCCAACTGCGTCCGGGGTAGAGGAGGGCTGTCACACCTCCCAATGGACCCGTCTTCTCCAGCGTTTTACAATCCGGCCACGTCCGATGCGAGGAAATCCTTGCTTGGTGATGAAGATGAGTGGAATCTCCTCCTTGAAGCTCTTGGATGATGGAGGAGGCCTAGGGGGGCGGAGAACCAGCGAGAAGGGGCAAAACGGCGGACTGGACGAAGAAAAATGCGAAGGATCTGACCTAATTCGCGAGCAGGTCAATATATAGGCGCTGGAATAAACAGTGCGCACGGTCATTGGCGCACGACCAGTGGTCGTGCGCACTAACATCCTGTGATCGTGCGCCTGCCTGGACGGAGCCTGCAAGGTAAGAAAATTATAAAATACAATGTTCGCACGACCAGTGGCACACGACCAATGGTCGTGCGCGCTATCGTAAGTGGTCGTGCGATAAGGAAGACAGAACTCATGAAATGGGGGTTAAGTGCGCACGATCAGCGGCGCACGACCAGTGGTCGTGTGCAATAGAACCAGTGATCGTGCGCAGTGTTCCTGTACAGATTTGTACCGGGAACACCTGCACGACTCCTGCTCCTGCATACAACACTAATCAAACCACTGAAAGTGACACTTAACCATGCATGAAAACTAATAAAGAAGATAAACAAGAAATAACACCAAAACGGGCCTAGAAGTGCACATAGCATGGAATAACAAATATGAGTGACAACATGCCTAAAGTGTAGTGCATAGACTAGAAAATCGTCCCAGATGATTCCATAAATGTGTATATATTTGGGACTCATCAGAGAACCTGAGAGAGAAGCCCTTCCATTTGTAAATTGCATTTCTTTGTTTTATTTCTTTTTATTTCATTTTCCTGTTTTAATTAGGTTGCTTTAGTAATTTTTGTTAGGTGTGGTATTTTGCACAATAGTGTCCTTCATCTTGAATCATTTTATCTTCGCACTATGTGGGCACATCTTAATATCCGTTGCCATTGGTGTGGAGCTACCTCCCACTCTAGTGATGAATGCCCTACGGAGAATAGTAGGCATAATTCTTATAGCCCAGCATATGGAGCACCGACTTCGTCTGGTACTCCATATGGTGCGCGTAAGTCTTATGGCTACTCTGCTGAGCCTTTACCGTCATACTTCTTTTCGGCTTCAGCCCCCGCTGTGCCAAAGAAGCCCGCAAGGCAGTGCCAGTTTTGTCGGAGCACTGATCATGTCTTGAAGGACTGTGCCGAGTATCTTCGCCAATTGGACGAAGATGACGAGACGGATATCCGGATCGTCCCAACTCCTAACTCTGGCGGTGATGAGTCCCGATTATATACACATATTTGGACTCATCTAGGTCGTGTTTCTAGTCTTCCCGCTGCACTTTAGCCTTGTTTTAGCTCATAATTATCATTCCATGCTAGGTGCACCTCTTGGCCTATTTTGGTGTATTTCTATGTTTATTCTCCTATGTTAGCCTTATCGTACTGTTGAGTGCCACTTTCAGTGGCCTGATTAGCATTTTTGTATGAGCAGGAGTCGTGCAGGTGTTCCCGGTACAAATCTGTACAGGAACACTGCGCACGATCACTGGTTCTATTGCGCACGACCACTGGTCTTGCGCCACTAATCGTGTGCACTTAACCCCTGAAATCTGAGTTCTGTCTTTCCTTATCGCACGACCACTTACGACAGTGCGCACGACCACTGGTCGTGCGCCACTGGTCGTGCGAACATTGTATTTTATAATTTTCTTGCCTTGCAGGCTCCGTCCAGGCAGGCGCACGATCACAGGATGCTAGTGCGCACGACCACTGGTCGTGCGCCAATGACCGTGCGCACTATTTATTCCAGCGCCTATAAATACTCCTGTTCGCGATTTAGGTTTGATCCTTCGCCGTTTTCTCACCCAGCTCCGCCGTTCCACCCATTTCCGCAGGTGTTCGCCCCCTAGGCCTCCTCCATCATCCAAGGGCTTCAAGGAGGAGATTCTACACTCATCTTCATCGCCAAGGAAGGAGTTCTTCGCATCGGACGTGGCCGAATTGTAAAACGCTGGAGAAGACGGGTCCATTGGGAGGTGTGACAGCCCTCCTCTACCCCGGACGCAGTTGGGACCGAGCTAGGACGCGGATTGACAACCCGACGATTCCTACCGTGAATCTACAACGAGACTCCGGATTCGGTCGTATCTCTTGCCTCTTTCTTCTACTTGTGTGGTTGTATTTGTTTGTAATCTCTATATTTAGATGATGACACTATGAATCTTGTTTATTAATATTTATTTCATGTTTATGGAATCATATTATTCATATGTGTGAATGAGGAGCGCCCCATTCCATTCTCCATCCCGCCGTCACGTGTCCGGTGCCGCACTAGCAATTGCTAGTGGCGTGCTTGTCGAAGAGGTGCTTCCGACCCTCATTCTGTTAGCCTACTCGCCCATCCGCCTACCGAAGCATGGCATCGCGGCCCGTGTAATCCATCCCGCCTAACGAAGCAGCGCGCTCAAGGCCTGCATAGTTCGATCCGTTTTTCTACTCGTCCATTCGCCCTCGCGACGCAGCGCGTTCAAGGCCTGCCTAGTCTCCATTCCGCCAAGCAAAGCTTTGCATAGCGGCATTGCATAGGAGTAGTTATAGTATTTTCTCTTTATTTTTCACAAACCAAATCCTCCATTTCCGCATCCATCCGCTCGAAAGGACTTCAATCTCAAGTCCTTCCTCGATAATAAACTCCACCTTACTGTGTTCCTTTGAGATCGATACTTGGGGATTCATTCCCATTTTATATTACTTGAACGATCGGTACACTGCCGTTTCGTGCCGCAGTCTTACTACCACCTATAGCGGTGTGCTAAGATTTGCGCATCAGGCGGCACACCTTCAACATCCAGTTATGTGTCTTTGTCACCTTCACATCTTGAAGGGTATGGCATAGACACGGTCACCAGATGTGCGACTGATCTATGCACCGACATTGCTGAGCCTATTCTCCATGTGCATCCACCACCTCTAGTGGATTCGATTCTTTGTGAGGAATCGGTGCTCGACTTTTATCCGAGCACTACTCCTCCCCCTGTTGTGCATACTACATTCATCTCTGACGACATTGTCGATGATGTGTTACAAGAGGAGGCGGTTGATCTTAGTATTGTGCCTACTCCTATGGAGGAGGACAACCTTCTAGGTGAAGAGGAGTTTTCCTCAGCACCGGTGGAGGAAGTCCAAATCCTAAGCCTGGCCACCGTTGATCCCGCCGAATCTTGTAGCATTGATGACAATGCAAACATTTTTTTACTTCCCCAACCTGATGGGAGTGAGACCGGGACCACTCCCCCGATTTTTGATTATTTATGTTCTTCATCTTCTTTATTTCTTGATCCCCTTCCTTCATCTGAGTCTGTGCAGGTTGAATCTTCACAGGAACTTCAGGCGGACTTGGAGCTTTTTGCTCAAGTCAATGATGAGAGCATCCTCTCATGTGAGGAGGTTTATTCCCCCTCCGTAGAGGAAGCTCCACTCATTGCCTTCGCCTCCTGCTGCCTCCCTGTTGACGACTCCTTGCTAGGCAAGGATATTGTTGGTGAGTTGAGTGAGGATATCTCCTCCTCTTCTTACTTTCTTTTCCCTCTACCTGTGTCAAGCAGGTATTATTATTTAGGTAGAGGGGTGACTGCCTTATCTCCGTATCGGTACCAGCTACCAAAACGGATAATGGAGCAGTTACCTGTGCATTTTCTTTTTCATAGGCCCATTAGCTAGAACCTTCATGTTTTTAAATAAGTCGTGCTGGGATGACAATAACCCCAGTAGTTATCTTCTTTTTCTTGCATTTTTAATTTATCTAATCCTGCGTAGCTAGTTTATTTTATTTCAGCGTTTCTATTTTCCTTTGTTTTTGCGGAGCTGACCCCTGCAGGTATTCTTCTGGTTGGGTGCTGCAGCTTGGTCTAGAGTTAATCGCCAATCTTCTGGTATGCTCACTTGCTGAGCATTGGGTACTCTCTTCCCCTAGCCTTATTTTGATTTTCCTGTCATATATTATGCGGATTGTTTAGTTTAAGTCTGGGGGAGAGTTGTTTTGTTTACTCGCTCACGTGCACTATTGCACTGCATACTAGAAGATTTCATTTAAAATGTTTTGTTTATTTTCATTGCACACCACAACACCCGCTTGAGCGCGCTTAGCCGTTGGCACGTCGCGAGTTGAATTTGTCTTTTTGTGTGATTTGGAAAATCATTGTGCTGGCTTAGGATTATGAGGCGGAGTAAAATGTTGACTCCTGTAGTGCTGCTAGTCAAGTGCTCATGTCTCGTTTAGAAATTCGTGTAGATTCAATTTCTTTTTATGCTTTTAGTTTATATTTTTTCTATTAGCGTAAATATTTTTTTACTCTACTCAAAATTGGTGAATCCGGTGTGAATCAAACGGTAGCATAGGAATGTGTGTAGACGTTCGTTAGCCTCATATTGCCCGAGTCGGGAGGAAGGATTATCTTTCTCGGTGGCTAGAACTTGCCCCAAGCGATTCTTGAAGCATGGGTATACGGTTAGTCAATTGCGTGAATGTGATATAGGCCATCATTTTGGCCCGGTTGAGCCTTTGTGCCAACTTCTATCGCTTTATCCTCGTTAGCCCAGTTGTGCCTACCCTTTCTTTGATTCATCCCCACTGTTGTCTCACCAAAGCCTAAATGCCAATCCTAGTCGCACACCCAAATCTGAGCTTTAGCTGTTTATTATTTTCATGAGTTGGGTTGTTGATTTGGTGATATGTTTGTGAAGATGTGGATGTGTTTTTTTGTTTAGTTGCTGAAAATGATAAGAAAAGAAAAAAAGTGAAAAGAAAAGAAAAAGATATGAGCTTTAATGAAAAATCTGTGTAAAAATATATGTTTGGGAGTAGGCGGTGCACACACCCATGTTGTTAAGTCCAAGTCTGGGGGTGCGATGTACCCGCGTGTTTGTGTGGTGAACGAGAATAGTTTCTGCATAAGCTTATTTGGGTTTAGTGCTTGATTCACGCATTTGAGTCATACCAGTGCCGTGGAGAGAGTGCGAACGGGCAAGCTTATGGTCACCGACATTGATGGATTTCAATGGAGTTGTCCCGAGCCCCGATCTTTGGCAATGCTCGCCTCAGCGTTCAGTTTACTTTCTTCCTATGTACGACCTTATGATTCACCGTGATTCACTTTTTGAGTAAACGTAATATATAAATACGCTCCTAGAAAATTATAAACTAATATGTAGAATTAGAAATTTTGTCTACTGCATTTCTACGCACATGAGCATGCGATTTCGCATGGTACTCCGCTTGATAATTTCTTCATCAGCTTATGTTTTTCTTGTCCGCGAGAGATGGTTTGCTCGGGACGTGCAAACAGGTAAGTCTGGGGGTGTGATGAGTCCTGATCAAATACACATATTTGGACTCATCTAGGCCGGTTTTCTAGTCGTTTCACTGCACTTTAGCCCCGTTTCAGCTCATATTTGTCTTTCTATGCTAGGTGCACTTCTTGGCCTATTTTGGTGTGTTTTATGCTTATTCCCTTTTGATAGCCTTATCATTTTGTTGAGTGCCACTTTCAGTGGCCTGATTAGCATTTCTGTAGAAACAGGAGTTGTGCAGGTGTTCCTGGTACAACTCTGTACAAGAACACTGCGCACGATCGCTGGTTCTATAGCGCACGACCACTGGTCGTGCGCCGCTGATCGTGTGCACTTAACCCTTTTTTCTGAGTTCTGTCTCGGATAGTGCGCACGACCACCTACGATAGTGCGCACGACCACCGGTCGTGCGCCACTGTTCGTGCGCCACTGTTCGTGCGCACTTAACATCAATTTCATGAGTTCTGTTTCGACCAGTGCGCACGACTACCTATGATAGTGCGCACGACCACCGGTCGTGCGCCACTGTTCGTGCGAACATTTTATTTTATAAATTTCTTGCATTGCAGGCTCCGCCCAGGCAGGCGCACGATCACAGGATTCCAGCGCGCACGACCACTGGTCGTGCGCCAATGACCGTGCGCACTGTTTATTCTAGTGCCTATAAATTGACCTGCTCGCGAATTAGGTCGGGATCCCGCATTTTCTTCCGCCCAGCTCTGCTGTTTTCGCCCCTTCCACAGGTTTTTCGCCCCTCCATCGCCGCCCACCATATGAAGGTGCTCCGGGCTTGTTCTTCACGCCAATCTTGAGCCGGAGTTTCCTCTTGGCCTCCTCCTTCATCCTAGCGCCCCAAGGGAAGACCTAGCCGCCATCATCATCAAGCAAGAGGAAGTTTGCAACCTCTACCGGATCGTGACACGAAGAAGATGGGCTCATTGGAGAGTAGTGACAGCTCTCTCTACCCCGGACGTAGTTGCGGACCGAGCTTGGATGCGGATTGACAACCCGGTGATTCCAACCGTGAATCTACAACGAGACTTCGGATTCGGTCGATTTCTTGCCTTATTCTTCTCTTATTGATGTGTGTATGTAGTTAGATCTATGTATTAAGATGAAGTAGCACTTAAACTTGCTTGTATTTCTATATATTTCATTTCTTTGTGAAATACTTTTGTGGTTTATGTGATTTGAGGAGCGCCCCATTCCATCCTCCATTCCACCATCGTGTTCGGTGCCGCACTAGCAATTTCTAGTGGCGTGCTTGTCGAAGAGGTGCTTGCGACCCTCATTCTGTTAGCCTACTCGTCCATCCGCCTAGCGAAGCGTGGCCTAGCGGCCCGTGTAATCCACTCGCCCTACGAAGCAGCGCGCTCAAGGCCTGCATAGCTCGATTCCGTCTGCCTACTCGTCCATCCGCCCTTGCGACGCAGCGCGCTCAAGGCCTTCCTAGTCTCCATCCCGCCTAGCGAAGCATTGCATAGCGGCATTGCATAGGAGTAGTTGTAGTTGTTTTTTTTTATTTTCCACAAACCAAATCCCCCATTTCCGCAACCCATCCGACATAAAGGACTTCAATCTCAAGTCCTTCCTCGATAATACACTCCACCTTACTGTGTTCCTTTGAGATCGATACTTGGGGATTCATTCCCATTTTATATTACTTGAACGATCGGTACACTGCCGTTTCGTGCCGCAGTCGAGCTACCGCCTATAGCGGTGTGCGAGATTTGCGCCCTCATACGGCTGCTGCGCGCCTTCGTGCGCGAGCGGTCTGTTCGATCTCGGGATCAAAGGGTACAAGTTCCCCCGCGGCTTGTCTCTACATGCACAATCACAACCAAGAGAAAACAAAACAAAGAAAATCAAAAACAACTGCTCTTGTAACAAAAGTTCACAACTCACGACGTTACACGCCTGAACATTCCCCGGCAACGGCGCCAAAAACTTGATGCGATGTTCAGCAAGTGCACCGGTCGCTGTCAAGTAATAAATGTTGGGAATAGAATCCCCGAGTGTCGGTCTCTTGAGGAATGCAGGTTGGGTGAACGAATCGCGTTGTGTGACAATTGTTACACAAGCGGGAACAAACACAACAAGAGGGGTTTTGATTTGGTTTCCTATTGTTAACAACAATAAAAGAAGTGTGGGTCGAAATTACCGCTTCGCAAGGCGAGATGGGTGCAATGGCCGCGATGCCGAGCTTCGTGAGGCGGATGGACGGTGCGCAAGCGAGTGAAGTGATCACTAGTGCGGAGAGTGAGGGTCGCAGACACCTCTTCACAAATCGCCGCTAGCTCTTGCTAACGCGAATCGAACACAATGAGTGCGTGAGTGAGTGAGTGGAGGTGAAACGAATCACAAGCAAATGTTGATGAACAGAGAAGAAACAAACATTGCATTTAAACTAAACATCATGATATTCAAGTTCAAATGATTCAAAGAAATACAACGAAGGGGAGAAGAAGTAGATAACCAAT
Source organism: Dactylorhiza incarnata (assembly GCA_033032865.1). Taxonomy (NCBI): domain Eukaryota; kingdom Viridiplantae; phylum Streptophyta; class Magnoliopsida; order Asparagales; family Orchidaceae; genus Dactylorhiza; species Dactylorhiza incarnata. Next base: position 714,757 of record JAWHQI010000288.1, on the reverse strand, counting down.
GGACGAAGACTAGCGGCCGTTCACGGCCGGAATGGTAGTTTGTCAAGCTACCTCCGGACTCGGGCGGACTGTGCTTCCGGCGTCGAGAGACTGTCACGATCTCTCCACGTGCTTCCGTCATCTTCTACCTCAGGATTGCTGTTCTTCTCACCGGACAGAAATGGAGACAGCTTGCTTGAGTGCTTGCGGATGGCGGAGAATGCTTCTGGACGATGGAGAAATGCTTAGGATGGTCGGAGACGACTTCCCCTTCCAGAGAAGATGAGGTGGAGGTGGCTGGAAGTGGAAAACGGCGGCGTACGGACTGGAAATTGCGCTCCCGGAAGCCGCTCTATCCCTAATTTGCGGAACAGGTCATTATATAGGCGCTGGCAAAAATACTGCGCACGGTCATTGGCGCACGACCAGTGGTCGTGCGCGCTGGAGTTCTATGATCGTGCGCCTGCCTGGGTGGAACCTGCAATGTAAGAAATTTATAAAATAACATGTTCGCACAACCAGTGGCGCACGACCAGTGGTCGTGCGCATTATCGTAAATGGTCGTGCGTTTGGTCAAGACAGAACTCAAATTTCGGGGGTTGAGTGCGCACGATCAGTGGCGCATGACCAGTGGTCATGCGCAATAGAACCAGTGATCGTGCGCAGTGTTCCTGTACAGAATTGTACCGGGAACACCTGCACGACTCCTGTTCCTACAGAAATGCTAATCAGGCCACTGAAAGTGGCACTCAACAATACGATAAGGCTAACAAAGGAAAATAAACATAAAAACACACCAAAATAGGCCAAGAAGTGCACCTAGCATAGAATGACAAATATGAGCTAAAACAAGGCTAAAGTGCAATGGAATGAGAAGAAAAACGGCCCAGATGAGTCCATATATGTGTATATAATTGGGACTCATCACTCATTAAGGATCCACATCGTATATAATCTGGCCCATATTTTAAAATGACGTTGCACTCGTATCGACCATACGAGTCTAACGTAACTGACGTAAGTTGATTTGGAGCACGCATGCTCCATATTCTAAAACTGCGTCGTCGTGACGCGCTACGATACTCAAAATAGTCATATTCTACATATGACCCCGGATCGAAACGAAACGAGTTCCGTTGCACTCGTATCAACTATACGAGTCTAACTCAACTGACAGAAGTCGATTCAGAGTATGTATGCTCCATATTCTAAAATTGCGTCGTCGTGACGCACTACGGTACTCAAAATGATCAATTTCACCAAATGTCCTCGAATTGGAACGAAACGAATTCCGTTGCACTCGTATCAACCGTATGAGTCTAACGCAACTGACAAAAGTCGATTCAGAGCACGTATGATCAATAAACAACTTTGATGTTGTGGCGAAGCACAATGCTACCAAAAATACTCATTTCTCTAAATGACCACCACTATGTGGTGAAGGTCGGGTCCTGGTCGCCCTATGACCCGGCCTAGGTTCCTCCAAGGGTCAACTGAACCGGCTAGACCCCTTTTTCAAAGTTGGGATGTTACACAATATCTGTGAGCAGCAACTGCCTGCAGCTATGTATTCAGCTTCAGCTGTTGATGTGGACACAGATGTTTGTTTCTTACAAAACCAAGACACAAGCCTATCACCAAGAAACTGACAAGTTCCTGATGTGCTTTTCCTGTCTACTATGCATCCAGCATAATCAGAATCTGAGAATCCAGTTAATTCAAATTCTGATGCTGTTGGATACCAGAGTCCTAGATTAGGACAACCCTTTATATATCTCAAAATTCTTTTTAATAAAATAAGGTGAGATTCTTTGGGGTTTACTTGGAACCTAGCATAAATACAAGTAGCAAACATTATATCAGGCCTACTTGCTGTTAAATAAAGTAGTGAGCCAACAATTGCTCTATATACTTTCTGATCAACAGGTTTCCCTGATTCATCAGTATCAACAACAACATTTAAGGGCATGGGTGTTTTCATTGTGGGAGCATCAGACATACCAAACCTTTTCACTAATTCCTTAGCATACTTGGATTGTGATATGAATATGTCATTTGGAGATGGCTTCACTTGAAGACCAAGGAAATATGATAATTCACTCATACTACTCATTTCAAATTTAGATTGCATCAGGTTAGAGAACTTTTTGCATAGATTTGAATCAGTAGAGCCAAAAATAATATCATCTACATATATTTGAACTAGTAAAGTATGATTTTTATGTATCCTGAAAAATAAGATTTTATCAACTATGCCTCTACAGAAATTGTTCTCCAAAAGAAAATTAGCTAAGGTCTCATACCATGCTCTGGGAGCTTGCTTGAGACCATAGAGAGCTTTATTAAGCTTAAATACATAAGAGGAGTGAGTTGGAGAGATGAAACCTAGTGGTTGTTCCACATATACTTCTTCTTTGATGTCTCCATTAATAAATGCATTATTCACATCCATTTGATACCTTGAATTTCTTGAATGCGGCAAAAGGCAAGGAAAATCCTGATAGCTTCAAGTCTTGCAGCAGGAGCAAAGGTCTGATCATAGTCAATGCCTTCTTCCTATGAATATCCTTGGTCTACCAATCTTGCTTTGTTTCTCACTATGTTGCCTTGATCATTAAGCTTGTTCCTGAAGACCCACTTGGTGCCAATAATTGGGTGGCCTTTTGGTCTTGGAACCAAATCCCATACCTTGTTCCTTTCAAATTGATTGAGCTCCTCTTGCATTGCAAGAATCCAATTTGGATCTTGTTCTGCATCTTTTATGGTTTGAGGTTCAATCTGGGATAGGAAACAAGTGTGCATCTGATTTTGGTATAGTTGATGCCTTGTTTGAACACCTGCTGAAATATCACCAATGATTTGGGATATTGGATGATCTCTAACTGTGATGTGATCAACAGTTGGAGTTGGGTTAACAATGATATCCCCTTGGGGATTCTGTTCAGCTGTCATTTGATTTGAGCTGTTAGCAAGATCTGCATGATCTTTTTCTTCACTGTCTTCATGATTTTGAGTTGATGGAAGTAGTGATTCTTCTTTCTATAGATCTAGTCCATTGAGCTCTTCACATAGAGATGGTACCTACAAAATATTTTTGGTAGAGGTGGTATTCATCTCCTCAATTAACATGTTAGTCTCATCAAAAGATACATGCATGGACTCTTCTATCTTAAGAGTAGATTTGTTGTAAACTCTATATGCTTTGCTAGAAAGTGAATATCCAAGGAATATGCCTTCAGCAGCTTTTGCTTCAAACTTCCTGAGAAACTCTCTTATCATTGTTGTGCACATAGCATTTACATCCAAATATCTTAAAATAGTTAACCTTAGGCCTTTTATTCTTAAGTAATTCATAGGGAGTTTTGCCCTTAAGTTTATGTATCAGGGTTCTGTTCAACACATAATTAGTTGTGTTCACCGCCTCTACCCAAAAAGAGAGTGGCAAGTGAGCATCAGCAAGCAATGTAGTTGCTGATTCAATAAGGGTTCTATTTTTCCTTTCAGCTACCCCATTTTGTTGAGGAGTTCTAGGAGCAGAGAAACATTGCATGATCCCTTCTTTTCCACAGAATTCTCTCATCAGAAGAGATTTCAACTCAGTGCCATGATCACTTCTGATCAATGCAACTAGAGTAGAGTACTCAATCTTGATGGACCTGAGAAAGTCTGTCAGAACACTGAAGGTGTCAGACTTATTCCTAAGAAAGAACCCCGAAGTAAATCTTGAGAAGTCATCTACAATCACTAGTGTTGAAACCGATTTCTCGGTCTCTGTGGAGTTCGTGACCCCCAACGGGTTGGGGGCGACTGGCACTTACTAATCTCGCGAGAGAACAGACCAGAGCCTCGGAGTTGGACACTGATCCTTAGGCTCAGCTTGGAGGACCCACCACACACCCGGAAGATCTTTAGAGCGCTTCCCCTCCCAAGACAAAAGCTGAAGCTCGGGCACCTTGGAGAGCTCAAGGATGGCCTAAGGAGAGAGACGCTCCAAAGAGAAGTCCTCTCCAAAGGTGCCCTTTGGATCCTATTTATAGATTTTCTGATCTGGCCTACAAATAGCAGGAATCCGCCTCTCGATTTTACTATACGCACCCCAACTTGGTCTGCTAACAGCCAAACTCCGCTGTCCGGGGTGGCTATTGGCAGACCCTCAGGGGCAAAGAGGTAATTCTAGCTTCCAGCACCATGGAAGAGGGGTCTGCGAGGACTGCTCGCCCTCTTGGTCTCGCCAAAGTGTATGCGCGAGCCCCTGCTGTCTCTGCGACCTCGAGGGTCTCGCTGAACCTTAGGAATGAGGCCCTCCTGCCGAGCTCGGAGAGAGCGAGACCAAGCCACTGATCTCGCCTCACCCCGGTTGGCGAGAACTATTGGTGTTCTGCGAGATCCCTGGGAGGAGACAGGCGAACCCCGGGTTGTACACAATCCCCGCTCTTTGCGAGGTTGTCCTAAGCTCGCAAAGAATCGTCCAACCCCGGGTGTTCGCTTGGCGACAGCTGTCCTGTCGGGAATCTTTCTGTGGGCCCCACCATTAGGCTATAAATACCACTTGAGCTGAAGGGCGTCTTCACTTTCTTTTCCCCTTTATTCTTCTCCATACTGTAGCTATTTTTCGATGCCTCTCTCCAAGGAAATGGAGGCTCGCCTGAAAGCTTCCAAGGCTCGCGAGGTGTCGATGATGATTGTTGGGATCATTGCCCACAATGTCTTAGATTTGGAGAAGTCCATTCCTAAGTCAAAGATATATCTCAGAATGTATTTGTTATACTCTCTAGAATCAATGTGCAGGAGATCAGGTCAGGCAAAAAGTTCATGGAATTCATTCAAGTCCACAAGCGTCGAGACATAATATATCGCTCGACGCCTGTGACCCAGAAGCATTGACTCATGTCTACTACTCAAATAAACAAGGTCGCCGCTGATGTTCTGAGACCAAGTTTGGAAGCGTCGAGCCAAGTTATATTGCTCGACGCCTTGGAAAGAGAAGTGTCGACTTAACCTCAGTCAGCTCCGCGCCAACTAGAAGTGTCGAGATATGAAGGCTTAGTTAAGAAGCGTCGAGCCCCTGGACGTTGCTCGACTTCTTCAGATAAAAAGCGTCGACTAAGTGATGTTTGCTCAACGCCTGAGAAGTAGGAGTCAAGAGTCTCAGTCTAAGGAGTAAGCGTCGAACGTCTGAAAACCGCTCGATGCCTAACTGGAAAAGCGTCGACAGAGATGTTTAGTGCTCAACGCCTCTTCTACGAATACTCTGAACTGAAGAATATCTTACACAGCTAGCTGAGCTTTTTGTTTTCATTGAAGACCGTTGAAGATATGACGTCATGCTGACGTAGAAAAGCGTAACAGACATTGCAGATGGAAGGCTATAAATAGAATGCATGACCTATGGGTTGTGTAGTAATTCCGAGTTATGAAGTGAAGAAAAGTGAAGTTAGAAAAGTTTTCCTCTCCTTTCAAAAGCCATTATCATTTCCATCATTTTGAAGAGAAAGTTTGAGATAGAATCTGGAGAAGTTATCTTCCCTTTCAGAACCAATCTAAATTGAAGATCTCATTCAGCAATCTGGTGCTGATACCTCTTTCTGAAAGAAGAAGATCAAGATGGAAGAATCTGTCTTCCCAAGAAGAAGAACAGTCACCTCAGCCTGACGAATCAAGAAAATCATTTGTTGCTGCTGTTCTATTGAAGACTTCTGTCTGATCATTCAGGCAATTCAAGAAGGCTCAACAAATCTCAAATCTGAGTCTAAATATTCGGTATTCTCTTTATAAATTTCTATAGGATCTGAGTTGTCAGATCTGAGTGTAGGATCTGTCAAGGATCTGAGTTGTAAGATCAGGAGTGATCTGAGTTGTAGGATTCAGGAGTGAATCTGAGCTGTAGGCCTTGTTATAAAGGCTGAGGTAGGATCTGTGTGATCTGAGTTAGTAAGATCTGTGTGATCCGAGATTGTAAGATCTGTTGTGATCTAAGCTGTAAGACCTGTTTGTGGTCTGAGATCTGGAAGAGCTATAACCTCTATCTAGCACACTGCTAGAAGGGGAGAAGGGGGAAAGTGGATTACCCAAGATACGGGGAACCACTATAAAAATATGTGTGTTCTTTTGTGTGTATATCTTTATTTCTTGAAAGCTCTGGTCAGTTTTATCTCGATTATAGTCAAGAATCGCAATAGTTTTTAAATAACCTATTCACCCCCCCCCCCCTCCTCTAGGTGATTAGCTACCCTTAATTAAAGTCTTTCAATGATGAAGCCCCCGACGTGGATGAGTCGCCCGTCCCCCTCTCCTGTGCCGAAAACGAAGAAGGCGAAGGCCGCTCGCCGACTGGGAGACGATACTGTCGACCTGGAGTCTTCCCCTAGCGACAAATCCGTTGACAAGGTAAGGATTACCCGTCACGCGAGACTACTTGATTATTGTTTCTAAGCTTCGCCTCTGTAGGTCATTAAGACCAATAAGGACGCTGGCAGGCCTTCGAACGAACCCCCCACTACTCCTCGGGAGAATGTGAATATCGTTGGCGAGAATCCTGACGGTACATTACTTGATCTCGCCAATTTTTCTTTAATCGTGTTACCTGCCGATGTTTCTTACCTCTTTATTTTTCTTCTTCAGCTATGCCTCCTGCGAGCCCGAGGCAACAGGATCAGCGAACTCCTTCCCCTAAACTCCTGAACGCGACCATCCCGACACTGAACTTTAACCTTCTCGCCAATGAGGGCTCAGGCGGCTCGCGCCGGTCGAAAGGTCCCCTCGTAGGTACAGCAAAATACCCCCCCCCCCCCCCGGAAAGGGGAAGACTCACATCCCTTACTATGGCACCGCCTTCGATCCTCCGCCCGGTTCCTTTCACCCTCCCCCGGGTAAGCCTTCTCGCATCTCCGATATTTACCCTGATATTTGTCCCTCCTAACCTCGCGTACAACCCTTTTCAGCAGACTGCGAGACCCAACACACCGACTCCAAACTCGGGGATGAGGAAATGTCCCCCTTTCCTGAGCAGGTGGAGGACATCCTGGGCGATTCGCGAGAACCTGAGGTGATAAAATAGCGGACGGCGGAGTTATTCCAAAAGCAAAACCAGATGCTGCAGGACCTCAACATTCGGGCGAGAATGGATAGGCGGGCCGCCGAGGAGAGATATGCTTTGCTGATGGATGAGTGCGATAAACTTTGTGCTGCGATGCCTCGCGATCCCGATGAGTTCGAGACCTCCGAGGAGATGCTCATAGCGAGGATCAAAGATTTCGCCCAACTGATTGATCGCGACGCCTGCGCTGCTGCTGAATTCCACAACCCCAGGAGGTCGCCGAGGACGGGACCGCGAGGCGGCGGCAGGTGGCAGTGGCTGCCTTACTGATCTCGTGCCTTTAGTTTTTTCTTCGTGAAACATTTCCGCTATTTTTGTATTATTACTCCGAACAATCTCGCATGGATGTGGCCTCTATTAGTTTTCGCTCGCTAAGAGCTGTGAACAATCATTAAATGTGATATTGCTTGCGGCTTATATACTGCTGCCTAACCTTTATCTGATTTTCGCTTGCGAGTACTGTTTTTGCTCGCGAATCGTTTATTTGGACTAACCCTGCAGATTGATCTCGCTCGCCGGTCATTGGCGGAATGATTTTTGTTTTCGCGCGTTACCATGATGTGACATTTTGACTAACCGTACCCTCCGGCGCTTGGGCTTCTTCCCGCCGTTTTCATTTTCCTATAAATAGCTTCTCATTAATGTCGTTTATCTACCGCCTCCCTCAGATCATTTCTTCCTCTCAGCTGCAGAGCTCTCGCCAATCTGTTCTCGCATTCCTCCTTTCTAGTTCTCGCAGGTACTAAAGATGGTGAAAACTGGGAAGGACGACCGCGAGGCCGAAGGTAGGCTAAAGTGCACCTGGGCTTTCTGCGAACACGAGTTCTTCTTGTTGAAACCGATTTCTCGGTCTCTTGTGGAGCTCGGGGCCCTCAACGAATTGAGGGGCAGCTAGCCCTTACTAATCCCTCGGAAGAGGTAGGCAGGTAACTCGGACCAAGAATAAAGACCCTGATCTTAGCGAGGAGGTCCCTCCACTAACCCGGAAGATCGTTGAGCGCTTCCCCTCACAAGCCAAAGCTAAGACTCGGGCACCTTGGAGAGCTAGAGAGCCCAAACCAAAGCGACCTAAGGAGAGAAGAAGGCTCAAAGATTCTGAACCGGTCTTCCTCCATGGTGTCCTTTAAGGTCTATTTATAGATTTTGGTTTTGTGGTCTGTCAATAGCCAACTCCCGCTGTCCATTCTTACTATCCGCACCCCAAATTGGTCTGCTAACAGCCAAACTCCGCTGTTTGGAGGGGCTAGCCGCAGACCACCAGGAGTTTTCTGGTAAAAGACCACCCCAGGTACCGGCGAACCAGAGACCCTTGACCTGTTCTAGCGAACACGGGGCTCGCCAAAATGTCTGGCTGGCTCACCTGCCTAGCGAACTCCTTCGACTGACTGGCTCGCCTGCCTCTAGGGCTCGCCTGCCGAACCGCTCTTTAGTGAGTCGGGCTCGCCAAAATGGCTAACTGTACCCCAGAAATGGCTATTTGCACCCCAAGGTCCCGGGGCTTCCTAGCGAACTCCTTCGACTGACTGGCTCGCCTGCCTTTAGGGCTCGCCTGCCGAACCGCTCCTTAGCGAGTCGGGCTCGCCAAAATGGCTAACTGTACCCCAGAAATGGCTATTTGCACCCCAAGGTCCCGGGCCTTCCTAGCGAACTCCTTCGACCGGCTGGCTCGCCTGCCTCTAGGGCCTCTCGCTCTTCTTGGGCTCGCCCCGCCTGGCTCGCCCATCCCTGGCTCGCTCCCTTGGGTGTGCGAACCAGGGACCCTTCCCGGCGAACATCGGGGTTGTACACAATCCCCGCTCTTCGCGAGGTTGTCTTGAGCTCGCGAAGAAACATCCAACCCCTGGTGTTCGCCGATTCGGCTGACGTGGCGGGAATCTTTCGGTGGGTCCCACGCCCAAAACTATAAATTCCGTCCACTGCGGCTAGTGATCGAGCTTTTCCTTCCCCTTCTTCCTCGCAGGAAACAACCTCTCCCGAATGTCTTCTAAGCCGAGCGTGTTGGATCGGCTGAAGGCTTCCAGGGAGATGGCGAAGGCCCAGGCTGCCGGACGCAACGCCTGGATGTTCAACCTTGCCACCTCCCTTTCTCCCCGGACCAAAAAAGCCAAGACGGTTAGGAGGTCGCCGGGGGAGGACACGACCTTACCTCCTGATTCGCCCCTACCGCCGAATACTGGGCTCGCGCAACAGGTATTCTTCGTCTAAATTCTCTACATCGACTCTCTACTTACTCCTTTTCTTCTCGCAGAATCCTCCACCTGAGGAACGCATGGCGGACCTTACCCTGACCTCTAGCTGCGCCACGTCCCCGGCGAGTCTGGGATCGCTAGTTGTTGGAGCTGGGACCTCAACCCTACAGGCGCCTCTCTCGCAACCCCGTACGTCATAAGTATCTTCCTTTATCTCCGCTTAAGTCTCTGTGCGATATCCATGCGCTTATGACCTGTGCAGACACCCCACCGCCGAGCCCCAAGAAGAGAGGTTCCACTCTGGCGCGCTCGCCGGTTCCGTCTAAAGTTAACGTGGAGACCCCGGGCTTCGGCTTTGTGGGCAGGCGAAGCCTAGGCGGCTCGCTTCTCGACGGCGCCCAGGTCGCATAGGGGGTGGTGTATCCCCCTGGTCTAGGGAAACCCCATGTCCGAGGATTCCGCGAGAACTTCCAGGGTCGACCGGAGTCCTCGCGCAAGCAACGTCGCGAGTCCCCCTTCTCCCAAGGTTAGTACATTTGTCCGGGCTCGCTTTCTCGCTCGCCCCCTGATCCTACTAGTTCTTCCTTCGCAGACATTTCGGAGGCCACGCCTGAGTCAGAGCATGGGAGGGTGGAGATGTCACCGCCGCCCTCGCCGAGCCAGATGGAAGACTTCTTGGGCGACCCAGGCGACCCCGAGCGAATGAAGAGACGGGTGTCAGAGGTGCTTCAGAAGCATGGTATGATGCTGCGCGAGCTGGAGGAGCGATATGACGCGGACCGAGCTTCCTTCAACGAGAGATTTGCCGTGATGGAGGACGCGAATGCGCGCTTGCTCGCCGAGGCGGGGCCGGTGACTCGCGCAGACGTTACCTTGCCCGGCGTGCACATCTCGCGGGGCGAGGATCAAGCACACTTAATCCTGCGCGAGTTCAAAGCACTTCGCGAATACCACTATCCGAGAGTGCCGCCGCGCGCGGGGAAGCGAGGCCGGGGTCGCTGGAAATGGCTTACTTACCCCTGAGCCTGCCGCGGGTTTATTTTTACTATCCCCTTGCTTTTATTTCTTTCATGACGCTTCTGTTTGAACAATATCTGTGGTGTGGTAATACTTGCGAGTCCATCGTGACTCGCCTTTTATCATTTTTTGTTCTGCCCTTTATTTTTGTGGTGCGCCTGTGGCTTATTCCGTTCGCTCGCCGTGTTCGATACGATTGCCCTCGTGGAGCGCCCACGAACTTCTAGGCGACGTTGTGCCCAAACTTTCCTTCCCTCACGGGCCGGCCTCAGGCGGGGCTTAATTACCGCGCGGGTGGCGAGCCCGGGCTCGCAAGACTGTAGTCTAATCGAGTAGAAATCTACTTTATTTTCGCTATCCGCACCCCCGACGCTTCGATTCCCGTGCCCATCTTAGTTTCCTATAAATAGTTCGGATTCATTTTTCCATCCGTCGCATTTATTTCTCAAATCCTCTCGCGTCTACGCTCGTTTCTGTTCTCTCAAGCTCGTGCTCGCGTTCGCTGCTTGCAGGCTGCCTCTTCCTGACTCGATGCGAACAAATCAGTCAGTGGGAGCGGATGGCGAGAGTGAGGGGCGGTCAAGATGCGCCTCAGCGTTTCAAGCCCATGAATTCTACTGCGCGAACATCACGGCAGAGGAGTACAAATATGTCGTGGATCGTTATCTCCCGGAGGGTTATTCGGCTCGCTATCCAAGCGAGAGATCTACATTGAACGAGACTGAGGCTGACGAGCTCGCTATCCCCATTGCTCACTTCGAGAATGGGTTGCGACTCCCTTTATGGCCTGAAATTTGTCAGGTACTTCGCTTAGCCTTCTCGCCGCTCCCTGTCCGCTATCGCGACTTTCTCACTATTCTTTGTAGGTGCTTTGGTATTATGGGGTGCTGTCGAGCCAGTTGACCCCGAATGCGATCGCGGATATTGTCGCGTTCGCTAGTTATCTGCGGGAGGAGAGGATCGAGTTCAGTCTCCTCGTCTTCCGCAAAGTGTTTTCCTTTCGCACCTTCCGGGACGGGACCACCTACTTCGCGAGTCAGCACGTCACCGTCTGCGAGACGGTGAACAAGAGTCACTACTAGACTCAGAAGTTCATCCATGTGAAGGGGCCCTTCGGTAATCTCCACTTCGCCCCTCTCCAACGGGATGACGCCACTTACCGCCCTCCTAGCTCGCTGAGCGGCGCCGACGCCAAACTCCTCCAATACCTCTCTGGAAAAAACTTCGAAGTCGCCCATCTGCGGCGCAACGTTGACTCGCTACTCATAGTTCCTCAAGGGGAAGGTATGGCTCGCTCTCGCCCCACTCTCCTTTCCTTTTTCTTCGCTGTGTAATGCTTTTACTCTTCAGGCGAGCGCGAGATCCCTGTCAATCCTCCGCACGCGCAAGGCACCACTCTTACGGCAGACACTCTCGCGACCACGACGGCAGAGGCTTGCCACGATCTTCCTACCACCGGGTCCGGCAAGAAGCGGCCTCCGTATGCGAGCGAGCCTGGTTCGCAACCCTCCTCCAAGAAGTCGAAGGGGAAAACCCTCATCGTCAAAGACAAGAGAGCGGTCGTCGATCTGAGCAAAACCGACGGCTCGCCCCCTTCTCCTGCGAAACAGCCAGACCCGTTGGCGAGCCAGGGCGCTGGGAGCTCTTCCACAACCCCCCAACCCAAGGGCCACAAGAACTTTGGTCTGGATGAGAAGGTTTCTGATATCCTTGGCGAGCCCCTGCTCGCTTGGGATCCTGACGCCAACCGGATTTCTTGCTCCACCCTTCACCCCTCCTGGGTGGAGCTCGGTAAGGCCGGGGAGGAGGCGTTCTCTATCTCCTTCGGCTTATACGGCCGCGAGGACGCCGCCGCCTATAAAGAGATGGGGCCAAAGCAACTGGTCTATGAAGAAATGCGAGCCCAGTTCCGCTCGACGGAGCTCGCACATATGGAGGGGCGCCGTTATCTGCAGGCGTATAGGGATATCCGCGCGTACATGGAGGAGCTTAAGAGGGCTCGCGAGGAGATCAAAGGCCTTAAGGAGAGAGAGGAGGCGTCGGAAAGCCTCCTCGCCGGGATGCAGGGCAAGATGGTAAGCGGCCCTTGGGCCTCTTTTCTTCGCTGTTCGCGACCTCCGATCTTTGTCTTAACTCGTTTGATGCTAACTCAGGATGCCGACGTAGCAACCAAGCTTCTCGCTCGCAACGCCGAGCTGGAGTTGGAGAATACCATGCTGAAGGCTCGGGTGGACGAGCTGGTTCGCAGCGTGCTGCCTCCTTCTCCTGGGCGAGCCAGGTCTCAACAGAGGGTCGCCGAAAGTGAGGAACAGAGGCGGCGAGATGCACAGGAGTTCGCCAACCTCGTCTTCACGACCCTTAAGAACGCGAGTCTACTAGCGGAAGACGCGATGGAGTTTACAGCCGAAGACGTCTGCCCGGACCTCTTCGACTTGGCGCCATGGTTCGGGGCTCGCAAGAATGGCGAGCCCCCCCCCCCCCCCCCCCCCCAGAATGAACCCCCTTAGCCTCTCTTCTCCCTCTTTCTTTCGAATGTATATTATTCTTTTTGGGCTGGCGAGATCGCCGCCGAACTTAGAAAAATCTTGTGGAATGATAGTTATGATTTTTTCGTTAGTATTTATACGCGTGCTCGGGTTTCTTTTTTCTCTCGCATTTGATCTCTTTCTTCTGAACTCTCATGACTGGTTATGCGGCAGTGCTTCCGGGGGGCTCGCGAATGCGTGTGTCTGGGCTCTCCTCGCCAGGGTTCTCCTCTTGTGGATCTCGTGAACCCGGGCTGTCGCCGCCCGCAGATACTGCCCGGCGAACCCGACCTTGGCGAGCTTGAGCCTCGGTATCCTGCGAATCAAAACTCCCCGACTTTAGTATCTCAACCCGCTACCTCAGGCCCTTCTAGCCTCAACCCTTTCAATTTTGCGAACCAAACCCTTCTGGCTCTAACACCTCAACCTGCTATCTTAGGTCCTGATCCCTATTGCCAGCCTCTCCAGAGATCAACCTGAACCCCCCTTCTAGGTGAGAGCCCGGGAGCGAAATCGATCTGGGGCATTCCAGCACCAACATATCCAACCTTGCCAGCCTCTCCAGAGATCAACCTGAACCCCCCGTCTAGGTGAGAGCCCGGGAGCGGAATCGATCTGGGGCATTCCAGCGCCAACATATCCAACCTTGCCAGCCTCTCCAGAGATCAACCTGAACCCCCCGTCTAGGTGAGAGCCCGGGAGCAGAATCGATCTGGGGCATTCCAGCACCAACATATCCAACCTTGCCAGCCTCTCTAGAGATCAACCTGAACCCCCCGTCTAGGTGAGAGCCCGGGAGCGGAATCGATCTGGGGCATTCCAGCACCAACATATCCAACCTTGCCAGCCTCCCCAGAGATCAACATGAACCCCCCGTCTAGGTGAGAGCCCGGGAGCGGAATCGATCTGGGGCATTCCAGCACCGATATATCCAACCTTGCCAGCCTCTCCAGAGACCAACCTGAACCCCCCGTCTAGGTGAGAGCCCAGGAGCAGAATCGATCTGGGGCATTCCAACACCAACATATCCAACCTTGCCAGCCTCTCCAGAGATCAACCTGAACCCCCCGTCTAGGTGAGAGCCCGGGAGCGGAATCGATCTGGGGCATTCCAGCACCAACATATCCAACCTTGCTAGCCTCTCCAGAGATCAACCTGAACCCCCCGTTTAGGTGAGATCCCGGGAGCGGAATCGATCTGGGGCATTCCAGCACCAACATATCCAACCTTGCCAGCCTCTCCAGAGATCAACCTGAACCCCCCCGTCTAGGTGAGAGCCCGGGAGCGGAATCGATCTGGGGCATTCCAGCACCAACATATCCATCCTTTCCAGCCTCTCCAGAGATCAACCTGAACCCCTCGTCTAGGTGAGAGCCCGGGAGCGGAATCGATCTGGGGCATTCCAGCACCAACATATCCAACCTTGCCAGCCTCTCCAGAGATCAACCTGAACCCCCCGTCTAGGTGAGAGCCCGGGAGCGGAATCGATCTGGGGCTTTCCAGCACCAACATATCCAACCTTGCCAGCCTCTCCAGAGATCAACCTGAACCCCCCGTCTAGGTGAGAGCCCGGGAGCGGAATCGATCTGGGGCATTCCAGCACCAACATATCCAACCTTGCCAGCCTCTCCAGAGATCAACCTGAACCCCCCGTCTAGGTGAGAGCCCGGGAGCGGAATCGATCTGGGCATTCCAGCACCAACATATCCAACCTTGCACGCTGGCATGGCAGTAGTTATAAGTATCATAAAAAAGGGGTAAGACATTAACTAAACAACATAATAAGGATCTCAAGGGTAAAATATTTTCAAATCATCCCTACTCCGGGCTCGGTCGAGGGGCACCCCTTCCACATCCTGGAGGTGATACCCCCTGACTTGAGCACCTCGCTTACAATATATGGTCCCTCCCAGTTGGGGTTAAGCTTACCCACCGCGGCCCCTCTGCCGGCAGCATCGACCTTCTTCAGGACTAGGTCCCCTTTCTGAAAGTGTTTGATCCGGATATGTTTGTCAAAATATCGAACCATCCGCCGTTTGACCTCTTCCTGCCTGATGGTGGCCAAGTCCCGGAGTTCTTCTACCAGGTCCAAAGATAGCCTCTGCTCTGCATTGTTATCTTCTAGCCACTCTTCATCCCCCTCGCTCGCAGCGATCACCCGGGGGGTCTTTACCTCGAACTCTATGGGGAGAACGGCCTCGGATCTGTGAGAGAGCTTGAACGGGGTCTCCCCGGTGGCGGTATTCGGGGTGGTCCTCATGGCCCAGAGGACGGAGGGTAGCTGTTCTACCCAGTTTCCCCGGAGGTTTTCTACTTTCTTTTTTAATAGGTTAACGATTATTTTGTTCGCGGACTGCACCTGCCCATTGCTCCTCGGGTGGTGGACTGACGCGAACCTGAGGTCGATGCCGAGCTGAGTGCAGAAGCCAACAAACTCTTCACTAGCAAACTGCGGCCCATTATCCGTCACTATAGCTAGAGGTAACCCGTGCCTGCAAATTATCTCTCCCCATACAAAATTCCTTACCACCTAGGAGGTTACCTTAGCGAGTGCTTTCACTTATACCCACTTGGAGAAGTAGTCGATCATGACCAGCAGGAACTTCCTCTTGCCACTGGCTTGGGGGAAGGGACCGACCAGGTCCAACCCCCATATGGCGAAGGGCCAGGGAGCCGTGATGGTCCGGAGCCTTTGGGCTGGGAGGAGTTGGAGTGGAGCATAGAGCTGGCACTTCGGACACTTCCTCGCGAACTCTGCCGCATCCTTGCTGAGAGTGGGCCAGAAGTAGCCTTGCCTCAACACCCTCCCTTCCAGGGTCCGACTCCGGGAGTGGCTGCCGCACTCCCCGGAGTGGATTTCTTCCATGACTCTCGGAACCTCCTCCTCGGAAACACAATGGGTGGTGATTAATTTACTATCAACCCGATGAGGCAAGTGTACCTATCAAATTGTAGTACCAAGGTCGTATTTAAAACACGGGGCTGTCAAGTATTACTACTCACGCTTTTTACTATTATCCTACCATACGATTGTTGGGTGATTTTGAGAATTTTTAAGACAATATTAAAGACGATATTAAAATGATAAAATCAGATTAAGAAAATAGCGTTTGATCAAAGATTCACCATGAAAAGAGACAAGAGAGTAGTAAAATTTAGTCCCACGATTGCAAAATAATTCTTGACCGTGGCGGTTCCGAAAATGAGAGATAGTCTCGCTAGAGTACTAAATCTCCTAACTTATAGACGGTTTGTTCGGAATCTCTTCGTAAAACAAACAGGTCTAAAGCCGCATTATCGAAGTGAACCGCACTATTGGATTTGACTCCAATCTGGAGGATTTACGTCATCCTATCTCTAGGGGTGCGTGCAACTCCTTCCTTCTTTGAGTGATCTTTCAAATCAATGAGTCTCTCGACTATTATGAAATGAGATCAAGGGTCTACTACCGTATACCAGAAATACGGAGTCGACGCAAAAATAAATCAAAGAAAGATCGAGAATAATTTAAACAAAAGCAAAACTAAGATATAAAAAGAAATCTCATCTCATTTCATGGATTCTCTTGATCAAACGCTAACGGAAAATTAGCTACGCATAATGGAAATAGAAACGACGATATTGGAGAAAAAAAACATTTTCATTGATAGATAGAAGAGAAGTACAATAAGAGAATTACAAGAACAATAATATTATTGATAGTGCATTATTTATAGTTATTTTTATATAGTATTTTAGTAGTAATTAATTAGTTTTTATATAATTTTAATTTAATATATATCTAATTTGCTTTGTTTTATATTTTCAGGGACTTTGGGGCTGCTAATAGCAATTTCAAGCACATAGCCGTGTTCAGGGGAAATTCTGGAGCATTTCTGCAAAAACCCTCAATACACGCCCCAGGTCACGGGCGTGACCTAGGGGCGTGACCATGGCCACGGCCGTGTTTCGCTTTCAGCTCACAGAACTCGCTGCCACGTCGGATTAAAGTTACACGCCCCAGGTCACGGGCGTGATCAGGGGCGTGACCTTCAAGTCACGGGCGTGACTCGCCCAACAAGCATTCAATTCAAGCAGTTTCTGCCGCCGAGACGTTCCAGCTTACACGCCCTTGGTCACGGGCGTGACCGAGGCCGTGCCCTCTCCCTAAACTGCCGAATTAACTCCAGATCGCGCC
The DNA here is from genome assembly GCA_033032865.1 of Dactylorhiza incarnata. NCBI lineage: Eukaryota > Viridiplantae > Streptophyta > Magnoliopsida > Asparagales > Orchidaceae > Dactylorhiza > Dactylorhiza incarnata. The sequence continues at coordinate 697,774 of JAWHQI010000288.1, read as the reverse complement.
GTTTCCCGCCGTTTCCTGACTCGGTCAAGACACGCCCCAGGTCACGGGCGTGACCTAGGCCGTGACCCGTCGAGATGATCAATTTTGGCGGTTTTTCTTCCCCAACGTTCCCGGGCTTTCAAGACGCAATTACGTAGCTTACACGCCCTTGGTCACGGGCGTGACCAAGGGCGTGACTCAGCAATTTTCTGCCTATAAAAGCCAGCTGCTGCCAAAGTGATGGGAATCCGATCCATGCTTCGATTGGATCATTTCTAGTATAGTTTCCCTGCATTTTTAGTGTAACTTTATTTTGTCTTGTCCTTTTATTTCCTAGTTTAGATTTACTTTCCCAGCAATTGTAATTCAATTTTCTTAGTTATAAAATTGTTTTTACTTAATCATGTTTAACTAATTTTATACCATTTGATCGGATGAGTTCCTAAGCTTTTATATTTCATAATCTTTTATTCTTAGTTTGGGTTTGGAAACTAAGATTTACCGATGATTTGCAATTATTGGTTTCATATTTCTAGTGTATGAAAATCAAGTTTGATCCATATTTTAGTGCATCGAGAGATCCGTAAATACGGTAGATCGCTCATCGGTAAAAAGAATTGTTTGCACTCCTCGAGAGAGGGTGATGAAATTCTTCCGGATTGGAGTCAAATCCAATAGTGGGGCTCACCGCATAAAGCAAGCTTAGGGGTTTCGACTGGCCGAGGGGTCTTAATCGATCAACCTAAGGTTAGGTGGTAGTTCTCTCGAGAGAGGCTCTATCATATTTTGGGAACCTCCACGGTCAAGTTTGTCTAAATCGATTTCTTTCGAATTCTAGATTTACGAAATATTTTACTTTAGAAGGATTCCCGATCAAATGTTTCTCTTTATTTAATTATTTTCAAAACTTCATATTACTTCCGATAAAATAATATTAACTTGCGTGAGTAGAAGTAGTCAACAAACCCGTGGAATACGACACTTGATATTTATTTGTTTTAAATATCCTATGCTATGAATGATAGGTGCTCTTGCCTATAGTTCATAGAATTTGGAGAAAATTATTTATATCCTAAATTTTAGCTATCAAGTTTTTGGCGCCGTTGCCGGGGACATATTTTTGTTGATATTTTGAAAGCGTGAATTTTATTACTTTTATCATTCTCTTTCTCCACCCCTATTTCTCTTTTTGCTTTTTCTTTTAAAATTCACTTCTATTAGGTAACGGTTGTTTAATTCTCTTTTTCAAAAAAATATGATGTTATCGCAGTTGGCCGCAAAAGTTGCCGAGCTTCAAAATAAAGTTGATCTTTTGGAAGCCGCACGAATGCGCCAAAATATTTGTCAATTTTGTGGGCATCATCACTCTAGTAAGGAATGCTATTTTTCATTTCAAAATTTTTCTCATGAACATCAAATTAATTTTTATAATGAAAATTATAATTTTTATGATGAAAATAATTTTTCTTTAAATAATGATTTGAGTGAATCTCCTTCTTACTCTGATGTTAATTATTCATGGTGGCAAGGTCACCCGGATAGTTTTCCACGCGAAGAAAGAAATTCCTTCAATTATGATTTGCATTTCTCGCCTTTTCCACAGCTTTGTTCTTCTTCTGATCTTGAAATTTTTCCGAATGTTATTTCTCCCACTTTAAATGTTTATTCTCCAGATCAAGAAGAACAATTGTACCAAGAATTTCGCAAAGTCATGGAGACACCGGACGAATTAGAAAATGAAACTTTTTCTTCTTCTCCTTCGCCCGCCCTTTCTTCTCTTTCTCATGAAATTATTATTCATGAAGAAATTGTGTCTCATGAATGTTCTCCCCTTGGTATTAATTTTTCTGATAATAATTTTATTCTTGAAAATAAACAACCGGAACTTAATCATGTGTTTTCGCAAGCGCCTCCTCCTTGTGAAAATTTTTCTGACTCGCTTACTCTTAATTCTTTTTATACTAATAATTTTCATGTAGAGGATGAGCCGTTGCAACCAAACGTCTTCACCGATTCATTTGCCGCTCATCTCCAACAATCCAAATTACCTAAGGTATGCATAGGTAATTTGGATTCACAATTTCACGCTAACGGACAACGGAAGAATCAAGAGTATAGCGGAGGAGTCGCCGGGCAACGGATTTCGGCATGCTCACCTGAGCGTGAATTAAGGGAGTTGCCTGTGCATTTTCAATTTTATTTTCCTTTTTCCTAACAATAACCGTCTAGCTTAAAGACGGGAAAAAGAAAGCGCTCTTGGGAGGCACCCCTTGCTTATCTTTATTTTTCTTGCACTTTACTTTTTCCGCATTTTATTTTCTTTTCCCTCCTACTTGGCTTATAAACATTGGGGACAATGTTTATTTTTAAGTATGGGGGTGTATTCTCTTATTTTTAGTTTTTATTAAAATACAAAAAAAATTAGAAAGTCTTTTTCAAAATTATAAAAAAATATTTTTCTTTCCTTATTTTTGAGTTTGTTATGAAAAAATTTACAAAATTCAAAAAAATGTTTTGTTTTAATTTTTTATGTCTTTGTGTCTTATTTTTCTTATTTGCAAATTAAAATTACAAAAAAAAATTAAAAATTTAAAATTTTAATTTCTTGCGAAAGGGCCGTGTGGGTTTTCATCCCACAAAACCGCGTAGTACCTTGCGAGCCCGTCATTGGGTAGCCCTTGGGAGGTCCAAGAATATTAAAAAAAAAATTATTTTAATATAAAAAAATCCAAAAAAATCTAATAAAATAAATTTTGTATTACTAAATTTCTCCAAACTTCATTTATGCAAAATTAATTTTAATTATGAGTTGTCTTTATAGGCTTTTTAGGAGTTTTCTTTTTATGAATTTTTAAATCATATATTTCTCTTCAAAATATGTTAGATTTAAATTTTAGATGAATTTGATTTAATGAGTTTTTCATTATTTTGATTTGTTTAGAATTTTTCTTAGTTTTACTTTCTCTCTTTAAAATATCATAATTCAATTTTGTAGTAATTGTGTTAAATATCTTTAGATTTTACTTATATTAACTTAAACTCATAGTTTCTTATAGATTGCTCAATTTATTTTCTATGCTCTTAAAATATTTCTTTGGAATTTTTGTAGCCTTTAAACCCTAGCCCTTCCCCTACCTTTTTGATTAACCCTTTTATTTGGCATATAAAAAAATTGAAAAGATCATATGTCATGGAATGAGAGGATAAAATTCATCATTCCTAAACATATGCACCCAAATCAGTAAAAGATTATATGGCATGGAGTTGAGAGGATAAAATTCATCACTCCTAAACATATACATTTGGGATATAAAAAGAAGAAGAAATTTAAAAAAAAAAGATGGAAATGAGAGGATAAAATTCATCATTTCCCACATACAAAGTAACTTCTTCAATGCCAATTTTACCCCATTTAGCCAAGTTCACTTGTTTATCCAAGATATTATTGAGAGAGCATAGTTAATATTTTGTAGTTTTCTAAAAGTTTCTCATGATTGTAAAGTTCCTATAATTTTAATCTTGGAATATTTTGCTTAATTCAATGCAATTTTGTTTATGAAGATTTAGTTAGAGAATTTCAAAACTAAAATTTATTCTACTCATTTCAATTTATGAATTATTAATTATTTCTTATAAATCTGAATTTTAATTTCTTAACTTATTTTGACATGAGTTTTATGAGATTTGAAGTGCATAATTAGAAGTAAATCTTTTTGGAAATGTCCTATAAATTCTTCTCATACTTATAAATTAGTTTTTGCTATGGAATAGCAAAAGCTTAAGTATGGGGGTATTTGATAGTGCATTATTTATAGTTATTTTTATATAGTATTTTAGTAGTAATTAATTAGTTTTTATATAATTTTAATTTAATATATATCTAATTTGCTTTGTTTTATATTTTCAGGGACTTTGGGGCTGCTAATAGCAATTTCAAGCACATAGCCGTGTTCAGGGGAAATTCTGGAGCATTTCTGCAAAAACCCTCAATACACGCCCCAGGTCACGGGCGTGACCTAGGGGCGTGACCATGGCCACGGCCGTGTTTCGCTTTCAGCTCACAGAACTCGCTGCCACGTCGGATTAAAGTTACACGCCCCAGGTCACGGGCGTGACCGGGGGCGTGACCTTCAAGTCACGGGCGTGACTCGCCCAACAAGCATTCAATTCAAGCAGTTTCTGCCGCCGAGACGTTCCAGCTTACACGCCCTTGGTCACGGGCGTGACCGAGGCCGTGCCCTCTCCCTCAACTGCCGAATTAACTCCAGATCGCACCGTTTCCCGCCGTTTCCTGACTCGGTCAAGACACGCCCCAGGTCACGGGCGTGACCTAGGCCGTGACCCGTCGAGATGATCAATTTTGGCAGTTTTTCTTCCCCAACGTTCCCGGGCTTTCAAGACGCAATTACGTAGCTTACACGCCCTTGGTCACGGGCGTGACCAAGGGCGTGACTCAGCAATTTTCTGCCTATAAAAGCCAGCTGCTGCCAAAGTGATGGGAATCCGATCCATGCTTCGATTGGATCATTTCTAGTATAGTTTCCCTGCATTTTTAGTGTAACTTTATTTTGTCTTGTCCTTTTATTTCCTAGTTTAGATTTACTTTCCCAGCAATTGTAATTCAATTTTCTTAGCTATAAAATTGTTTTTACTTAATCATGTTTAACTAATTTTATACCATTTGATCGGATGAGTTCCTAAGCTTTTATATTTCGTAATCTTTTATTCTTAGTTTGGGTTTGGAAACTAAGATTTACCGATGATTTGCAATTATTGGTTTCATATTTCTAGTGTATGAAAATCAAGTTTGATCCATATTTTAGTGTATCGAGAGATCCGTAAATACGGTAGATCGCTCATCGGTAAAAAGAATTGTTTGCACTCCTCGAGAGAGGGTGATGAAATTCTTCCGGATTGGAGTCAAATCCAATAGTGGGGCTCACCGCATAAAGCAAGCTTAGGGGTTTCGACTGGCCGAGGGGTCTTAATCGATCAACCTAAGGTTAGGTGGTAGTTCTCTCGAGAGAGGCTCTATCATATTTTGGGAACCTCCACGGTCAAGTTTGTCTAAATCGATTTCTTTCGAATTCTAGATTTACGAAATATTTTACTTTAGAAGGATTCCCGATCAAATGTTTCTCTTTATTTAATTATTTTCAAAACTTCATATTACTTCCGATAAAATAATATTAACTTGCGTGAGTAGAAGTAGTCAACAAACCCGTGGAATACGACACTTGATATTTATTTGTTTTAAATATCCTATGCTATGAATGATAGGTGCTCTTGCCTATAGTTCATAGAATTTGGAGAAAATTATTTATATCCTAAATTTTAGCTATCAATTATACTAAAAAGGATTACAATAATCTAAGAACAAGAACAACAAAAAGAACTTTCAAAAGCTTACACAATATCACTACTAGCACTATAATTCCTCTCCACTTCCAACCTTTCCAATGCTTTGGCCAAGGGGTCTTTTTATAGATGAGAGGGAAGGTTCTAGAAATGAGAAGAGAAGAGGGGAGAGCAAGGGGATTTCGGCCACATGCATGGGGGAAGGGGGGCTGAATGTATTTAATGGGGAGAGAGGGGAAGGAAGAGAAAGACCACCTCCAATGTATTATTTTAAAGAGGAAAATAAAGAGGAGATGGGGGGATGTATGGGAAATAAAAGAGAGAGAGAGAAGTGAGATTTCATTTAAGAAAAATAGGAGAGAGGAGGGAGGAGGAATTTCGGCCAGCACAAGTGGGAACCATGCATGGAAATATCCATGCAAAGGTGGCGGTTTGGGGAGGGATTGGAGAGCTGCTCGGTTAGGACTTGTAGAGGGGCTGCACCAAGAGCTTGGGCTGCACCAAGAGCTTGGGCTGCACCATAGGGGCTCGGTTTTGTGCTTGGGAGCTGCTCCAATTGAGGGGCTGCACCAAATGGAGGTCGGCTTGGACTTGTAGACAGCTAGGGAGCTTGGCTTGGAGTTGCTAAATGAAGGGGGCTGCTCCAACCTACAACAAACACAAAACAAATTAGTTAATACGATATAATATAACAAAACATAAGAACATATTTATATATAAAAAAACTTAACAAAACATAAATAACAACATACACATAAAATAACCACATAAAATAACAACATAACATAAAATCATAAAACAACATACAATAACAATATTAAAGCAAGGAGTAATAAGCGGACTTATACCTGAAGCGCCTCTTGTCCACGTCCTCTCCAGGGAACTGCCCGGAGGATAGGAAGGTGATGAACGGATCCATCCACGAGGCTCATTGATCCACCTCCATCAATTCTCCTTCCTCGATGGATGGCCGGAAGAGTTCCGAAGCCATCCCCCCTGCTCGGGGACCGAACTTGGCTAATAGGTCCGCCTGGGTGCTCTCCTCCCTCGGCACGTGTTTGATGGAGAAGGTGCGGAACTGCCCGACGACCCCCTTAACCTTCTCCAGGTATAGCAGGAGGGTCGGGTCCTTTGATTCAAACTCCCCTTTGATTTGGCATGCTACCACCATGGAGTCCGTGGAGACCTCCACGTCCTGCACCCCTAGTTCCCAGGCCAGCCGAAGGCCCGCTATCACTGCCTCGTACTCAGCCTGGTTGTTGGTAATTGGGAAATGAATATTTAAGGCTTGCACAATCCGGGTCCCCTGGGGGCTCACCAGGACTATCCCCCCTCCATAGGAGGACTTTCCCGATGCTCCGTCCACCAACATCTTCCATGCCTCTGGGGGAGGTGGCTCGTGCTCCCCCACCTCGGCCGCATAGTCGGCCATGAAGTCTGCCACCGCCTGAGCCCTGATGGACGTCCTGGGCACGAATGCGACATTGAATTCACTTAACTCCATGGACCACTTCGCCAACCTTACCGAGTGCTCCACCCCTTCCATGATTTTATGGAGCGGGTGGTCTGTCACTACCTTGATTAAATGAGCTTGGAAGTAAGGCCGGAGCCTCCGGGCCGACACCACCAATGCGAAGGCTAACTTCTCCAGGATCGGGTACCGGAGCTCCGCCTTCCTCAGCACTCGGCTGACGTAGTAGATAGGGAACTGTTTCTTCCCCTCCTCCCGGATCAACACGGAACTTACTGCTTCGGACCCTACCCCCAGGTACAGGGACAGGTCTTCTCCTGGCCTCGGCCCCTGGAGCAGAGGGGTCTGGGTGAGTTGTTCTTTCAGAGCCTGGAAGGCCTTCTCGCACTTCGGGGTCCATTAAAACTTCTTGTTGCCCGTAGCACTTTGAAGAAAGGCGCGCACTTTTCCCCTGCCTTGGAGAGGAACCTGCTGAGCCCAGCCAGCTTCCCTGTGAGGCTCTGAACCTCCTTCGGATTCCTCGGCGACCCCAACTCCATTACCGCCTTAACTTTGTCCGGGTTAGGTTCCACTCCCGCGGGGGTGAGCAAGTGGCCCAGGAACTTTCCTCGGCTCGCACCGAAGACACACTTCAAGGGATTGAGTTTCATCTTGTACCGCCGCAGGGTCCCGAACGTCTCCTCAAAGTCTCGGAGGTGACACCTAAGGTCTCGGCTCTTTACCATGAGGTCATCAACATAAACCTCTAAGTTTCTTCCCTTCTGCTCGCGGAAGACTCTGTCCATCATCCTCTGGTATGTGGCACCTGCATTCTTGAGCCCGAACGGCATCATCTTATAACAATAGCATCCATCCCCCGTGATGAAGGAGACATCTTTGATGTCTGGGGGGTGCATGCGGATTTGATGGTAACCTGAAAAAGCATCTAAGAAAGACATCACAGGAAAACCGACGGCTGAGTCAACCAGCGCGTCGATTCTAGGCAAGGGGTAACAATCCTTAGGGCATGATTTATTAAGTAAAGAAAAATCGATACTTATCCTCCATTTACCTCCTCCCTTTTTCACCATAACGACGTTGGAGACCCAGCCTAGATACTGAATCTCCGATACAAAGCCTTCCTGTAGGAGCTTGCCCACCTCCTCGCGGATGGGCCCTTCCAGCTTGTCGGCGATGGCTCCCCTCTTCTGGCGGATGGGGCGGGTGCCGGGGTCGAGGTTGAGGCGATGGCAAGCCACCTCCGCGTCGATCCCGGGCATTTCCACGGCGCTCCAAGCGAAGACGTCTACGTTCTTCTGTACGCAAGCCAGAATCTCTGCCTGATCTTCCGGGTTGAGTCCTCCGCTGACCCAGACCTTCTCCACCACCCCCAGCCGGGTGGTGACCTCGAGCTCCACGACTTCGTCCACGGCCTCCAACCGGGACTGCTCTCCCCAAGCCCTCTCCTCCTCGGCACAAGTGAGAGCCTGGGTTCCCTCCTCGACCTCCTTCTCTACAACCATCAGCTCCTCCGCCCCTCCCTCGTGGGCCTTCTCTTCTTCTTCCTCTCCTTCCGCCCGGGGTTCCTCAGCTACCCCTTCCTGGGCATGGACTTCATCTCCTGCCAACTTCTCCTCGGCTACCTCCTTACCTCCGGCTTCGGTCGCTTCCTCCATCATCTTATCCCATTCCTCCGCTTCTCCTATCCAGGAGATGGTGTTGACAGCCGTCACGTAGCACTGCCTTGCCACCTTGGGATCCCCCCTGATCCACACCTGGACCCCTCCGTCGTTGAACTTAAGGCATTGATGAAAGCTGGAGGGGACACAGCGGAACGCGCTGATGAGTGGCCGTCCGAAGATGGCACTGTAGCGGCTTGGAGCATCCACTATGACAAAACGGCAGTTCCTGGACTGCCCACCCAAGGTCACATGAAGTCGTACTCCCCCTTCCACTTCTTTCCTCTCCCTCGAGAATCCAAACAGAGGGCCATCCGAGGCCAACACCCTTCTGGGCTCCACCTCCATCCTGTCAAACGCCTTCTTGAAGATGACGTTGACCGAACTCCCATTGTCCACTAAGATTCGGGAGACGGTGAAGTTCTCGATCGCCGTCTGAATGACCAGCGCGTCGCAGAATGGGTCCTCATAGCCCGGCATGTCCTTCTGGGTGAAAATGATTTTTTTGGCCGAGGGTGGAGCGGTGGATGTTGAAGCTACGCTCCGGCGGTAGATGGTATGAAGGCTAGCCTTGCGGGTTGCCTCCACCCCTACCCCCCCATGGATCACCCCGATTCCTCCCCTATTCCCCACATCGTTTCTATCTTCACACCTTTCCTCACTCTCCTCTCGAGGTTCGACCTCCACAATCCTTACTGGCTGCAGCTGCTGTGGTGCGGGCGCTCTGCCCCTCTTCACTTCCAGGAACTCCGGGCAGGTGTCCGTTGCGTGACCTTCCTCATCATGGAAGATACAATATGGCAACGTCACCTCCCCTGCATCGGCCTCCGCCACCCTATTCCTTCTCCTCCTAGTAGCTGCTGTTTCCACTTCTCCTCTCCTTCCTCTTCCTCTTCCCCGACCAATTGTCATGGCCTGTTTAGGTGGGGGAGGCATCTGCATCGGACCCTGCCTCCACCCCAACTGGGGGGGCCTCCATTGACCTCCGATATGGTTACCCCTTCCTGGGTCGTAACCCCTTCCCTGCCCTTGCATTCCTCCACCTTGCGGCCTCCATCCCCCCTCCGGGTCCCGGGGTTCTTCCCTTCTCCTCCCCTCCTGCTCCCTCACTTCTGGCTCACTGAGCTTTGTCAGCTTCTTGGTGAGCTCCGGGTTGGCTTCCTCACTTGCGAATTCTTCCGACACCCTCTCCATCAGCTCTTCATAGGAGACAGGGGCTTTTCTCTTCAACGCCATCTTGAAGAAACTCTCCTTCAACCAGACCGTGAAGGCGAGTTGGAGTGCAAACCCGGGCATCTCCTGCGTGAGTTGCACTTCCTCCTGGAACTGATCGGCATACTGAGCCAGTGACTCCCTGGGCCCCTGCTTCAATGCGAAGAGGGAATCAGCGTCCTTCTTCCTCTTTTTCGAGGTCGAGAACCTCAGCAAAAAACTTCGGCGCAAATTCTCGAACGCGTAGATTGACCCTGCAGGGAGCTGCTGGAACCAGTCCCTGGCCTTCTCCTTGAGGGTGACGGCAAAGAGCCGACACTTGAAGGCGTCTGACATCGGCCTGATGGAGACCGAGTCTTCGAAACTCTGCAGGTGCTGGACAGGGTCATCCCTACCATTGTAGTACACTCAGTCCCACTCTCCAAATCCCCCAGGGATGGGTGCGGAAAGCACCAGCTCACAGAAGGGGCTTCCCCCTCCTGTCACTTTTCCTGGCTCCACTCGCCCCCCCGAGCTCGCTCGCCAAACTTGAGCTCGCCGGGACTGCACTCGCGAGGGCGGTGCTCGCCTGAACCACCCCGACCGTCGCCGCATCGTCTTGGCGTGCGCTTGCCTGCGCCGCGCTCGCTGGGACAGAGCTCGCCAGCACTGAGCTCGCCGGCGCGGAGATCGCCGGACTGGCGAACAACACTCGCCCTTCCTTGTCCTGACCTGAACCAACGGCAACTTCCTTTCCCGCCCTTCCCCCTGGAGCATTCACGCCGACCATCGCTGGGGGAGGGGTCGCCTGAGGTGCTGGGGCCGCAAACTTGCTTCGCAGAGCTGTGACCGTGAACCCCAAGGTGTCGAGCACCTCCTTTCTGAAATCTGCGAGCATCCTGGCCATCGCCTCCTGAGGTGTCTCGCCAAACTCCTCGCCTTGCTCCTCATCTCCCGCCATACCCTTTCTCTGGAACTTTCTTGAACCAGCCACACTCCACGCTCACCGCACCAAAATGTTGAAACCGATTTCTCGGTCTCTTGTGGAGCTCGGGGACCTCAATGAATTGAGGGGCAGCTAGCCCTTACTAATCCCTCGGAAGAGGTAAGCAGGTAACTCAGACAAAGAATAAAGACCCTGATCTTAGCGAGGAGGTCCCTCCACTAACCCGGAAGATCGTTGAGCGCTTCCCCTCCCAAGCCAAAGCTAAGACTCGGGCACCTTGGAGAGCTAGAGAGCCCAAACCAAAGCGACCTAAGGAGAGAAGAAGGCTCAAAGATTCTGAACCGGTCTTCCTCCAAGGTGCCCTTTAAGGACTATTTATAGATTTTGGTTTTGTGGTCTGTCAATAGCCAACTCCCGCTGTCCATTCTTACTATCCGCACCCCAAATTGGTCTGCTAACAGCCAAACTCCGCTATTTGGAGGGGCTAGCCGCAGACCCTTAGGAGTTTTCTGGTAAAAGACCACCCCAGGTACCGGCGAACCAGAGACCCTTGACCTGTTCTAGCGAACACGGGGCTCGCTGATGAGTAATTTTTTTACTCATCTTTTAGTATAGTTTTATTATTGTTTTAATATGAAATTATATCTTTTATCTAAATTATATCATATAAATCTTTCATATTTCAATTTCATAAGCTAACCTAAGTTTATTTTGTGTTTTCAGGTTTTCTGGTCATTTGGAGAAAAAGGTACATTTACACGCCCCAGGTCACGGGCGTGACCATGGGCGTGTAACCTGCGCAGTGTTCCAGACCTATTTCTACCACTCTGGGGACGTCCCATGAAGAATTCGCCAAGTACACGCCCCAGGTCACGGGCGTGACCAAGGGCGTGACCCAATGTCACGGCCACGACCCGCCACAAGCGTCCGATGCACGCCGCCACGTCAATTAAAATTACACGCCCTCGGTCACGGGCGTGACCAAGGGCGTGACATCCAGCACACGGGCTTGACTTTTCCCGCGCCAATTTCCCACCGAAGCTTCCCGCCAGCAGCACTTAATTGAGATTACACACCCTAGGTCACGGGCGTGACCTAGGGCGTGACACGTCCGTAACGCCTGCATTGAAGCCAGACGGCGCCTTCTCCGCTCACAGCAAATCACGCCCCTTACACGCCCTTGGTCACGGGCGTGACCAAGGGCGTGTAACACCAAAAATTCAGCTATTTAAAGGGAGCATTTCCAGATGTTTGGGGACGAATTTTGGGAATTCTAAGTTTATTTTCTTGCATTGTTCTTATCATTCTTAAGCTTGTAATCTTCTTTCCTAGCTTGCACTTTCATTTCAGGTTTGTAATTTCTTGTTTCCTAGTTGTAATTTTCCTTTCAATTAATAAAATAGCACTTTTACTCTTATTCTACTCTCAATCTCCATCATGCACTTCTTGTATTTCATTAATTCCTCCATCTCCATGAGTAGCTAAATTTCATTAGTACTCGGCCGAGATGATCCAAAGAAAATATAACTCAGAATTCAGTTTAGAACTTCTTTTTCTCTTGTTTTGATCGCTTAAGATTTATCCTTGAATTTATATTGATTGAGATTATATTATCAATATATAATCTCATTCTTGTTTTCGTAATCTAATAATCGAGAGGTTTTGAGTTCGAATCGATCATTTCAAGGATAAAGAGATTTGAATGCACTCTTCGAGAGAGGACGACATAAATCTCCCGGATTGGAGTTATATCCAATAGAGGGGTTCACTTCGATAAGGCGAGCTTTAGGGGTTTCGATTCTAGAACGAGAGTTCGATTGATCAACCTAAACTCAGTTAGGCGTATCCTCGAGAGAGATACGTTCATAAATCGGGAACCTCCACGGTCAAGCATTTCTTTTAAAGAGGATTAGAAGTTTTATTTCTTTATTTATTTACTTTTTCCAAGGTGATTCAAGGTTGAGTACTAACCTTTAATTCATTAATTTAAATAAGCTATTTCTCCTTTTCGCAACCAACCAACCACGTTTTTGTTCGATAAAATAATAGAGATTTTCCGAAGTAAGAGTATTCAACCGCCCCGAGTCTAATACGACCTTGTTTAAATAACCTATACTATATTCGATACAGTACACTTGCCGTTATCGTTTGCAAGCATAGTTTTGTCTCACCAAGTTTTTGGCGTCGTTGCCGGAGAATCGGTTGATATTTCGAAAACCGAAATATCTATTAATTTTATCTTTTTCTTTCTCTTAATTTTAAGGTGCAATTAAATTCTTGGAAAGGACGCTTTGGGTTTGAATTCCCATCATAGCCTCTAGTACCTTGCAAACCCTTCACCGGGTAGATCTTGGGAAGTCCAGGACTAATTTTAAATCACCTAATAAAAATAATAAAAAAAAATCTAAAAAATATAATTAAAAAATTTAATTTATTTATCTAAAATCTTATTTTTCCCTTTTTCTTTTTCCGCTTCTTTTCTTTTCTTTTGGTTTATGACCCGAGGAAACTCTTCAATTGATTTTGAATTTGGTTTTGATCCGGAAATCGAGCGCACCTTGCGGCGACGTCTCCGATTTAGTGATCTACCAATAATTCGCGAAGAGTCAGTCGAAGAAACTAACGAAGATATAATGGGTGACCCCGACCATAATGAGGTTCCGCTACGGACTATGTCCTATTATGCGAGGCCAAATTGGGAGGGAACACAATCAAGTATTATTCGCCCGACAGTGGCAAATAATAATTTTGAAATCAAAACGAGTATCATTCAAATGGTACAGCAAACCGTCATCTTTGACGGGTTACCAGATGAAGATCCAAATTTACATTTATTGAATTTTTTGGAAATTTGCGATACGTTTAAAATTAATGGCGTCACCGATGACGTCATTCGCTTGTGTTTATTTCCATTTTCTTTGCGGACTAAGGCCAAGCAATGGTTGGGATCTCTTCCTAGAGGTTCCATCACTACATGGGCCGAAATGACGGAGAAATTTTTAACTAAATACTTTTCTCCGGCGAAGTCCGCTAAATTACGTACGGACATTCTCTCATTTACGGAAATAGACTCGGAGTCTCTCTATGACACATGGGAGCGCTTCAAGGAATTATTGCGGAGATGTCCTCACCACGCCCTTCCTTTATGGCAACAAGTTCAAACATTTCTACAATGGTTTGAATCTCCAAACGAGGCAAATGATTGATGCAGCAGCTGGGGGAACTCTAAATAACAAAACCCCAGATGCCGCTCAAGAGCTTTTTGAGGAGATGGCCATGAATGCTTATCAGTGGAATGCGCCACGGTCGCGTCCTAACAAACCGACCGGACTCTTTGAAGTCGAGGCCACCCCGAATTTAGCATATCAAGTAGAATGGCTTACTAAGCAAATGACGGAGATGTCTGCTTCCTCCGCCATTAACGGGGCTAATAATTATAATAATAATAATTATTATAATAATTATTATTATAATCAAGAACAAGTGGATTATATGGGGAACTCCTATCGTCCTCCTTATAACCCAAATAATAATCTTCCTAATAGTTATAATCCGGGTTTAAGGAACCACCCAAACTTTTCCTTGAGCAATCCCAATAATGCTCAACGCCCCCCACAAGTGAATCCTCCCGGATTCGCTCCACCACAACCACCAAAGGCCCCTTCACTTGAAGAGGTCTTCACCAAATACGTCGCTTCTACTGATGCCAATATCCGTAACCTTTCCGGATCTATTAAAAGCCTAGAAAATCAGATTGGACAACTCGCCAAGATGTTCTCCGAACGCCAGCAGGGAGCTCTACCGGGCAATGCTGAGCCCAATCCACGGGAGAGCGCCAACACTATAACCCTTCGCAGCGGAAAGGAGGTAAAAAGTTCAAATTTGGCCAAGCCTAAGGTAAACGTTTCAACTCCAACTCCGCATTTAAACTCTTCTGATTTAGCTCCGCGCATTATTCAAACGCCTTATATTCCGTATCCTTCTAAATTACAAAATGAGCGCAACGAGGAGCAGTATAAAAAATTCATAAATATTTTAAAACAAATACAAATTAATATACCATTTTGCGAGGCACTCTCTCAAATGCCTAAATACGCGAAATATCTCAAGGATTTATTACCAAATAAAAAGAAACTTGAAGATATTTTGCATATTTCTCTTAATGCAGAATGTTCGGCGATAGTTCTTAATAAATTACTAGAAAAATTAAATGATCCGGGACGGTTTTACATCCCGTGTTTGTTCGGAAATTTATTAATTAAAAACGCCTTGGCCGATCTAGGGGCGAGCATAAATCTTATGACGTTCTCTTTATTTAAGAAGCTTGGTTTGGGCACCCCAAGCCCAACCAATATAAGCATCCAACTAGCGGATCGGTCCGTAAAATATCCAATCGGGATGATTGAGGATGTGCTAGTGAAGGTTGACAAGTTTATCTTTCCGGTAGACTTTGTCATCCTCGATATCGAAGAGGACGCCGAAGTACCACTCATACTCGGCCGACCCTTCCTAGCCACCGCTCGGGCTATAATTGACGTAAGTAACGGAAACCTTCTCCTATGAGTTGGGGAGGAAGAAGTTATTTTTAATATAAATCAAACAATGAGAAATGCGTTTCCAAACGACGACTCTTGTTTTACTCTAGAAACAAATTTTGAAGAGGAAATAACGTCGTTTTCTGAAATAATTTCGCCTTTATTTGAAAACCCGGAAATTGCAAATTTATTTTGTTTAGAAGAAAAAACTCGGCCAACCAAATTTGAAGAAGTAAACTTAAATATTTCTAAAATAAAAACATCTTACGAGGAGCCACCGAGTTTAGAACTAAAACAATTGCCGGAACATTTAAAATACATATTTTTAGAAAAAAATTCAAAACTGCCCGTAATAATATCTTCCGCACTTAACGATTCGGAAACTTCCGAATTAATTAAAATTTTAAATAATCACCGCCATGCAATTGCATGGCAAATTTCAGATATAAAGGGGATTAGCCCCTCGTTTTGCACGCATAAAATAAATGTAGAAAATAATTCTCGCGGCGCTATTCAGCCCCAACGACGCCTTAACCCAAATATGAAGGACGTCGTTAAGGCCGAAATTATAAAATTATTAGACGCAGGAATTATTTATCCGATTTCTGATAGCACTTGGGTTAGCCCGGTGCAAGTCGTGCCTAAAAAGGGTGGAATAACGGTAATCACCAACGAAAATAATGAGTTGATTCCGACCCGTACTGTTACGGGTTGGCGTGTATGCATCGATTACAGAAAATTAAATGATGCTACCCGCAAGGATCACTTCCCGTTACCATTTATTGACCAAATTTTAGAACGCTTATCCGGTCATTCGCACTATTGTTTTCTCGATGGTCTTTCGGGATATTTTCAAATCCCAATTGCCCCCGAAGATCAAGAGAAAACCACCTTCACTTGTCCGTTCGGCACCTTCGCATATCGAAGAATGCCGTTTGGACTTTGCAACGCGCCGGCTACATTCCAAAGATGTATGTTGGCAATTTTTAATGAACTTATCGAAGACGTCATGGAAGTATTCATGGATGATTTTTCTGTTTTTGATGATTCTTTCACTAATTGTCTAAATAATCTTGATCGTGTTCTTCAACGCTGCGAAGACACGAATTTGGCACTCAAATGGGAGAAGTGCCACTTTATGGTCCGAGAGGGGTTAGTCCTCGGACATAAAGTTTCTAGTAAGGGGATCGAGGTCGATAGGGCCAAGATCGAGGTCATAGAAAAACTTCCCCCTCCTACCAATATAAAATCTATTAGAAGTTTTCTAGGACATGCGGGTTTTTATAGACGGGTTATAACTCAAAAATTTCGAAACCGCTAACTCATCTTTTGGAAAAAGAATCTGCGTTTAATTTTGATGACGAGTGTTTGAAAGCGTTTAACAAAATCAAAAATGAACTAATAAATTCCCCTATTTTAATCACGCCAAATTGGTCTCTTCCGTTTGAAATCATGTGCGATGCGAGCGATTTTGCTGTAGGTGCAGTTTTAGGCCAACGGGTGAATAAATATTTTCACCCAATCTATTACGCAAGCAAAACGCTAACATCCGCACAAGCAAATTATACAACAACGGAGAAAGAATTTTTGGCAATAATTTTTGCGTTTGACAAATTTTGATCATATTTAACGCTTTCAAAAGTTATTGTTTTTACAGATCACTCCGCTCTCCGGTATTTACTACAAAAAGGAGATGCAAAGCCTCGTCTGCTAAGGTGGATCCTCCTACTATAAGAATTCGATTTGGAGATCCAAGACAAAAGGGGAGCGGAGAATGTTGCGGCCGACCACCTCTCACGGTTGGAGAATCCGGCTGCAGGAGCACTAGTGGAAGCCGAAATTGACGACAAATTCCCTGAAGAGTGCCTCCTTGCCATCGAAAAGGTAACGACTTCTTCCACCCCTTGGTACGCGGATTTGGCCAACTATTTAGTGGCCCGGGTCCTACCAAAAGATTTTTCAAGTCAACAAAAGAAGAAATTCTTTTCAGATTTGAAAAATTATTTTTGGGAGGACCCCTTTTTATTTCGTGTCTGCGCGGACCAAGTGGTAAGAAGGTGTATTTCGGGCAAGGAAGGCGCCCAAATTCTGCGGCACTGCCACGAAGGGCCAACCGGTGGCCATTATCAAGCGAACCGGACCGCAAGAAAGGCGCTAGAGTCGGGCTTCTATTGGCCCACCTTATTTAAATATGCTCACAATTTCGTGAGTAATTGTGATCGGTGTCAACGGTCAGGTAACATTTCTAGCCGGGACGAAATGCCCCCAAAAAAAATTTTTAGAATGCGAAATTTTTGATATTTGGGGAATAGATTTCGTAGGTCCTTTACCCTCCTCTTTAAATAATAAATATATCCTTGTTGCGGTCGATTACGTGTCAAGGTGGGCAGAGGCACAAGCTTTTCCCACTAACGACGCGAGAGTCGTCCTAAATTTTTTAAAAAAATTATTTTCACGATTTGGCACACCCCGAGCACTAATTAGTGATCGGGGCACACATTTTTGTAACAACTAACTTGCTAAAATTTTAGCAAAGTATGGAGTTACCCACAAGCTATCTACCGCCTACCACCCTCAAGCAAATGGCCAAGTGGAGGTGGTGAACCGTGAACTTAAAAGAATTTTAGAAAAAACTGTGTCCGCTAATAGGAAGGATTGGTCGCTAAAATTAGACGACGCTCTATGGGCATATCGGACAGCGTACAAAACCGCCATCGGATGTACACCGTACCGATTAGTCTATGGAAAAGCTTGTCATCTACCGGTGGAATTAGAACATCGCGCCTTTTGGGCGCTAAAATTTTTAAATTTGGATTTAAACTTAGCCCCCGAGCACAGAAAACTACAATTAAATGAATTAGACGAGTGGCGCGCAAATGCTTACAAAAATAATAAGACTTATAAGGAGCGCACAAAATTTTATCATGACAAAAAAATCAAAAATCCAAAAACTTTTTCACCGGGAGACTTAGTCCTATTATTTAATTCAAGACTTAGGCTTTTTCCGGGTAAATTAAAATCACGATGGTCCGGTCCCTTCATAGTTAAAGAAGTTTGGCCATACGGAACGGTGCTAATAGAGCACCCCGAAAAAGGCTCTTTCAAAGTCAACGGACAACGCTTAAAATTATATCACCCGGGCGACCCAGCGCCCGGAAACATCGAAACCATTCACTTCCAAAATCTTTAAAATTACCACTTAGTCAAGCTACGCGACGGTAAACAAAGCGCTCTTGGGAGGCAACCCAATGTTAACCTCTTTATTTTTGTCTTTCTTTTCTTGTTTGTTTTTCTAATTTAACTCTGCAGGTGTTTGACCGGCAACCCCGACTACCATTCAGGGAAGCCCTCTTTACACTTTAGTAATTTATCTTGATTTTTCTTTAATGTCATGTTTTTTTAGTTTTATCTTTCATACTTAGTTTTCAACATTGGGGACAATGTTTAATTTTAAGTATGGGGGTGTAGCATAGCTTTCTTTGTAGTGTTACTTGAAAAATAAAAAAATTATAAAAAAAAAGAAACTGAAATCAAATTTCTTGGAAAGGACGCTTTGGGCTTGAATTCCCATCATAGCCTCTAGTACCTTGCAAACCCTTCACTGGACAGATCTTGGGAAGTCCAAGAACAAAAAAAAATCTATTAGAAAATGTTCTTTTTATTCATCAAAACTCCCACTGGCTAAATTGTATGTTCTAAGTAGACTGTTTTTCATATGGACTAAAAATAATTTTGTGCTAGAATAGTTTTTGAAACTTTTGAGTAAAATTGTTGACTCATGTAGTGCTCCTAGTCGTATGCATGTCTTTGAGTAGTGTTGGCGTAAAATTAAATTCTTGGCATAGATCTAAAATTATGTTTTATTAATTTGCGTAGTAATAATTTATTTTACTTTTAAATTCGAATCCGGTCTTATCCAAAAGTAGTTTAGGTGAGTGTGTAGAAGATTGTTAGAAAGCTATTACTCGAATTGAACAAAAGGGTGTCCTTTCTCGATGTCTAGAACTTGCCCCAAGCTATTTTCGAAACATGTGCGCTTTAGACAAATTAACTTTATGGAAATGATTTGGGCCTTTCTTTGGATAGTTTGAGCTTTTGCACCCAACCTAGATTTACCACCATTGTTCACACAAATTTGAGCCTTACAACTTTATTTGATCCACCCTCATCATTTCGGCACCAAAGCTAAAAAAGCCCAAAACCCAAATGAACACTTTGAAATTTTGAGCTAAATTGAAAAATATATATATATATTTGGGTGCGATTCTATGAAAAGATTATGGGTATCAATTCAAAAAAAAATTGTTTAAATCTCAAAAAGCAATAATCTCATAATGATATGCGGCCTAGGTATGTACATGCATACTTGGAATGATCCCAATTATGAAGATTCATGATTTAAATAAAAGAGTATGAGAGTGCTCCCCTTTGAAAAAATGCGAGTATGGGGGTAAAGCTTCACTATTTTATGGTGGCAATCAATTTCTTTTAGCTCAAAAATTTTGTTTAAGTGGAATGCGCCTTCATGTTTATCATTGTTACCTCACCCTTAAACCCAAGCCTTAAAATGTACCCTATTTAAGTCCTAAAGATCCATAGAGTCGATTTAGTTCGAAGTGTAGTGGAGAAGGTGCAAACGGGCAAGCCTATGGCCGTCGACATTGATGGATTTCTTTGGAGGTCACCCTGAGCGTCTACGTCTAGTAATTTAAATCTCAGCAATTACGCTATTTTCTCCCTTCACATAACTTTTTGATTGACCGTCGACTCATTTTTAAAGTAATGATAAATAATTATAACGCATTTTTGAAGTATTTCATAAATTAGCATTTATGCCAAGAACATCTTTTTACTAAAATATCTACACATGTCAGCATAATACTTCGCATTTTACTCTCTAGTCTTCATAATTCTATCTTGCATTAATTTTTCTTACCCTTATGAAAAATGGGTTGCTCGGGACGAGCAACGAGCAAGTATGGGGGTGTTTGATGAGTAATTTATTTACTCATCTTTTAGTATAGTTTTATTATTATTTTAATATGAAATTATATCTTTTATCTAAATTATATCATATAAATCTTTCATATTTCAATTTCATAAGCTAACCTAAGTTTATTTTGAGTTTTCAGGTTTTCTGGTCATTTGGAGAAAAAGGTACAATTACACGCCCCAGGTCAAGGGCGTGACCATGGGCGTGTAACCTGCGCAGTGTTCTAGACCTATTTCTACCACTCCGGGGACGTCCCGTGAAGAATTCGCCAAGTACACGCCCCAGGTCACGGGCGTGACCAAGGGCGTGACCCAATGTCACGGCCACGACCCGCCACAAGCGTCTGATGCACGCCGCCACGTCAATTAAAATTACACACCCTCGGTCACGGGCGTGACCAAGGGCGTGACATCCAGCACACGGGCGTGACTTTTCCCGCGCCAATTTCCCGCCGAAGCTTCCCGCCAGCAGCACTTAATTGAGATTACACGCCCTAGGTCACGGGCGTGACCTAGGGCGTGACACGTCCGTAACGCCTGCATTGAAGCCAGACGGCGCCTTCTCCGCTCACAGCAAATCACGCCCCTTACACGCCCTTGGTCACGGGCGTGACCAAGGGCGTGTAACACCAAAAATTCAGCTATTTAAAGGGAGCTTTTACAGATGTTTGGGGACGAATTTTGGGAGTTCTAAGTTTATTTTCTTGCATTGTTCTTATCATTCTTAAGCTTGTAATCTTCTTTCCTAGCTTGCACTTTCATTTCAGGTTTGTAATTTCTTGTTTCCTAGTTGTAATTTTCCTTTCAATTAATAAAATAGCACTTTTACTCTTATTCTACTCTCAATCTCCATCACTTCTTGTATTTCATTAATTCCTCCATCTCCATGAGTAGCTAAATTTCATTAGTACTCGGCCGAGATGATCCAAAGAAAATATAACTCATAATTCAGTTTAGAACTTCTTTTTCTCTTGTTTTGATCGCTTAAGATTTATCCTTGAATTTATATTGATTAAGATTATATTATCGCTATATAATCTCATTCTTGTTTTCGTAATATAATAATCGAGAGGTTTTGAGTTCGAATCGATCATTTCAAGGATAAAGAGATTTGAATGCACTCTTCGAGAGAGGACGACATAAATCTCCCGGATTGGAGTTATATCCAATAGAGGGGTTCACTTCGATAAGGCGAGCTTTAGGGGTTTCGATTCTAGAACGAGAGTTTGATTGATCAACCTAAACTCAGTTAGGCGTATCCTCGAGAGAGATACGTTCATAAATCGGGAACCTACACGGTCAAGCATTTCTTTTAAAGAGGATTAGAAGTTTTATTTCTTTATTTATTTACTTTTTCCAAGGTGATTCAAGGTTGAGTACTAACCTTTAATTCATTAATTTAAATAAGCTATTTCTCCTTTTCGCAACCAACCAACCACGTTTTTGTTCGATAAAATAATAGAGATTTTCCGAAGTAAGAGTATTCAACCGCCCCGAGTCTAATACGACCTTGTTTAAATAACCTATAGTACATTCGATACAGTACACTTGCCGTTATCGTTTGCAAGCATAGTTTTGCCCCATCACTCGCCAAAATGTCTGGCTGGCTCGCCTGCCTAGCGAACTCCTTCGACTGACTGGCTCGCCTGCCTCTAGGGCTCGCCTGCCGAACCGCTCTTTAGCGAGTCGGGCTCGCCAAAATGGCTAACTGTACCCCAGAAACGGCTATTTGCACCCCAAGGTCCCGGGCCTTCCTAGCGAACTCCTTCGACTGACTGGCTCACCTGCCTTTAGGGCTCGCATGCCGAACCGCTCCTTAGCGAGTCGGGCTCACCAAAATGGCTAACTGTACCCCAGAAATGGCTATTTGCACCCCAAGGTCCCGGGCCTTCCTAGCGAACTCCTTCGACCGGCTGGCTCGCCTGCCTCTAGGGCCTCTCGATCTTCTTGGGCTCGCCCCGCCTAGCTCGCCCATCCCTGGCTCGCTCCCTTGGGTGTGCGAACCAGGGACCCTTCCCGGCGAACATCGGGGTTGTACACTTCTGCTGCAACATGAGCGAGGACGAATACCTCACCTCCCTGGCCGACTTCCTCCCCCCCCCCCCCCCCCCCCCCCCGAGTTCACAGCTCGCCACCCGGGGGAGGATGAGGTGATTAACACCCTCCGACCTGATGAGATCGCCATCCCCATCGCACATTTTGCGGTGGGCCTGCGACTTCCCCTCTGGCCCGAGATTCGCCAGGTACGTTCCCTTTTCCTCTTCATTTTTCTCGCAGGATTAGTCTCGCTCGCAATAGTTTTCATTGTTTGTGGTTTTCCAGGTGCTCCGTCACTACGGAGTAGTTCTCGCCCAACTCACCCCTAACGCGATGGCGGTGATCGTGGGTTTCGCCTGCTTCCTGCGCGAGGAGCGCATCGAGTTTAGCCTCCCGGTCTTCTGGAAACTATTCTCCTTCCGCGCATACACAGAGGGTACCGTCTACTTTGTAGGCTCGGGGTGCAAGGTCGTCGAGACCGTCAATAAGGCCCACTTCTGGGCTCAGAAGTTCCTCCTCGTGAAGGGGAACTTCGGCAACATCCCCGTCTTGCCTGTCCAATACAACGATAGAGTCTACCGCCCTCCAGTTCTCGGCGGCCCCGATGCCGACCTCTACCAGTTCTTTCAGAAGAAGAACTTCGAGGTGTGCCATCTCCGCCGCAACGTCAACAAGCTACTACCGGTGCTCCCCGGGGAAGGTAAGGATCTCGCCCCACCACTCATTTTCTTTTTAATTTTCGGCACTCCTCCTAACATAACTTTTGTCAGGTGAGCGAGACATCCCCCTCCACCCTCCTTATGCGAGTAACATAAAACCCTCCGCCGACCTCGCCCTCGCTACCATAGGGGCGGAGGCATGCCGAGAGGTTACTCCCGCGACCGCTACCTCTTCCAAGAAGAGGGCGGAGGCTCCAAGCAGCAAACCTTCCCGCTAGCCAACTCCAAAGAAACCCAAGAAGGGCGAGAGCTCGCGCGCTTCTGTGAAGGGGAAGCGCCCTGCCGAGCTCTCGGGTCGCGAGGCCTGCACTTCCGCGCTCCCCGAGTATCTGGAAGCCGAGGAACCAGTCGAGGTCACCGCCAGGACCTCGGCACCGCCCCTTCCATCGAAACACCTGCACTTCGGCCTCGGCGAGCGAGCCCGGGATGAAATCGGCGAGCGCCTAGTGCACTGGAGAGAAGAGGTCAACAGGATCGATGTCTCCTCCATACTTCCCACTTGGGTGGAGAAGGACGTCGCAACCTCCCACGCCTTCAACTTCTCCTTCATTATGTACGGTCGTGAGGATGCCACGGACTATAAGGAAGAAACCGCGAGAGGCCTCGCCTATGAAAGCGCGAGGTCCCAGTTGCGGGCTATGGAGCTCGCCCACATGATGGGGAGAAGATGCCTGCAGCTGGAGCGCAAATATGCAGAGCTTGCCGAGGCCTACAAGGCCTCCCAGGCAAAGGTCGATGACTTGAAGGAAGAGCTAGCTACCGCCGAGACCGGGGTGGTGAGTCATTTATCTACAGCATCTCCTTTCTCCCCAACTTGTCTTGTCTTACGCGTTTCTTGTTCACAGGATGCCGAGATGGCTAGGCTTTCGGATGCTCGGGTCCTGAGCCTGGAGGGCGAGGTCGCCGGGCTGAAGGCACTCAACCACGACCTTGCTCGCACCGTTGTTCCCCCTTCTCCCCACCGTTTAAAGGAAGAGAGGCGAGACCGCGACGAGGCCCTTCGCGTAGAGTCGACGAATGCAGCTCGTTTCGTCTTCTAGGCCATGAAAGGGCTGAATTGTTGGTTGCCGAGGCAGAGGGCATGATGGTCGAGGACATCGTCCCGGAGCTCTTCAAGCCGCTCCCGCCGGTGAAGGACAGCGATGATGAGGAGTCTCTGAGTGAGGCTTAGGAGATGATTTTTATTTTGTTTTTAATGTATATTTTTGGCGCTGGCGAGATCGCCGCCTGATGTAACTAAACTCTTACCTTGGAATGAAAATTTTGTGCACTGCTCTTTCTTGCTCGGTATTTTCTTTGCTTTTATTTTTATTCACTAGTTTTTGTATAGTACTCGCTCCTTGCCGTCTCGCTTATTTTATATATACTGAGAATTCCGCTTCTCGCCCAGCGAGAAGTTGCCATAAATTTTCGATCATATTTCTTAGGGACCAAACCCCCTTTTCTCATTATTATCATGCCGAGGACCCCCCTTCTCGCCAAAACGAGAAGTTGTCCTCGCTTTCAAACTCCCTTAGGGGCCAAACACCCCTCAACCGCGCCAGCTTCTCCGCGAAATCCGCCCGACCCACCGGCTAGTGAGAGCCCGGCAGCGGGATCGTCCGGGGCAATCCAGCATAAAAGAACTTGTCAACCGCGCCAGCCTCTCCGCGAGATCCACCCGACCCACCGGCTAGCGAGAGCCCGGCAGCGGGATCGTCCGGGGCAATCCAGCATAAAAGAACTTGTCATCCTCGCCAGCCTCTCCGCGAGATCAACCTGACCCACCGGCTAGTGAGAGCTCGGCAGCGGGATCGTCCGGGGCAATCCAGCATAAAAGAACTTGTGAACCACGCCAGCCTCTCCGCGAGATCCACCCGACCCTCCTGCTAGCGAGAGCCCGACAGCGGGATCGTCCGGGGCAATCCAGCATAAAAGAACTTGTCATCCTCGCCAGCCTCTCCGCGAGATCAACCTGACCCACCGGCTAGTGAGAGCCCGGCAGCGGGATCGTCCGGGGCAATCCAGCATAAAAGAACCGGTCAACCTCGCCAGTCTCTCCGTGAGATCAACCTAACCCACCGGCTAGTGAGAGCCCGGCAGCGGGATCGTCCGGGGCAATCCAGCATAAAAGAACTTGTCATCCTCGCCAGCCTCTCCGCGAGATCAACCTGACCCACCGGCTAGTGAGAGCCCGGCAGCGGGATCGTCTGGGGCAATCCAGCATAAAAGAACTTGTCAACCTCGCCAGCCTTTCTGTGAGATCCACCCGACCCACCGGCTTGCGAGAGCCCGGCATCGGGATCGTCCGGGGCAATCCAGCATAAAAGAACTTGTCATCCTCGCCAGCCTCTCCGCGAGATCAACCTGACCCACCGGCTAGTGAGAGCCCGACAGCGGGATCGTCCGGGGCAATCCAGCATAAAAGAACTTGTCATCCTTGCCAGCCTCTCCGCGAGATTAACCTGACCCACCGGCTAGTGAGAGCCCAGCAGCGGGATCGTCCGGGGCAATCCAGCATAAAAGAACCTGTCATCCTCGCCAGCCTCTCCGCGAAATCAACCTGACCCACCGGCTAGTGAGAGCCCGGCAGCGGGATCGTCCGGGGCAATCCAGCATAAAAGAACTTGTCAACCACGCCAGCTTCTCCGCGAGATCCACCCGACCCTCCGGCTAGCGAGATCCCGGCAGCGGGATCGTCCGGGGCAATCCAGCATAAAAGAACTTGTCATCCTCGCCAGCCTCTCCGCGAGATCAACCTGACCCACCGGCTAGTGAGAGCCCGACAGCGGGATCGTCCGGGGCAATCCAGCATAAAAGAACATGTCATCCTCGCCAGCCTCTCCGTGAGATCAACCTGACCCACCGGCTAGTGAGAGCCCAGCAGCGGGATCGTCCAGGGCAATCCAGCATAAAAGAACTTATCAACCTCGCACCCATAGTCGGAGAAACAGCACATGAGAAATACTATATTAGAACGGGTATAGAAAAGGAACTTTATGGATAAAAATGCTTTAAGTCATCCCCGCTTCTGGCCCGACCGAGGGGTACCCCTTCCACATCCCGGAGGTGGTACCCTCCCGATTTTAGCACTTCACTTACAATATAGGGGCCCTCCCAGTTGGGATTGAGCTTACCTACCGTGGCCCCCCTTCCGGACGCATCAACCTTCTTTAGTACCAAGTCCCCCTTCTGGAAATGTTTACTAGGATATATTTGTCAAAGTACCTGGCCATCCGCCTTTTCACTTCCTCCTGCCTAACGGTGGCCAGGTCTCGGAGTTCTTCCACTAGGTCCAAAGACATCCTGTGGCCTTCTTCGTTGTCCATTCTCCATTCTTCACCTCCTTCCCCTGCGGCGACCACCCTAGGCATTTTGACTTCAAACTCGACCGAGAGGACAGCCTCGGATCCGTGGGATAGCCTGAAGGGGGTCTCCCCGGTGGCTGTGTTTGGGGTGGTCCTCAGTGCCCAGAGGACCGAGGGAAGTTGCTCCACCCAACTCCCTATGAGGTTCTCGATCTTCTTCTTGAGAAGGTTTACTATAATTTTGTTCGCCGCCTCCACTTGCCCATTGCTCCTTGGGTGGTGGACCGACACGAACCTGAGATCTATCCCGAGCTGAGTACAAAAGCTAACGAATTCGTCACTGGTGAACTGCGGCCCGTTATCCGTGACAACGGCTAGAGGAAGCCCGTGCCTGCAAATAATCTCACCCCAAACGAAATTCTTTACCACTTGGGAGGTTACCTTGGCGAGGGCCTTCGCTTCGATCCACTTAGAGAAATAATCCACCATCACCAGCCGGAACTTTCTCTGGCCGCTCGCCTGAGGGAAAGGTCCCACCAAATCCAAACTCCATATCGCAAAGGGCCAGGGGGCTGTGATCGTCCGGAGCCTCTGAGCGGGCAGGAGCTGGAGGGGGCGTAGAGTTGGCACTTGGAGCACCTCCTGGAGAACTCGGCCGCATCCTTGCTGAGGGTGGGCCAAAAGTAGCCTTGCCTCAGAACTCTTCCTTCCAGGGTCCTGCTTCCTGAGTGGCTGCCACACTCTCCTGAATGGATCTCTTCCAAGACCCTCGGGGCTTCCTCCTTCGAGACACAACAGGCCAGGAGCCCCGAGAGGGTCTTTCTATACAGCACCCCTGCATGCAAGGAGTAGTAAGCTGATTTATACCTGAGTTGCCGCTTGTCGGCCTCACCTTCGGGGAACTTCCCTGTTGTTAAGTATGCGATGAAGGGATCCATCCACGACACCCGCTGGTCCACCTCCATCATCTCCCCCTCCTCGATGGAGGGTCGAAAGATCTCCGACACCGTTCCCTCGGCCCGGGGACCGAACTTGGCTAGGAGGTCCGCCTGGGTGCTTTCTCCTCTTGGGATGTGTTTGATGGAGAAGGTGCGAAACTGTCCCACTATCCCTTTAACCTTCTCCAGGTACCGTTGGAGAGTCGGTTCTTTGACTTTGAATTCCCCCCTGATCTGGCACGCCACCACCATGGAGTCCGTCGAGACCTCCACGTCCTGCACCCCTAATTCTTGTGCCAAGCGGAGACCTGCTATCACGGCCTCGTACTCGGCTTGGTTATTGGTAAGGGGGAAGTGGATGTTTATCGCTTGCTCTATCTTGGTTTCTTGGGGACTTAACAACACCACTCCTCCTCCGAAGGAATGCTTTCCTGATGCACCATCGACCAGCATCTTCCAAGCCACCGGATGGGGTACTTCAGATTCATCTAACTCGGTCATGTAGTTGGCCATGAAATCCGCCACCGCCTGTGCTTTTACTGATACCCTGGGCACGTAGGAGATATTGAACTCACTCAATTCTACCGCCCACTTTGCCAACCTCCCGGAGTGCTCCACCCCTTCCATGATGCCACGAAGGGGGTGGTCAGTCACCACTTTGATTGAGTGTGCCTGAAAGTAGGGTCTGAGCCGCCTAGCTGACGCTATCAAGGCAAACGCTAACTTTTCGAGGATAGGATATATGAGTTCGGCCTTCCTGAGTACACTGCTTACGTAGTAGATGGGGAGTTGTTTCTTCCCCTCCTCTCGAACCAACACTGAGCTATCCGCTTCTGGCCCTACCCCCAAGTACAGGTATAGATCTTCTCCTTGCATCGGCCCTTGTAATAGTGGGGCCTGGGTCAATTGTTCTTTTAGCGCTTGAAAAGCCCTTTCGCACTCGGGGGTCCATTCGAATTTTTGATTACTGATGAGTCTTGATCATATACACATTTATGGACTCATCTGGGCCGATTTTCTAGTCTATGCACTACACTTTAGGCATGTTCTCGTTCATATTTGATATTCTATGCTAGGTGCACTTCTAGGCCCGTTTTGGTGTATTTCTTGTTTATCTTCATCATTAGTAGTTTTCATGCACTGTTAGGTGCCACTTTCAGTGGCTAGATTCGTGGTTGTGCTGGAATTGGAGTCATGCAGGTGTTCCCGGTGCAATTCTGCACAGGAACACTGCGCACGATCATCGGTTCTATTGCGCACGACCACTGGTCGTGCGCCACTGATCGTGTGCACTTAACCCTTTTTCATGAGTTCTGTTTGGTGTAGTGCGCACGACCATCTACGCTAGTGCGCACGACCACCGGTCGTGCGCCACTGTTCGTGCGCACTTATCATTAATTTTCTGAGTTCTGTTTCGTCTAATGCACACGACCACCGACGATAGCGCGCACGACCACCGGTCGTGCGCCACTGGTCGTGCGAACATGTTATTTTATAATTTCTGCCTTTGCAGGTTCCGTCCAGGCAGAGCGCACGATCACCGAATTCTAGTGCGCACGACAACTGGTCGTGCGCCAACGACCATGCGCACTGTTTATTCCAGCGCCTATAAAATGACCTGCTCGCGAATTAGGTCGGGGGATCCGATTTTCTTCCGCCGTTTTCTCGCTCCAGGGCTCCGATTTCGCCCCTCCACCGCCGCCCACCATATGGAGGTGCTCCGGGCTTGTTCTTCACGCCAATCTTGAGCCGGAGTTTCCTCTCGGCCTCCTCCTTCATCCAAGAGCTCCAAAGGAAGACCTAGCCGCCATTGCCATCAAGCAAGAGGAAGTTTGCAACCTCTATCGGATCGTGACACGAAGAAGACGGGTCCATTGGGAGGTATGACAGCCCTTCTCTACCCCGGACGTAGTTGCGGACCGAGCTTGGACGCGGATTGACAACCCGGCGATTCCAACCGTGAATCTCCAACGAGCCTTCGGATTCGGTCGATTTCTTGCCTTGTTCTCCTCTTATTGATTGTTGTAATAGTTAGATCTTTTGTATTTTGATGAAGAACACTATAGACCTTGCTATTTAAAGTTATTTCATGTCTATGTGAAATACCTTTTTTGTTTATTTGTGTGCTTGAGGTGCGCCCCATTCCATCCTCCATCCCGCCGTCACGTCCGGTGCCGCACTAGCAATTGCTAGTGGCGTGCTTGTCGATGAGGTGATTGCGACCCTCAATCCATTAGCCTACTCGTCCATCCGCCTACTGAAGCGTGGCATAGCGGCCCGTGTATTCCATCCCGCCTAACGAAGCAGCGCGCTCAAGGCCTGCATAGTTCGATCCGTTTGCCTACTCGTCCATCCGCCCTTACGAAGTAGCGCGTTCAAGGCCTACGTAGTCTTCCATCCCGCCGAGCGAAGCATTGCATAGCGGCATTGCATAGGAGTAGTGTAGTTGTTTTATTTTATTTTTCACAAACCAAACCCCCCATTTCCGCATCCATCCGCTCGCAAGGACTTCAATCTCAAGTCCTTGTTCCTTTGAGATCGATACTTGGGGATTCATTCCCATTTTATATTACTTGAACGATCGGTACACTGCCGTTTTGTGCCGCAATCGAGCTACCGCCTATAGCGGTGTGCGAGATTTGCACCATCAAGTTTTTGGCGCCGTTGCCGGGGAACACAGACGTGTGAGTTTTCTTGAGAGGGAGAGCTGAGAGGTAGTAGTTCTTCCAGTGTTTATAGCTGCCTTTTTATTTTTGTTTGCTTTTTAAATTTATATTGTTTGTTATTATTTCTTCTCTCCTATTTTAAAGTTTTAAGCAAGTTTAATCCAAGGAGTTTCATTAGTTTGTGTAGATTTCCTTGCAAAGAATTTCAGCCTCTTTATATCTGCTTTTATTATTGAAAATGTCTTCATGGGATATTTCTCCTGGCACTTACGACATGATGGACTATTACTTAGACCAAATGAATGAATTAAATGCCAGGCAGTGTAGGAACGTTGTTTGCTTGTTGTGTCGAGGAGAGGGTCATGAATTGAAGGACTGTCCTAGTCTTTTCAATCCTGACCGCCGCTCCTCCACTCATGACAACATTGTCCCTATCGCTCATTCTTTACCCATGGAGGCAATTGTGCCCTCTACCCCCGAGCTTGTCTCGTGCATGGACTCTTCACTCCCTGTGTTTGGCTTCACTCCTAGTGATGATGATCACTCATCTGTTGGCCAACAAGGAGAGGAATGGGAGCTCCTAGATGCACCTGAGTATGATGAGGAAAGTATTCTTTCCATCGGGGAGGCTTTAGCAGATCTTTTTACGGAGGAACCAAATCTTTGTGTTTTTCCAGTTTCTTTGCACGATTTTTCTACACACATTCTTTATGATCCTATCAAAGTAAAGGAGCTGGGTGATGCTTCTGACTCGGAGGGTGCTCCAAAGTGGGATGAGGATGTCATTTTCCCTGAGGGGGAGAATGAATACTTTGAACACGATGATGCACCTCGGTGGGATGAGGAGGATACTCTCTCTGATGAGGAGGCTTGCACTTCTTCATGGGACGAGGAGGTCCAAATCACCACTGAGGCTCCTGAGTTCTCAAGTCCCCCTTGCCATGATATTTACGATGATGATAGTGATCTACCCTTGGATCTTGCTGGGAGTGAAACCGGGATCACTCCCCAGATTGTTGATGATTTACGTTTTTCTTCTCATTTCTTTCTGGACCCCCCTTCTTCTTCCGAGCCTGTGCAGGTTGAATCTTTACAGGTGCCCCAGGAGGACTTGGAGCTTCTTGCTTAAGTCAATATTAATTGTGTCCTTATATGCGAGGAGGTTGATCTTACCTCCATTAAGGAAGCCTCATTCTTTGCCTTTTCTTCCTGCGGACCTGTTGTGGACGATACCTTGCTAGGCAAGGATGTGTTTTGTGAGATGAGTGAGGACCAGGCCTCCTCCTCTTCTTACTTTCTTTTCCCTCTACCTGTGAGGATCAGGTATTTATATTCGGGTAGAGGCGTGACTGCCTTATCTTCGTATCGGTACCAGCTACCGAAATGGATAATGGAGCAGTTACCTGTGCATTTTCTTTTTCATAGGCCCATTAGCTAGAACCGTTTCAATTTAGAATAAGTCGTGCTGGGATGACAATAACCCCAGTAGTTATCTTACTTTTCATGCATTTTATTTTATTCAATCCTGTTTAGTTAGCTGTAGTATTGTAGTTTATCTTCTTTTATGTTTCTTTTGTTTTGCGGAGCTGACCCCTGCAGGTACTTCTTCTGGATGGCGGATGCTGCAGCTTAGTCTTGGTTTAAACGCCAATCTTCTGGTATGCTCACTTGCTGAGCATTGGGTACTCACTTCCCATAGCCCTATTTTGATTTTCATGTCATATATTATGCGGATTGTTTAATTTAAGTCTGGGGGAGAGTAGTTTTGTTTACCCGCTCACGTGCACTACTGCACTGCATGCTAGAAGATTTCATTTAAAATGTTTTGTTTATTTTCATTGCACACCACATCACCCACTTGAGCGCGTACTCATCTGTTTGCTTGCTCTGTTGTGAATTTAATTCTTCTGCTTATTTGGGAAAGTCTAGGTGATGGCTTAGGACTATGTAGCAGAGTAAAATGTTGACTCTAGTAGTGCTCCTAGTCGAGTGCTCGGTTGCATAGAAATTTGTGTAGAGTAGACTTCTCTTTATACTTATGGTTTTATATTTTTTCTTATTAGTGTAAATGTTGTTTACTCTACTTAAATGGTGAATTCGGTGGAATCAAACGGTAGCATAGGGATGTGTGTAAACGATCGCTAGATTCGTATTGCTTGAGTCGGGAGAAAGGAGAATCTTTCTCGGTGGCTAGAACTTGCCCCAAGCGATTCTTGAAGCATGGGTATACGGTTAGTCCATTGTGTGAATGTGATATAGGCCATCATTTTGGCCCGGTTGAGCCTTTGTGCCTATCCCTACCTCTATATCCTCGCTAGCCTAGTTGTGCCTACCCGTTCTTTGATTCAGCCCCACTTTTATTTCACCAAAGCCCAAAAGCCAATCCTAGTCGCACACCCAAATCTGAGCTTTAGCTTTTTATTATTTTCATGAGTTGGGCTGTTGATCTGGTAATATGTTTTTGAAGATCTGGATGTGTCCTTTTGTTTATTTGCTGAAAATGATAAGAAAAGAAAAAAAAATGAGAAAAAGAAAAGAAGTTAAAAAGAAAGGAAAGAGAAGGAGTGTTTAATTGAAAATCTTTATGTATAGATTTATGTTTGGGAGTAGGCGGTGCACGCACCCGTGCTGTTAAGTTCAAGTCTGGGGGTGTTGTGTACCCGCGTGTTTGTGTGGTGAATGAGGATAGTTTCCTGCATTAGCTCATTTGGGTTTAGTGCTTGAGCCGTCGTTTTTATCTTTGTTTATCCTCACCTAAACCCAAGCCTCATTTAAAACCTAAAGTCCTATTGATTCACGCATTTGAGTCAAACCAGTGCCGTGGAGAGAAAGTGACCGGGCAAGCTTATGGTCACCGACATTGATGCATTTCAGTGGAGTTTTTCCCGCATCCTGATGAGTCCCGATTATATACACATATATGGACTCATCTGGGCCGTTTTTCTAGTCATTCCACTGCACTTTAGCCTTGTTTTAGCTTATATTTGTTATCACTTGCTATGTGCACTTCTAGGCCCATTTTGGTGTGTTTTCATGTTTATCTTCATTAGTAGTTTTCATGCACTGTTAGGTGCCACTTTCAGTAGCTGGATTCGTGGTTGTACGCTAGAACGGGAGTCGTACAGGTGCTTCCGGTGCAATTCTGCACAGGAACACTGCGCACGATCACTGGTTCTATTGCGCACGACCACTGGTCGTGCGCCACTGATCGTGTGCACTTAACCCTTTTTTATGAGTTCTGTTTGGTGCAGTGTGCACGACCATCAACGCTAGTGCGCACGACCACCGGTCGTGCGCCACTGGTCGTGCGAACATTTTATTTTATAATTTTGTATCTTGCAGGTTCCACCCAGACAGGCGCACGATCACAGGATTCTAGTGCGCACGACCACTGGTCGTGCGCCACTGACCGTGCGCACTGTTTAATTCCAGCGCCTATAAATTCCCTGCTCGCGATTTTAGGTCATCATCCCGCCGTAGTCCGCCGTTTTCTGCTCCCGTTCGTCCAGATTCGCCCCTCCACCGTCGCCCACCATATGGAGGTGCTCCGGGCTTGCTCTTCACGCCAATCTTGAGCCGGAGTTTCCTCTCGGCCTCCTCCTTCATCCAAGTGCTCCAAGGAAGGTTTAGCCGCCATCGCCATAAAGCAAGACGAAGTTTGCAACCTCTACCGGATCGTGACACGAAGAAGACGGGTCCATTGGAGAGTCGTGACAGCTCTCTCTACCCCGGACGTAGTTGCGGACCGAGCTTGGACGCGGATTGACAACCCGGCGATTCCAACCGCGAATCTCCAACGAGCCTTCGGATTCGGTCGATTTCTTGCCTTGTTCTCTTCTTATTGATGTGTATGTAGCTAGAACCAACATTTTGATGAAGTATATTTTCACTTGTTGACATTAGTATGAAATCATGTCTATGTGATTGAGTAATCTTGTTATATTTTCATTTGAGGTGTGCCCCGTGGTGTGGATTGTTCGTTGTGTTGTGCCGCCCTAACAATTGTTAGTGGTGTGCTTTGCGAAGAGGTGCTTACGACCCTCATTCCGTTAGCCTACTCGCCCATCCGCCTACCGAAGCGTGGCATCGCGGCCCGTATTCCATCCCGCCTAACGAAGCAGCGCGCTCAAGGCCTGCACAGTTCGACTCCGCTTGCCTACTCGTCCATCCATCCGCCCTTGCGACGCAGCGCGCTCAAGGCCTGCCTAGTCTCCATACCGCCAAGCGAAGCATTGCATAGCGGCATTGCATAGGAGTAGTTGATAGCTTTTCTCTTTATTTTCCACAAACCAAATCAACCCCCGTGTCCGCAATTCATCCGACCCAAAGGACTTCAATCTCAAGTCCTTCCTCGAACGTTAACTCCACCTTACTGTGTTCCTTGAGAGATTCGATACTTGGGGATTTACTTCCTCATATTATTACTTGACAACGACCGGTTCACTGCCGTTCGGATCGCAGTCTCGCTACCGCCTATAGCGGTGTGCAGGATTTGCGCATCAAGTTTTTGGCGCCGTTGTCGGGGAACACAGTCGTGTGAGTTTTCTGGAGAGGGAGAATCTGAGAGAGAAGCCCTTTCATTTGTAAATTGCATCCTTAAATTTTATTTCTGTTCTTTTATTCCGCTTCCTTATTTAATATTAGGTTGCTTTAGTAATTTCTGTTTGGTATAGTGTCTGCATAATAGCATTCTTATCTTGAATCGTTTTATTTTTACACGATGTGGGCACATCTTAATATCCGTTGCCGTTGGTGTCGAGATACCTCTCACTCTAGTGATGAATGCCCTACGGAGAATAGTGGGCGTAATTCTTATAGCCCAGTATATGGAGCACCGACTTCGTCTGGTACTCCATATGGTGCGCGTAAGTCTTATGGCTACTCTGCTGAGCCTTTACCGTCTTACTTCTTTTCGGCTCCAGCTCCCGCTGCGCCAAAGAAGTCCGTAAGGCAGTGCCGGTTTTGTCGGAGCACTGATCATGTCCTGAAGGATTGTGCCGAGTATCTTCGCCAATTGGACGAGGATGATGAGCCGGATATCCGGATCTTCCCAACTCCTAACTCTGGCGGCACACCTTCAACATCCGGGTATGTGTCTTTGTCACCTTCGCATCTTGAAGGGAATGGCCTGGATACGGTCACCGGATGTGCGGCTGATCTATGAACTGACATTGCTGAGCCTATTCTCCATGTGCATCCACCACTTCTTGTGAATTCGGTTCTTTCCCCTGTTGTGCATGCTATACTCATCTCCGATGACATTGTTGATGATGTGTCGCAAGATGAGGTGGGTGATCTGAGTGTTGTGCCTATTCCTATGGAGGAGGACAACCTTCTAGGTGAAGAGGAGTCTTCCTCAGCACCGGTGGAGGAAGTCCAAATCTCTAGCTTGGCCACCGTTGATCCCGCCGAATCTTGTATGCATTGATGACAATGCAAACATTATTTTACTTCCCCAACCTACGGGGAGTGAAACCGGGATCACTCCCCCGATTTTTGATTATTTATGTCATTCTTCTCTTTTATTTCCTGACCCCCCTTCTTCATCTGAGCCTGTGCAGGTTGAGTCTTCACAGGTACATCAGGAGGACTTGGAGCTTTTTGCTCAAGTCAATGATGAGAGTATCCTCTCATGTGAGGAGGTTTATTCCCCCTCCGTAGAGGAAGCTCCACTCATTGCCTTTGCCTCCTGCTGCCCCCCTGTTGACGATACCTTGCTAGGCAAGGAGGTGTTTTGTGAGATGAGTGAGGACCAGGCCTCCTCCTCTTCTTACTTTCTTTTCCCTCTACCTGTGTCAAGCAGGTATTATCTATATTTAGGTAGAGGGGTGACTGTTCTATCACCGTATCGGTACCCGCTACCGACACGGATATTAGGCCAGTTACCTGTCCACTTCTCCTTCCATAGGCCCATTAGCTAGAACTCTTAAAATCTGAATAAGTCGTGCTGGGAGGACAATAACCCCAGTAGTTATCTTACTTTTCATGCATTTTATTTTATTTAATCATGTTTAGTTAGTTGTAGTTTATTTTAGTTTGTCTTTTTCTGTTTCTTTTGTTTTGCGGAGCTGACCCTTGCAGGTACTTCTTCTGGATGGCGGATGCTGCAGTTTAGTCGTGGTTGAAACGCCAATCTTCTGGTGTGCTCATTTCTGAGCACTGGGTACTCTCTTTCCCTAGCTTTTTCTGATTTTCATGTCATATATTCTGTGGATTGTTTAGTTTAAGTCTGGGGGAGAGTAGTTTTGTTTACCCGCTCACGTGCACTATTGCACTGCATACTAGAAGATTTCTTTTAAAATATTTGTTCATTTTCATTGCATACCACAACACCCACTTGAGCGCGTACTCATCTGTTTGCTTGCTCTGTTGTGAATTTAATTCTTCTGCTTATGTGGGAAAATCTAGGTGATGGCTTAGGACTATGTAGCAGAGTAAAATGTTGACTCTAGTAGTGCTCCTAGTCGAGTGCTCGGTTGCATAGAAATTCGTGTAGATTAAATTTCTTTTTATATTATGGTTTTATATTTTTCTCTATTAGTGTAAATGTTGTTTACTTTACTCAAATGGTGAATCCGGTGTGAATCAAACAGTAGCATAGGGATGTGTGTAAACGATCGCTAGATTCGTATTGCTTGAGTCGGGAGAAAGGAGAATCTTTCTCGGTGGCTAGAACTTGCCCCAAGCGATTCTTGAAGCATGGGTATACGGTTAGTCCATTGTGTGAATGTGATATAGGCCATCATTTTGGCCCGGTTGAGCCTTTGTGCCTATCCCTACCGCTATATCCTCGCTAGCCCAGTTGTGCCTACCCGTTCTTTGATTCAGCCCCACTTTTATTTCACCAAAGCCCAAAAGCCAATCCTAGTCGCACACCCAAATCTGAGCTTTAGCTGTTTATTATTTTCATGAGTTGGGTTGTTGATGTGGTAATATGTTTGTGAAGTTGTGGATGTGTCCTTTTGTTTATTTGCTGAAAATGATAAGAAAAGAAAAAAAATGAATGAGAAAAAGAAAAGAAGTTAAAAAGAAGGGAAAGAGAAGGAGAGTTTAATTGAAAATCTTTATGTATAGATTTATGTTTGGGAGTAGGCGGTGCACGCACCCATGCTGTTAAGTCCAAGTCTGGGGGTGTTGTGTACCCGCGTGTTTGTGTGGTGAATGAGGATAGTTTCCTGCATTAGCTCATTTGGGTTTAGTGCTTGAGCCGTCGTTTTTATCTTTGTTTATCCTCACCTAAACCCAAGCCCCATTTAAAACCTAAAGTCCTATTGATTCACGCATTTGAGTCAAACCAGTGCCGTGGAGAGAATGTGACCGGGCAAGCCTATGGTCACCGACACCGATGGATTTCGGTGGAGTTTGTCCGGCATCCCGATCTTGGGCAATGCTCGTCTCAGCGTTTAGTTTACTTTATCCTTATGCATGACCGAACGATTCACCGCTTTTCACCATTTTGAGTAGTTGTAATATGCTTTTACTCTTTTAGAAATATATAGACTGTTTATATAATCAGAAATCTTCTCTACTATTCTTCTTATGCACGTGAGCATGCGACTTCGCATGGTACTCTATATTGTAGTTTTAAGCCATCTACTTTTCTTTCCCCGTTCGCTTAGAATTTGTTTGCTCGGGACGCGCAAACAGGTAAGTCTGGGGGTGTGATGAGTCCCGATTATATACACATATATGGACTCATCTGGGCCGTTTTTCTAGTCATTCCACTGCACTTTAGCCTTGTTTTAGCTTATATTTGTTATCACTTGCTATGTGCACTTCTAGGCCCATTTTGGTGTGTTTTCATGTTTATCTTCATTAGTAGTTTTCATGCACTGTTAGGTGCCACTTTCAGTAGCTGGATTCGTGGTTGTACGCTAGAACAGGAGTCGTACAGGTGCTTCCGGTGCAATTCTGCACAGGAACACTGCGCACGATCACTGGTTCTATTGCGCACGACCACTGGTCGTGCGCCACTGATCGTGTGCACTTAACCCTTTTTTATGAGTTCTGTTTGGTGCAGTGCGCACGACCATCAACGCTAGTGCGCACGACCACCGGTCGTGCGCCACTGGTCGTGCGAACATTTTATTTTATAATTTTGTATCTTGCAGGTTCCACCCAGACAGGCGCACGATCACAGGATTCTAGTGCGCACGACCACTGGTCGTGCGCCACTGACCGTGCGCACTGTTTAATTCCAGCGCCTATAAATTCCCTGCTCGCGATTTTAGGTCATCATCCCACCGTAGTCCGCCGTTTTCTGCTCCCGTTCGTCCAGATTCGCCCCTCCACCGTCGCCCACCATATGGAGGTGCTCCGGGCTTGCTCTTCACGCCAATCTTGAGCCGGAGTTTCCTCTCGGCCTCCTCCTTCATCCAAGTGCTCCAAGGAAGGTTTAGCCGCCATCGCCATCAAGCAAGACGAAGTTTGCAACCTCTACCGGATCGTGACACGAAGAAGACGGGTCCATTGGAGAGTCGTGACAGCTCTCTCTACCCCGGACGTAGTTGCGGATCGAGCTTGGACGCGGATTGACAACCCGGCGATTCCAACCGCGAATCTCCAACGAGCCTTCGGATTCGGTCGATTTCTTGCCTTGTTCTCTTCTTATTGATGTGTATGTAGCTAGAACCAACATTTTGATGAAGTATATTTTCACTTGTTGACATTAGTATGAAATCATGTCTATGTGATTGAGTAATCTTGTTATATTTTCATTTGAGGTGTGCCCCGTGGTGTGGATTATTCGTTGTGTTGTGCCGCCCTAACAATTGTTAGTGGTGTGCTTTGCGAAGAGGTGCTTACGACCCTCATTCCGTTAGCCTACTCGCCCATCCGCCTACCGAAGCGTGGCATCGCGGCCCGTATTCCATCCCGCCTAACGAAGCAGCGCGCTCAAGGCCTGCACAGTTCGACTCCGCTTGCCTACTCGTCCGTCCATCCGCCCTTGCGACGCAGCGCGCTCAAGGCCTGCCTAGTCTCCATCCCGCCAAGCGAAGCATTGCATAGCGGCATTGCATAGGAGTAGTTGATAGCTTTTCTCTTTATTTTCCACAAACCAAATCAACCCCCGTGTCCGCAATTCATCCGACCCAAAGGACTTCAATCTCAAGTCCTTCCTCGAACGTTAACTCCACCTTACTGTGTTCCTTGAGAGATTCGATACTTGGGGATTTACTTCCTCATATTATTACTTGACAACGACCGGTTCACTGCCGTTCGGATCGCAGTCTCGCTACCGCCTATAGCGGTGTGCAGGATTTGCGCATCACATCCCGATCTTGAGCAATGCTCGTCTCAGCGCTTAGTTTACTTTCTCGGTATGCATGACCGAATGATTCACCGTTGTTCACCATTTTGAGTAGTTGTAATATGCTTTTACTCTTTTAGAAATATATAAACTGTTTTTATAATCAGAAATCTTTTCTACTATTTTTCTTATGCACGTGAGCATGCGACTTCGCATGATACTCTGTGAAAGTATCTAGTTGCGGCCTAAATCACCTAGAGGGGGGTGAATAGGTGGATTCTATGTCTTTAAGCGGAATTAAAAAATTTAACACAGAAAAGCAAACAAACAACCACAGCACGGACACAAGGATTTTATAGAGGTTCCCCGATGTGGGTAGTCCTCTTTCCCGCCTCGCCTATCTAGCACTTCGAGGCTAGACTCGGCTACTTCACCAATCTCAGATTATAACTAATCTTACACCTCGGAGTTAAAACTCCTACAACTCTAAGTATACAACTCCTACAACTCGGAGTATAACAACTCCTACAAATAATCTCGGAGTGAAAAACTCCTACAAAAGAAAAGATATGGAAACAAAATACTTCTTCTTAACCTCTAAAGAGATTAACTTCAGATCTTGAAAACAGAGTCTTCTTCTCAACCTTGAAAGAAAGCTTGGCACTTGAAAGATGTGAAGAGAGAAGACTTGGCTAACCATATCTGAATAGGCCCTTTGACTTATTTGAAAGAATCTTCAATAAAGAGAGCAACAATAAGATCAAAGGCCTTCTTCTGAGAAATCTCTAACAACAATAGAGAAAGGATCTTGTGCAGAAAAATGTTAGGTCTCAGAATTCTTGTTCAGCAAAAGAGAAAGGAGATCGACTTTTAACTTTTTCTTTTCTTAACTGTCGGCTGAAGAAGGTTTTAGATGGATTCTTTTTGGATTGATGCCTTTGCCCTAAAATAAGGATTTATTTATAGGGAGGACTTCAACGGCTCTTGCGACAAAGAAGGGAGAGGCGACACGTGTACTGATCATGTCGGCTAACCCTAATTTTGAAAAACGAAACGAGGATTTGAGATCCGTCTGACCGTCATTCGTCGGGATTCGTCGGGAGACACGAGAACATCCGACGAATTGACTTAGCTGCAGAGTTTTCCTTCACAACCCAGTCAAAAAGACCTCTGCCAGCATTCGTCGGGATTCGTCGGAATGACCCGAGTCATCTCGACGAATGGACTTGGCTTCAGAAATTTCTTCATAACCCAGTCAAAATGACCTCTGTCAGCATTCGTCGGGATTCGTCGGAATGACCCGAGTCATCTCGACGAATGGACTTGGCTTCAGAAATTTCTTCATAACCCGGCCAAAGGGTCTTCTGTCTGGATTCGTCGGGATTCGTCGGAATGACCCGAGTCATCTCGACGAATTGACTCAGCAGAAA
Organism: Dactylorhiza incarnata; assembly: GCA_033032865.1. Lineage (NCBI taxonomy): Eukaryota > Viridiplantae > Streptophyta > Magnoliopsida > Asparagales > Orchidaceae > Dactylorhiza > Dactylorhiza incarnata. The sequence continues at coordinate 657,317 of JAWHQI010000288.1, read as the reverse complement.
TTTTCTTTTCTTCTGAAAGCCTGCTCCACTCCTCAACCTTGAAAACCTTCAGTTATGAGTATATGAAGTGCACCTCAAATGAGAGATTACACATGGACCAACACTTTGTTCTATACAATGAGGGATTACATTGTCTAGAACTGTGTTTGGTGATCCATTGCAACCTGACTTTGGTGTGCACTTAGCATTACGACCTGTCATAACACATCTAGACAAAAGTCATCAAATACAAATACAATTCATTTTAGTTTACTAGGGGACATCTTCAAATCAAGGTGATTGTAGACACAATACCCAACAATCTCCCCCTATTTGAAGATGTCATAACCCTAGGCACTAATTTGAATTGCACAGAAGAATACTAAATAAGAATGCAGAACCCAGGCAGTAATATATATAAGGAAAAACAGAGTAGGACTAAATGTTTTAGCTTAACACAAAAGAAATGTATATATATATATAAGCAAAGAAAACATCAAGATTCCAGATAAGCACAGCTTATTCATGACCTTTGCCTTTCATCTTTGCAAACATTCTGTCCACTGCCTCAGATTTCTTCTTCAGTTCTGAATCCATTCTCTCAAAAAATGCCTTTGGCTTAGGCCAGTATTTGTCAGGAGCAGACTCTTTAGATCCACCATTCTTGAAGTGATTTCTTCTTTCATTTGTCCTTTTCTCAAACTTGCTCCATTCTTCTGAACTATAATGGTCACTGACTTTTTCATTCTGATTGCTGACTCTATCAAAAGCAGAGAGAATAATACTTTTGGAGATGGGGCTCCAACTTTCTTGGAAGTTTCTAGGAGGAGGCCTATCATAAAATTCTCTGATCTTCTTATAAGGAATAGACCTCTTAGCAGGTGGCTTATCAGCAAATAACTTCCTTTTTAAAGACTTCTCAGAGGGTTCAGCAAAATAGGAGCTGTTAGGATCTTGAACAAGGGATGGATCATCCCAAAATTCCTGATAAGATGAAGCAGGGATGACTTCATCAGCAAACACAGAATCCTCAACAGGATTTGGAGAGAAACTAGGAGCCCTGGGTCCTGGAGCACTTGAGGAGGGAACACCTGACCCTTTGTCCACAACAGCAAACCCAAGCATTTCAGCCACTTGCTTGAACAGCCAGCTTTGGGCTTCATGAGTATACCAATTTACATCCTTAACATTTTGTAAGATGTTTTCCTTGAGATCTTGCATATGAGAAGCTACTCTTTCATTTAAAACATCCAATTTGCTTGCATTTTCTTCTAACTTGGATACCACACTCTCCTCCCCCTTTATGACATCTTCATGTAGGAGGGTAAATAATCTTTTCAGCTGATTTTCAACTTGATCATCCAAGTAAGTTAATCCTTGATCATGAGCAGAGCTGAGAGTAGAGATAGCAGTAGTCTGATGTAAAACATCTTCACTGACCTGATGCAGATTCTGGAGAGCATGCCCAACAGCTTTATTTGTATGATCCAAAGCTTTCCCTGCAGATAGCATCCAGGCTTCTTGATCACTCTTGAATCTGCCCATTTCATGCTTGATCTCAGCCATGTCCTGCCTCAGAGAACTATCAACTGAGTCAATCTTCTTATAGACTTGCTTTATAGACTGATCAATGTGAACAGTCTGAACCTTTAGCAGCCCTGCTATGGACTTCGGCAAAGAAGAGTGAGAGCTATCACCAGTCTCAACCTCTTCAGGAGATAATCTATCAGCTACAAAACTTGAGGACTGTGCTATGTTGTCAAGCACAGTTGCTCTTGGAGAAGTGCTCCTAGCCACAAAAACTGTTGGAGGAGGCAAAAGCAGCACAGAAGGAAGGACCTCAGAAGGAACAGATTCAGCCATGAAGAAATCTTCCTGGACTTTCTCCCCCTCAAGTAGAGACATCTCCTTAGCCAACCTCAGCATGGCACTAAGGCTGCCCTTCTCCCCAGATTCAGATTGCTCAAGAGGAGAGTCTGGCAAGATTTCATGATCTTCAGAATGAGAATCCACCAAGGCAGGTGATCTCCTTGAATCTGCCAGCTGAGGAGCCTCAACAAAAACATCAGCAACCTCTGGGCCCTCCATGTCAAGATCAGCACCAGGAAAGACACTATCAACAGGGTCAATAGGTACTTGATCAGCATCACTAGGAGGAGCATTATCTGCAGCACCACTGCTTGCACCAATGTCTCTTGGGGTTGGAAACTCCCCCTCAACATGTGCACCTCTATCCTGTGCGGGAGCTGGACTAAGTCCACTCCCTCTGGAGGACTGTCCTGCTTCAATGGACCTATGCTCATCAGGTAGAGGGGCCTCATCATCACTCAAATCAGCCCTCACTCCAGCATTCCCTAAGCCCTTGGGAATTACCCTTTCCCATTTGGTGAAAATGGATGAGTTGATCTTCTTTGTATGGTGGATGGGGATACCTCTTTCAAGATTAAAAAAATCTGGATTGCCACTATGTAGAAGCAGACTGAGAAATCTTCCAAAATTTGGAGCAAGAAAACTTTCTTTAATCTTCTCAAAGATTACTTCACCAAAATTGAAATTCTTCCGACAAATTATGGCGGTGTGAATTTTGAAAGCCTCTTCAGAGAGGTAGTCATGAGAACCTACCTTGCATAATAAAACTTTTCCTATGATATCACACAGAAGCTTACCTCCTTCATTCATGAACTTTCTTCTGATTTTGGCGCTTTGATCAAGAATGCCACAGAATCTTCTGGCTCTGAAAATATCTTCAACAGACAACTCTTCAGATTCAACCTCTGGCATCCTCAACGATCGGTTGATACCACTAGCCTTCAAAATTATTTTGCAAGACCGAATAGAGCTTTTGATCTTCTTCCCTTGACCTGAGATTTTGGCATTGCGATAGAACTCCAGAATATCCTGTTCTAGGATTTTAGCCGGCTCTTCCAAGATAAAACTGAGCCCGGCGACATCAAGCATCATGATCACATTTCGAAACTCATCGGAAGCTGAGCGGAAGGCGCCTCTTACCAACTCTCCCCTTGAGTTCAAGCCACCTGAGGCTTTGGGCGCCATTGATATCGTCGACGTCGAGGAAGAGAAACAGAGAAATCGCGAAGGAGGAGACGAACGGTCGGGTAGGGTTTCACGGAAGGTCTCGTGAAATCGTGATGTTTTCTTTTAATTTATATATATATATATATATATATATATATATATATATATATAAATTTAAGTAGAGCGCGTACCTGTAGTATGATAAGGCTGTATTTAAATAGAGATATGATTCCACGGGAGATGAATTTGAGAGGAGTAAAATATCTGATAAAAGTTGTCCCGTGTACACCCGTGAAACTTCATGAAATTTTCTGAGTTAATACGTGAAGTTTCGTGCATTTTCGTGAAATTTCAACAGTCCCGACTTCAAGATTCCTTGTTAAGCATGCCAAGTTCCATTTTGAAGAAATTGAATTTGGTTTCGTCCAGAGGCTTCGTAAAAATATCTGCAATTTGTTTGTCAGTATTAACATATAACAAATTTATGTCCTTACTCTCAACATGTTCTCGGATGAAGTGATAGCGAAGCTCAATATGCTTCGTTCTGCTGTGAGAGACGGGATTATTCGCTATGGCAATAGCACTTGAGGAGTCACAGAACATGGGGATTTCTGAGAGCTTTACATTATAATCCTCAAGCTGATTTTTCATCCACAAAAGTTGTGCGCAGCAACTGCCAGCAGAGATGTACTCTGATTCAGCAGTTGATATTGCAACGCAATTTTGCTTCTTCCTACTCCAGGAAACGAGCCTTTTTCCCAAGAACTGGCAAGTTCCCGAAGTGCTCTTCCTATCATCTTTGCTACCTGCAAAATCAGCGTCTGAAAAACCAATTAGTTCAAAATCATTGCTTCTTGGGTACCATAAACCGAGATTTGGTGTAGCCTTAAGGTATCTTAATATCCTCTTTGCAGCGGCATAATGAGATTCCTTACAGTTCACTTGATACCTGGCACATACACATGTTGAGAACATTATATCAGGTCTAGTAGCAGTGAGATAGAGCAAGGACCCAATTATGCTTCTGTACTTGGTTTCATCAAAAGGTTTCCCTTTCTCATCCTTGTCCAGAGACATACTTGAGCCCATTGGAGTCCTCATTGAGGTTGCACTCTCCACTCCAAATTTCTTAAGAAGCTCTTTAGTGAACTTCGTCTGAGAGATGAAGATTCCATCTTCAGATTGGTGCACCTGGAGTCCTAAGAAATATTTCAGCTCTCCCATACTGCTCATTTCAAACTTACCTTGCATCAAGTTGGAAAACTTTTTGCAAAGTTTGTCATCAGTAGAGCCAAAAATAATATCGTCGACATAGATTTGCACCAGCAAAATCTCGCCTTTAACTTCCCTAAGAAACAATGTCTTGTCTATTGTTCCTCTTGTAAATTTGTTCTCAAGAAGAAACTTAGACAATGTCTCATACCAGGCTCGAGGTGCCTGTTTGAGACCATACAAGGCTTTATGTAAATAAAATACATGATCAGGAAAGTTAGGGTCGACAAAACCTGGAGGCTGAGCTACATACACTTCCTCTTTTAGGTCTCCATTCAGAAATGCGGATTTTACATCCATCTGGAAAACCTTAAAGCCCTTATATGCAGCATAAGCCAGAAATAATCTGATGGCTTCAAGTCTTGCTACTGGTGCGAAGGTCTGATCAAAGTCAATCCCTTCTTCTTGCCTGTATCCTTGAGCAACCAGTCTTGCTTTGTTCTTGGTGATGATGCCCTTTTCATCAAGCTTGTTCCGGAAAATCCATTTGGTTCCAATCACATTCTGCCCTTTGGGTCTAGGTACCAACTCCCAAACTTTACATCTTTTGAATTGGTTGAGCTCCTCTTGCATAGCAAGGATCCAAGAGGGATCGGTGTTTGCTTCTTCAAACTTCTTCGGTTCAATCTGTGAAAGAAAACTTAAATGTAAAATTTCGTTAGTTGTACCTCTTCTAGTTAGAACTCTGCTTGAAGGATCTCCGATGATTTGATCAGCTGGATGATCTCTCAAATGTCTGATCACTCCAACATTTAGATGATTATGAGGTTCCCGCACTTCAGGTACATCTTCATCTTCCTGAGGATCATCATCCTCACATGTAGAAGGAGCAATTACTTCAATAGATTGTGGAACGTCTTCCTTTACCACTTCTTCTAAGTGTAGATCTTTGAATCTTGCATCTGCATCTTCAACAAAGATACTAGAAGAGCTGCTTTGGAGCATACTCGTCTCATCAAATATAACATTAAGAGTTTCTTCTACCACCAGGGTTTTCTTGTTGAAAATCCTATATGCCTTACTATGGCTACTATAACCTACAAAAATACCTTCAAAACATTTTTCACTAAACTTAGTTTTATAATACTTTCCATTGTTAAGCACGAAGCATTTACTGCCAAAGATTCTAAAATAAGACAGAGTTGGTTTCTTGCCTTTCAGAAGTTCATAGGGAGTCTTATGATGATTTTTGTTGATTAGTGCTCTGTTTTGCACGTGGCAAGCAGTGTTGATACCTTCAGCCCAGAAGTACTCCGGTAGTGAAGAATCACTCAACATTGTCCTGCAAGCCTCTATAAGTGTTCTATTCTTTCTCTCGGCAACACCATTTTGCTGTGGAGTGCGGGGAGAGGAGAACTCATGAAAGATACCCTGACTTTCACAAAATTCAGTCATGGACCCAGACTTGAATTCTGTACCATGGTCACTTCTAATTTTGACCACAGAGCATTCTAATTCATTCTGAATTTGCCTAACGAATGAGGTGAAAGAATCATAGGTGTCTGACTTGTGTTTCAGAAAGAATACCCAAGCAAAACGTGAGTAATCATCGACAATGACCAACGTATAAGACTTACCCCCTAAACTCCGAATTGGCATGGGACCAAATAAGTCCATATGAAGTAGATATAAACATCTGGTAGACTCTTTGCCAATAATGCTCTTAAAGCTAGCCCTTGTCTGCTTGCCCATTTGGCATGCGTGACAAGGTCTCTCTTTAATGCACTTAACACCGGGAGCATCACGAACTAAGTTGTGGGAAAATAACATATTTATAGTTTTGAAATTTATATGTGCTAGTCTCTTGTGCCATTGGTCACAGAGAGATGCACTATCTTTTGCCAAAAAGCACACTGGTGTAGAAGTATCTAAACATAGAAAATTTAAACAAAAAATATTTCTACTCCGAGTGCCTGTTAAAATAGTTTCTGATGTATCAGACGACTTTATCAAGCACTTGTCCTTGTAGAATTCTACCATATAGCCTTTGTCACAAAGTTGACTTATGCTAATGAGATTATGTTGTAATCCTTTAACATAAGCCACGTCTGTGAAAGAGACTGTACCATTTGTGATCATACCGTAGCCTTTTGTGATTCCCCAATCCGATCCGCCAAAAATAACTTTTGGACCATCTTTCACGGGGGTATACTCTTGTAGTAGGCTTCTTGTTCCGGTCATGTGCCGTGAACAACAACTGTCCAAGTACCATATTGGATTTGTATTGGCCTTTGGACATACCTGCAATCAACAATCAATTGCCCTTAGGAACCCAAACCGATTTGGGTCCTTGGCTTCTTGTTAGATGACCACCACTTGGAATGTTAACATTGCGAGGGGTCATTCTTGCATTGTTAATCCGTGGGGTTGTGACATTTCTCGGATTAAACCAACAATCTATGGCAAAGTGACCAACCTTGCCACAACACCAACAATCGAATCGATTGTACCTTCTCTTTGTCTCCTGTTTTGCCTTTTGAACGGGAGGTGCAACAGGAGTGACTTTCTCAGTGGAAGTTTTCTTAGAAGTGGGGGCCTCATGGTGACAGCACACACATGGCTCCAACTTCTTCTCGACAGATTTGGGTGCAATCGTTCTAATCTTCGGTGCTTTCTTGTGAGCTGATCCGTGAACAAATGGACCATGATCTTTGAGGATTATTTCTTCATGAGGAGCTTTGAATGGAGAGTTGTCAAAGTTTCGGGGAAAGCTCCATCCTTGATATCTATCACTAGGTTCAACATGTGTTGGCCTAGCAAAATGACCGTAGGATGAATCAAAGTCAAACGGTTTTGATGGAAAAATGACCTTCCTAAATGAAGGTTGACTTTGATTAGCAGCTCCCTTCCCCTTCACAGCTCTCTTCTCAGCAGCCTTACTACTCTCAGCCTTATGACCAATTCCACTACCCTTCGCAGGAGCAGAAAACTTATCAATGAATGGAAGAATAGTCTTAGGCTTCGAGAAGCTTTCTACGAGCTTCCTTTCCGCCTTCAACTTATTTTCTAGTTCATTTATAGTTTTCTCCTTTAAATTCAACAACTCAATGGAGCTTTTCAGTTCGTCTTTCAAGAGTTGGATTTCATCTTTGAGAGGAGTTAATTGTTCAACTTCCTCCCTCAAAGCTAATTCCACTGTCTTGAGAGATTCAATTTCTTTTGACTTGGATTTGACGACCTTGCGGCACTTGTCAAATCCTTTCACAAGGGCTTCATACTGAGTTATTAACTTAGAGTCCTCCTCTGAGGAGTAGCCTTCATTTGCTACGGATGCAGTCTCATCTTCAGAAGCAGACAGAGGGGTATGAGAGTTTACCTTCCCCTTATAAGAGGAGTCGCCTATTTCTTCGTCTAGATGAGCCATTAGTGTCACAACCCGCATTTTTCCCAAAATATAATACGTAATATCAGAGCAAGGGAAAAATACGCGTCGTGATGCCACGCCTGCAGGAGACGACTACAGACGCTCAGGCAAACACTCTTTACGATAATTTTATAAAAGACATATATGTGATTGGATTAAAAGAGAAATTTTCATTTTAAGCTTAAGACCGCGTCCCTCGGTCCGGTGGATCATCTAGTCCACAAGTAGAAAACTATATATACGCAGCGGAAAATAGGTTTGTTTTTAGCCTACATGAGCAAGAAAATAAGCAATTCCAGAAATGATATGCATATATCTATGTTTAGTATAGTAGGAAAAGATTTTTCTTCGATTTTCAAAATATGTGACATTTGTTAAAAATCATGATGTGCAAGGATGACATTTTTATATCAATAAAGTAACTACTACATCTTAGCAAAGAGCTTCCCAGAGAGCAAGTAAGTAAAGTACCCAAAAGTAACAGCAATACTACTAGCCAGTAATCTAAAGGTACAAGTCATACGGGCGCCAACAACTGACACGAACCCGCAGGAAAGAAGGAGAACAACAAAAAAAGAAACTGCCTCTTACCTAGAAGAGGGGAAGGGTCTCGACAGGAGACCTGAACGACGCTGCTCTAACACCTGCGGCAGCTAAAGACCTGAACCTGAGACATTCATAAGAAAAGAATGCCTCAGCCCAAGAGGGTGCAAGAAAACCAAGATTAGCAGTAAGAGAAATAATAGAGTGCAGAAAGGAAAACTAAGCAGGTAAACATCTATAATCTTACAACAACCAGAGCCAGCTCAAACGAGTGAACTCGGTAAGAAGAAAAGCCTGCACCAGAAGGTAAGTCAACACAATCAAAGCCCACCACGAGTCCGCCATTGCGGCTCAGATGAGATAGTCAAACATATACTATCATAATACACATATATAAGCATATGTGCTTAAGAAATTGAGACTGATCAGCTCGAGGGAAAAGCGTCCCCCAAAAGAAGGTACTGCGACGGTGGTATCTTCCACCAACGCCCGCAGCCCAAAACCCGGGTCGTGGTCCTCTATCCACTGCCACCCAAAACCAAATCCGGGTGGTGGTACTCTATCCACTGCCACCCAAAACCAAATCCGGGTGGTGGTACTCTATCCACTGCCACCCAAAACTACCCACCGTGCAAGGCTTAAGACAAAGGTTCTAAATAATCAAATTAAGTTTCAATTAAGACACGGGACGTAACCCGAGATATCAGCACCATAACACCCAAAGGATAGGGTCACAAAGAAATAAACACTACTCAATGATTCATTGAAAACAATTGGTGAGTCCAAACTTGACTCCCAACGAACTTCTCGGAACCGTGCAATGAATTGGGCACGACAAGACACCATAAATGATCACTTTTCTGTAAGAATGAAAGTTTCAATAATTGGAACGGGTGAAGAGCTTGAAACCCAAAATGCAACCACACAACTATCCACATTAGCAATAAATGATTTCGTTGTGTCATCGAGAACTAGCAAAAGAAATTCCCAGGGAGTTTAGCATCTAATTCCCCGTACCCGTCGGGAATTAGGAAACAAAATCCCAGGGAATTTAACCGGCTAGACCATCAGAACATAGCCAACAAAAGAACAGCGCAGGATTTGGAGATTTACCGAGCAAGACCACTTATGCTTAACTAAACAGATAAGTCCAAGATTTAACCAATAACATAAAGACCAAGGAGAAACCCCGCATAAAACCAATAGCTGACATGCACAACTTCCCCACGAGACAAAACCTCTAGTTCAAATTAGGGGGAACAAGGGAAAAAATAAGATATATCAAAAGCTGCCATGGTAAATCAAGGAGAAGACAGGCACAAAGAAACTATAAGGAACCTTTCCAACAACCAAGAGGAACACCACACATAACCTAATAGGTAGGATCATAATTACAGCAGCCCCAATTAGAAAGAAAAGCATATAAGGAGCAGCCCCTAACAAAACCAACCGAATTCCTTTGCTAACACAGAACAACAACTAGAGGGGCAAGCCCCAATGACGATCCAAGAAATTTGCCAACAGAATTTTCAAGCGCAAGGCAGCCCCCTATAATGATCCAAACAATTTGCCAACAGAGATTCAAGCAGGAAAATCGCCAACAGAAATTCAGAAATGGAGCCGTAAGACCACCCCTAAGTAATTCTAATTAGAATATATGCAAGCCCAAAGTGATGACATTTCTTATCAATGAAATTTCCTGGAAGGATTCACCAAACTTCAACACATAATCGGATCATTACTAGCATAACCAAGCGAATTTACCAAAGCTTCCCACATAACCAAAATAGCTACTAACATGAAACCAAGGAAAATTCCAAATAGCTATTAACCATAAACCAAGGAAATACCAAAATAGCCGTTAACACAAACCAAGGTGCTGCCAAACATGAAACCAAGGAATACCAAGTTAGCTGCTAGCATAACCCAAGGGAATAACGAGATAGCTGCTAACATAAACTACGGATTGCCAAGATATCTGCTAACATAAACCATGGAGGATATTTCTTCATGAAAGGCCCACAAAAAGAATTCATCTAACCAAAACCAAGCAGCTAGCTGGTACGAGAGAGCCAAGCATGAATCGAGCAACAGAAGAAGCAGCACCCCCCCCCCCCCCCCCCCCCCCCATTTTATCAAGACTAGGCAAATAAGAAATTAAGATAGAGAAGAGGGAAGGGTTTCCTTGCCTTGATTTCAACCGGCGACCAGACGGATCGCGACAAACTTGACGAGAGCCGCCCGATCCCCTTGCGCCGACGACGAAGACAAGCCCCGACAACCTCCAAAACCCCTTCGACGGCCAACGCCACCGACGCCCGGCGTAAACCCTAGCTCATCTCCACTCCCGCTCGACGGAACCAGCGGCATCGGGGAAAGGAAAAAAATGAAATCGCTGATCTGCCACTCCACCTCATCAGGAAACATTATATAATGATAATAATATTAAAAAAAAACTTTATTATATATATATTATATATTCATATAACAAACGCACATACATATATGTAATTCAACCTAATGTATACTAAATCTTATACATATATATATATATATATTGCATTTATGTATGTATAAATTTTTACATATAACCTTTGGACATGCAATTATATAATGTATAAGCATATATATATACTTTTATACAAATCTTTTTACATATACATACATATAATTATGCATATACCTACCTACATGAATACATGATTGAATAAGTTTGCCTATACAAGCATAAGTCTTCATTTATGTACACTTAAATATGTATGTTTACATACATCTACCCGTATGAACCTTATACACGTGAATATATATATATAAGTCTGCATATTCAACTCAACCTAGAATTAACTCGCCGGACGACGACGACGACGTTTCCGAAACGGTAACGCCCTCCCGCATTAACACTACACTACGATAGCTTTAATATTTAAACTATCAATATTATCATAACCCTACTTAGAAGACTATAAGAAAAGTTGGGCGTTACAACCACCCCTCCTAACAAAAAGATTTCGCCCCGAAACTTTGCAACAATAGTAATACCAAACATTTTACCACTATCATCCCTCACATACCCGCTTAGATTAATTACAATAAAAAAAAATCCTGGGGCGTTACAGTCACCCCACCAAAAAAGAAGTTTCGTCCCGAAACTTAGAACCGAAACTTAGGAGACAACGAATGAAAAGAGCAATGGGAGAGGTAAGCTCACTTTCGCTAGCTAGAAACGCTATCCGAAAGGGGCGAGGACAACAAATGCGGATAAGATCACCCAAAAAAGAAAATGACGATACCAAGGACTCGAAATGTCCAAGCCGAGAACAGAAGGCAAATCGTGGAACATCCGACTCGCGGATCCCCAACTAAAGGAAGCCTAAATGAAGATCAACTTTCAAAAAAAACCTAACTAACTTTCTTCTTTACGAACAAGACGAGAGTACTCCAGGGACAGGAACTAGGCTAGGAAAAAGCCACACTGCATCCACTCATCCAACTGAGTGCGTAACTCTTCCAGCTCACACTAGGCCAAAGGGTACAGTGCCGTGGTAATAGGACGAGTACCCAGCTCAAGGTCAGAAACAAACTCCTCGACTCTCACAGGCAGAAAAACTAGGGGGATTAACTGGGAAGACATCAGGGAAATCTCGCACCACAGGGAAGAAAATCTTCGATACCCGGCAAACTGAAAAAGGTTTCTAGCATAGAAACAAGGTAAGCAACGCCATTAAAACTAAAGGCTCCTGGCACACACCGCGGAAATAACCGGGGAAAACATAGCGCGGTAAACCAAACACGCTCGAGGGTTGACCGATGTCCAGCTCAAAGACCAAACGCTTTACCTTGCGTTGGATAACAACATCAAACCTGGACAACCAGCCCAAACCCAAAAAAAATTCACGACGAAGGCCCAAATGAGGATAAGATGCTTACTCAGTACTCAATCTTACGTCTCCAGAACATAAACAGACTCTTTGACATAGAAAAGATTAGGCCGAACATAAATATCGAGCTAGGGGCCAGATAACCAAAACACAAACTTTCACGACTGGCTCACGTGAAACACACCGTGAACACTAGGGAAAGAAGCAGGAAAATACAGCTTAACTGCAGATGTTCTGATGCACTCAACTCTGGCATCAGAGAAACCATCAAGAAACCCATGCCCCCAACTACAAGCTCTAAATTAGCACTCCGCTAATTGCAAATCTCTCATAACACACCTGAGCCAACAGTAGCTCTCCACGGATAAGTGATACATTCCTTCAGATCACGATACCACCAAACCATTTCCTTCAGATCACGATACATTCCTTTTGAAATCAAAATGGTAGGCAACGCTAGAACTTTATGCTTCGCCACAAATCCTTGCCCGAATATCCTCAATAGCAGGAATATAATATTTACTTCTAAATTTCTACGTGATCATATCTTTCTCCAGAAGTCCAGAAAATTTTTGCATTAGGATTAACCCCGAATGAAACACAATTCCAATTTATAAAGAAAAACTCTCCCAACCCTAAGCTGGTCAACAATAATATTGCTTCCAACGGTTGCCAATGAAATTCTCTCTACCAGCTACTACACTAGAACACTAATGATGAGTGTAGGGTAATTCTTCCTATAAAATTTCAAATTCCATGAACCATTCGCAAGCACAATCCCTGTCTACGCCAGAACAGAACACCCAAACCATGATCAAAATTCACGACAAGGTCTTCTAAATTCAACACTTCCAAATCAACCTAACGATGACCGCCTGCAAAGCTCTATAGCCAAAACATCGAGTAAAACTCAAATCAAAAAGAAGGCACGCTCAACATCCTCTACCTTAACTCGCACAGAATTGAGATAACAAAAATCCAAATCCACATTCGCAAGACAACGAATAAACTAGGTCAAAACCTTAACCTGAAAACACCTCAAAACACCTAGCTTAAGACGCAACAGCTAGGAACCAGAATTTCCTAACTCGATACAGATCAGAAAGGAGTAGATACTTGTTCTTGCTGTTACCTTGCTCTGGGAATTTATGAAATGATGTTATGCTAAACTTAGGATGATACACCATCATCCTATCAACTTATGTGCATATAAAATAATGCATGAATGCCAAATTTTATTCCAAATCATGTGTGTACGAGCGTCATCATGTATGTCTCTATCTTGGCACGTGTGCAATGCTTTGTTATGATGTTTATGCAGTGCTATGCAATCTAAAAAGGCCTTAATGCATGTTATGAGCGGCGTACACATGCGATCTTATGCATCCCATACTACATATTATCGCATGTAACGAAAAGGAAAATCTAATGGACACGCATGCGACCTACGTTATGCATCCCATACTACATAACAGTCGTATGTTGTCACCTATGAGGATCCATATACAAACACATATTATGCATCCCATACTACATAATATGCCCCGTATACTTCTTATCATGCTATGAGTGTAGTGTTCATGCTTCAGCCAAGACATACTGATGACCCTTCGGTGTGTGTATGCAATGAATGACGATTCTCACCAGGCGGTTAACCGGGCAACCAAACTATCACAGCAACCCGGCTAACCTCCCTCTGATACCAACTGTCACAACCCGCATTTTTCCCAAAATATAATACGTAATATCAGAGCAAGGGAAAAATACGCGTCGTGATGCCACGCCTGCAGGAGACGACTACAGACGCTCAGGCAAACACTCTTTACGATAATTTTATAAAAGACATATATGTGATTGGATTAAAAGAGAAATTTTCATTTTTAGCTTAAGACCGCGTCCCTCGGTCCGGTGGATCATCTAGTCCACAAGTAGAAAACTATATATACGCAGCGGAAAATAGGTTTGTTTTTAGCCTACATGAGCAAGAAAATAAGCAATTCCAGAAATGATATGCATATATCTATGTTTAGTATAGTAGGAAAAGATTTTTCTTCGATTTTCAAAATATGTGACATTTGTTAAAAATCATGATGTGCAAGGATGACATTTTTATATCAATAAAGTAACTACTACATCTTAGCAAAGAGCTTCCCAGAGAGCAAGTAGGTAAAGTACCCAAAAGTAACAGCAATACTACTAGCCAGTAATCTAAAGGTACAAGTCATACGGGCGCCAACAACTGACACGAACCCGCAGGAAAGAAGGAGAACAACAAAAAAAAGAAACTGCCTCTTACCTAGAAGAGGGGAAGGGTCTCGACAGGAGACCTGAACGACGCTGCTCTAACACCTGCGGCAGCTAAAGACCTGAACCTGAGACATTCATAAGAAAAGAATGCCTCAGCCCAAGAGGGTGCAAGAAAACCAAGATTAGCAGTAAGAGAAATAATAGAGTGCAGAAAGGAAAACTAAGCAGGTAAACATCTATAATCTTACAACAACCAGAGCCAGCTCAAACGAGTGAACTCGGTAAGAAGAAAAGCCTGCACCAGAAGGTAAGTCAACACAATCAAAGCCCACCACGAGTCCGCCATTGCGGCTCAGATGAGATAGTCAAACATATACTATCATAATACACATATATAAGCATATGTGCTTAAGAAATTGAGACTGATCAGCTCGAGGGAAAAGCGTCCCCCAAAAGAAGGTACTGCGACGGTGGTATCTTCCACCAACGCCCGCAGCCCAAAACCCGGGTCGTGGTCCTCTATCCACTGCCACCCAAAACCAAATCCGGGTGGTGGTACTCTATCCACTGCCACCCAAAACCAAATCCGGGTGGTGGTACTCTATCCACTGCCACCCAAAACTACCCACCGTGCAAGGCTTAAGACAAAGGTTCTAAATAATCAAATTAAGTTTCAATTAAGACACGGGACGTAACCCGAGATATCAGCACCATAACACCCAAAGGATAGGGTCACAAAGAAATATACACTACTCAATGATTCATTGAAAACAATTGGTGAGTCCAAACTTGACTCCCAACGAACTTCTCGGAACCGTGCAATGAATTGGGCACGACAAGACACCATAAATGATCACTTTTCTGTAAGAATGAAAGTTTCAATAATTGGAACGGGTGAAGAGCTTGAAACCCAAAATGCAACCACACAACTATCCACATTAGCAATAAATGATTTCGTTGTGTCATCGAGAACTAGCAAAAGAAATTCCCAGGGAGTTTAGCATCTAATTCCCCGTACCCATCGGGAATTAGGAAACAAAATCCCAGGGAATTTAACCGGCTAGACCATCAGAACATAGCCAACAAAAGAACAGCGCAGGATTTGGAGATTTACCGAGCAAGACCACTTATGCTTAACTAAACAGATAAGTCCAAGATTTAACCAATAACATAAAGACCAAGGAGAAACCCCGCATAAAACCAATAGCTGACATGCACAACTTCCCCACGAGACAAAACCTCTAGTTCAAATTAGGGGGAACAAGGGAAAAAATAAGATATATCAAAAGCTGCCATGGTAAATGATAAAGTAGTTTTTATATAAGTTTTTAATAGAAAATTTTGTAATTATTTAATATGAATTTTCCTTTTTATGTCAATTTTAGGTTATAAGTAGTTCTTTTTGTAATTTTGATTCTAACTTAGCCTAATTTTAATATTTGCAGATTTCTGGGACAAATCGGGAAAAATCACATGTCACGCCCTCGGTCACGCCCGTGACCAAGGGCGTGTAACCTGAAGATCAGTCCAGAGTCGCAGCCGTGCTGTTGAGCTAGTCCACACCCAGTCACGCCCCAGGTCACGCCCGTGACCCAAAGTCACGCCCGTGACCGGGGGCGTGTAATTTTAGCATCTGCCACGTGGAGCCGCCGTCGAGACGAGAAGCTGCCGTTGAGAAGTCAACTTGAGTCACGCCCGTGACCCAAAGTCACGCCCGTGACCTTCCCGCGTGATCCAAGCACGCCGCCGCGGCGTCTGGCTAGCCCATGCCGCATTAAATGAAGCCTTCCTGAGTCACGCCCGTGACCCAATTGTCACGCCCGTGACATGTGCGATTTTCTCCCGCCGTCACGCCAAGCCCACGCCGCGACCGGATCCGATGCTGCAGAGATTACACGCCCTAGGTCACGCCCGTGACCGAGGGCGTGTAACATGAAATTTTTGCCTATAAATTCAGAGGCTCTCCTTGAGTTCCAGGTTCAGAATTTTGGAGTGGGGAAGGTGCTGCTGGAGCCAATCTTGAGTAGTTTTCCTTTTTCATGTTTATGTTCATGTCTCTTTATTTTCATGCTCTCTTCCTTTTCTAATGCAATGTATTAGCTTTCCTTTAGTGCAATAGTCTAGTTTAAGCTTGTAATCTTGTTTTTCCTAGCTTGCAATTTCCTTTCTTAAGTCTTGTAATAGTTTTTCATTTAAATAAAAAATAGTTTGTTCTCTTTATTTTGTCTCCTCCTTAGCTAAAATTTCTTAATATGCATTTTTATTTTTCTTCCTCTTCCCCCTCCACCATGATTAACTAATCCTCATTAGTACTCGATCAAAATGATCCGAGGATGAGTTAGACAAGTTATGATTTTCTAAAGTTTTCTTTTTCCGTTTTTATAAACACTTGAATTATCCTTGATTTTTAATTAGTGAGGCCATACTTTCGATATATGGTTTTCGCTTAAGTTTTCATATTTAGTTAGCCGAGAGGCTCAAAGTATGAATCGATCACTCAAGGGTAAAGAGAGTTGCACGCACCCCTCGAGAGAGGATGACGTAAATCTCCCGGATTGGAGTCAAATCCAATAGTGGGGTTCACCTCGTAAAGCAAGTTTTAGGTAATCGATTATAGGACGAGAGTCCGGTTGATTTTTCCTAATCTTAGTTGGGCATTAACCTCGAGAGAGGCATGTTCGAGCTTCGGGAACCTCCACGGTCAAGTAGTTCAATTTAAACGGAATTAGATTTAATTTCTTTTTACTTGTCTTTTCTCACTCCAAGGTGACTTTTGATTGAGTACTAGCCTCTTTTATCATCATCTAAACCCTTAATTTAGCTTGCAATTTCTCTTTTTTTTAGCTAAGAACCAAAACCCCAAAATATCATTAGATAAGATAATAGTGACTTTCCTCAAAGTAGAAGTAATCAACGCGCCCCGTGGAATACGACCTTGGTATTTCTTAATATCCTATACTATAGACGATAAGGTACACTTGCCATTATCGGATATAGTTTTGGAGAAAATCTCAACCCTTCACTAAAATTTCAAAACCGTAAAAATCTATATCAGTAAATCAAGGAGAAGACAGGCACAAAGAAACTATAAGGAACCTTTCCAACAACCAAGAGGAACACCACACATAACCTAATAGGTAGGATCATAATTACAGCAGCCCCAATTAGAAAGAAAAGCATATAAGGAGCAGCCCCTAACAAAACCAACTGAATTCCTTTGCTAACACAGAACAACAACTAGAGGGGCAAGCCCCAATGACGATCCAAGAAATTTGCCAACAGAATTTTCAAGCGCAAGGCAGCCCCCTATAATGATCCAAACAATTTGCCAACAGAGATTCAAGCAGGAAAATCGCCAACAGAAATTCAGAAATGGAGCCGTAAGACCACCCCTAAGTAATTCTAATTAGAATATATGCAAGCCCAAAGTGATGACATTTCTTATCAATGAAATTTCCTGGAAGGATTCACCAAACTTCAACACATAATCGGATCATTACTAGCATAACCAAGCGAATTTACCAAAGCTTCCCACATAACCAAAATAGCTACTAACATGAAACCAAGGAAAATTCCAAATAGCTATTAACCATAAACCAAGGAAATACCAAAATAGCCGTTAACACAAACCAAGGTGCTGCCAAACATGAAACCAAGGAATACCAAGTTAGCTGCTAGCATAACCCAAGGGAATAACGAGATAGCTGCTAACATAAACTACGGATTGCCAAGATATCTGCTAACATAAACCATGGAGGATATTTCTTCATGAAAGGCCCACAAAAAGAATTCATCTAACCAAAACCAAGCAGCTAGCTGGTACGAGAGAGCCAAGCATGAATCGAGCAACAGAAGAAGCAGCACCCCCCCCCCCCATTTTATCAAGACTAGGCAAATAAGAAATTAAGATAGAGAAGAGGGAAGGGTTTCCTTGCCTTGATTTCAACCGGCGACCAGACGGATCGCGACAAACTTGACGAGAGCCGCCCGATCCCCTTGCGCCGACGACGAAGACAAGCCCCGACAACCTCCAAAACCCCTTCGACGGCCAACGCCACCGACGCCCGGCGTAAACCCTAGCTCATCTCCACTCCCGCTCGACGGAACCAGCGGCATCGGGGAAAGGAAAAAAATGAAATCGCTGATCTGCCACTCCACCTCATCAGGAAACATTATATAATGATAATAATATTAAAAAAAAACTTTATTATATATATATTATATATTCATATAACAAACGCACATACATATATGTAATTCAACCTAATGTATACTAAATCTTATACATATATATATATATATATTGCATTTATGTATGTATAAATTTTTACATATAACCTTTGGACATGCAATTATATAATGTATAAGCATATATATATACTTTTATACAAATCTTTTTACATATACATACATATAATTATGCATATACCTACCTACATGAATACATGATTGAATAAGTTTGCCTATACAAGCATAAGTCTTCATTTATGTACACTTAAATATGTATGTTTACATACATCTACCCGTATGAACCTTATACACGTGCATATATATATATAAGTCTGCATATTCAACTCAACCTAGAATTAACTCGCCGGACGACGACGACGACGTTTCCGAAATGGTAACGCCCTCCCGCATTAACACTACACTACGATAGCTTTAATATTTAAACTATCAATATTATCATAACCCTACTTAGAAGACTATAAGAAAAGTTGGGCGTTACAACCACCCCTCCTAACAAAAAGATTTCGCCCCGAAACTTTGCAACAATAGTAATACCAAACATTTTACCACTATCATCCCTCACATACCCGCTTAGATTAATTACAATAAAAAAAAAACTGGGGCGTTATCTTGCGGCACTTGTCAAATCCTTTCACAAGGGCTTCATACTGAGTTATTAACTTAGAGTCCTCCTCTGAGGAGTAGCCTTCATTTGCTACGGATGCAGTCTCATCTTCAGAAGCAGACAGAGGGGTATGAGAGTTTACCTTCCCCTTATAAGAGGAGTCGCCTATTTCTTCGTCTAGATGAGCCATTAGCCCAAAGTATGCTTCTTCATCTGAGCTTGACGCATCAGAGTCACTGTCGCTCAGAGTCTTGGCCTTCTTGGCGAGGAGACTCTTTTCTTTCTTCCTTCCTTTAAAGGATCTCTTTTCTTCCTTCTTTGATCCTTCTTTCTTCTTGTATGGACACTCGGCTATTACGTGTCCTGGCTTATTGCAGCAATAACAAATAATGTCAGTAGAATCAAATTTGTTCGATTTAGATTTATACATGTCATTATTGTAGTCCTTTTTGTGATGATCCCCATCACGTCTTGATCTTCTGTGATCAAATGCAGTGGATTGCCCTCTCTTCTGCTTTCTTTTATTCAGAAGTCTTTTGAATTGTTTGGAGAGAAGAGAAAATTCTCCATCAGACATCTCTGAACCTGATGGGCTGGCATCAGACTCATCCTCATCAGAAGATGGTCTCCTGACAGGTGGGAGACCCTTGCTCTTTCTTGAGCTTTCAGCTTTTAGGGCAGAGGACTTCTCCCTTCCAGAGGCTCTGACCCCCTCTTCTTCAGCTTTGCGGGAATTTAGCTTCAACTCATGGGACAGGAGCTTACCAAACAACATTTGTGGCTCCGTGGTTCCGAGCTTTCTGAATTCTCTGATGGCTATAACCTTGGTATCCCATTCTTTCGTCAGGGATCTCAGAAATTTGTCATTTAGTTCACCAATTGTGAATTCTCTATCATAGTTCCTAAGACCATTTACGATCTTGAAGAACTTCTCGTAGGTGTCAGAAATGGAGTCTCTTGGATCTTGCTTGAATGCTTCGTATTCTTGGTTCAGCAACGATCTTCGGTCATCCCTCACTTCTTCGGTCCCTTCCATCAGAACGACTAGTGAGTCCCACATTTCTTTAGCAGATTTGTAGTGAAGCAGATTTTGCAACATTGAATCATCAACTGCACCTGCTATGATATTCTTTGCTTTCTTGTCTAGGGCCACTAGAGCGATCTCATCTTTGTTCAGTTCCAACATCTTCTTCGGGATCATGATGGTGGAGTTTATTGAAGATGGTTTCATCGGAATATGGGGACCTTCTTCCACGATCTGAAAGATTCTTGGGTCAGCAGCTTCCATGTAGAATCTTACTCTTTCCTTCCACATAGGAAAGTTCTCTTTGGTGCAGACTGGCAACTTGACGGAGTCCTTGGTCTTATCCATTCCAGACATGTTTGCTTTAGCAACTAGATGAGGAGATCTTGTTCAAGGTGTTAGCCTTATAGCGAACAACCTAGCTCTGATACCAATTGAAAGTATCTAGTTGCGGCCTAAATCACCTAGAGGGGGGTGAATAGGTGGATTCTATGTCTTTAAGCGGAATTAAAAAATTTAACACAAAAAAGCAAACAAACAACCACAGCACAGACACAAGGATTTTATAGAGGTTCCCCGATGTGGGTAGTCCTCTTTCCTGCCTCGCCTATCTAGCACTTCGAGGCTAGACTCGGCTACTTCACCAATCTCAGATTATAACTAATCTTACACCTCGGAGTTAAAACTCCTACAACTCGGAGTATACAACTCCTACAACTCGGAGTATAACAACTCCTACAAATAATCTCGGAGTGAAAAACTCCTACAAAAGAAAAGATATGGAAACAAAATACTTCTTCTTAACCTCTAAAGAGATTAACTTCAGATCTTGAAAACAGAGTCTTCTTCTCAACCTTGAAAGAAAGCTTGGCACTTGAAAGATGTGAAGAGAGAAGACTTGGCTAACCAGATCTGAATAGGCCCTTTGACTTATTTGAAAGAATCTTCAATAAAGAGAGCAGCAATAAGATCAAAGGCCTTCTTCTGAGAAATCTCTAACAACAATAGAGAAAGGATCTTGTGCAGAAAAATGTTAGGTCTCAGAATTCTTGTTCAGCAAAAGAGAAAGGAGATCGACTTTTAACTTTTTCTTTTCTGAACTGTCGGCTGAAGAAGGTTTTAGATGGATTCTTTTTGGATTGATGCCTTTGCCCTAAAATAAGGATTTATTTATAGGGAGGACTTCAACGGCTCTTGCGACAAAGAAGGGAGAGGCGACATGTGTACTGATCATGTCGGCTAACCCTAATTTTGAAAAACGAAACGAGGATTTGAGATCCGTCTGACCGTCATTCGTCGGGATTCGTCGGGAGACACGAGAACATCCGACGAATTGACTTAGCTGCAGAGTTTTCCTTCACAACCCAGTCAAAAAGACCTCTGTCAGCATTCGTCCGGATTCGTCGGAATGACCCGAGTCATCTCGACGAATGGACTTGGCTTCAGAAATTTCTTCATAACCCAGTCAAAATGACCTCTGTCAGCATTCGTCGGGATTCGTCGGCATGACCTGAGTCATCTCGACGAATGGACTTGGCTTTAGAAATTTCTTCATAACCCAGCCAAAGGGTCTTCTGTCTGGATTCGTCGGGATTCGTCGGAATGACCCGAGTCATCTCGACGAATTGACTCAGCAGAAATTTTCTTTTCTTCTGAAAGCCTGCTCCACTCCTCAACCTTGAAAACCTTCAGTTATGAGTATATGAAGTGCACCCCAAATGAGAGATTACACATGGACCAACACTTTGTTCTATACAATGAGGGATTACATTGTCTAGAACTGTGTTTGGTGATCCATTGCAACCTGACTTTGGTGTGCACTTAGCATTACGACCTGTCATAAGACATCTAGACAAAAGTCATCAAATACAAATACAATTCATTTTAGTTTACTAGGGGACATCTTCAAATCAAGGTGATTGTAGACACAATACCCAACACTCTGTAGTGTAATCAATAAGCCATCTACTATTCTTTCCTAGTTCGCTTAGAATTTGTTTGCTCGGGACGCGCAAACAGGTAAGTCTGGGGGTGTGATGAGTCTTGATCATATACACATTTATGGACTCATCTGGGCCGATTTTCTAGTCTATGCACTACACTTTAGGCATGTTTTCGTTCATATTTGATATTCTATGCTAGGTGCACTTCTAGGCCCGTTTTGGTGTATTTCTTGTTTATCTTCATCATTAGTAGTTTTCATGCACTGTTAGGTGCCACTTTCAGTGGCTAGATTCGTGGTTGTGCTGGAATTGGAGTCGTGCAGGTGTTCCCGGTGCAATTCTGCACAGGAACACTGCGCACGATCATCGGTTCTATTGCGCATGACCACTGGTCGTGCGCCACTGATCGTGTGCACTTAACCCTTTTTCATGAGTTCTGTTTGGTGTAGTGCGCACGACCATCTACGCTAGTGCGCACGACCATATACGCTAGTGCGCACGACCATCTACGCTAGTGCGCACGACCACCGATCGTGCGCCACTGTTCGTGCGCACTTATCATTAATTTTCTGAGTTCTGTTTCGTCTAATGCGCACGACCACCGACGATAGCGCGCACGACCACCGACGATAGCGCGCACGACCACCGACGATAGCGCGCACGACCACCGGTCGTGCGCCACTGGTCGTGCGAACATGTTATTTTATAATTTCTACCTTTGTAGGTTCCGTCCAGGCAGAGCGCACGATCACCGAATTCTAGTGCGCACGACCACTGGTCGTGCGCCAACGACCGTGCGCACTGTTTATTCCAGCGCCTATAAAACGACCTGCTCGCGAATTAGGTCGGGGGATCCGATTTTCTTCCGCCGTTTTCTCGCTCCAGGGCTCCGATTTCGCCCCTCCACCGCCGCCCACCATATGGAGGTGCTCCGGGCTTGTTCTTCACGCCAATCTTGAGCCGGAGTTTCCTCTCGGCCTCCTCATTCATCCAAGAGCTCCAAAGGAAGACCTAGCCGCCATTGCCATCAAGCAAGAGGAAGTTTTCAACCTCTACCGGATCGTGACACGAAGAAGACAGGTCCATTGGGAGGTGTGACAGCCCTTCTCTACCCCGGACGTAGTTGCGGACCGAGCTTGGACGCGGATTGACAACCCGGCGATTCCAACCGTGAATCTCCAACGAGCCTTCGGATTCGGTCGATTTCTTGCCTTGTTCTCCTCTTATTGATTGTTGTAATAGTTAGATCTTTTGTATTTTGATGAAGAACACTATAGACCTTGCTATTTAAAGTTATTTCATGTCTATGTGAAATACCTTTTTTGTTTATTTGTGTGCTTGAGGTGCGCCCCATTCCATCCTCCATCCCGTCGTCACGTCCGGTGCCGCACTAGCAATTGCTAGTGGCGTGCTTGTCGATGAGGTGATTGCGACCCTCAATCCATTAGCCTACTCGTCCATCCGCCTACCGAAGCGTGGCATAGCGGCCCGTGTATTCCATCCCGCCTAACGAAGCAGCGCGCTCAAGGCCTGCATAGTTCGATCTGTTTGCCTACTCGTCCATCCGCCCTTACGAAGTAGCGCGTTCAAGGCCTACGTAGTCTTCCATCCCGCCGAGCGAAGCATTGCATAGCGGCATTGCATAGGAGTAGTGTAGTTGTTTTATTTTATTTTTCACAAACCAAACCCCCCATTTCCGCATCCATCCGCTCGCAAGGACTTCAATCTCAAGTCCTTCCTCGATAATAAACTCCACCTTACTGTGTTCCTTTGAGATCGATACTTGGGGATTCATTCCCATTTTATATTACTTGAACGATCGGTACACTGCCGTTTCGTGCCGCAGTCGAGCTACCGCCTATAGCGGTGTGCGAGATTTGCGCCATCAATTAGCCCTTAATATCTTGAAGAAGGAAGAACTTTTTTCCCCTACCTTGGAAAGGAACCTGCTCAGCCCAGCTAACTTCCCTACCAGACGCTGGACCTCTTTCGCACTCCGTGGAGATCTCAACTTCAGGATCGCCCTTACCTTGTCTGGGTTAGGCTCCACCCCAAGAGGGGTGAGCAAATGACCCAAGAACTTCCCTCGACTGGCCCCGAAGACACACTTAAAGGGGTTAAGCCTCATCTTAAACTTTCTCAAAGTTTCAAAAGTTTCTTCGAGGTCACTGAGATGGGACTCGAGATTTTGACTCTTGATCATTAGGTCATCCACATAGACCTCCAAGTTCCTCCCTTTCTGCTCGCGAAACACCCTATCCATCATACGCTGATAGGTGGCCCCTGCGTTCTTGAAACCAAACGACATCATTTTGTAACAATAGCACTCATCCCCGGTGATGAAGGACACATCTTTAATGTCGGGAGGGTGCATGCGGATCTGGTGATAACCTGAAAAAGCATCTAAAAAAGACATCACAGAAAAACCGACGGCTGAATCAACCAGCGCGTCGATTCTAGGCAAGGGATAACAGTCCTTGGGGCATGATTTATTAAGCAAGGAAAAATCCACACACATTCTCCACTTACCCTCCCCCTTGGTTACCATCACGACATTGGAGACCCAGCCTGGGTACTGGATTTCCGATACAAGGCCAGCTTTGAGGAGCTTGTTCACCTCCTCCCGGATGGGCACCTCCAGTTTGTCCGCCGTGGGCCTCCTCTTCTAGCGGATGGGGCGAGCGTCGGGGTTGAGGTTGAGGTGATGACACGCCACGTCTGCCTCGATCCCTGGCATCTCTGCAGCACTCCAGGCGAAGACGTCCACATTGTCCTGGACGCAGGCCAAGATCTTTGCCCGATCCTTCGGGCTGAGCTCCCCATTGATCTTGATCTTCTCAATCATCCCGGCTTTAGTGATGATCTCCACCTACACCACTTCATCTACAGCCTCTAGCCTGGACTACTCCCCCCATGGGTTCTGCTCCTCTTCTTTCTCTCCCTCTTTCCTTTCCGCCTTGGGCCTTTCACCGACCCCTTCCTGGGCCAGAACCGCTTCTCTCCTCCCTTCCTCTCCTACTTCCATTAGCTCCTCCGCCCCGTCCCCTGGGGCCTCCTCTTCTCCAAGCTCTCCTTCTTCCTTCCTCTCCCTGGGTCCCTCAGCGACCCCTTCCTGGGCATGAACTACTCCTCCACCCCTCCTTCCTTCCAACCTCTCCCCCTCTTCAGCCTCGGCCACTTCTTCCATCACCTTGTCCCACTCCTCTGCTTCTCCCATCCACGAGATGGTGTTGACAGCAGTTACATAGCTTGTCTCGCCACCTTGGGGTCTCCCCGGATCCGGACCTGGATTCCTCCCGCGCTGAACTTGAGGCATTGATGGAAACTGGATGGGACACACCGGAACGCGCTGATAAGAGGCCGTCCGAAGATGGCGCTATAGCTACAGGGGGCGTCCACTATCACAAAACGGCAGTTCCGGGACTGCCCTCCCAAGGTCACATGGAGTCCCACTCCTCCCTCCACTTCCTTCCTTTCTCCTGAGAATCCGAACAGCGGGCCGTCTGAAGCCAACACCCTCCTGGGCTCCACCTTCATTTCGTCGAACGCCTTCTTGAAAATAACATTGACCGAGCTCCCGTTGTCCACCAAGATTCGAGAGACGGTGAAGTTCTCGATTGCCGTCTGGATGACCAGCGCATCACAGAACGGGTCTTCGTGACCGGGCAGGTCCTTCTGGGAGAAGGTGATTTTCTCCGCAGGGGGTGGGGCTTGGGAGGTTGAAGCCACACTCCGACGATACATGGCATGGAGGCTCGCCTTCCGGGTTGCCTCGACCCCCACCCCCCCTTGGATCACTCCGATCCCTCCTCGATTTCCTACGTCCACCTGATCCTCACACCTTTCATCCTCATCCCCCTGGGGTAGAATCTCCTCTATCCTTGCCCCTCCTTGCTGTGCCTGTGGTGCTGGGGCTCTCGCCCCTCTGACTTCCAAGAATTCAGGGCAGGTGGCCGTTGCGTGGCCTTCCTCCTGATGGAAGTCACAGTACGACAGCGCCACCCCCCTTGCTTCATCCCCGAATCCTCGGTTCCTTCTTCTGGGGCCAGCTCCTCTGGCTCCCCCTACTCTTCCTCGTCCTGCTCTTCCTCTACCGATCTCCATTGCCTGATGAGGGGGGGGGGGGGTGGAAATGGCAACGGGCCCTGTCTCCACCCAGCTGGTGAGGTCT
The DNA here is from genome assembly GCA_033032865.1 of Dactylorhiza incarnata. NCBI lineage: Eukaryota > Viridiplantae > Streptophyta > Magnoliopsida > Asparagales > Orchidaceae > Dactylorhiza > Dactylorhiza incarnata. The sequence goes on along the minus strand of JAWHQI010000288.1, from coordinate 631,005 downwards.
TCCCTGCCCTCCTTGGAAGTTTCCTCCCCCGTGGGGGAAACCCCTCCCTGGGCCTTGCATTCCTCCACCCTGCTGCCTCCCTCCCCACTCTGGGGCCCTTGCTTCCTCTCTTCTCCTTGGCTCTTGCTGCCTCCCTTCCGGCTCACTCAACCGTGCCAATCTCTTTGCGAACTCGGGGTTTGCTGCCTCCCCTTCTACCTCCTCTGCCGCTCTCTCCATCAATTCTTCATAAGATTGAGGAGCCCTCTTCTTGAGGTCCATCTTGAAAAAGCCTTCCCTCAGCCCCAACGTGAAGGCGAGCTGGAGGGTGAACCCCGGGACATCTTGGACAAGGAGAACCTCCACTCGGAACCGCTCCAGATAATGAGCCAACGGCTCTCCTGATCTCTGCTTGATGTCGAAGACCGACTCTGGATCCTTCTTTCTTTTATTCATGGCGGAGAAACGTAAGAGAAAACCCTTACGCAAATTCTCGAAGATATAGATCGATCCTGAGGGGATCTGGTGGAACCAGTCCCTTGCCTTCTCCATCAGGGTAGTAGCAAAGAGTCGACACTTGAAAGTTTCCAACATGGGTCTGATCGAGACCATATCCTCGAACCATTGCAGGTGTTGAAGGGGGTCATCATTGCCGGAGTATTGCATCATGGCCGGCTCCCTGAATCCCTCGGGGAGTGGTGCTGAGAGCACCATCTCGCAGAAAGGACTTCCACCACTCACCTTCTGGACTTTCTCTATCCTTCTCGCGAGCTCCTCAGGCGACCCTGCTCCTACCGATCTCGCCAGAGGACAGCTCGCCGGGACCTCCCTGGCGGAGCTTCCACCCGCGAGAGCCTCCCTTACCGGATTCTCGCTTCCCCCAGCAGGGCTGGGGAACAGCTCTCGCCCAGACAGATCTCGCCCTCCTCCTGAGGCCGCTACCTCTTTTCCCGCCCGATGAAAAGGCTCGCTCTCGCCGACTCCAGGTTGATGAGCCACCTGGGGCGCCGGGGTCGCGAAACCGCCAAGCGCGGTGGCGAGAGCGCTCTAAAAAGCTCCAAGAAGATCTCGTATAAGATCCGCCAACATCTCCACTGTGGCTGGTGCTCCTGGGGGTGGTGAGCCTCTGGGGTTCGCGTCCCGCTCGTCCTCGCCAGTCATGCTTTCCCTGAGGTTTTCTTGAGCTAGTCGCACTCCACGCTCACCGCACCAAAATGTTGAAACCGATTTCTCAGTCTCTGTGGAGTTCGGGGCCCCCAATGGGTTGGGGGGCGACTGGCACTTACTAATCTCGCGAGAGAACAGACCGGAGCCTCGGAGTTGGACACTGATCCTTAGGCTCAGCTAGGAGGACCCACCACACACCCGGAAGATCTTTAGAGCGCTTCCCCTCCCAAGCCAAAAGCTGAAGCCCGGGCACCTTGGAGAGCTCAAGGATGGCCTGAGGAGAGAGAAGCTCCAAAGAGAAGTCCTCTCCAAAGGTGCCCTTTGGATCCTATTTATAGATTTTCTGATCTGGCCTGCAAATAGCAGGAATCCGCCTCTCGATTTTACTATACGCACCCCAACTTGGTCTGCTAACAGCCAAACTCCGTTGTCCGGGGTGGCTATTGGTAGACCCTCAGGGGCAAAGAGGTAATTCTAGCTTCCAGCCCCATGGAAGAGGGGTCTGCGAGGACTGCTCGCCCTCTTGGTCTCGCCAAAGTGTATGCGCGAGCCCCTGCTGTCTCTGCGACCTCGAGGATCTCGCTGAACCTTAGGAATGAGGCCCTCCTGCCCAGCGCAGAGAGAGCGAGACCAAGCCACTGATCTCGCCTCACCCCGGTTGCCGAGAACTATTGGTGTTCTGCGAGATCCCTGGGAGGAGCCAGGCGAACCCCGGGTTGTACAACTAGAGAGTAATGCTTCACTCCTAGACTTTGTATTGCAGTAGGTCCAAAAAGGTCCAAGTGCAGTAAGTACAAAATCATAGGTGAATCACTCTTGGATAAAGATTTAAAACTACTTCCAGTTTGCTTTCCTAATTTTTTTTTTGAATTAAAGATGAGTTTGCTTACCTAATTGATAAGCCCTGCAGAGTCCTTCCTTCTTGTATGAACCAGAAGGCAGTCCTCTAACAAGATTTTCCTTAGAAAGCTTAGATATAGTTCTAAGGTTAATATGTCCAAGCCGTTTATGCCATAATTCATTAGTTTTACTTATAGAATTGAATAAGCAAATATCAGAATTGGCTGAGTCAAAATTGACTAAATAAATATTTCCATGTATAATACCAGATAACACATTAATATTTTTATTATTGGTAATAAGACATAAGGAATGATTGAAAGTTACCTGATAACCTTCATCACATAACTGGCTTATGCTGATGAGGTTGTGCTTCAGACCCTTGACATAACCTACTCCCTTGAATATAACTGCTCCAACCATGATTTGTCCATAGCCTTTGGTTTGTCCACAGTTGGAGTCTCCAAATATCACCTTGGGTCCATGCTTTGCCTTGTAGTTGTTCAGGTTGGCCTTGTTTCCTGTCATGTGTTTTGAACAGCCAATGTCCAAATACCATTGTTCATTCTTACTTGGATAGCCCTGTACCTACACAACAGAAAAACTAAACTAGTTGTTTTTGACCCAGACTACCATGGGTCCTTTTGTATTACCACAAAACTTTGAAATAAAAGACATTTCAGGCTGATCCTTATAACCTTTTGGATGATATCTCCTTGGAGGAATTATCCATTCAGTGAAAGGATTGAAAGTATGTGAAGAAAAAGAATTCTTTAAATTTTCTGTATATTTTCTGTTCGACGAACTGGGCTGAGTTCGTCGATCGCCGTTCGATGAATGGATGTGCTTTCGTCGAGCGTTGTTCGAATAATGACTATACAGGAAATCTGTCTTCAGAGTTCGTCGATCTCCGTTTGACGAATTCGTCTGATTTCATCGAGCTCCGTTCGACGAATTCTGCTGAATTCCCTTATTCTTGACAGCCTTGCTTGAAATATTTTTATTTACTTCTACAACCTCTTTGCTCTTGGCAGAAATGAATTTTATAGGTGTAGAAAGTATGTTTTTCTTAATTAGAGGTTGGCTCACTTGATGATGCACCCAAGCCAAGTTTGCCACTTAATCTGGCATTTACTGTGCTTGTAATGTCCATCAGTTTGATGCTTCTCCCATTTAGGGATTCTTCAAATTTCTTAGCCTCAGATAGTTTATTCTCAATGAGAATAATTTGTTCTCTAGAGGCAGCCAAATCTTTCTTAAGATTAGCATTTTCTTCACTTAATTTGTTCATTTCAGCTAGCTTATTTCTGAGAGAGATTATTTCTTTCTCAGATTTTATTTAGTCTAAGCAAAGAACCTTGAATTCATCTTTGAATCCAACTGAATTGAAATCAAAATTTGAGATTACCTGATCAGTATCATTGTCAGCTTCTGATTCTGATTCTTCTTCATCTTAGTTGTTTGCTGAGGCATTGATAGCCATCATACATAAATTCTTTTCTTCTTCATCATCTTCATCATCAGAAGAGCTGGATGAAGATGCACTTACTGACTCACTGCTTGAGTCATAAATAGCCATCAAGCACTGATCATTCTCCTTTGATTCTTCTTCATCATCAGATGAGCTTGATGTAGATTCTAATTCAGTTTCACTACATGATTCTGCTACAAATCCTCTTCCCCTGTGTTTGTGCTTGTGGGAGGAAGACTTGCTGGAGTGATTCTTATCTTCTTTCTCTTTTCTCTTCTCCTTCTTCTGATTCTCTGGACACTCTGGCAGAATGTGTCCAGGTTTCCTGCAGCCATAACAAATTATTTCTTTAGAACATGATTTGTCATACCTTGGCGTTTCTCTTGATCTGGAGTCCCTTTTTCTGAAGTCCTTCTTGGCCATCTTGTAGAACATTTTGTCTAGAAGGCTCATGAACTCCATATCTCCTAGAGCCTTTTCTTCTTCTTCAGTAGTTTGGAAAGCTTTATTCTTCTCCTTCTTGGATGCTGAAGATGAAGTTGATTGTTCAGCTTCTCTAGACTCGATAAGCTGCTCATATGACTTGAGTTTGCCTAACAAGCTCTCAGTGGAGATCTCGTTAAGGCCTCTGGCTTCCTTGATTGGAAAGATCCTAGAGTCTCATGTACTGGGGAAGAGCATTAGGATCTTATCATTACTCTCAGTGATAGAGATCACTTTGTCTAAGGTCTTCAGCTCATTGATTATGAGGCTGAGCCTATTGTACATATCAGCAACTGTTTCAGATTCTCCCTTTTTGAAATTCTCATATTGAGAAATGAGGTGGGATCTTCTATCCTTTCTTTCATCAGCTGATCCTTCAACCATATTGTGGAGTGAGATCCATATCTCCCTTGCAGAAGTGCATTCCACCACTCTTTGGAAAATTTCATCAGACATTGTTTGTGCTAGAATGTTCATAGCTTTGGCATCTGCACTTCTTTGCTTCTTCTGTGCCTCTGTCCACTCAGGAGGTGGAACAACATTGTTTGTTGTTGAGGCTTCAGCACTAGTTGTTGTTGTAGGAGCTGGAGGTCCTGTCAAAATAACATTGAAGATTTCCTCATCAATAGAATTCATGTACAATCTAATCCTTGCTTTCCATAGTGCAAACTTATTGAGATTGCACATAGGAGGTCTTGTGCTAGAATATTCTTTGTTCTGTGCCATGAGTCTTTAAGAAAAAAAATAAAACTCTAAAATAAAATAAAATCTAATTGATCTTTATGATCCAGGTGTTAGCCTGTAAAAATCAACTACCCTCTGATACCAATTGAAAGTTCAAATGAGTATCAGTTGAAAGTGATTAATATAATCAACCTTGCTTTGATACTAATTGAAGGTGAGGTTAGATCTTAATATTACTCTAGAGGGGGGGGTGAATATAGTATTAAAAATTTTTACTTAATTTTATAGAGGAATTAAATTAGTGATATATATATATGTGTATTGAGTGAGTGATTTATAAAACAAATAATGAAATCAGCACACAGCACAACAACACAGAAAATCACAAGCACAGAGACACAAGGAATTTTTATAGTAGTTCCTGGGTACGTCTACTCTTCTACCACACTTGGTAGGATCCACTAGGTTTTTGATCAGGTGCCCTATCACCAAGGGGTTTTTGTTCGGGTATCCACACACCAAAGGAGCTTTTGATCAGGTGATCTAACCCAACTACAGGTTTTTGTTCAGGTGCCCTGCCACCAATGGGTTAACTTTTGAAGGGAGTTATAACCCTGTACAAGAGGGGATAAGAAGGGGTTATGAAGTTCCTCTTTGTCAATATGCTGAGAGAAGACTTTAGTGGATTTGATGATGTAGAGCTCCTCTGTCTGATGTAAAATTGTTGACAATAGATGGCTGGAGCTTTCACTTGAGAATAGATCTTCCTTTAGCTGATGAATCTGAGAGAAATAGTTCTTCAGATTATTGTTGCTCTTTGAAGATCTGAACTTGCAGCAGAGATCTGAGAGATGGTATTGATGTTGTTCTCAGTGAAATGAAATTGCTGCTTGAGGAAGAAGATGAAGATGATCTGTTTTGTTGTTCTTCCTGTATTTCTCTTCCTGTATACCTCTTTCTCTTTTTCATGTACTGTAAAAATGTAATAATGTTGTGTACTTCTGTCGTGAAAACTGTGAAGTAATCCTGTATATCTTCTTCCTTATCTTTTGATAATATTTCTTTTATTTGAAAATCAAATCAATAGAATAAGGAATATAATAAATCTGGGAACCATAAATCTGACACGCCGTATATCTCTTTCCTTTTCCATGAAATGTTCCTTTTCCATTAAATGTCAACGGCTATTTTCTCTCGGGAAGGAATATAATAAGGAAGGAAATAAATCTTGTCTTATCTGGGATATAGATCTGTTGCTATAGACGATCTGAGTTCACACAATAGAATAATATAATCTGTCTGAAATTCTGAACTGAAATAACAAATTTCGTCGATCTCAAGCATTTTCGTCGATCTCAAAATTTTCGTCGATCTCAACATTTTCATCGATCTCAAGATTTTCATCGAACACAATGTTGAGTTCGTCAACCTCAACTGAATCTGTCTGGAAGAGTTGAATTTAGTTGAGCTGAGAAGATCTTTCGTCGATCTGAGCATCTGAATGATTTCGTAGAACACAGACTGGAGTTCGTCGAACTGAATATTTCGTCGACCGCTGAGCCAGGATAATTTCGTCGACCACTGAGCCGCTGAGCCGCTAAGACGCGAGTTCGTCTGACGCAGGAGCAGGCCGTTCGTCGAACGCAGAGAGCATGTCGTTCGTCGAACGCAGAGAGCAAGCCGTTCGTCGAACGCAGTATGGAGTTCGTTGAACGCAGAACCTGAATGATTTCTTGAGTTCTAACAGCATAAATTCTTGACCCATTGACTATACATTGGAGTCAACTTGATCCTAGTCAACAGATAGTGATACTAGCCCAAATCAGTAATAGGGTTGTTCCAACAATCTCCCCCTATTGGGGTTAGGACACTATTTGACAAAATTTGAATAAAACAAAACAAACTTTTAGGCCGAACGTTAGGCAGCTTTTATTCAACAAAGGGAAATCAACACACATCCTCCAGCTGCCCCAGCCTTCTTCACCATTACAACATTTGATACCCAGCCTGGATACTGGATCTCAGACACAAAGCCTGCCTCCAGCAACTTCCTTACTTCCTCTCTAATCGGCTCGGCCAACATGACAGCACTGGACCTCTTCTTCTGGCGAATGGGCTTGACCGTAGGATCCAGATTGAGGCAATGACATGCAACATCCGCGTCAATCCCATGCATCTCAGTAGCACTCCAGGTGAAAATGTCGACGTTCTCTTGCAAACACGCCGCCATCTCGATCTTGTCCTCGGTCTTCAGAGACCCTCCAATATTCAGTAGACCAGGTACTCCTGCCTCAGAGAGCACCTCGATCTCTTCCACCTCTTCAGCCACCTCCAACCTGGTCGTGCCTCCCAGCACTCTTTCAAACTCTTCTGCGTCAGCCATCCAGCTAATAGTGTTAATCGCGCTGAGGTAGCACTCCCGAGCGGCTCTTGGATCACTCATGATCCTCACCTGAACATCTCCCTGGCAATACTTCAGGCACTGATGATAGGAGGATGGAACGGCTTTGAAGAAATTGAGAAGTGGCCTTCCGAAGATGGCCTTGTTGCAACTCGGGGCGTCGGCGATGACGAAATGGCACTTGAGAGAGGTGCCACCGAGTGTAACAAGGAGATCTGCTCCTCCCTCCACGTCTTTCTTCTCTCCTGAGAAGCCAAAGAGGGGACCATCCGATGCCTGAACTCTCTCCACTCCGACATCAACCCGTCGAACGTCTTTTTGAAGATGACGTTGACGCTGCTACTGTTATCGATCAGAATCCGATCAACGGTGAAGTCCTCTACTGCAGCCTGAATCATGAGGGCATCATGGAAGGGATTCTCATTCCCTAGCATGTCCTCCTCTGAGAAAGTGATCTCTTCCAATGGGGGCGGTGCTTGCGAGGTCGAGGCGACACTCCTTCGATAGATCTGGTGGAGACTACCCTTGCGGAAGCTCCTATCCCTGCTCCCCCATGGATCACCCCCACTCCTCCTCTGCCACCCTGGGCAATGTCTCCTCGGCCTCCATGGTCCATCCGATCTTCATTCCTCCTTCGAGCGACGGCTTGCACCACTGGCGGCTCGACAGAGGCTTCTATCCTTCGCTGCTCTCCTCCTGCTTCTCATGTTGTCAACCTCCTCCTGGCTTCCCAAAAATCTGGGCAGCCATCGTCTCATGCCCCTCCACCTGATGCAAATCACAATAGAGGGGGATCTCCTCCACCTGCGACCTCCTCCGTTGATTCTTTTGACCGTGCTGGTTGCCTTGTCGGGCAACCACCATCGCTTCCTCCCTTCCTCTTCCTTGATGCCTCTCAGGCTGGTTGAAGTGCCTTCTCTCCGGGGATCTTCTTCCCTGACCCTGATGCTGAAACCGTCCCGCTAGCCTCCAAGATGGCCGGCTAACGGGAACTTGGTAGCGTCTTTCTTACTCCCGACGCTCCGGAGCCACAATGAGTCTCCTCTCATCGTTTCTTCTTGGCTCTTCCTTCCTAGGCTCCTCCATCCTCTTCTCTTCCTTTCTCCTTTCCTCCGGCTTCCTCTTCTCCTCCCTTCGGGGCTCTTCTTTCTTCATTCTCTTGGGGGTCTTCTCCACTTCTTCCTCCTCCTCCCTGGTCAGCTTGGTGAGCCTGGTCAAGAAGCCGCGGTTAGAAGCCTCCCCTTGAACAAACTTATTGGTTCTCTCGATAAGATTGTCGTACGAATAGGGAGGATTCCTGCCGAGTTCCAACTTGAAGAGGCCTTCGCTTAGGCCGAACGTTATGGAAAGCTGCAAGGTGGAGCCATCCACCTCCTGGATGTTCAACACTTACTCTTGGAAGCGATCGATATAGTGTCCCAACATCTCCTTTTCCCCCTGCACCAGATGGAAGAGGGTCGTTGCCTCCTTCTTCATATTCCTGGGCGTGGTGAACCACATCGTCATCCCCCGGCACAGATCCTCGAAGCAGTAGATCAAACCTGCTGGCAACTAATGGAACCAGTCCCTGGCCTTCCCTCTGAAGGTGATAGTGAAGAGCCTACACTTGAAGGCATCCAATATGGTTCGGATGGAGACTACATCCTCGAACAATTGGATGTGACAGATAGGTTCATCCCTCCCTGAGTAGTAAATCATTACGGGATCTATGAACCCTTTCGGCACGGGCGCAGCAAGAATCTCCTCGCAGAATAGGCTCCTCACACCTGTCTGGCGACGATCCTCCCCCTGGCGAGTACCACCACCATACTCGCCGTATTGGCGAATATCGTGGTACCTCGCCTGCTCCTCCACCTCGTGGAGTTGAATTCCATGTGAGGTCTGCCGATAGAACTGCGTCCTCCTTAGTCGCTCAGGATCCTCCTCGTGCTCCTTCCCTACTCGCTGAGGGGGACCACCATCCTCGGTCAGATCCGGGCGATGAGGCAAGGTTGTCGTGCCCTCTGCGCGAGGTTGGAGCGCTGCTTGCATGGTCCCCTCTAGACGTCGCGCGAACTCTTCAAAAATAGCCAATGTCACAAACTCGCCGCCTCCGGCCGAGTTGCCGACTACCTACTCATGGTCTCCATCTGCAACCATCTCACCTTTCTACTAAGCTTTCTCCCTCTAGACACGGTCCACGCTCACCGCTCCAAAGTGTTGAAGCCAAGAAAATCCCGACTCCAAGATTCAGACCAATGCAGTCGGAGGCTACTTGCCCAGCAGTCCAACGAGAAGGCTTGACTAGCAATGACGAAGAGGCTATAAGATCAACAACAACAACAGGACCCCAGGTGCTGCGGCAGGGAGGTCCCACCACGTACTCAGAATCTCAAAAGATTCTTCTCCTCCACAACCAAAGAATGGTCGAGCAGGGTACGAGGAAGGCACCAACTTGGCGAGTATCGGGGCTGACGGTCAAGGGTGATGATCAAGAACTCAAGGGGGCAAGTCTTCAAAAATTGTGTTCCGAAAGCTCGGCCAAAGGTGCTAATCGAAGTACCCCTGGGGTCCTATTTATAGGCAACAAAAGGGTAGGGGGTCTTATTTATATCCCAACCCAACCATGGCGACTATATGATACTAGGCAAGTATCGGGTCTAGTCTCCTACTTGGCGAGTACTGGGAGATGCTCGCACAGGCCGGGCCAATACTCGCCCAGGTCTTATGTTGCTTCTGCTTTGACCCTTGACTTTGACTTCTGCCTACGTGGGCTTGAATGGGTCCCACCCTCGGAGAATAAGGGTTGTACACCAAGATGAAATTTAGCACTGCCTTTCACTCTCAAACTGACGAGTAGACTGAACGGACCAATTGGACAATGGAGGATATGCTCCGAATGTGCGTCCTAGATTTTGGCAAGAGGTGGGAGGACCATCTCTATATGGTCGAGCTCTCCTACAACAATAGTTACCAAACAAGTATATAAATGGCGCCTTTCGAGGTCTTGTATGTTAGAAATTGTCATACTCCCTTGGCTTGGGCAGAAATAGGCGACACTAAGTTGTTAAAGTGAACGGATGTCGAAGATGCAAATTCGGCGATCCGTACAATCCTAGAGCGATTGTTGACTACTCGGGATAGGCAGGCAAAGTGTTACAACTCCAAACACCGTAATATCGAGTTCGCTGTTGGCGACTTGGTTCACTTGAAGATCAAACCATTCAAGGGTGTGTCAAGGATTCGACGCTTGAAAAAGCCAAGTCCGCGATACCTTGGACTGTTTGAAATTGTGGAGCGTGTTGGTGAAGCTGCCTATCCACTTGCTCTTTCGACAGAGTTAAGCGGATTACATGATGTATTCCATGTTTCAGTGTTAAGGAAGGCTTTGCAAGAGCCTACTCATGTTGTTGCTGATGATCAAGCGTCGATTGATGGTGGGCTAACGACGAAAGTCAAGCCTATTCGCATCGAAGACACTGAAGTCAAGTAGTTGAGGAAAAAATGATCAGGATGGTCAAAGTCCACTGGGACAATTGCGGTCGTGAGGAGCTTACATAGGAGCGTGAGCAGACCATGCATGAGGAGTTCCCTGAATTGTTCTGTTAAGATATAAGTGATTTTTGTAATTTTTGAATGTTTCTACTGTTGGAATTTCGGGATGAAATTTCTTTAAGGGGGGAGAATTGTAAGACCCCAGTTATTCATCTGCAATGAATTCAGAATTTTCTGAAACAGGGAGCTAGCGCCTGGCGCTAGGGCTAGAGTCAGCGTAGCTCCATTCGTCGAAAAGTTATGTAGGGTTTGTGCATGTCGTCGAGATGTTGAGATTGTTCTCCGAGAGCTAGCACCTAGCAGTATTGTGCTCCGACGGTAGCTGTCACAACGAATTTGTGTCATGCCGATCAATGTGATAAATCGACAAGTTAGCTGAGACATTATGACGAATCGTCGAGATCAATCAACGAATTAATTCGATGAGAGATAGTGTCGGGCGGTAGCGCTAGCGCCGGCGATAGGTATTTCGATGAATTCCTTAAGCGGTGATGGATAAGATCGGATCTGATACTTGCAGGCTAATGCCTGGGCGGTAGCGATAGCGCCAGAGGTAGCTCTGAAGGCCGATTTTGTCAAATTAAATCGTGGTCGTCCATTCCTTATTGGAATTGAGATCTTATGGCTGAGTTAAGTCTTGTGGAGGTTAAGGCTGAAGGGGTGAGTTATTCTTCTTCATTTCTTTTATGATCTTCTCTCTCTTCAAAAGAAGAAAAGGAGAAAGACAAGGAGGAAGAAGAACATTAAACCATTAGAGAGCTTCCTAAGCTCCATTTTGAGTGCCGAATTCGAGTCCGTGGAAGGGGACTTGTTGTGATCCTGCCCAGTCGGATTGTTTGTGGAGATATGGCACCAAAGCGATCGTCAAAGGTAACAATCCTTCTTCTTGATTATGGGACGTGCTAGTGTTATAGTTTTGTTATTAGCTTAGCATAGACTCATGCCTACTTCATTAATTAGTGAAAGGCGATAATTTCACAGGGTGGATATTGTTCATCCCTGGTTTGAATCTGCATATTGAATCTGTGTGCATACAGATATAAGCATACTGTGTGAAACCCATCTGTGACATGTTGGTTTTGATTGGTGATGGTTGAATTGCATATTAGAGAAGACTCAGTGTGTGATGTGCTTATTGTGTTATTTGCACTCCGGAGAAGACTCTGTGCTAAACGTGCTTAAATGCGCATAAATGAAATATACACTTGCTTGTATACTGTGCTGGAAGACAATAGTGAGCACACTGTCGTTCCGGAAGGGAAATGGTGACCTGTCGTTAGCACCGGGCATTAGTGCTAACGTCGGCGGTATCGCCTGAAAGTGAGGTTAGATCTTAGATTTACTCTAGAGGGGGGGGGTGAATAGAGTATTAAAAAGTTTTTCACTTTATTTTATAGCAGGATTAAAATAGTGATATATATATATATATATGTACTGAGTGAGTAATAAAAACAAACACAAAGAGAGCGCACAGCACAATACAGAAAAATAAACAAGAACACAGAGGACATAAGGATTTTATAGTTGTTCCCCAATAAACTTGGGTACGTCTACTCTTCTACCACCCTTGGTAGGATTCCACTAGGTTTTTGATCAGGTACCCTATCACCAATGGATTTTTGATCAGGTGTCCAAACACCAATGAGCTTTTGATCAGGTGCTCTAACCAAACTACAGGTTTTTGTTCAGGTGCCCTGCCACCAAGGGGTTAACTTTTGAAGGGAGTTATAACCCTGTACAAAAATGGGATAAAGAGGGTTTAGATGTTCTTCTCTGTCAATAATCTGAGAGAAGACTCTAGTGGATTGTATGATGTAAAGCTCCCCCTGTCTGATTGAAATGGTTGACAGTTGAGGATGGAGCTTTCTCTTGAATGTAGATCTTCCTGGTAGCTGATGAATCTGGGAGACAAATATTTCTCATATTGTTTGTTGCTCTTTGAAGATCTAGAACTTGCAGCGGAAAACTGAGAAAAGGTGTTGATGTTCTCAGAGAATGAAATGGTGCTGTTGTAGAAGATGAAGATCTGTGAAGCTTTTTCTTTTTTTCTTTATGTATTTTTCTCGACAGTATGTTCTTCCTCTTTTTTTTGCCTTGCTATTCTGTAATGATATCCTGTATATCTTCTTCCTTATTTTTTTTGAAATCTCTGACTGATTTGAAATTCAAATCCCTTAATTTAAGGAATAAAATATTCTGGAGGATTATTTCTTGGAACTGCAAACCAAAACTTTAATTCCTTTTCCTTTTTAATTAATGTATCTTTTTCCGCCAAATGGCTATTTTCTCGGGAAGAGAATGAAAAGGAATAAAATAAAAAGGAAGGATATAATCCTTGACTTATCTGGAAGGAATAGAGTCGTTGCTGATAATCTGAGTTCAGAAAATAGAATAAAAATAATCTGTCTGAACTGAATACAAATTTCGTCGATCTGAACAAATTCGTCGAACACAATCTGGAGTTCGTTGATCTCAAGCTGGAAGTTGTCGAACTGAAGGAAATAATCTGCTAAGCTAGCTGGAATATTGAATTCGTTGAGATGAGAAGAACTTTCGTCGATCTGAAACATAAACTGCTTATTCTTCGAGCGCAGAGCTGAGTTCATCGAACGCTGAGACTTGGTCAATCGCTGAGACTGAAGTTCATCAATCGTTGAGACACTAGAAAACTGAGTGCATCGAGCTGGAGAGCAAGTTCGTCGAACGCAGAGAGGAGTTCGTCGAAAATAGAATATAATTCGTCGAACGCAAAAAACTTATCTTTTCCTTAGTTCTAACAGCCTAAAACCTTGACCCTTTAGAATATACATTGGGGTCAACTTACTCCTAATAAACAGATAGTGATCCTAGCCCAAATCATTAATAGGGTTGTTCCAACAATCTACCCCTATTTGGGTTAGGACACTATTTGACAAAATTGAATAAAACAAATAACAAAACAACGGAGCATATATATCTGATAGATTTTAAATATTTCAGCAGATATAAAATATGATACTCTGAGTTTTGAGTTTTACATTGAAAAACAAAACTAATAAAAACTAATAAATCAGAACCTTTTGTCTTTCTCTGAATTCTGACATTGCCTTCAGCTTTCTGAATTTGATTATCTGAGTTGTATTTGCTATATCAAACAATAATTCTGAATCTGTATTTTTCAGCTTTCTGAATTTGTTGATCTGAATTGAATCTGCTCTAACAAAAATTATTTCTTAACATGCTTTGCTACCAATCTGCATTTGAATCTGCTATATCTGAATCTGAAACAAAACTAAAACTGCAAACTGTTGTGAGCTTTATCAAGAACTGAAAACATGCTTCTTCATCGACTGAATGGTTTTTCTTTTTCATACAGCATCTCCCCTTGAAACTGTGAGCATCTTCATAAAACATCTCCCCCTATCATAAAGGAGTTTCTTCAAAACATCTCCCCCTGTCAAAAGGAAATTATCTCCCCCTAATAAAAAGTAGCTTGTTGGGGAAATGATTTCTCTTAACCCCTAGAAATGAGTTAAAGAAAGAGTTTTATGAATGAAAAACAAGACTAAGTAAATATGCGTCGAATAGTATTCAACGCAACGTCGAAATATAGTCGACGTTTTCTTCAGGATATGTCGAAGTAACTTTAGGAAGATTTCGACATATGGGTTGTCGACGCTACTCTTATTTCTAGTCGACGCATATAAAGAAGTCGACGCACCTTAGTCGACGCACCTTCCTTATTCTTCTCTCGACGTCCAGCCAGGATGAATTCGACGCTTACGTCGAATAGTAATCGACGCACGTCGATTTATATGACAGATTTAAATATGCGCCAGATCTCTTTCCTTCATTTCTATAGATCTAATTTATATGGAATAGAGTAAATATTTTATAGCCGTTCTGAATCATTCTCCTTCTATTTGATTCTTGGCTAAAATCTGACTAACTCTATTTTGGATATTATTTGAAATCTGAATTAATATTTTCCATTTATGTTATATCTGCTATGGAAATATTTCTCTCTTCCTAAATCTCTAGCTGCTAATTAATTCCTCTCCTATAGTGCTATCTTATCACACAGAGCTATAAAATAAGGAGGAGGTCGGCAGGAAATGCAGTTGAGTGATCTACCACACATATTTGATATAGAGGAAAAGCTCCCAAAAGAAAAGAGAGATATTGTGAAAAAGCTCTGCAGCAATATTCAACCATTTCTTCTTCTGCTCACTGCTGCAAAATCTGATTGCTCTCGCTAAAAGAGAGAAAGGCTACAAATCTTCTTCTCTCTATAGAAGAAAGATTTAATTCACTTCTTGTGCTTCCAATCTTCTTGCTAGGAAGAAGATTCATTATTGTTTCTTACTTTCTTTCTTTCTTACATAAATATTGTAAAAGAGTTTATAGAATCTCTCTTCAAAAAATTCAGTGTACTGGTTCTAAGAGTCTCCTTGTCAAAAGACTCAGTTGGTTCTAAGAGTCTCCTTGTCAAAAGACTCAGGGTGGTTCTAAGAGTCTCCTTATCAAAAGACTCAGTGCAAGATAGTGAATTCCTACCAAGGGGGTAGAAGAGTGGACTACCCAAAGTTCGGGGAACCACTATATTTTCTTGTGTTGTGCTGTGATTTTCTCTCTTGCATTTACTTTAATTACTTGTCTAATTCTTGTTGGTGTGTGGGAAGCTCTAATCTGTGATCATACACATATATATATATATATTAACTTTGCACAAAATATTTTAAATCTCTATTCACCCCCCCCCCCCCCCCTCTAGAGAATTCTAGTGAGGTTAACTGTGCACTTTCAATTGGTATCAAAGCGAGGTTGATCTAAAAAGGATAACTCCTTGATCAAAAAGATCCTACCTCTTATATATATATATTTTCAAAACTATTTTTCACATGGCACAAATCAAAGATTATGCTTCCACCAGACCACCAATTTGCAACCTTGAAAAGTTTGCACTTTGGAAGACAAGAGTTAGAATTTATTTAAACTCTATTGATGATGAATTGTTTAATATTATCTTGACAGGTCCCCCCAAGCCATTCAGGAAGGACTCAAGTGGAAAAGTGACTGAAACACTTGCTCCAAGAGCTGAATGGACAGAGGATGAGAAGAAAGCCCAAGGACATGATGCCAAGGCTATGAATATTCTAGTCTCAACCCTCTCAGATGAAATTTTCCAAAAGATTGCTGATTGTGAGTCAGCTAAGGAAGTATGGGAAGCTCTCACCAAAATGGTAGAGGGAAGTGCTGATGAGAAAAAGGATAGAAAGGCATTACTGATCTCCCAATATGAAAACTTCCAAAAGAAAGAAAGTGAAAGTGTTGCTGACATGTACTCAAGATTCAGCCTCATAGTCAATGAATTGAGATCACTTGAAAAGGACATATCTCTCACTGAGATAAATGATAAATTGATGACTTGCTTTCCCAGCTCTTGGGATTCAAGGATCTGGCCAATTAAAGACTCCATAAGTCAAAAAGAAATATCAATAGATGTTCTATTGGGTAAATTAAAATCCTATGAACAACTATTGAAAACCAGAGCTGAGAAAGAAAAGGCATCTCCACTCTCAAAAGAAAAGAGTATTGCATTGAAGGCTATTGAAGGTGAATCATCTACTAATGATGAGGAGCTAATCAGCTTGCTGGCTAGAAAGTTCAAGAAGTGGATCAAAACAGAAGGATCCAGAAGAAGAGACTCAAAAACCAGGTATAACAAAACACCCACTAAAGAGATTATCTGTTACACTTGCAGGAAACCTGGACACATTGCTCCTGAATGTCCCAAGGAGAACAGCAGCAAGAAAGATCTGAAAAGAACAGATCCAAGGAAGAAAAAGAAAGAAAGAGGATTCATTGCTCAATCCTGGAGTGATTCAGAATCTGAAGAAAATACCTCATCAGATATTGATCAAGAAAAGGTCAAGCAAGAAGAAACATGTCTGATGGCCACTGAGAAGCTTGATGATACATCTATGGTAAATATACTTGATAATATAGATTTCTCCTCTACTGATTTCAAACAAGATTTCAAAGAATTCTGTTTAGATCTAATCAAATCTGAAAAAGAAGTAAAAGAATTAAGGATGGAATTAAAAAATCTAAAACAGGTAAATACACACCATAAAAATTATAAACTCAATCTAGAACTCTCAGAGGAAAACCTAAACAGAATCTATTTAGAAAATCTAACACTAAGAAAAGAGCTAGCAAAGGCTAAAGCCTTTGAGGACTCTCTAAATGGAAAAGGTCAGAAGATCAAAAATATTTCTGAGAATCTCACTAATAGATTTAGTCAACTAAAACTGAAAACTAATGAAGCTTCTAAATCTCAATCATCCAGCAAACCTGTCTGGAAACATCCCATTCACTTCACTAGGGAGAATCATCTAGCAGAAGCAAGATCACAAGTAAGTCAAGAAATAACCACTATTTTCAATAAACCTAATCCCATTATAAATAAAGGAATCTTAGGAAAGAATCCTCACAAAAATTTTGAACATGCGTCGAACTCTTATCAATGTGCGTCGATTTCTAATCGACGCTTACACCAAAATGCGTCGACTTTCACTCAACGCAACTCTTCTTATACTCGACTGAAAATAAACACAGAATAAAGAAAGCGTCGACTCCATATCGACGCAACCTTAAACATACGTCGAATTCATATCGACGCAATCAATCTGACAGAAATGTATCTCTGTTCAAAAAGTCTCCCTCCCTTTCCTTTTATTATGAACACCATTTTTGTGACATTACCAAAACAGATTGGTATGATAGACCAATGCCCCAAAAGGAGGAAGGATATCCTGTAAAACCTACTTATTCCTTCATTAGTTCTTTCACTGATTATAGGAAGGGACCCCAGCTGAGCAGGGTTCAAACTAATGTTTGAAATTTTATGTGCAGATGTATCACATCTCCAGGCTTGTGTGGTACTTGGACAGTGGATGCTCCATGCACATGACAGGATGCAAAAACCTGTTAATCAACTTTGAGGACAGACTTGGACCATCAGTAACCTTTGGAGACTCTAGCTGTGGCCAAACCAAGGGCTTTGGAGATTTCAATGAAGGGAAAGTCACCTTCAAGAATGTGGCAGTAGTCAAAGGACTAAAGCATAATCTGATAAGTATAAGTCAGATATGTGATAATGGTAAGTATGAGGTAAAATTCACCACACTATTCTGCCATATTATTGATATCAAGACTGGTGCCACAGTACTTAAAGGAATTAGAAAAGGAAAAGTATATGTAGTGGACTTTAGTTCTTCACCCACAGAAGTCTGTTTATTCAATAATATTATTGATAAAAGTGAATTATGGCATAGGAGAATAGGTCATCTAAACTACAAAATAATTAGTAAACTAGCAAAAGATAACCTAGTTAGAGGCTTACCAAAGGGTAGATACTCTAAGGATTCTCCATGCAGACCTTGCCAACTAGGAAAACAAACCAAATCATCCTTCAAACCAATTGGTAAGGATGACTCTCCAAGGATCCTTCACTTGCTACACATGGATCTTTTTGGTCCCATATCCACTCAGAGCTTAGGAGGAAAATCCTATACCCTAGTCATTGTAGATGACTACTCTAGATTCAGCTGGGTATTCTTTCTAAGGGCTAAGTCTGAAACCCATCAGACTCTCTCAAAATTCATAAAACAAATTCAATCTGAACTCAATAGTCAGGTATCCATAATCAGAAGTGATCATGGGACTGAATTTGAAAATCAGTTTATGAGTAGTTTCTATGAAGAATTGGGTATCAAACAAAGTTTTTCAGCCCCTAGAACTCCTCAGCAAAATGGAGTGGCTGAAAGAAAGAATAGAACATTAATAGAATCAGGAAGGACATTACTTGTAGAATCAGGTTTGCCAAAAACTTTCTGGGCTGAAGCAGTCAACACTGCCAACTATGTACTAAATAGAAGCCTAATACACAAAACTAAATCAAAAACTCCATATGAACTCTTGAAAGGAAAAACACCCATAGTTAAATATTTTAAGATCTTTGGATGTGCTTGCTTTATCCTAAATAATGGAAAAGATCATCTTGCCAAGTTTGACAAGAAATCTGATGATGGAATATTTCTAGGATATTCAGCATCTAGTAAAGCCTATAGGTGCTATAACAAAAGAACTCTTAAAATTGAAGAATCTATGCATATTGTATTTGATGAAACTAACATGCTGCTTAAGGGGGAGGAGACTTCCACCAGTTCTTTCCCACAGGAAAATAACAGTATAGAAACCCAGCTTGAGCAACTAGCTCTAGATAAAGGAAAGGAAAATCAGTTAGAGGAACCAAGTGAAGAGTCTGAACAAGAAACCTCAGAAAAGAGCATTCAAGACCCACTTCCACAAGAGGACATGGTTCAGGAAGAACAATTGAACAATGATCCCATTGAGAATGAAGAAGAAGAACAACTGACAAATTCAAGCAGAACAGGAATCAATTTGAAAGATCATCCACAAGCTCAAGTAATTGGAGATCTCAACACAGGAGTAAGAACAAGACATCAGGTCTCAAATGGGATAATGCTCCAATGCTTCCTATCACAAGTTGAACCAAAGAAATTTGAAGAAGCAAATTGTGATCCTCACTGGATTATGGCCATGCAAGAAGAATTAGGCCAATTTGAGAGAAACAAGGTATGGAACCTAGTTGAAAGACCAAGAAACTACCCTGTAATTGGTACAAAATGGGTATACAGGAATAAACTAGACTCCACTGGAGTAATTGTGAGAAACAAGGCAAGACTTGTAGCACAAGGATATAGACAAGAAGAAGGGATAGACTACATCCAGACCTTTGCTCCAGTAGCCAGATTAGAGGCAATCAGGCTCTTTCTTGCCTATGCAGCTTTCATGAAGATGAAAGTTTATCAAATGGATGTCAAGAGTGCTTTTCTAAATGGAGATCTGCAAGAAGAGGTATATGTGGAACAACCACCAGGTTTTGCTAATCCCTCTTCTCCTAACTTTGTTTATAGACTTAACAAAGCTTTATATGGTCTTAAGCAGGCTCCTAGAGCTTGGTATGAAACTCTATCAAATTTTCTTTTAGAAAACTCCTTTGAAAGAGGAAAAGTAGACAAGACACTATTTACAAGAACTCATAAAAACCAACTCCTCCTTGTTCAAATATATGTAGATGACATTATCTTTAGCTCAACCCATCCTAAACTATGTAAAAAAATTGCTAATCTTATGCAATCCAAATTTGAGATGAGTAGTATGGGTGAACTCTCTTATTTCCTAGGACTCCAAGTAAAACAAAGTAGTGAAGGAATTTTTATCTCACAATTAAAATATACTAAAGAACTAATCAAAAAATTTGGTATGGAGTCAGCATCTACCATGAAAATACCCATGGCAACCAATGCCATTATAGAAAAAAGATGATAAAGGAAAATCAGTAGATCAAAAGACTTATAGGGCAATCATAGGATCCCTTCTATATCTAACAGCTAGTAGACCTGATATCATGTTTGCCACTTGCATATGTGCTAGATTCCAAGTTGATCCAAAGGAATCCCATCTCACCTCTGTCAAAAGGATTCTTAGATATCTAAAAGGAACCCCTGAACTAGGACTATGGTACTGTAACACCCCAAAAATCATAGTTCAGCGAGGTAGGCGGGGTGGTAGTGCTGCGTTCGGGATAGGTTAAAATTCCATAGACCAGTGCGCACGACCAGTGTCCTCTTCGCGCACGACCAGTGACCGTGCGTTAATTCGCAAGGATTCGGAGTTCTGTCTCGAATAGTGCGCACGACCAGTGTCCTCTTCGCGCACGACCAGTGACCGTGCGCATATGATCGTGCGTTAATTCGCAAGGATTCGGAGTTCTGTCTCGAACAGTGCGCATGACCAGTGTCCTCTTCGCGCACGACCAGTGACCGTGCGCATGTGATCGTGCGCCCTGATTATTCTGCTCCGCGATTTTGAGCGGAGAAGGAGATCGGTCCGTCCAAATCTATTGGGATTTGATCCAACGGCTGCGATGGTTGGCTGGGGGGTTTTAGGGCTTGGTAGAGGAGTTAAACCCTCATTATTTCCAAGGCTTTCTCTCTCTTAGGTTGGAGAAAGGAGGAGGAGGCAAGGAGGAAGAAGAAGGGGAATCCGCCATTGCCGGAGCTTCGGAGCTCCGTTCGCCGATCCGAGACCGGCAGTGCGTAGAGGGCATCAAGGCGCTTCTTCTCCACCGTTTGTTTGCAAGCTTCTCATGGCTAGGAGGAGATCTCAAAAGGTAACGACATTTCTCCTCCCGGTCTTTAGGATGCGTGTTTGGCATCTCTTCTTTTTCTGCATTTTGGCACCGGATCCGTCGAGTGAGAGGGATCCGGGTCGCCTTGGTTCAAGAGAAACCACCGGGTTGATTGTGTCCGTCCCCGGCATGTTTTGCACTAGAGATCCGCTCCGCTAGCTGATGCGATGATTCGGCAAGTGCACCGGTCGCGCAAGTAATAATAATGGGGAAAATCCCCGAGTGTCGGTCTCTTGAGGAACACAGTAAGGTGGAGTTAGGTTTCGAGGAAGGACTTGAGATTGAAGTCCTTAAATCGGATGGAATGCGGGGGAGTTGGGTTGGCTTTTGGAAAATAAAATAAAAACTATCAACTACTCCTATGCAATGCCGCTATGCAATGCTTCGCTTGGCGGGATGGAGACTAGGCAGGCCTTGAGCGCGCTGCGTCGAAAGGGTGGATGGACGAGTAGGCAAGCGGAATCGAACTGTGCAGGCCTTGAGCGCACTGCTTCGTTAGGCGGGATGGAATACGGGCCGCGATGCCACGCTTCGGTAGGCGGATGGGCGAGTAGGCTAACGGAATGAGGGTCGTAAGCACCTCTTCGCAAAGCACACCACTAACAATTGTTAGGGCGGCACAACACAACGAACAATCCACACCACGGGGCACACCTCAAATGAAAATATAACAAGATTACTCAATCACATAGACATGATTTCATACTAATGTTAACAAGTGAAAATATACTTCATCAAAATGTTGGTTCTAGCTACATACACATCAATAAGAAGAGAACAAGACAAGAAATCGACCGAATCCGAAGGCTCGTTGGAGATTCGCGGTTGGAATCGCCGGGTTGTCAATCCGCGTCCAAGCTCGGTCCGCAACTACGTCCGGGGTAGAGAGAGCTGTCACGACTCTCCAATGGACCCGTCTTCTTCGTGTCACGATCCGGTAGAGGTTGCAAACTTCGTCTTGCTTGATGGCGATGGCGGCTAAACCTTCCTTGGAGCACTTGGATGAAGTAGGAGGCCGAGAGGAAACTCCGGCTCAAGATTGGCGTGAAGAGCAAGCCCGGAGCACCTCCATATGGTGGGCGACGGTGGAGGGGCGAAACTGGGCGGAACCGGGCGGAAAACGGCGGTCGAAATTCGGGATCATGACCTAAAATCGCTAGCAGGGAATTTATAGGCGCTGGAATTAAACAGTGCGCACGGTCAGTGGCGCACGACCAGTGGTCGTGCGCACTAGAATCCTGTGATCGTGCGCTCTGCCTGGACGGAGCCTGCAAAGACAGAAGTTATAAAATAACATGTTCGCACGACCAGTGGCGCACGACCGGTGGTCGTGCGCACTGGAGTTGATGGTCGTGCGCACTACAGCAAACAGAACTCGGAAATTAAATGGTAAGTGCGCACGAGCAGTGGCGCACGACCGGTGGTCGTGCGCACTGGCGTTGGTGGTCTTGCGCACTGCACCAAACAGAACTCGTAAAAAAGGGTTAAGTGCACACGATCAGTGGCGCACGACCAGTGGTCGTGCGCAATAGAACCGGTGATCGTGCGCAGTGTTCCTGTGCAGAATTGCACCGGAAACACCTGCACGACACCAGTTCCAGCGTACGACACCAGTCTAGCCACTGAAAGTGGGACTTAACATCGCAAGAAAACTAATAACAAAGAAAGATACGAAATAACACCAAAATGGGCCGAGAAGTGCACATAGCAAGTGATAACAAATATAAGCTAAAACAAGGCTAAAGTGCAGTGGAATGACTAGATAAACGGCCCAGATGAGTCCATATATGTGTATATAATCGGGACTCATCACACCCCCAGACTTACCTGTTTGCGCGTCCCGAGCAAACAAATTCCATGCGAACGGGAAAAGAAAAGTAGATGGCTTAAAACTACAATACAGAGTACCATGCGAAGTCGCATGCTCACGTGCATAAGAAAAATAGTAGAAAAGATTTCTGACTATAAAAACAGTTTATATATTTCTAAAATAGTAAAAGCATATTACAACTACTCAAAATGGTGAACTTCGGTGAATCATTCGGTCACGCATACGGAGAAAGTAAACTAAACGCTGAGATGAGCATTGCTCAAGATTGGGGTGCCGGATAAACTCCACCGAAATCCATCGGTGTCGGTGACCATAAGCTTGCCCGGTCACATTCTCTCCACGGCACTGGTTTGTCTCAAATGCGTGAATCGATAGGACTTTAGGTTTTAAATGGGGCTTGGGTTTAGGTGAGGTATACAATGATAAAGACGATGGTTCAAATACTAAACCCAAATGAGCAAATGCATAACATTATCCAAGTGGCCACAAAACACGCGGATGCACCACACCCCCAGACTTAGACTTAGACGCATGGGTGTGTGCACCGCCTACTCCCAAATATAAATCTCAAACAGATTTTTTTTCAATTAAACTTTTCATTCTTCTTTTTCTTTTCAAATCTTTTCCTTCTTTTCTTTTTCTTTCTTTAACAATTTCAGCAAATTTTCAAAGATGCACATTCACATTTTCACATTGTACTACCACAATCAACACCACCAATTTGAAATTTAACAAAATGCTTGCATTTTGGGTGTGCGACTAGGATTGGAGTTTAGGCTTTGGTGAACAATAGTGGGGCTGAACCAAAAGAATGGGATAGGCACAACTGGGCTAGCGAGGAATTGATGATAGGAATGGCACAAAGGCTCAACCGAGCCAAAATGATGGCCTATATCACATTCACGCGATTGACTAACCGTATACCCATGCTTCAAGAATCGCTTGGGGCAAGTTCTAGCCACCGAGAAAGATTCTCCTTTCTCCCGACTCAAGCAATACGAATCTAGCGATCGTTTACACACATCCCTATGCTACTGTTTGATTCACACCGGATTCACCATTTGAGTAGAGTACACAACATTTACACTAATAGAGAAAAATATAAAACCATAGTATAAAAAGAGATCTAACCTACACAAATTCCTATGCAACCGAGCACTTGACTAGGAGCACTACGGGAGTCAACATTTTACTCTGCTACATAGTCCTAAGCCATCACCTAGACTTTCCCAAATAAGCAGAAGAATTAAATTTGCAACAGAGCAAGCAAACAGATGAGTACGCGCTCAAGTGGGTGATGTGGTGTGCAATGAAAATGAACAACAATTTAAATGAAATCTTCTAGCATGCAGTGCAATAGTGCACGTGAGCGGGTAAACAAAACTACTCTCCCCTAGACTTAAACTAAACAATCCACAGAATATATGACATGAAAATCAGAAAAAGCTAGGGAAAGAGAGTACCCAGTGCTCAGAAATGAGCACACCAGAAGATTGGCGTTTAAACCACGACTAAGCTGCAGCATCCGCCATCCAGAAGAAGTACCTGCAGGGGTCAGCTCCGCAAAACAAAAGAAATAGAAAAAGATAAACTACAATACTACAGCTAACTAAACAGGATTGAATAAAATAAAATGCATGAAAAGTAAGATAACTACTGGGGTTATTGTCATCCCAGCACGACTTATTCAGATTTTGTACAGTTCTAGCTTATAGGCCTATGAAAAGAAAAGTGCACAGGTAACTGTTCTAATATGCGCATCGGTAGCGGGTACCGATACGGAGACAGAGCAGTCACCCCTCTACCTAAATACAGGTACCTGCTCCTCACAGGTAGAGGGTAGAGAATGTAAGAAAAGGAGGAGGCCTGGTCCTCACTCATCTCACAAAACACATCCTTGCCTAGCAAGGTATCGTCAACAGGGAGGCAGCAGGAGGAAAAGGCAAAGGGTGGAGCTTCCTCAACGGAGGGGGAATAAACCTCCTCACATGAGAGGATACTCTCATCATTGACTTGAGCAAAAAGCTCCAAGTCCTCCTGGGGCACCTGTAAAGACTCAACCTGCACAGGCTCGGAAGAAGAAGGGGGGTCCAGAAAGAAACGAGAAGAAAAACGTAAATCATCAACAATCTGGGGAGTGATCCCGGTTTCACTCCCAGCAAGATCCAAGGGTAGATCGCTATCATCATCGTAAATATCATAGCGAGGGGGACTTGAGAACTCAGGAGCCTCAGTTGTGATTTGGACCTCCTCGTCCCATGAAGAAGTGCAACCCTCCTCATCAGAGAGAGTATCCTCCTCATCCCACCGAGGTGCATCATCGTGTTCAAAGTATTCATTCTCCCCCTCAGGGAAAATGACATCCTCATCCCACTTTGGAGCACCCTCTGAGTCAGAAGCATCGCCCAGCTCCTTTACTTCGATAGGATCATAAAGAATATGTGTAGAAAAATCATGCAAAGAAACTGGAGGGACAAAAATATTTGGTTCCTCCGCAAAAAGATCTGCTAGAGCCTCCCCGATGGAAAGAATACTTTCCTCATCATACTCAGGTGCATCTAGGAGCTCCCATTCCTCTCCTTGTTGGCTAACAGATGAGTGATCATCATCACTGGGAGTGAAGCCATAAACAGGGAGTGAGGAGTCCGTGCACGAGACAAGCTCAGGGGTAGAGGGCACAATTGCCTCCATGGGTAAAGAATGAGCGATAGGGACAATGTTGTCCTGAGTGGAGGGGTGGCGGTCAGGCTTGAAAAGACTAGGACAGTCCTTCAATTCATGACCCTCTCCTCGACACAACAAGCAAACAATGTTCCTACACTGCCTAGCATTCAACTCATTCATTTGGTCTATATAATAAACCATCTTATCATTAAAGCTAGGTGAAATATCCCATGACGACATATTTGACAATTAAAGCAGATATAACGAGACTGAAATTCTTTGCAAGAAAATTTACACAAACTAATAAAACTTCTTGGATTAGACCTGCCTAAAACTTTAAAATAAGAGGGAAAGAAATAAAAACAAGCAGTAAATAAGTAAAAAGCAAACAAAAATTAAAAAGGCGGCTATACACACTGGAAGAACTACTATCTCTCGGCTCTCCCTCTCAAGAAAACTCACACGTCTGTGTTCCCCGGCAACGGCGCCAAAAACTTGATGCGATGATTCGGCAAGTGCACCGGTCGTGCAAGTAATAATAATGGGGAAAATCCCCGAGTGTCGGTCTCTTGAGGAACACAGTAAGGTGGAGTTAGGTTTCGAGGAAGGATTTGAGATTGAAGTCCATAAATCGGATGGAATGCGGGGGAGTTGGGTTGGCTTTTGGAAAATAAAATAAAAACTATCAACTACTCCTATGCAATGTCGCTATGCAATGCTTCGCTTGGCGGGATGGAGACTAGGCAGGCCTTGAGCGCGCTGCGTCGAAAGGGTGGATGGACGAGTAGGCAAGCGGAATCGAACTGTGCAGGCCTTGAGCGCACTGCTTCGTTAGGCGGGATGGAATACGGGCCGCGATGCCACGCTTCGGTAGGCGGATGGGCGAGTAGGCTAACGGAATGAGGGTCGTAAGCACCTCTTCGCAAAGCACACCACTAACAATTGTTAGGGCGGCACAACACAACGAACAATCCACACCACGGGGCACACCTCAAATGAAAATATAAAAAGATTACTCAATCACATAGACATGATTTCATACTAATGTTAACAAGTGAAAATATACTTCATCAAATTGTTGGTTCTAGCTACATACACATCAATAAGAAGAGAACAAGGCAAGAAATCGACCGAATCCGAAGGCTCCTTGGAGATTCGCGGTTGGAATCGCCGGGTTGTCAATCCGCGTCCAAGCTCGGTCCGCAACTACGTCCGGGGTAGAGAGAGCTGTCACGACTCTCCAATGGACCCGTCTTCTTCGTGTCACGATCCGGTAGAGGTTGCAAACTTCGTCTTGCTTGATGGCGATGGCAGCTAAACCTTCCTTGGAGCACTTGGATGAAGGAGGAGGCTGAGGGGAAACTCCGGCTCAAGATTGGCGTGAAGAGCAAGCCCGGAGCACCTCCATATGGTGGGCGACGGTGGAGGGGCGAAACTGGGCGGAACCGGGCGGAAAACGGCGGTCGAAATTCGGGATCATGGCCTAAAATCACGAGCAGGGAATTTATAGGCGCTGGAATTAAACAGTGCGCACGGTCAGTGGCGCACGACCAGTGGTCGTGCGCACTAGAATCCTGTGATCGTGCGCTCTGCCTGGACGGAACCTGCAAAGACAGAAGTTATAAAATAACATGTTCGCACGACCAGTGGCGCACGACCGGTGGTCGTGCGCACTGGAGTTGATGGTCGTGCGCACTACAGCAAACAGAACTCGGAAATTAAATGGTAAGTGCGCACGAGCAGTGGCGCACGACCGGTGGCCGTGCGCACTGGCGTTGGTGGTCGTGCGCACTGCACCAAACAGAACTCGTAAAAAAGGGTTAAGTGCACACGATCAGTGGCGCACGACCAGTGGTCGTGCGCAATAGAACCGGTGATCGTGCGCAGTGTTCCTGTGCAGAATTGCACCGGAAACACCTGCACGACACCAGTTCCAGCGTACGACACCAGTCTAGCCACTGAAAGTGGGACTTAACATCGCAAGAAAACTAATAACAAAGAAAGATACGAAATAACACCAAAATGGGCCGAGAAGTGCACATAGCAAGTGATAACAAATATAAGCTAAAACAAGGCTAAAGTGCAGTGGAATGACTAGATAAACGGCCCAGATGAGTCCATATATGTGTATATAATCGGGACTCATCACTAGCGGATTAGGCATTGTGGGTGAAGCCGGATTTGTGGCCGTTGGTCCGATCCGGTGATGTTGATTTACGCACATTTTAGGGGTTTTGTTAGAAATCCGATTACGGCGAACTCGTCGTTGTGATGCCCTTGTAGCTTCGTGTGGTAACGAATGTTGGGTTTAGGGCTGAGAAATAATGTGCGGATTATGGGGCTTGTGATGCCTAGTGTTGTGCGAAGGCACGATTGGTCTTTGTGGTCGGCTGGCTATCCCGTGAAGACTGAGATTCACGTGTGGAGAGTGTCCCGGCAAGATTAGTCCCTTCAATTGTTGACTGACGAGAATGTCTGTGCTACGGTTGAGTCCGTTGACGGTCGCCAGGCGAGGCAATCGGTGGACGTTGTCCCGAGAGTAAGCCCAGGGCCTTGGGACGTTTTGATTGGCCAGAATTCTTAGAATCGGTCTTGGTGCGTTGTTGGCGGCCCGAGCGTGTGAGCTGTCAGACAAGCCCGATGGCATGGTGGGCCAGGCGAGGTGGGTCTCAGCGAGAGCGCTTGGCCTTGGGTTTTGATGCCCTCGTGGGAAAGTAATGAGTACCCTTGCGTTGGTGATGTATGATGATGTGTTAGATTCATACGCTTTAGGGCGCCTTGGGTGAAACCCGGGCTTGCACTCATTTTGCATTGTTAGGCCCCTTTCATTACCTGCTCAACATAGAAACGTGGATGATGCTTGTGACACTCATGCCAGTATCTATGTTGCTTTCCTTTATGTACATTTGCATACGAAGTGCTGACTTGCAGGGTGAAGTAGTTCCCCGGGGTCCGCTAGCACGGCCGGGAGGAGGGATGTTGTTACACCGCTTGTGGTCAGCCATAGCTGACCCTCGTTTACCGCTCTTTGTGATTTGGTTGCAGGGCAAGAATCGCAGGCTGGACCCAGCGCGCCGGCCAAAAAGGCCTAAAGCCTCACGAAGTGCTTAGTTGATTTCCTGCATTACTTTCTTTGTACTTTGTTATAGCCGGCTTGCATGCCGAGGCAGTATAGGGAAAAACTATCCTTCCCCTTTTGTTGGGATGTCTTTTATTATGGAATGTTTGATATTTTGGACATTGTTTTGTAAGGCCTTAAGGCCAGTTGGACTCCTCTGTAGTATGGACAATCTCTGTGGCTTAGTTTGTTTCCGCTGTGTTGTCT
Organism: Dactylorhiza incarnata; assembly: GCA_033032865.1. NCBI lineage: Eukaryota > Viridiplantae > Streptophyta > Magnoliopsida > Asparagales > Orchidaceae > Dactylorhiza > Dactylorhiza incarnata. The sequence continues at coordinate 602,365 of JAWHQI010000288.1, read as the reverse complement.
GAGTTATGAGATTGGGTAGTTAATATCATCTTTTAATACTAAAGCTGTGGCGGTTATATGCTGTGGGGTCCCGGCCGGACCCATATTATATGGTCATTACAGGGGAGGTGTTACAGGTACTCAGCAGAAACAAACTTTGAACTAATAGGTTTCTCAGATGCAGATTATGCTGGATGTAGGGTTGATAGAAAAAGCACATCTGGTACCTGCCAATTCCTAGGTGACAGATTAATCTCATGGTTTAGTAAGAAACAAACCTCAGTCTCAACCTCAACAGCTGAAGCTGAATATATAGCTGCTGGGAGCTGTTGTTCATAAATCCTATGGATGCAAAATCAACTACTTGATTACAAATTGGAAATACATAACTCTAAGATCTATTGTGATAGCTCTAGTGCTATTTCCATAGCATCCAACCCAGTCCTTCATAGTTGGACCAAACATATAGAGATCAGACATCACTTCCTTAGAGACAATGTTGAGAAGGGTAAAATAACCCTAGAATATATTCCCACAGACAATCAAAGAGCAGACATTCTTACAAAACCTTTAGATGAAACCAAGCATAACTATTTCATCAACACCTTAGGAATTCTTGATGGTAGTCTGTAACTACTATTGTGGGGAAGCCTAAAAGAAATGAGGAAATCTAAGAAAGTGTTTAAATATGCGTCGAATACTTATCGACGCACCCTTGAGAAGAACTCGACGCTGGCGTTGATTTCTTCTCTACAAAGATACATCGATAACCTATCGACGCTTCGTCGAATTGATATCGACGCAGGGCTATGAACACGTCAACAGATGGCTTCGTGGACAAATCTCCACGTAGCGTCGACTTTATATCGACACATAGGTCGACATTCATTCGACGTACGGCCGACTTCTGCCTACAATTGGAATCGAATCCTCCCTTCCTCTTTTTGACGATTGGATTACCTAATATACCTTGATTTCTGTTTCCTTTCTCGACGTTTCATCTCCTTTTAAATAATGCTACTTATTTCATAACAATATACTCTCCTAAAACCCGCCAAAACTTCGTCTTCTACCTTTGTCTCTCTTTCTCTGCAACAATGGCACCACCTTCTGATCACTCGGCCCTCATCAAACAGATGAATGATGCTCTTGAACGATTAGTAGGTGATTTCCAGACTCGTCTGAATAACTTCGCCAATGAATGCGCTGCCATGATCAACACCTGTGTAGTCAAACTCGAAACCCTCTCTTCTTCTCTTCCTGAGCTGCATGCTCTCATTCGAGAACGGCCTCTGTCGCCAGAGAGGTTTAAATCCTTTATGAAGGATGTAAACCAGGGGGAGAGTTGCTCCAGAAACCCTTCTTATCAGGTCATCTATCTCTCTTAAAAGCTCAGGATTAAATTCTTTTTCAATTCTACACATTATAGATTACATCAACCTCTTTCATTATAGGTTCCAGTCCTCTCAAATCACTCTGACTATACCTTCATCAAACATTTTGGTGAATCCTCCTCTTACAAATCTGAAGGGGAGCATGCTGTGGACTCAGCATTCAGAGTTGAAGATCCATACAATCAGGTGGAGATTCCTATAGCAAAGAACCCAGAAAATCAGGGGGAGGAAGAAGCAGCCATCTCAGATGATTGGAATGGCCAAATGTGGATTAATGCACCCTTCTGTGAAGAGGAACATCAACATCATTCCCCTGGTTTCTCTACCAGTTATATCAAGCTTAAGACACCTCTGCTTGAGGATATCCCTGCAATAAAGCTTGGAGAAGACAATCATCCCTCCACAGAAAACACTCTACCTCCCTCTACTACAGAACATCTAAGAACTCCTTGTGAAATTTTTCGGACCTTGTGAGAGCAAGCAGGAATAACAACTAGAGATGCAAGCCAAACAACCAGAGACAATCTTAGGCAAACAAAATGATCTTTATTGATAGCAACACTTCAATTACAGGGCAAGACATGCTCGACGAGACATGATTTCGTCAGCACAAAACTTCAAAGAGAAAGAACAGAAACTGAAGATAACTGAGACCGCACGGTCTCTTGTCGAACTCAGCAGCTCGCCAGACCGCTGCTGCCAGACCGCAACCGCTCCCGATCTCGAAACACCACCAAACCGCTGCACCAGACCGCTCCTTTGCCGACCTCCTGATTCCCGAACTCCAACACCACAACTCCAAGCCGCAAACCGCCCGAACACTTTCAGAGGAAGAGGTGATCGCTGCTGCCTGCACTATCCGCAGAAGCTGCACAAAGAAGAATTCAATCAGAGACCGCTCGGTCAGATAAACACAGACCGCAGGAACTAGGCGAACTCGGCTTACACTTGGTGTGTTCTTCTTTTGCTGCAACAGTGGCTCCCTATTTATAGGCGTGAGACCTGATCCAGTCACCACCCTATGAGATAGATTCACCACCCATCAGATCGCGCGACCTTACCGGTCAACCCGCGCGATCACTGCAACCCTCCTGCTTCATTTTGGTGAGCGCCAACTTCACTCCAGACCGCGGGAGATTGCTACTCCCTTGGTCTGAGCACGACTCCACACGGAGATCGCCAGACCGCCTAGAAGTCACCCACCACCTGTGTTCGCCTGAGACCGCAAACACAGCCAGCTCGCCCTCCTGGTCTCCTCCTGAGACCGCGAACTGAGACCGCGCGACTAAGATGACTTAGTCCGCGAACTCCTTCAGAACCCTCTGGAAGGCCACCAGACCGGATTCAAGAGCCAACCCGTGCGGTCACGCCAGACCGGCACGTCCTTGAAGAGAACAACTTGTCACGCGGTCAGAGACAGACCGCGCGACCCTGAGGAAGATCACCCGTCATGCGGTCACAACCAGACCGCACGACCTCCACCTCCAGCAGCCCTTGGACCAGACCAGCGGTCAACCCCGGAAGCCACAGCTGACCAATAGAATGGATCGCCATTGTCAGACCGCCAGACCGTGCGGTCACGCCAGACCGCCCGGTCTCTTCCCAAACCGCCCAGGTCCAAAAGCCTCCTCCACTTCCACTTCAATAATTTCAACACTCCCCCTTGAAGTGGGAAGTGGAAACTAGCCCAAGTAGTTCCCTTAGCCGTGTGAACGGCCCCTTTGCCAGCGCCTTTGTGAAGATGTCTGCGACATTGTCCGCACTCCGCACATGCTCGACCGAAAGAGATCCCTCCAACACCTTTTCCCGTATGAAGTGATGCTCGATCTCAATATGCTTGGTCCTCGCGTGACAAACTGGATTGGTTACCAGTTTGAGAGCACTCTCGTTGTCACCGCGTAGCAGAGTCGGCTCCCGAACCTCCTTGTGCACGTCTCCTACCAACCTCCTAAGCCAGATGGCTTCCTGAGCTGCCAAGGCCGAAGCCTTGTATTCTGCTTCCGTGGTAGAGACTGACACGGAATCCTGCTTCTTGCTGCACCATGATATAGCCGTAGGGCCCGCCATGAAGACGAATCCAGATGTCGACTTCTGATCATCCGAATCTCCCCCATAATCAGCATCCATGTATCCATGCACTTTGAAGCCCGCATCCCTCCTGTATAGGAGACCCATGTCTGAGGTCGCCTTGACATACTTCAGAATGTTCTTGGCCGCTAGCAGATGAGGTACCCGTGGCTCCGCCATAAACCGACTCACCCTGCCCACTGCATATGCAATGTCCGGCCTCGTGATCGTCAGATAGATTAAGCTCCCAACCAGAGCTCGGAACACCAACGGATCTTGCATGATCCTCCCCTCATCCTTCCGAAGCTTCATAGCCTTCTCCAGAGGTGTAGAAGTGCACTTCCCTTCCTTCATGCCGAACCGCTCCACGATCCGCTCCGCATATCCAGCCTGGGAAACCAGCACTCCACCTTCCTTCCTCTGCACCTCAAGTCCAAGGAAATGGTGAAGCTCACCTAAGTCCTTCATCTCGAACCTGATAGACAGCTCGGCTCGAAGCTGCGCTACCTCCTCCTTCGAGTTCCCCGTCACGATCATATCGTCGATGTAAAGCAGCACGATGACTTGAAGCTCCCCGCTCTTCTTGACGAACAAGCTTGAGTCTGAGTCTGAAGCAACAAATCCACAGAATAGGAGATATTCTGCGATCTTCCCGTACCACGCCCTCGGTGCTTGCTTCAACCCATACAGGGCCTTCTTCAGCTTGCAGACATGCTCCGGAAAATCTTCAGACACAAAGCCAGGTGGCTGGACCATGAAGATGTCCTTGTCAATCTCGTCGTACAAGAAAGCGTTCTTGACGTCGAGCTGCCAAATCTCCCATCCACTGAACGCCGCCAAGGCAATGATGAACCGAACTGAAGTCATTTTTGCCACTGGACTGAATGTCTCATCATAATCTTCACCGTATTGCTGCGAGAACCCCCGAGCTACAAGACGAGCCTTGTAACGCTCGATACTGCCGTCAGCTTTCTTCTTCAGCTTGTAGACCCACTTGCATGTCACAGGAGCGATGCCCTTAGGTTTGGGCACAAGAGACCAGGTCTCATTCTTCTCGAGAGCTTCCATCTCTTCTTGCATCGCAACATCCCACTCCTTCACGCCTTGGGCCTTCTCAAAGCTCGACGGCTCCCTCTCATCCAAGGGACCAGCGAAGAAACATGAGACAAAGCTCACTGCGTTTCCTCCTGTATAGCGATCAGGGGCAACAATTGCTCGCTTCGAACTCCTCAGCTCCTTCCCCTGAACCGCTTCATCTCCAGCTGCTTCTTCCCTAGCTCCCCTTCCAGACGTGCTAGGAGCATTGCTCCCCCTGCTCCCTGAACCAGAAGCCCCCGTCTCGGAACTAGAAGGAGATGGACCACCTGGTGACACAGGTAGCTCCACCTGAAGATTTTCCACAGCTTTCTCTGGCATCTCCACCCTGCTCTCTTGTAACTCCACATCAGAAGACCCCTTGTAAGATGTCACCTCATCGAACACGACGTCGCGAGATACAACAAATCTCCGCGTCTCCGGGTCCATGCACTTCCACCCTTTCTTCCGCTCATCGTATCCCACGAAGACTAGCTTCCTTGCTTTCGCATCTAGCTTCGTCCGAAGAGCATCTGGGACATGCACGTAGCAGGTGGAACCAAACACCCTAAGGTGTGCCACACTAGGCTTCTCCTTGAACATCAACTCATGCAGAGTTAACATGTTGATGGGGCTCAGAGGCATCCTGTTGATGACGTAGGCAGCACAAGACATTCCCTCCGCCCAGAAGGACTTTGGGATACTCTTGGCATGCAGCCAACACTTGCAGGTCTCCGTCAGATGACGGATCTTCCGTTCTGCAACTCCGTTCTGTTGTGGAGTATGAGCACAAGTGAGCTCTCTCCGGATGCCCGCCTTCCTGCAAAAAGTAGAGAACTCACGGGAGGTGAACTCCCCTCCGTTGTCAGTCCTCAGCTTCTCCACCCGCAGTCCCAGCCGACCTTCCACGAGCTCCTTGAACTCCACAAACTTGGCAAACGCCTCCGCCTTCTCCTTTAGGAAAAAAACCCAGACATATCTGGTGTAATCATCGATCAACACCAGCATATATCTGCTGCCTCCGAGGCTTGGGGTAGCAGTAGGTCCCATCAAGTCACCGTGGATGCACTCCAACGGCACACTACTCCTTGTCTGCGACTTGTCAAACGGAAGTCGATGAGACTTGCCGAACTGACATCCCTCGCACACATGACCTTCTCCGTAGGAAGATAGACTTGGCAGGCCCTTGACCAGACCTCTCACCGCCATTGCTTTCAGCTTGTCCATTCCTACGTGCCCCAACCTCTCATGCCATATCACGGCACCATCATTCGTCTTCATTTTGTCGACGTAGGAACTTGTTGACAATACAAACAAGTCCTTTGCCCGTCTCCCAACATGAACGACCTCGGCCTTTACGGCCTCTACATTACGTAGAAATTTCACTTCTGTTGGGCCGAACAGAACGTGATACCCAGCGTCAACAGCGTTGGTCACGGAGAAGAGGTTTTTCTTCATTCCGGGCACATGATAGACACTCTTCAAAGTAAGTGGCCCTCTATCACTGCCCAAAGAAACAACCCCCACCTTCTCCACTGGATGTACAGTATTATCAGCAGTAATGATTGCATTGTTACCTGTATAGGGCTGTGCAGAAGAAAGCTTGGTCTCGTCTCCGGTGAGATGATGACCACACCCCGAGTCCACGATCCAATCCTCCAGATAGTTGATAGGAGCAGAAGCTCCAACAGAAGCCGAAAAAGCTCCTCCCCAACCTCCTTGAATGTGCCTGGCCTCAGCTTCCTCCTTCTCCGCAGCATGCCCAGCTTGGGTGACCACCTTGCAATCCTTCCTGATGTGGCCAAACTTGCCACACTTGTAGCACTTCGGACCTTCACCCTTCTTCTTCCCGTCAGCCTTGGGAGCATACCCCCTTTCCTGCTGCCCAGAATTTGAAGGCCCATAGCCACTTCCAGCGGTCTTCTTCTTCTTGTCCCACTTCTTCTTCTTCCCTGAGAAGAGAACTTCGCCATCTCCCCCAGTCACTGACAACCCCGCCATCTGTCTTGCCAAGCTTTCTTGCGATGCAAGCAAGTTCTCCAGCTCCAACAGAGACGGCTGATTTGCCCATCCCTGCACCGACGTCACAAAGGCCACATATTCTTTCCGCAAGCCGCGGATAATGTGCCTCTTCAGCTTCGCCTCAGAAATTGGCTCATCAGGATCCAGTGCTGATATCTCAGCGCAGAGATTCTTCATCTTCAAGAAAAAGTTCGAGATAGAAAGATCACCTTGAGCTGACCTTGCCAGCTCATTCTCCAAGAACTGCAGCCTCGCCACATTCTTCTTGTTAAACAGCCCATCCAGGGCTCTCCAGATCTCCGCAGCTGATCCACACCCCAAGATGTGATCAAAGAGATCAGGTGAAATGGCACGCTTCAAGGTGAACTCGGCCTTGGCGTTGGTCTTCCTCCATGCCCTCACGGCCGGTCCATTATCACCTCCTACTACTGCCTTCACCTCTTCTGTTTCATCTCCTCCTACCACCTCCCAGAGGTCCTCACCCAGAAGATAGCTCTGCATACACGACTTCCACTTCTTGAAGTTAGTCGATGTAAGCATCTCAATACCAAGACCTCTTGCAAAACCACCTTCCATTGCTCTTCCTCTGGTTCCTTCTTCACAAAGGCGATGGCTACTCTAAGTTATTCACTGCTCTTTCAACTCCAACCTCGCTCTGATACCATGTGAAATTTTTCGGACCTTGTGAGAGCAAGCAGGAATAACAACTAGAGATGCAAGCCAAACAACCAGAGACAATCTTAGGCAAACAAAACGATCTTTATTGATAGCAACACTTCAATTACAGGGCAAGACATGCTCGACGAGACATGATTTCGTCAGCACAAAACTTCAAAGAGAAAGAACAGAAACTGAAGATAACTGAGACCGCACGGTCTCTTGTCGAACTCAGCAGCTCGCCAGACCGCTGCTGCCAGACCGCAACCGCTCCCGATCTCGAAACACCACCAAACCGCTGCACCAGACCGCTCCTTTGCCGACCTCCTGATTCCCGAACTCCAACACCACAACTCCAAGCCGCAAATCGCCCGAACACTTTCAGAGGAAGAGGTGATCGCTGCTGCCTGCACTATCCGCAGAAGCTGCACAAAGAAGAATTCAATCAGAGACCGCTCGGTCAGATAAACACAGACCGCAGGAACTAGGCGAACTCGGCTTACACTTGGTGTGTTCTTCTTTTGCTGCAACAGTGGCTCCCTATTTATAGGCGTGAGACCTGATCCAGTCACCACCCTATGAGATAGAGTCACCACCCATCAGATCGCGCGACCTTACCGGTCAACCCGCGCGATCACTGCAACCCTCCTGCTTCATTTTGGTGAGCGCCGACTTCACTCCAGACCGCGGGAGATTGCTACTCCCTTGGTCTGAGCACGAATCCACACGGAGATCGCCAGACCGCCTAGAAGTCACCCACCACCTGTGTTCGCCTGAGACCGCAAACACAGCCAGCTCGCCCTCCTGGTCTCCTCCTGAGACCGCGAACTGAGACCGCGCGACTAAGATGACTTAGTCCGCGAACTCCTTCAGAACCTTCTGGAAATCCACCAGACCGGATTCAAGAGCCAACCCGTGCGGTCACGCCAGACCGGCACGTCCTTGAAGAGAACAACTTGTCACGCGGTCAGAGACAGACCGCGCGACCCTGAGGAAGATCACCCGTCATGCGGTCACAGCCAGACCGCACGACCTCCACCTCCAGCAGCCCTTGGACCAGACCAGCGGTCAACCCCGGAAGCCACAGCTGACCAATAGAACAGATCGCCATTGTCAGACCGCCAGACCGTGCGGTCACGCCAGACTGCCCGGTCTCTTCCCAGACCGCCCAGGTCCAAAAGCCTCCTCCACTTCCACTTCAATAATTTCAACACTCCCCCTTGAAGTGGGAAGTGGAAACTACCCAAGTAGTTCCCTTAGCCGTGTGAACGGCCCCTTTGCCAGCGCCTTTGTGAAGATGTCTGCGACATTGTCCGCACTCCGCACATGCTCGACCGAAAGAGATCCCTCCAGCACCTTTTCCCGTATGAAGTGATGCTCGATCTCAATATGCTTGGTCCTCACGTGACAAACTGGATTGGTTACCAGTTTGAGAGCACTCTCGTTGTCACCGCGTAGCAGAGTCGGCTCCCGAACCTCCTTGTGCACGTCTCCTACCAACCTCCTAAGCCAGATGGCTTCCTGACCTGCCAAGGCCGAAGCCTTGTATTCTGCTTCCGTGGTAGAGACTGACACGGAATCCTGCTTCTTGCTGCACCATGATATAGCCGTAGGGCCCGCCATGAAGACGAATCCAGATGTCGACTTCCGATCATCCGAATCTCCCCCGTAATCAGCATCCATGTATCCATGCACTTTGAAGCCCGCATCCCTCCTGTATAGGAGACCCATGTCTGAGGTCGCCTTGACATACTTCAGAATGTTCTTGGCCGCTAGCAGATGAGGTACCCGTGGCTCCGCCATAAACCGACTCACCCTGCCCACTGCATATGCAATGTCCGGCCTCGTGATCGTCAGATAGATTAAGCTCCCAACCAGAGCTCGGAACACCAACGGATCTTGCATGATCCTCCCCTCATCCTTCCGAAGCTTCATAGCCTTCTCCAGAGGTGTGGAAGTGCACTTCCCTTCCTTCATGCCGAACCGCTCCACGATCCGCTCCGCATATCCAGCCTGGGAAACCAGCACTCCACCTTCCTTCCTCTGCACCTCAAGTCCAAGGAAATGGTGAAGCTCACCTAAGTCCTTCATCTCGAACCTGATAGACAGCTCGGCTCGAAGCTGCGCTACCTCCTCCTTCGAGTTCCCCGTCACGATCATATCGTCGACGTAAAGCAGCACGATGACTTGAAGCTCCCCGCTCTTCTTGACGAACAAGCTTGAGTCTGAGTCTGAAGCAACAAATCCACAGAATAGGAGATATTCTGCGATCTTCCCGTACCACGCCCTCGGCGCTTGCTTCAACCCATACAGGGCCTTCTTCAGCTTGCAGACATGCTCCAGAAAATCTTCAGACACAAAGCCAGGTGGCTGGACCATGAAGATGTCCTTGTCAATCTCGTCGTACAAGAAAGCGTTCTTGACGTCGAGCTGCCAAATCTCCCATCCACTGAACGCCGCCAAGGAAATGATGAACCGAACTGAAGTCATTTTTGCCACCGGACTGAATGTCTCATCATAATCTTCACCGTATTGCTGCGAGAACCCCCGAGCTACAAGACGAGCCTTGTAACGCTCGATACTGCCGTCAGCTTTCTTCTTCAGCTTGTAGACCCACTTGCATGTCACAGGAGCGATGCCCTTAGGTTTGGGCACAAGAGACCAGGTCTCATTCTTCTCGAGAGCTTCCATCTCTTCTTGCATCGCAACATCCCACTCCTTCACGCCTTGGGCCTTCTCAAAGCTCGACGGCTCCCTCTCATCCAAGGGACCAGCGAAGAAACATGAGACAAAGCTCACTGCGTTTCCTCCTGTATAGCGATCAGGGGCAACAATTGCTCGCTTCGACCTCCTCAGCTCCTTCCCCTGAACCGCTTCATCTCCAGCTGCTTCTTCCCTAGCTCCCCTTCCAGACGTGCTAGGAGCATTGCTCCCCCTGCTCCCTGAACCAGAAGCCCCCGTCTCGGAACTAGAAGGAGATGGACCACCTGGTGACACAGGTAGCTCCACCTGAAGATTTTCCACAGCTTTCTCTGGCATCTCCACCCTGCTCTCTTGTAACTCCACATCAGAAGACCCCTTGTAAGATGTCACCTCATCGAACACGACGTCGCGAGATACAACAAATCTCCGCGTCTCCGGGTCCATGCACTTCCACCCTTTCTTCCGCTCATCGTATCCCACGAAGACTAGCTTCCTTGCTTTCGCATCTAGCTTCGTCCGAAGAGCATCTGGGACATGCACGTAGCAGGTGGAACCAAACACCCTAAGGTGTGCCACACTCGGCTTCTCCTTGAACATCAACTCATGCGGAGTTAACATGTTGATGGGGCTCAGAGGCATCCTGTTGATGACGTAGGCAGCACAAGACATTCCCTCCGCCCAGAAGGACTTTGGGATACTCTTGGCATGCAGCCAACACTTGCAGGTCTCCGTCAGATGACGGATCTTCCGTTCTCCGTTCTGTTGTGGAGTATGAGCACAAGTGAGCTCTCTCCGGATGCCCGCCTTCCTGCAAAAAGTAGAGAACTCACGGGAGGTGAACTCCCCTCCGTTGTCAGTCCTCAGCTTCTTCACCCGCAGTCCCAGCCGACCTTCCACGAGCTCCTTGAACTCCACAAACTTGGCAAACGCCTCCGCCTTCTCCTTTAGGAAAAAAACCCAGACATATCTGGTGTAATCATCGATCAACACCAGCATATATCTGCTGCCTCCGAGGCTTGGGGTAGCAGTAGGTCCCATCAAGTCACCGTGGATGCACTCCAACGGCACACTACTCCTTGTCTGCGACTTGTCAAACGGAAGTCGATGAGACTTGCCGAACTGACATCCCTCGCACACATGACCTTCTCCGTAGGAAGATAGACTTGGCAGGCCCTTGACCAGACCTCTCACCGCCATTGCTTTCAGCTTGTCCATTCCTACGTGCCCCAACCTCTCATGCCATATCACGGCACCATCATTCGTCTTCATTTTGTCGACGTAGGAACTTGTTGACAATACAAACAAGTCCTTTGCCCGTCTCCCAACATGAACGACCTCGGCCTTTACGGCCTCTACATTACGTAGAAATTTCACTTCTGTTGGGCCGAACAGAACGTGATACCCAGCGTCAACAGCGTTGGTCACGGAGAAGAGGTTTTTCTTCATTCCGGGCACATGATAGACACTCTTCAAAGTAAGTGGCCCTCTATCACTGCCCAAAGAAACAACCCCCACCTTCTCCACTGGATGTACAGTATTATCAGCAGTAATGATTGCATTGTTACCTGTATAGGGCTGTGCAGAAGAAAGCTTGGTCTCGTCTCCGGTGAGATGATGACCACACCCCGAGTCCACGATCCAATCCTCCAGATAGTTGATAGGAGCAGAAGCTCCAACAGAAGCCGAAAAAGCTCCTCCCCAACCTCCTTGAATGTGCCTGGCCTCAGCTTCCTCCTTCTCCGCAGCATGCCCAGCTTGGGTGACCACCTTGCAATCCTTCCTGATGTGGCCAAACTTGCCACACTTGTAGCACTTCGGACCTTCACCCTTCTTCTTCCCGTCAGCCTTGGGAGCATACCCCCTTTCCTGCTGCCCAGAAGTTGAAGGCCCATAGCCACTTCCAGCGGTCTTCTTCTTCTTGTCCCACTTCTTCTTCTTCCCTGAGAAGAGAACTTCGCCATCTCCCCCAGTCACTGACAACCCCGCCATCTGTCTTGCCAAGCTTTCTTGCGATGCAAGCAAGTTCTCCAGCTCCAACAGAGACGGCTGATTTGCCCATCCCTGCACCGACGTCACAAAGGCCACATATTCTTTCCGCAAGCCGCGGATAATGTGCCTCTTCAGCTTCGCCTCAGAAATTGGCTCATCAGGATCCAGTGCTGATATCTCAGCGCAGAGATTCTTCATCTTCAAGAAAAAGTTCGAGATAGAAAGATCACCTTGAGCTGACCTCGCCAGCTCATTCTCCAAGAACTGCAGCCTCGCCACATTCTTCTTGTTAAACAGCCCATCCAGGGCTCTCCAGATCTCCGCAGCTGATCCACACCCCAAGATGTGATCAAAGAGATCAGGTGAAATGGCACGCTTCAAGGTGAACTCGGCCTTGGCGTTGGTCTTCCTCCATGCCCTCACGGCCGGTCCATTATCACCTCCTACTACTGCCTTCACCTCTTCTGTTTCATCTCCTCCTACCACCTCCCAGAGGTCCTCACCCAGAAGATAGCTCTGCATACACGACTTCCACTTCTTGAAGTTAGTCGATGTAAGCATCTCAATACCAAGACCTCTTGCAAAACCACCTTCCATTGCTCTTCCTCTGGTTCCTTCTTCACAAAGGCGATGGCTACTCTAAGTTATTCACTGCTCTTTCAACTCCAACCTCGCTCTGATACCATGTGAAATTTTTCGGACCTTGTGAGAGCAAGCAGGAATAACAACTAGAGATGCAAGCCAAACAACCAGAGACAATCTTAGGCAAACAAAACGATCTTTATTGATAGCAACACTTCAATTACAGGGCAAGACATGCTCGACGAGACATGATTTCGTCAGCACAAAACTTCAAAGAGAAAGAACAGAAACTGAAGATAACTGAGACCGCACGGTCTCTTGTCGAACTCAGCAGCTCGCCAGACCGCTGCTGCCAGACCGCAACCGCTCCCGATCTCGAAACACCACCAAACCGATGCACCAGACCGCTCCTTTGCCGACCTCCTGATTCCCGAACTCCAACACCACAACTCCAAGCCGCAAACCGCCCGAACACTTTCAGAGGAAGAGGTGATCGCTGCTGCCTGCACTATCCGCAGAAGCTGCACAAAGAAGAATTCAATCAGAGACCGCTCGGTCAGATAAACACAGACCGCAGGAACTAGGCGAACTCGGCTTACACTTGGTGTGTTCTTCTTTTGCTGCAACAGTGGCTCCCTATTTATAGGCGTGAGACCTGATCCAGTCACCACCCTATGAGATAGAGTCACCACCCATCAGATCGCGCAACCTTACCGGTCAACCCGCGCGATCACTGCAACCCTCCTGCTTCATTTTGGTGAGCGCCGACTTCACTCCAGACCGCGGGAGATTGCTACTCCCTTGGTCTGAGCACGACTCCACACGGAGATCGCCAGACCGCCTAGAAGTCACCCACCACCTGTGTTCGCCTGAGACCGCAAACACAGCCAGCTCGCCCTCCTGGTCTCCTCCTGAGACCGCGAACTGAGACTGCGCGACTAAGATGACTTAGTCCGCGAACTCCTTCAGAACCCTCTGGAAAGCCACCAGACCGGATTCAAGAGCCAACCCGTGCGGTCACGCCAGACCGGCACGTCCTTGAAGAGAACAACTTGTCACGCGGTCAGAGACAGACCGCGCGACCCTGAGGAAGATCACCCGTCATGCGGTCACAGCCAGACCGCACGACCTCCACCTCCAGCAGCCCTTGGACCAGACCAGCGGTCAACCCCGGAAGCCACAGCTGACCAATAGAACGGATCGCCATTGTCAGACCGCCAGACCGTGCGGTCACGCCAGACCGCCCGGTCTCTTCCCAGACCACCCAGGTCCAAAAGCCTCCTCCACTTCCACTTCAATAATTTCAACACTCCTCTCAAAATAGCTCCTTCTCCACCCAAAGAGAAAACTCTTCCTTCCTCTCTACCTTCTCCTCAACTACCTCTTCCTCCCCAAATAACAAAATCCACCAAACAGATGATACCTAGGCAAAGTCCAGAAGGACAGATGAAAAGGAAAAGAGAAGCCATTCCCTACTGGCAAAACTTCTCCAAAGAAGAAAGAAAAGAATATGCAAAAGAAAAGAAATATATAAAGGCAGTTGAAGAAATAAAAAGGTTTGAGAAGGTACCCATTCCTTCTAATCCTGTAAAGGATTACTATGATCCTGACATGGAGAAGAGGCATGAAGAAATGACAGAAAGAGAACTGTATGAATATGAAGCAGCTAGAAAAGAAGTGGAAGATAAAAGGAAAGCTTGGATGGAAAAGATTAACAAGGGAATGACTAAGGAACAAATCCTTGCTGAATCTTCTATCAAAATTCCAAATAAGTTGTTTGATATTGAAGCTTATCAAAAGAAAATCCTCAGGCAGGGATTATCCTGGATAAGGGTCAAAAGGACAAGAAGGGTATAGGATGTACATAAGATACATACATTCCCTATAAAAAGCCATCAAGACCTGCAAAGTTAGATTCCTGGAAAGGGAAAGGAAAAATGACTGAGAGTCCTATGAAACAGGAATCAGAGAAGAAAACAAAGGTTGATACAAAAGACCTCCTGAGCCCAAGCTTGCACAAAAAGAATCTCACAACATCACCATTGAGATGATTGATGAAAAGGCAGCAATCATCATCAGCAAAGGCTACTCCATAAATGACACTATCCCTGATGGTGAAAAACTCTTGGAAAAACTGCATACAATCATCAGGAATGTTCAGGAAAGACCTGATAGAGCCAGGGGATACATTTTTGATGCCATTCATGACTTATCTAGGAAACTTTATTCTGCTTTTGTCAACTTCATGTACAAAAAGAAGTTTCTAGTTTAATTCTTGTGAAAGACAAATACTTGACATATGCTTTCTTTTCCTAATCTCTTTTTGGTTACTCAATATATCTCTTATCCTTACAAATACTGTGCTGGGTTAATCATATGCTAGTACAATTTCTCTCTAAATAGGGTTAAGACAAATAGGGGGAGATTGTTGGGGAAATGATTTCTCTTAACCCCTAGAAATGAGTTAAAGAAAGAGTTTTATGAATGAAAAACAAGACTAAGTAAATATGCGTCGAATAGTATTCGACGCAACGTCGAAATATAGTCGACGTTTTCTTCAGGATATGTCGAAGTAACTTTAGGAAGATTTCGACGTATGTGTTGTCGACGCTACTCTTATTTCTAGTCGACGCATATAAAGAAGTCGACGCACCTTAGTCGACGCACCTTCCTTATTCTTCTCTCGACGTCCAGCCAGGATGAATTCGACGCTTACGTCGAATAGTAATCGACGCACATGGATTTATATGACAGATTTAAATATGCGCCAGATCTCTTTCCTTCATTTCTGTAGATCTAATTTATATGGAATAGAGTAAATATTTTATAGCCGTTCTGAATCATTCTCCTTCTATTTGATTCTTGGCTAAAATCTGACTAACTCTATTTTGGATATTATTTGAAATCTGAATTAATATTTTCCATTTATGTTATATCTGCTATGGAAATATTTCTCTCTTCCTAAATCTCTGGCTGCTAATTAATTCCTCTCCTATAGTGCTATCTTATCACACAGAGCTATAAAATAAGGAGGAGGTCGGCAGGAAATGCATTTGAGTGATCTACCACACATATTTGATATAGAGGAAAAGCTCCCAAAAGAAAAGAGAGATATTGTGAAAAAGCTCTGCAGCAATATTCAACCATTTCTTCTTCTGCTCACTGCTGCAAAATCTGATTGCTCTCACTAAAAGAGAGAAAGGCTACAAATCTTCTTCTCTCTATAGAAGAAAGATTTAATTCACTTCTTGTGCTTCCAATCTTCTTGCTAGGAAGAAGATTCATTATTGTTTCTTACTTTCTTTCTTTCTTACTTAAATATTGTAAAAGAGTTTTTAGAATCTCTCTTCAAAAAATTCAGTGTACTGGTTCTAAGAGTCTCCTTGTCAAAAGACTCAGTTGGTTCTAAGAGTCTCCTTGTCAAAAGACTCAGGGTGGTTCTAAGAGTCTCCTTATCAAAAGACTCAGTGCAAGATAGTGAATTCCTACCAAGGGGGTAGAAGAGTGGACTACCCAAAGTTTGGGGAACCACTATATTTTCTTGTGTTGTGCTGTGATTTTCTCTCTTGCATTTACTTTAATTACTTGTCTAATTCTTGTTGGTGTGTGGGAAGCTGTAATCTGTGATCATACACATATATATATATATTAACTTTGCACAAAATATTTTAAATCTCTATTCACCCCCCCCCCCCCCCTCTAGAGAATTCTAGTGAGGTTAACTGTGCACTTTCATAGCTTCTTCAAGACATCTCCCCCTGCCTAGTTTCAGGAAGGCCTGAAGCTAGGCCCCTAAAAGAAGGGACAGATGAGGAGGTAGGGAAGGATGTAATCTTTTTGAAGAGACATTGCCATTGTTCCTGCAAAAAAAAATAGAGATCAAGTGCAAAGGACTGGAAAAGAAGCAATTCTGTAGGCATACAGTAAAAAAGAAATAAAAGATTTGATTATAAGGAAAGATTCAGAAATAGGCTTCATCAAAACTGTGTTTGATGAAAAATAGATTTTCGTCGAGCTCAGTTCGACGATCTAGATGACTTCGTCGATCTCAGTTCGACGAACAACTAGATTTCGTCGATCTCAGTTCAATGAAGAGATGGGATAAGTAGAAATTTTAATTTTTATAATTGATTGAATCTCCATCTATCATTCCTAGCTGATTTATATAGAAGATATGTTTCTTTTCATCCAAGGGATTGGTGAAAATATTATCCCTTTGTAAGTCAGTAGGAATAAATTGTAGGCAATTTTTATTTTTATCCACATTATCTCTAATAAAGTGGTGCCTAATTTCTGTGTTTAGTCCAACTATGGAGTACTGGATTTTGTGCTATAGATATTGCACTAGTATTGTCACAAAATATAATTAAATTATTTAGATTGATACCATAGTCTAGGAGCTGATTTTGTATCCACAATATCTGTGAGCAGCAACTGCCTGCAGCTATGTATTCAGCTTCAGCTGTTGATATAGACACAGATATTTGTTTCTTACAAAACCAAGACACGGATGTTTGTTTCTTACAAAACCAAGACACAAGCCTATCACCAAGAAACTGACAAGTTCCTGATGTGCTTTTCCTGTCTACTCTGCATCCAGCATAATCAGAATCTGAGAACCCAGTTAATTCAAATTCTGAAGCTGTTGGATACTAGAGTCCTAGATTTGGACAACCCTTTATATATCTCAAATTCTTTTTAGTAAAATTAGGTGAGATTCTTTAGGGTTAACTTGAAACCTAGCACAAATACAGGTAGCAAACATTATATCAGGCCTACTTGCTGTTAAATAAAGTAATGAGCCAACAATTGCTCTATATACTTTCTGATCAACAAGTTTCCCTGATTCATTAGTGTCAATAACAGCATTGGATGGCATGGGTGTTTTCATGGTGGAAGCATCAGACATACTAAATCTTTTCACTAATTCCTTAGCATACTTGAATTATGATATGAATATGCCATTTGGAGTTTGCTTCACTTGAAGACCAAGGAAGTTACATAACTCACCCATACTACTCATTTCAAATTTAGATTGCATTAGGTTAGAAAACCTTTTGCATAGATTTGAATCAGTATAGCCAAATATGATATCATCTACATATATTTGAACTAGTAAAGTTTGATTTTTATGTATCCTGAAAAATAGGGTTTTATCAACTATGCCTCTACAGAAATTGTTCTCCAAAAGAAAATTAGCTAAGGTCTCATACCATGCTCTGGGAGCTTGTTTGAGACCATAGAGAGCTTTATTAAGCTTAAATACATAAGAGGAGTGAGTTGGAGAGATGAAACCTGGTGGTTGTTCCACATAGACTTCTTCTTTGATGTCTTCATTCAAGAATGCACTCTTCACATCCATCTGGTATACTTTGAATTTCTTGAATGCAGCAAAGGCCGGAAAATCCTGATAGCTTCAAGTCTTGCAGCAGGAGCAAAGGTCTGATCATAGTTGATGAGTCTCAAATATATACACATTTATGGACTCATCTGGGCCGATTTTCTAGTCTATGCACTACACTTTAGCCTTGTTTTAGCTTATATTTGTTATTCCTTGCTAGGTGCACTTCTAGGCCCATTTTGGTGTGATTTCATTGCTTTTCTTCATTAGTAGTTTTCATGCGCTGTTAGGTGCCACCTTCAGTGTCTGGATTCGTGGTTGTGCTGGAATTGGAGTCGTGCAGGTGTTCCCAGTGCAATTCTGCATAGGGACACTGCGCACGATCACCGGTTCTATTGCGCACGACCACTGGTCGTGCGCCACTGATCGTGCGCACTTAACCCTTTTTCATGAGTTCTGTTTGGTGTAGTGCCCACGACCATCTACGCTAGTGCACACGACCACCGGTCGTGCGCCACTGTTCGTGCGCACTCATCATTAATTTTCTGAGTTCTGTTTCGTCTAATGCGCACGACCACCGACGATAGTGCGCACGACCACCGGTCGTGCGCCACTGGTCGTGCGAACATTGTATTTTATAATTTTCTTCCCTTGCAGGCTCCGTCCAGTCAGGCGCACGATCACTGGATTCTAGTGCGCACGACCACTGGTCGTGCGCCAACGACCGTGCGCACTGTTTATTCCATCGCCTATAAATTCTCCTGCTCGCGAATTAGGTCAAAAATCCGCATTTTTCCGCCGTTTCTTGCGCAGTTCCGCCCAGTTTCGCCCCTCCATCGTCGCCCACCATCTGGAGGTGCTTCGGGCTTGTTCTTCACTCCAATATTGAGCCGGAGTTTCCTCTCGGCCTCCTCCTTCATCCAAGGGCTCCAAAGGAAGACCTAGCCGCCATTGCCATCAAGCAAGAGGAAGTTTGCAACCTCTACCGGATCGTGAGACGAAGAAGACGGGTCCATTGGAGAGTCGTGACAGCTCTCTCTACCCCGGACGTAGTTGCGGACCGAGCTTGGACGCGGATTGACAACCCGGCGATTCCAACCGTGAATCTCCAACGAGCCTTCGGATTCGGTCGATTTCTTGCCTTGTTCTCCTCTTATTGATTGTTGTAATAGTTAGATCTTTTGTATTTTGATGAAGAACACTATATACCTTGCTATTTAAAGTTATTTCATGTCTATGTGAAATACCCTTTTTGTTTATTTGTGTGCTTGAGGTGCGCCCCCATTCCATCCTCCATCCCGCCGTCACGTCCGGTGCCGCACTAGCAATTGCTAGTGGCGTGCTTGTCGATGAGGTGATTGCGACCCTCAATCCATTAGCCTACTCGTCCATCCGCCTACCGAAGCGTGGCATCGCGGCCCGTATTCCATCCCTCCTAACGAAGCAGTGCGCTCAAGGCCTGCACAGTTCGATTCCGCTTGCCTACTCGTCCATCCGCCCTTTCGACGCAGCGCGCTCAAGGCCTGCCTAGTCTCCATCCCGCCAAGAGAAGCATTGCATAGCGGCACTGCATAGGAGTAGCTGATAGCTTTTATTTTATTTTCCAACCCAACTCCCCCGCATTCCATTCAATTTAAGGACTTCAATCTCAAGTCCTTCCTCGAAACCTAACTCCACCTTACTGTGTTCCTCAAGAGACCGACACTCGGGGATTTTCCCCATTATTATTACTTGCGCGACCGGTGCACTTGCCGAATCATCGCATCAAGTTTTTGGCGCCGTTGCCGGGGAACACAGTCGTGTGAGTTTTCTGGAAAGGGAGAATCTGAGAGAGAAGCCCTTCCATTTGTAAATTGCATCTCTTATTTTATTTCTGTTCTTTTTATTCCTTTTTCCTGTTTTAATTAGGTTGCTTTAGTAATTTTTGTTAGGTGTAGTATTTCGCACAATAGTGTTCTTCTTTTTGAATCGTTTTATCTTCGCACTATGTGGGCACATCTTAATTTCCGTTGCCGTTGGTGTGGAGCTACTTCCCACTCTAGTGATGAATGCCCTACAGAGAATAGTAGGCATAATTCTTATAGCCCAGCATATGGAGCACCGACTTCGTCTGGTACTCCATATGGTGCGCGTAAGTCTTATGGCTACTCTGCCGAGCCTTTACCGTCTTACTTCTTTTCGGCTTCAGCACCCGCTGTGCCAAAGAAGCCTGCTAGGCAGTGCCAGTTTTGTCGGAGCACAGATCATGCCCTGAAGGATTGTGCTGCTTTTCTTCGCCAATTGGATGAGGATGACGAGCCGGATATCTGGATCGTCCCGAATCCCAACTCTGGCGGCACACCTTCAACACCCGGTTTTGTGTCTTTGCCACCTTCACATCTTGAAGGGTATGGCGTTGACACAGTCATCAGATGTGTGGCTGATCTGGGCACCGACATTGCTGAGCCTATTCTCCCGGTGCATCCACCACCCCTAGTGGATTCGATTCTTTGTGAGGAATCGGTGCTCGACTTTTATCCGAGCACTACTCCTCCCCCTGTTGTGCATACTATACTCGTCTCCGATGACATTATTGAGGATGTTTCGCAGGATAAGGCTGGTGATTTATGTGTTGTGCCTATTCCTATGGATGAGGATATTTTTCAAGGTGACGAGGATTTTACCTCAGCACCGGTGGAGGAAGTCCAAATCGTGGAGGAGGTCACTGATGAACCTACCGAGCCTTGCAGCATTGTCGATGATGCTGACATTATTTTACTTCCCCAGCCTGATGGGAGTGAGACCGGGATCACTCCCCCGATTGATGTTTATTTATGTTCTTCGTCTTCTTTATTTCTTGATCCCCTTCCTTCATCTGAGTCTGTGCAGGATGAATCTTCACAGGTACTTCAGGAGTACTTGGAGCATTCTGCTCAAGTCAATGTTGAGTGTATCCTCTCATGTGAGGAGGTTTATTCCCCTCCGTAGAGGAAGCTCCACTCGTTGCCTTCTCCTCCTGCGGACCTGCTGTGGGCGATACCTTGCTGGGCAAGGATAGTTTTGGTGAGATGAGTGAGGACCAGGCCTCCTCCTCTTCTTACTTTCTTTTCCCTCTACCTGTGAGGAGCAGGTATTATTATTTAGTTAGAGGGGTGACTGCCTTATCTCCGTATCGGTACCAGCTACCGAAACGGATAATGGAGCAGTTACCGGTGCACTTTTCTTTTCATAGGCCTATAAGCTAGAACCTTTAGTTTTAGAATAAGTCGTGCTGGGATGACAATAACCCAGTAGTTATCTTAATTTTTCCTGCATTTTCATTTCTTTTCTAATTTTATTTAGTTAATTGCACTTTATTGTAGTTTTCTATTTGCTTTTGTTTTTGCGGAGCTGACCCCTGCAGGTATCCTTCTTCTGGATGGCGGATGCTGTAGCCTCATTTTAGCTTCTGGTGTGCTCATTTCTGAGCACTGGGTGCTCTCTTTCCCTAGCCTTTTCTGATTTTCATGTCATATATTTTGTGGATTGTTTAGTGTAAGTCTGGGAGAGAGTAGTGTTGTTACCCACTGCACGTGCACATCTCATTTGCATACTAGAAGTATTTTAATTTAAGTTATTTAGTCATGTTCAATTGCATTGCACACCACTACACCCACTCGAGCGTGCACTTAGTTGTTGGCACGTCTTGAGCTGAACTCATTTCTTTTTGTGTGATTTGGAAAATCATTGTGCTGGTTTAGGATTATGATGCGGAGTAGAATGTTGACTCCTGTAGTGTCCTAGTCGAGTGCTCATGTCCAGTTTAGAAATTTGGGTAGATTCAATTTCTGTTTATGCTTTTAGTTTATATCTTTCTATTTGCGTAGACATTGTTTACTTTACTCAAAAAAAGTGGTGAATCCGGTGTGAATCAAACGGTAACATAAGAATGTGTGTAGACGTTCGTTAGCCTCGTATTGCTCGAGTCGGGAGAAAGGATTATCTCTCTCGGTGGCTAGAACTTGCCCCAAGCGATTCTTGAAGCATGGGTATATGGTTAGTCAATTGCGTGAATGTGATATAGGCCATCATTTTGGCCCGATTGAGCTTTGTGCCTATTCCTATCGCTATATCCTCGTTAGCCCAGTTGTGCCTACCCTTTCTTTGATTCAGCCCCAATGTTGTCTCACCAAAGCCTAATTGCCAATCCTAGTCGCACACCCAAATCTGAGCTTCAGCTGTTTATTATTTTCATGAGTTGGGTTGTTGAATTGGTGATATGTTTGTGATGATGTGGATGTGTTTTATTGATTAGTTGCTGAAAATGATAAGAAAAGAAAAGAAGAAAATGAGAGAAAGAAAAGAAGTGAAAAGAAAAAAAAGAGATATGAGCTTTAATGAAAAATCTGTGTAAAAATATATGTTTGGGAGTAGGCGGTGCACACACCCATGTAGTAAAATCCAAGTCTGGGGGTGTGGTGTACCCGCTTATTTGTGTGGTGAATGAGGAGAATTTCTGCATTAGCTCATTTGGGCTTAGTGTTTGAGCCATCGTCTTTATCATTGTATACCTCACCTAAACCCAAGCCCCATTTAAAACCTAAAGTCCTATTGATTCACGCATTTGAGTCAAACCAGTGTCGTGGAGAGAGTGCGAACGGGCAAGCTTATGGTCACCGACATTGATGGATTTCAATGGAGTTGTCCCGAGCCCCGATCTTTGGCAATGCTCGCCTCAGCGTTCAGTTTACTTTCTTCCTATGTACGACCTTATGATTCACCGTGATTCACTTTTTGAGTAAACGTAATATATAAATACGCTCCTAGGAAATTATAAACTAATATGTATAATTAGAAATTTTATCTACTGAATTTCTACGCACATGAGCATGCGACTTCGCATGGTACTCCGCTTGATAATTTCTTCGCCAGCTTATGTTTTTCCTGTCCGCGAGAGATGGTTTGCTCGGGACGCGCAAACAGTTAAGTCTGGGGGTGTGATGAGTCCCAAATATATACACATTTATGGACTCATCTGGGCCGATTTTCTAGTCTATGCACTACACTTTAGCCTTGTTTTAGCTTATATTTGTTATTCCTTGCTAGGTGCACTTCTAGGCCCATTTTGTTGTGATTTCATTGCTTTTCTTCATTAGTAGTTTTCATGCGCTGTTAGGTGCCACCTTCAGTGGCTGGATTCGTGGTTGTGCTGGAATTGGAGTCGTGCAGGTGTTCCCGGTGCAATTCTGCATAGGAACACTGCGCACGATCACCGGTTCTATTGCGCACGACCACTGGTCGTGCGCCACTGATCGTGCGCACTTAACCCTTTTTCATGAGTTCTGTTTGGTGTAGTGCGCACGACAATCTACGCTAGTGCGCACGACCACCGGTCGTGCGCCACTGTTCGTGCGCACTCATCATTAATTTTCTGAGTTCTGTTTCGTCTAATGCGCACGACCACCGACGATAGTGCGCACGACCACCGGTCGTGCGCCACTGGTCGTGCGAACATTGTATTTTATAATTTTCTTCCCTTGCAGGCTCCGTCAAGTCAGGCGCACGATCACAGGATTCTAGTGCGCACGACCACTGGTCGTGCGCCAACGACCGTGCGCACTGTTTTTTCTTGCGCCTATAAATTCTCCTGCTCGCGAATTAGGTCAAAAATCCGCATTTTTTCCGCCGTTTCTTGCGCAGTTCCGCCCAGTTTCGCCCCTCCATCGTCGCCCACCATCTGGAGGTGCTCTGGGCTTGTTCTTCACGCCAATCTTGAGCCGGAGTTTCCTCTCGGCCTCCTCCTTCATCCAAGGGCTCCAAAGGAAGACCTAGCCGCCATTGCCATCAAGCAAGAGGAAGTTTGCAACCTCTACCGGATCGTGAGACGAAGAAGACGGGTCCATTGGAGAGTCGTGACAGCTCTCTCTACCCCGGACGTAGTTGCGGACCGAGCTTGGACGCGGATTGACAACCCGGCGATTCCAACCGTGAATCTCCAACGAGCCTTCGGATTCGGTCGATTTCTTGCCTTGTTCTCCTCTTATTGATTGTTGTAATAGTTAGATCTTTTGTATTTTGATGAAGAACACTATAGACCTTGCTATTTAAAGTTATTTCATGTCTATGTGAAATACCCTTTTTGTTTATTTGTGTGCTTGAGGTGCGCCCCCATTCCGTCCTCCATCCCGCCGTCACGTCCGGTGCCGCACTAGCAATTGCTAGTGGCGTGCTTGTCGATGAGGTGATTGCGACCCTCAATCCATTAGCCTACTCGTCCATCCGCCTACCGAAGCGTGGCATCGCGGCCCGTATTACATCCCGCCTAACGAAGCAGTGCGCTCAAGGCCTGCACAGTTCGATTCCGCTTGCCTACTCGTCCATCAGCCCTTTCGACGCAGCGCGCTCAAGGCCTGCCTAGTCTCCATCCCGCCAAGCGAAGCATTGCATAGCGGCACTGCATAGGAGTAGCTATAGCTTTTATTTTATTTTCCAAAAGCCAACCCAACTCCCCCGCATTCCATTCGATTTAAGGACTTCAATCTCAAGTCCTTCCTCGAAACCTAACTCCACCTTACTGTGTTCCTCAAGAGACCAAAACTCGGGGATTTTCCCCATTATTATTACTTGCGCAACCGGTGCACTTGCCGAATCATCGCATCAATAGTCAATTCCTTCTTCCTGTGAATATCCTTGGGCTACCAATCTTGCATTGTTTTTGACTATGTTGCCTTGATCATCTAGCTTATTCCTGAAGTCCCACTTGGTGCCAATGACTGGATGGCGTTTTGGACTTGGAACCAAATCGCATACCTTGTTCCTTTCAAATTGATTGAGCTCCTCTTGCATTGCAAGAATCCAATTTGGATCTTATTCTGCATCTTTTATGGATTGAGGTTCAATCTGGGATAGGAAACAAGTGTGCATCTGATTTTGGTGTAATTGATGCCTTGTTTGAACACCTTTTGAAATATCTCCAATCACTTGAAATATTGGATGATCTCTAACTGTGATGTGATCAACAGGTGGAGTTGGTTCAGCAATGATTTCTTCTTGAGGGACTTGTTCAACTGTCACTTGATATGAGTTGTCAGCAAGATCTGGATTATCCTCTTCTTCACTGTCTTCAATTATTTCATTTGATGGAAGTAGAGAATCTTTATTCTATAGATCCAATCCATTAAGCTCTTCACATAGAGCTGGTACCTACAAAGTATTTTTGGTAGAGGTGGTGTTCCTCTCCTCAATTAACATGTTAGTTTCATCAAAAGATACATGCATGGACTCTTCTATCTTAAGAGTAGATTTGTTGTAAACTCTGTATGCTTTACTAGAAAGAGAATATCCAAGGAATATACCTTCAATAGATTTTGCTTCAAATTTCCTGAGATACTTCTTATCATTGTTATGCACATAGAATTTACAGCCAAATATCTTAAAATAGTTAACCTTAGACTTTTTATTCTTGAGTAATTCATAGGGAGTTTTGCCCTTAAGTTTATGTATCAGGCTTCTGTTCAACACATAATTTGTTGTGTTCACTGCCTCTGCCCAAAAAGAGAATGGCAAGTTTGCATCAGCAAGCAACGTAGTTGCTGATTCAATTAGGGTTCTATTTTTCATTTCAGCTACCCTATTTTGTTGAGGAGTTCTAGGAGCAGAGAAACATTGCCTGATCCCTTCTTTTCCACAGTTCTCTCATCAAAAGAGATTCAAACTCAGTTCCATGATCACTTCTGATCAATGCAACTAGAGTAGAGTACTCAATCTTGATGGACCTGAGAAAGTCTGTCAGAACACTGAAGGTGTCAGACTTGTTCCTAAGAAAGAACACCCAAGTAAATCTTGAGAAGTCATCTACAATCACTAGAGAGTAATGTCCCTCCTAGACTTTGTATTGCAGTAGGTCCAAAAATGTCCAAGTGCAGTAAGTACAAAATCCTAGGTGAATCACTCTTGGATAAAGATTTAAAACTACTTCTAGTTTGCTTACCTAATTGACAAGCCCTGCAGAGTCCTTCCTTCTTGTATGAACCAGAAGGCAGTCCTCTAACAAGATTGTCCTTAGAAAGCTCAGATATAGTTCTAAGGTTAATGTGTCTAAGCCTTTTATGTCATAATTCATTTGTTTTACTTATAGAATTAAATACAAATATCTGAGTTGGTAGAGTCAAAATTGACTAAATAAATGTTTCCATGTCTAATACCAGATAACACATTAATGTTTTTATTATTGGTAATAAGACAAGGAATTATTAAAAGTTACCTGATAACCTTCATCACATAACTGGCATATGCTGATGAGGTTGTGCTTGAGACCCTTGACATAAGCTACCTCCTTGAAGGTAACTGCTCCAACTTTGATCTTCCCATATCCTTTGGTTTGTCCACAGTTGGAGTCTCCAAAGATCACTTTGGGTCCAAGCTTTGCCTTGTAGTTGCTCAGGTTGGCCTTGTTTCCTGTCATGTGCATTTAACATCCACTATCCAAATACCATTGTTCATTTTTGCTTGGATAGCCTTGTACCTGCAAAACAGAAAACATTCTAGTTGTTCTTGACCCAGACTACCTTGGGTCCTTTTGTTTTTCCACAAAAATCAGAAATGTAAGACATTTCATGCTGATTCTTATAACCTTGTGGATGATATCTCTTAGGAGGAATTATCCACTCAGTAAAAGGATTCTTAGTATATTTAGAATAAGAATTCTTCAGATTTTCAGTAAATTTTCCGTTCGACGAACTTGGTTGAGTTCGTCGATCGTCGATCATCGTTCGACGAAGTGAAGTGCTTTAGTCGAGCGCCGTTTGATGGATATATATACTGGAACTCTGAGCTCAGCTTTCGTTGATCGCTGTTCGACGAATTCATGTGATTTCGTCGAGCTCCGTTCGACGAATTCTGTTAAATTCCTTATTCTTAATATTCTTGCTTGAAATATTCTTACTAACATCTACTACCTCTTTGCTCTTGGCAGAGATGAACTTTACTGGTGTATAAAGTATGTTCTTGTTAATAAGAGGTGGCTCACTTGATGATGCACCTAAGCCCAGTTTTGCCATTGAGCCT
Source organism: Dactylorhiza incarnata (assembly GCA_033032865.1). Taxonomy (NCBI): domain Eukaryota; kingdom Viridiplantae; phylum Streptophyta; class Magnoliopsida; order Asparagales; family Orchidaceae; genus Dactylorhiza; species Dactylorhiza incarnata. Next base: position 575,533 of record JAWHQI010000288.1, on the reverse strand, counting down.
GGCATTCACTATGCTTGTGATGTCCATCAGTTTGATACTTCTACCATGAGGGATTCTTCAAACTTCTTAGCTTCAGATAACTTGTTCTCAATGAGAACAATGTGTTCTCTGGAGGCAGCCAATTCTTTCTTAAGAATAGTATTTTCTTCACTTAGTTGGTTCATTTCAGCCAACTTATTTTTGAGAGAGATTATTTCCTTCTCAGATTTGATTAAGTCTAAGCAAAGAACTTTGAATTCATTTGAATTGAAATCAAAGTTTGAGATTACCTGATCAGAATCATTGTCAGACTCTGATTCATCTGAGTTGTTTGCTGAGGCATTGATAGCCATCATGCAGAAGCTTCTTTCTTCTTCATCATCCTCATCATCACTGGAGCTGGATGAAGATGCATTTTCTGACTCACTGCTTGAGTCTTAAATAGCCATCAAGCATTGGTCTTTTTCCTTTGATTCTTCTTCATCTTCAAAAGAACTGGATGAAGACTCTGAATCAGTTTCACTCCATGATTCTGCTACAAACCCTCTTCCCTTATGCTTGTGTTTGTGGGATGATGGCTTGTTGGAGTGCCTTTTCTCTTCTTTCTCTTTTCTCTTTTCTTTCTTTTGGTTCTCTGGACACTCTGGTAGAATGTGTCCAGGTTTCCTGCAGCCAAAACAAATAATTTCTTTAGAATTTGATTTGTCATACCTTGGCTTTTCTCTTGATCTTGAATCTTTCTTTCTGATTTCCTTCTTAGCCATCTTGTAGAACCTTTTGGCTAGAAGGCTCATGAACTCCACATCTCTTGGAGCTTTTCATACACTTCAGTAGCTTGGAAATCTATGCTTCTCTCCTTCTTGGATGCTGGAGATGAGGCAGATTGTTCAGCTTCTCTAGTTTTGATAAGCTGCTCATAGGATTTAAGTTTGCCTAACAAGCTCTCAGTGGAGATCTCATTAAGGCTTCTGGCTTCCTTGATTGGACAGATCCTAGAGTCCCATGTGCTGGGGAAGCACATAAGGATCTTATCATTCACTTCTGTGATAGAGATTACTTTGTCTAAAGATTTCAGCTCATTGATTATGAGACTGAGTCTATTGTACATATCAGCCACTGTCTCTGTTTCTCCTTTCTTGAAGTTTTCATACTGAGAAATAAGGTGAGATCTTCTATCTTTTCTTTCATCTGCTGATCCTTCAACCATGTTGTTGAGTGAGATCTAGATTTCCCTTGCTGAAGTGCATTCCACAACTTTTTGAAAAATGTCATCTGACATTATTTATGACAAAATATTCATTGCCTTGACATCTGCACTTCTCTGCTTCTTTTGAGCATCCGTCCACTCAGGTGGTGGAACAACATTATTGTTAGTAGGTGCTTCAGCACTTGTTGTTGCTGTAGGAGCAGGAGATCCTGTCAAAATAACATTGAAAATATCTTCGTCAATAGAATTCATGTATAATCTGATCCTTGCCTTCCATAGTGCAAACTTATTTAGATTGCACATAGGAGGTCTTGTGCTTGAATATTCTTTATTCTGTGTCATGAGTTTTTAAGCAAAAGAAAACTCTAAAATAAGTTTAAGATCTAATTGATCTTTTGATTCAGGTGTTAGCCTGTATACAATCAACCAACCTCTGATACCAATTGAAAGTGAGGTTAGATCTTAGATTTACTCTAGAGGAGGGTGAATAGAGTATTAAAAGTTTTTCACTTAATTTTATAGCGGAATTAAAATAGTGATATATATATGTGTGTACTGAGTGAGTAATAAAAACAAACACAAAGAGAGCACACAGCACAATACAGAAAAATAAATAAGAACACAAAGGACACAAGGATTTTATAGTAGTTCCCCAATAAACCTGGGTACGTCTACTCTTCTACCACTCTTGGTAGGATTCCACTAGGTTTTTGATCAGGTGCTCTATCACCAATGGATTTTTGATCAAGTGTCCAAACACCAATGAGCTTTTGATCAGGTGCTCTTACCAAACTACAGGTTTTTGTTCAGGTGCCCTGCCACCAAGGGGTTAACTTTTGAAGGGATTTATAACCCTGTACAAGAATGGGATAAAAAGAGGGTTTAGATGTTCTTCTCTGTCAATAATCTGAGAGAAGACTCTAGTGGATTGTATGATGTAAAGCTCCCCCTGTCTGATTGAAATGGTTGACAGTTGAGGATGGAGATTTCTCTTGAATGTAGATCTTCCTGATAGCTGATGAATCTGGGAGACAAATGTTTCTCAGATTGTTTGTTGCGCTTTGAAGATCTAGAACTTGCAGCAGAAAAACTGAGAAAAGGTGTTGATGTTCTCAGAGAATGAAATGGTGCTGCTGTAGAAGATGAAGATCTGTGAAGCTTTTTCTTTTCTTCTTTCTGTATTTTTCTCGAAAGTATGTTCTTCCTCTTTTTTTTGTCTTGCTATTCTGTAATGATATCCTGTATATCTTCTTCCTTATTTCTTTTGAAATCTCTGACTGATTTGAAATTTAAATCCCTTAATTTAAGGAATAAAATATTCTGGAGGATTATTTCTTGGAACTGCAAACCACGACTTTAATTCCTTTTCCTTTTTAATTAATGTATCCTTTTCGCCAAACGGCTATTTTCTCTGGAAGAGAATGGAAAGGAATAAAATAAAAAGGAAGGATATAATCTTTGACTTATCTGGAAGGAATAGAGCCGTTGCTGATAATCTGAGTTCAAAGAATAGAATAAAAAATAATCTGTCTGAACTGAATACAAATTTTGTCGATCTGAACAAATTTGTCGAACACAATCTGGAGTTCGTCGATCTCAAGCTGGAGGTCGTCGAACTAAAAGAAATAATCTGATAAGCTAGCTGGAATATTGAATTCGCTGAGCTGAGAAGAACTTTCGTCTATCTGAAACATAAATTGCTTATTCTTCGAGCGCAGAGCTGAGTTCGTCGAACGCTGAGACGAGGTTCGTCGAACGCTGAGACGAGGTCAACCGCTGAGACTGAAGTTCATCAATCACTGAGGCGCTGGAAAACTGAGTGCGTCGAGTTGGAGAGCAAGTTCGTCGAACGCAGAGAGGAGTTCGTCGAACGCAGAATAGAATTCGTCGAACGCAGAAAACTTATCTTTTCCTTAGTTCTAACAACCTAAAACCTTGACCCTTTAGACTATACATTGGGGTCAACTTAGTCCTAATAAACAGATAGTGATCCTAGCCCAAATTAGTAATAGGGTTGTTCCAACATCGCCAATGGTACTTGATATCGCTTGGTATGATTGTGGTGACCTAACGATGGTTGTCTAAGGAAAAGAAATGGGCTGACGTAAAGTTGTACCCGCATCGTGCTGGTTATTCGCGATGATTGAGCCGGGAAAGGTGGAACTGAACCCATCTCGGCTAGTCGGTGAAGAGGACGCACCTCGGTGCACCGTCTGATCTGGGAAAGAAAGTCTGGGAAGCATTGAGGCTGATCGGCATGAGCTCAATTGGCCATCTAAGTTGGTAACTGAGGATGGTGGTGGGACTTTGAGAACCCAAAAGTGTGCCCTGAGAGCACAAGCGTGAGGCCATGCATGCCCGCATTTGTGATGACTGTGCATATACAGATAATATTAGATACACTTTCTTGTTGAGATATATACATTGTTGTACTGCTGACTTGCAGGGAAGGAGTACTACCGCCCCGAGAATGGGTGGGGATGTTATAATTGTGGTCAGCTAATGTTGATCGCTACTTTGTTTTCCCACATTTTTGTGGATTGTCCATGTGCAAGTGCTAGCGAGCCAAGCGGGAAATAGCTGGGTGAAGCCCATTGCTGTGATGGCCCTTGAAGGCCAATGTTTTGGAGTGTTTACTTTCATGTATTGCCGGCCTGCCTGCAGATGTCTGAAAAACATGTAGATAAGTTAAACACTTGTTTGAACCGCATGTAAGGACTTAAGGCCAAACAGAGTTTATATATATAAGTCATTCCTGGTTTGTGTAGTGGACATTTCTTGTGTTGGTTCAAGATTATAAAATGCTTCTGCTAGTCGTAGCTCTGTGGTGTTATAATATGGTAATGTAATGTTGAAACTATTTCGTAACTTTTTAGTTTGCTCAGTTAATATGGCGTGGGGTCCCGGCCTGACCTACAGTTATATTCTTTGGAGCAGACAGGGTGTTACAATGCCCCCCTCGCAGTCACCAACCGTTTGAAGCATCTTCCATTCATCGTCTCTTCGGGGCCAGTCCCCGGTGACCTCCCACTGCCGCGACTAGAAGGTCCATCATTTTCCCTCATAGTAGGTCACAACACTGTCAGGTCTCCCCCCCCCCCCTCCCACGATTGCCCTTTGCCAGCATAGTAGGTTATGACATCATCAGGGTCTCATCCCCACGTTGATGGCATCTAAAAACCAAACTCAAAATCAAAACAAAATCGCGCATGAAATAACAGTGCCGACACCACAAAATCCAAATCGTTATACAAGCAATGCTCTAAGCCAAAGAAGCAATCCATGAACAATAATACAAATTACAAGAAGCATCTGAATCACTATAACAACAATATACATCATCAACACGGGTACAGATGTACAAATACAAAGTACAAATATACAAAAATACAATAGGATGGAGCTACTCCTCCCCTCAATGTCAACATCAGAATCTACGCTTTCATCCTTAAGGAGGTCTCCAAAGTCGAGCCCGGATACGTTGCATCCGTGCTTACGCACTATCATTCGCAGGGTCTTCCGCATCCCCTTCTTGAGGGTCTCCTCTCGCTCATCCTCCATCCGAGGCTCCACCTCCTTGGTCCAAGACCTCTTCACGGATCTTCTCGGAAAGCAGGCAATGATCCCGCATATAGTCGATGGAGTCCTTTTACTCAGCGACTCCAGCGGCCTTCAACTCAGGTGTCCTTTCCAGCGAAGAAAGATGCTCCACCTCAGTCTTCAAGGACCCCATCTCAGTATCCTGGCGAGCCATATCCCCCTATGCGCTCTCTAACATCCACACGATCTTCTCCACGAGAGCCTTCTCCGTCCGAAGCTCCGCCCGTGACTGCTCCAACTTTGCTCGCATCTCGGACTCGATCTGGCAGAAATGAGACAGGTCACAATCCCCCCTTCCCCTCGAGTCAGAATGGGCGCTCTTCGCTACCTGAAGTGCAAGGTACCCATTCTTCAAGATCATGTAGTGATCGTTCCACATGAGAGATCTCTCGGCCGAGAGGAAGGTTGAGGCCTAGAGTCTGAACTGCCACACTTGAATAGTAGCATTCTCTTCCTCTCACGATCTAGTGGCACCGCAGCAGAGCGATCAGGGTCTGTGAAAAGCCCGCACAACAGCAGGCCCTTGTCCTCCATAAATAGGGAAATACATAATAGGGGGTTCGCCAACGCATGAGGTTCAGTAAACCCCAGCACCGCGCGTGAACTCCCGCATGCGACCTGTCACACGACGACAATGTCTAGGAAGAGACTTCCACAGCATCGGCAGGCCCCATGAGTTCTTGATATATCTGTACAAGGTGTTCCCATGACGACGATCCATCCGATCCTCAAACTCGAGCTATCACTTGTTGATGTGCACCTCAACGTGGCCACCTCCATCGGTGCACACCTCAGACTAGTCTTTGAAGAGATCTAAGGAGAACCTTGAGCCATGCTCCCTGAAGAAGGCAATCAGTCCCATGATGTGCGTCATCCTGACAGGGGTGAGCTGAGATGCTGACACTCCACATTACTTGAAAATCTCGATCGCCTCCTCGTATGGTGGAATACAGAACCCTGACCTCAGCGACGACTCGCACAATGCCATCCAGCATGTTGGAGGAATTTGCACTTGCTCCTCGATATGTGGGACCTTCACCTCCATCCTGGCATGTACTCCATATTTTTTTCTTACTACGTCAATCTGCTCCGCGGTAAGAGAAGAACGCAGCTGCATCAGCCTACCCTGTGAGCAACAACTTGGCACCTGAATGGCGAAAATATGCATAAGTATTCGTAAAAGAAATACTCCAAATACACTACAACACTCTTAGCCATGCCACACACAAATGTGCATGCGGAAACACGCGCAGTAAATGACGCACAAGCATCCTGCGCAGGACACATGGGCGCACACCACGCACGCGAGACACGCAGGTGTGCCCCCAACGCGTGCAGGTGCGCACACCACGTGCGCCTATCATGGTGGATGTGCATAGTCAAATATTATATACGGTCTGCGCATAATAAAATAATTAAAAAAATACGTGTCAAAAACTATATGAAATTGGCCTGCAAATAGTAAATGAGGTGGTTATCGAAATAACAGCGTATAAACCATCATAACCACTCATATAGCCTATAAATAGGACCCTAATCTCTCCTTAAGATCCATATTTCCTCCTAGGGCTTTACCTCCTACGAAATTTTTGGCTCCGTTGTTCGGATGTAGATGTAGGTCCGGGATAAACAGGATGATGACACGTGTCTTTTTTTTTATTATTCTTATTTTGAAATTCAAACTCTTAAATATGAGGTTTTGGGTAAGTGTAGCGAAAGAAAAATACTTCACCCTTTCTTCCTCATCGGAGCGATTGACGATGAAGAATCTCCGTCGCCGATGACGAAGAATCCCCGTCGCCGACGACGAAGAATCACCGTATGCTAAACCTAGAATGTCCTTCAAACTCGACTGCATTTCCTGGTAAATGAGAACCCATTACATTGTTAACTTAGTGTTTTGATTCAGTGGTATGCTTGTGATTTAGATCAAAGATGATTCTATCATTATCAAAGTCGTCAAAAACCAGAATCATCGATGAACACTGAAGTCCATAGAAATCGAATACGGTTTCCACAGAGATCGAAAATAGTGGTTGATTTCTGTAGAGACCTAAGTCGGTGTTCATGGAGATCAAATTTATCTCCATAGCATTTCTAAGTCGGTGTCCATGGAGATCAAATTAATCTCCATAGCATTTCTAAGTCGGTGTTCATGGAGATCAAATTAATCTCCATAGTTCTCATGATCACCGAATTAGGTGTTTTTTACGTTGAAATCTAACCCGAATTTGAGCATTCGTTGATACATTTGCTATACTATTTCCTGTTAACATGTTTGCAGGGAAATGGATGTGAAGAAGAAATATCCATCAAAACCTCATATTCTTAGTAGTAGATGCTATTTTTCTAATATTTGTGCAAGAGCATGTTCAGTTGTGCCCACCTTGGATGAAAATCAAAAGCTAATTTTACAAAACCTTGGAGTTCTGCAAATTTTTTAGGCCCGTAGAGTACCACAGAATATACCTCTTATCTATGTTTTGATGTCATCATATGATGCACATAAGAATATATTTTGTATGGGCTCAAAAGAAGTAACATTTTCTATCGACGAAGTTGCACTTATACTGGGTTTGCAGAACAAAGGGAAAGATGTTAATTATTCAGCAAAGCCCTATGCAGATATTACTAAAAATGCTTTGAAGAAACAATTGACTGACATGGCTTAGTAGGCTACATCTGTAGACCTGAATGCTTTAATTCTACATTTAATATGCAACTTTTTTTCCCGGCTAGTGGTGATCGTATTTCTGAAGTGCTGGTAAAGCTATCTGAGCCCTCCGAGTTTAGAAGACATAATTGGCCCAAGTCAATCCATTCCCATCTTTCAAATAGCATGAAAGAGATAGCAGAGAGGGTGGTTGTCTTTGCCAAGGTTCACTTATATGTGCTTCCAAATGAGTCTATTGGCTACATGCATGGGTGTACTCATATTCTTGTTGTAAGTTTGAATTTTTTAATTGACTTTGATTTTTATTATTATAGTTGTTTAAAACATTTATTGTTGTCCTTCAGATATGGTTCTTAGAGCACACTACAATATGTTCGAAGATGGTTCCTGAAAGAAGGACTAGGATGGCGAGATGGTCAGAGAAAACATCATTCAATTTGAAACATTCAATTCCAGCTGAATAAAAAAAACAACTAACGAGGATGTAGATTTTGTGATGGCATTGTTAAAATTTTCTGAATTGAATCGTTTAGGAGTAAGCAGGAGTTGCATCAACAGAGTTATAGCCAAACAACCACAATATGCCACACAGCAACACAAAGCTTTATTGAATCACAATACTTGATTACAGTGCGAGGTATACATGGCGAGACATGATTCATAAGAATCATGGAGGAGAGAAGAACAAAACACCAAAAAGCAAAATTGGCGGCTTGACAAGCAGAGACGGCACAGACCGCTCGACTCCAGAGATCACCCGGATTGACCTGAGATCACACGAACAGAAAACAGCCGAGATGACTTCAGACCGCCACCTCAGACCGCACTGCAAGACCGCCACCTCAGACCGCACGAACTGGAGCTTATTGAACAAAGAACAGAAGCTGTCGCCAGACCGCAACTCAGATCACCTAACCGCTGAAGGTCGCCTGATCGCTGAGCTCGCTGCAAACAGCACAAGAACAATCATAAACCAGTTCGCAGGCAAGCCGCTGCCGAACTGTTTATTCAAGTCGCTGGGAAATCACCAAGGAAGGAGACCGCAACCTGCTGACCGCAAACCTGCGAACACAACAAACAGTCAACTCGCTTCCGAGACCGCCGGACCTCAAAGTTGAGACCGCACGAAACAACCCAAGCTCTAGTTCTTGCAGTTCTCGTTATGAATGATGGGCCATGCACCCCTATTTATAGGCGACAAGACGGATGTCATCACCGCTGCAAGAGAGATACAGTTACCACCCGCCAGATCGCCAGCGGTCTCACAGAGCAGACCGCGCGATCACACTACTTGGACAACGTCCTGTCCAAGACCGCAGATCAGCAGCAGATCGCGCACAAGCCACGCGAACATAAGACCGCGCACAAGCCGTGCGGGCACAAGACCGCTCCTTCCTTAGATCGACAGGAGCAAACTAAGAACATCTGGCCGACTTCAAATAAGTCGCCAGACCACCCTGCATAAGCCACCCGGTCACAGCAGTTATACAAGAATAGACCGCCCGGTCTTCTTACAAAGGAGCAAGACCAACCAAGCAGAACAACCCGGGGAGAGATCGCAACACCACTAGAACAAGCCGGCCAACCAGCTGACCGCCAGAACCAGACTGGTAGTCCGCCAACACAGAGACCGCGCGGTCTCCAATATCCAGACCGTCGGCCACCTTCCACTCCACTTCAAAATTTCAACACTCCCCCTTGAAGTAGGAAGTGGAAACCAGCCCGAGTAAACTCCGCAACCGAGTAAACGGTCCCTTCGCCAGCGGCTTTGTGAAGATGTCTGCAACATTGTCCGCACTCTGAACATGCTCGACCATAAGAGATCCTCCCAACACCTTTTCACGAATGAAATGATGCTCAATCTCAATATGCTTGGTCCTCGTGTGACAAACTTGATTGTTAACCAGCTTGAGAGCACTCTCATTGTCCCCGCGTAGCATAGTGGGACCTCGAACCTCCTCATGAACGTCCTCCACCAACCTCCTGAGCCAAACGGCTTCCTGAGCTACCAAGGCCGAAGCCTTGTATTCTGCTTCTGTGGTAGATACGGACACCGAGTCCTGCTTTTTGCTGCACCAAGAAATAGTTGTGGGGCCCGCCATAAAGACAAAACCAGACGTTGATCTCTGATCATCCACGTCTCCCCCATAATCAGCATCCATGAATCCATGCAACTCCAAGCTTGACCCTCTCCTATATAGGAGACCCTGATCAGAGGTCGACTTCACATACTTCAGGATTCCTTTTGCCGCTAGAAGATGAGGCTTTCGTGGCTCCGCCATGTACCGACTCACTTTGCCAACTGCATAAGCAATATCAGGCCTCGTTATGGTCAAGTAGATCAAGCTCCCAACCAGAGCTCGGAACACCAACGGATCAGATAGAACTCTCACCTCATCCTTCCGAAGCTTATGATGTTGTTCCAGAGGTATAGAGCTGCTCTTCCCTTCCTCCATGCCGAATCGTTGAATGATCCGCTCCGCATATCCAGCCTGAGAAATGAGCACTCCGCTCTCCCGCCTCTGAACCTCGAGTCCAAGGAAATGGTGAAGCTCACCCAGATCCTTCATCTCAAACCTGATAGCAAGCTCGGCTCTCAGCCTCGCCACTACTTCCTTCGAGTTCCCGGTGACAATCATGTCATCCACATACAGCAGAACAATAACCCGAAGCACCCCCTCCTTCTTGATGAGCAAGCTAGAATCAGAGTCTGAAGCAAAGAATCCGCAGAGTAGAAGATACTCTGCGATCTTCCCATACCACGTCTGAGGCGCTTGCTTCAACCCATACAGGGCCTTCTTCAGTTTGCAGACGTAGTCCGGACAATCCTCCGAGATGAAGCCTTGCAGTTGGATCATGAAGATATCCTTGTCAATCTCTCCATATAAGAAAGCATTCTTCACATCGAGCTGCCAAATCTCTCATCTACTAGATGCCGCCAAAGCAATAACAAATCGAACTGAGGTCATCTTTGCCACTGAACTAAATGTCTCATCATAATCTTCTCTGTACTGATGTGAGAACCCGCGAGCCACAAGGCGAGCCTTGTATCGCTCGATTGTGCTGTCAGCTTTCTTCTTGAGTTTATAGACCCACTTGCATGTCACAGGGGTAATGCCCTTGGGCCTGGGCACTAGAGACCAAGTCTCATTCTTCTTGAGAGCATCCATCTCCTCTTGCATAGCAATGTCCCACTGCTTCACGCCTTTGGCCTTCTCAAAGCTAGACGGCTCCCTCTCATCCAAGGGACCAGCGAAGAAACATGAGACAAAGCTCACCATGTTTCCTCCTATGTATCGATCAGGTGGCTTGATAGTCCTCTTCGACCTCCTAAGAGGTTTCTCTTGACTAACCACCTCCTCAGCTGCTTCTTCTGTGCAAGCTCCTCTTCCAAACGAACTTGGAGCATCGCTCCCCCTGCTTATAGAACCTGAAGCCTCCATCTCAGAGCTTGACACAGCTGGAGCTCCTGGTGAAACAGGCAACTCCACTTGAAGATTTCCCGCAGCCTTCCCTTCTTCATCAACTCTGCTCTCTAGTAGTTCAACTCCTGAACTCCCTTTGTAGAAAGTCACCTCATCGAACACCACATCCCGAGATACCACTGATCTCTGTGTCGCAGGATCCATGCATCTCCAACACTTCTTCCGCTCATCATATCCAACAAAGACTAGCTTCCTTGCTTTCGCATCTAGCTTTGTCCGAAGAGCATCAAAAATATGCACATATCAGGTTGACCCGAACACCCGAAGGTGTGCAACACTCGGCTTCTCCTTGAACATCAGTTCGTGAGGGGTCTTCATGTTGATAGGACTTAGAGGCATTCTATTGATGACGTATGCCGCACAAGACATTCTCTCCGCCCAAAAGGACTTTGGGATACTCTTGGCATGAAGCCAGCATTTGCAGGTTTCCGTCAGATGACGGATCTTCCTCTCCGCAATGCCATTTTGCTATGGAGTATGGGCACAAGTGAGCTCTCTCCGGACGTCGTGCTTCCTGCAAAAACTTGAGAACTCACCAGAGGTGAACTCCCCACCATTGTCAGTTCTCAAATTTTTCACCCGCAGGCCTAACCGACCTTCCACCAGCTCCTTGAACTCCACGAACTTTGCAAAGGCTTCTGACTTCTCTTTCAGAAAATACACCCAGACATATCTGGTGTAATCGCCAATCAACACCAACATATATTTGTTGCCTCCAAGGCTTGGGGTGGCAGTTGGTCCCATCAAATCACCGTGAATGCACTCCAACGGTGTTTTGCATCTTGTTTGCGATTTATCAAATGGAAGTCGATGAGACTTACCAAACTGACATCCCGCACAAACATGACCATCTCCATAGGAGGACAAGCTAGGCAAGCCCTTGACAAGGCCCCTTACCGCCATAGCCTTCAATTTGTCCATGCCTACATGCCCCAACCTTTCATGCCAGATAATTGCGCTATCGTTGGTCTTCATCTTATCAACATAGGTACTTGTCGATAAAACGAACAAGTCCTTTACCCGCTTTCCAACATGAATGACATCTCCCTTTATCTCTGGTTGAGTTTTAAGAAACTTCACTTCTGTTGGGCCAAACAGAACGTGATAACCGGCATCGACCGCATTGGTCACAGAGAAGAGATTCTTCTGCATACCAGGCACGTGATAAACACTCCTTAATGTGAGTGGACCCTTATCACTACTCAGAGAGACAACACCTTCTTGTTCTACGACATGAACAGAATTATCAGTCATAATGATTGCATCGTTACCTGAGTAAGGTGCCAAAGAAGAGAATTTTGATTCATCCCCGGTGAGGTGATACCCACGCCCTGAATCCACGATCCAATCCTCTTCGAAGTTGATGGCATCCAAGGCCTTAATGGGCATGGTCGTCGTATTGGCCGCAAAGGCTCCTCCCCATCCAGCTTCATCAGACTTTGGCTTCTCCTTCTCCGCTGCATGTCCCGGCTGAAGATTAACCCGGCAATCCTTCTTGAAGTGGCCGGTCTTATCGCACCTAAAGCACCTTGGTCCCTCTCCTTTCTTCTTCCCATCAGACTTAGAAGCATAACCCCTATCCTGCTGACCTGAAGTAGAGGGTCCATCATGACTTGGTTTCTTCTTCTCCCACTTCTTCTTCTTCTTTCCAGAGAACAACACATCATTATCTCCCCCAGAGATAGAAGTCCCCGCCATCTGTCTTGCCAAACTTTCCTGCGAAGCAAGAAGGTTTTGCAGCTTCAACAGAGATGGATGATTTGCCCAACCCTGAACTGATGTCACAAAGGCAAGATACTCCTTCCGCAACCCGCGGATGATATGCCTCTTCAGTTTTGCCTCCGAGATGGGCTCATCAGGGTCCAATGCAGAAATCTCTGCTGTGAGGTTCTTCATCTTGAGAAAGAAGGTAGAAATAGAAAGATCACCTTGAGAGGCCTTCGCCAACTCATTTTCAAGAAACTGTAGCCGAGCTACATTCTTCTTATTGAACAGCCCGTCCAAAGACGTCCAAATCTCAGCAGCAGATTTACATCGGATGATGTGATCAAATAGCTCCGGCGAGATAGCCCTCTTGAGTGTGAACTCCGCCTTTGCATTAGTCCTCCTCCAAAGTCTCACCTCTGCCATATTATCTCCTGCTAGAAACACTTCTTGTGTGTCTTCTCCTCCAACTATCTCCCATAGATCCTCGCCAAGTAAATAACTCTCCATACACGACCTCCACTTCTTGTAGTTAGTCGATGTGAGGATTTCAATACCAAGCCCTCTTGCGTATCCAGCTTCCATGGCAAACCTATGTGGTCTCTTCTTCACAAAGACGATGACAACTCAAGTTGAACACTTCTTATCCACTCCAACAACCTAGCTATGATACCATGTTAAAATTTTCTGAATTGAATCGTTTAGGAGTAAGCAAGAGTTGCATCAACAAAGTTATATCCAAACAACCACAATATGCCACACAGCAACACAAAGCTTTATTGAATCAAAATACTTGATTACAGTGCGAGGTATACATGGCGAGACATGATTCATAAGAATCACAGAGGAGAGAAGAACAGAACACCAAAAAGCAAAACTGGCGGCTTGACAAACAGAGAACGCGCAGACCGCTCGACTCCAGAGATCTCCCGGCTTGACCTGAGATCGCACGAACAAAAAATAGCCGAGATGAATTCAGACCGCCACCTCAGACCGCACTGCAAGACCTCCACCTCAGACCGCACGAACTGGAGCTTATTGAACAAAGAACAGAAGCTGTCCCCAGACCGCAACTCAGATCGCCTAACCATTGAAGGTCGCCTGATCGCTGAGCTCACTGTGAACAGCACAAGAACAATCATAAACTAGTTCGCAGGCAAGCCGCTGCCGAAATGTTTATTCAAGCTGCTGGGAAATCACCAAGGAAGGAGACCGCAACCTGCTGACCGCAAACCTGCGAACACAACAAACAGTCAACTCGCTTCCGAGACCGCACGACCTCAAAGTTGAGACCGCACGAAACAACCCAGGCTCTAGTTCTTACAGTTCTTGTTATGAATGACGGGCCATGCACTCCTATTTATAGGCGACAAGACGGATGTCGTCACCGCCGCAAGAGAGATACAGTTACCACCCGCCAGATCGTCAGCGGTCTCACAGAGCAGACCGCGCGATCACACTACTTGGAGAATGTCCTGTCCAAGATCGCAGATCAGCATCAGATCGCGCACAAGCCGCGCGAACACAAGACTGCGCACAAGCCGCACGGGCACAAGACCGCTCCTTCCTTAGATCGCCAGGAGCTAACCAAGAATATCTGGACGACTTCAAACAAGTCGCCAGACCACCCTGCATAAGCCGCCCGATCACAGCGGTTATACAAGAACAGACCGCCTGGTCTTCTTACAAAGGAGCAATACCAACCAAGCAGAACAACCCGGGGAGAGACCGCAACACCACTAGAACAAACCGGCCAACCAGCAGACCGCCAGAACCAGACCGGTAGTCCGCCAACACAGAGACCGCGTGTACAACCTCATACCCGTCGGGTGTGACCCTCCCCAGATAGCTGGGACCCGAGGTGTCTTGTGATTGGCTAGCATTGATCGGGGTGCGAATAACGACGTTTGGGGTGCGGTTAGGAGCACGGTCTGCGGATAGCGGGAATGGGCTAGGGTTTTAATAAAACTATTAATACCCCCTCTCGCTCCCAGGCCTGATCGCCCTCCCCGACCTCCCTCTTTCTCGTTCTTTTTGGGAGCAGCCGCAAAACCCCCCCTCACGATCTCCCTCCCTCTCAATCGCCCCTCCCCCCGATCTCTCTCTCTCTCGCCGCCTCCTGGACTAGGGAAGCGCCGCCCCCGAGCCTTCCTCCTCCCTCTCTCGCCATCGGCCTTGTGCAAGGAGAGCCCGAGCCCTCTCCTCCTTCTCTCACATAGCCCCCTCTTTCTCCCTCCTCGAGCCCTATCTTCTTCCTCCCCGTCGGCCTGGAGCAAGGAGAGCTTCCTCTCCTCTCTTCCTCGTCGACCTGGTGCAAGGGCAGCAAAGTCCATCCCCCCCCACCTCTCTTTGTCCCAGCCGCAGCCAGCTAGGAGAAGGCCGACCCCTTTCGGTTAGGTGTCGCTGTGTGCACGGCGGTGGAGTTGGAGCTTGGCCGGCCAAGTGCGGGGAAGAACTCACGTGGTCATTTCAGAGCTCGGACCGGTGTGCGGAAACCAAATACGCGGTGTTCAACCTATGCCTCTGAAGCACACTTCAAGGGTAACGACTTTTCTTCTTGGGCAGGTGAAGCCCTTAATTAGCATATTTGCATGGAAGCCCCTCTCCACCGACAGGTGGGGAAGAGTGCGCTCCGACGGGTCGATGTGTACATCCCCGCTTGTAATTGCATTAGCGTCCGGAAGTGCGAGTACGGATTTAGGCATGCTCTGTGAAGCCCATTCAGATATGTCAATCTGGATTGGTGATGTTCTGGGGTTCCCGAAGAAGACTCCGAGGAAGTTGCATACTACTTGCTTGCAGGGGCGAAATGTTGCCACCCTAAAAAAAGGGGTAGGGTCGATAAGGCGTTGGTCCATTGTAGTTGATCGATGTTCAGCTTGCCACCGCTTGGCAGGACGTTGGCGTACAAGTGTTGCAGAACAAAGCAGGAAATAGTGGGTTTAAGCCCAAGGTTGTGCCGGCCCGAGATGTCCTTATTTATTAATGTTGCCTGCGTGCCGAAGTATGGAATTCATATTCCTGTAATCTTTGACGCATGTTCTTTGTTTATCTTTTCAATCGTAGTCAAGTGGAGTCCCTGTGGACCCCTTGCACGGTGGAGCCTAGAGGGAAATTTACTTGGTAGCCCCTTAGGGTTCACTAATAGTCTCCCGGAACAGCGGAGTCACGCTGTTGGCAGCCCCATTTGGTCTGCGTATAGTAAAATTATTAGGCGGGAGTACGATATTGGTCGACCGGACAAAAAAGGCTTTACGTAGATCCAGGGAGGTGCACCTATGGAGAGGAAGGTGTCGGCTCTGAGATTTTGGCCGGCCAAGAGAGCCCTCCAAAGGTGTCTTAGCTCAGCCTTTGGCTTAGGAGGGGAAGAGTTAGTTAGTCTTCCGGGTGTGCGGTGAGACCTCCACGCTGAGACCTTGGATCTGTACTTCGAGTTCCTAGTCTTGTGTCTAGATCGTTTACTTTAGCGTAGTAAGTGCGCGGTCACCCCTTTTTGGGACCCCGAACTCCACAGAGACCGAGATATCGGTTTCAACATTATGGTGCGGTGAGCGTGGAGAGTGACTACCACAGAAGAACTCAAGCGAACGTCATGGCTAGAGAAGGGGAACTAAGTGACGACCAGGGTCATGCGCTGACACCCGCGGGAAGATGTAAGAAGTTCTACTAAGATGGTTCGATCATGTGTCAAGGGGACCATTAGAGGCACCAGTTAGGCATCACATGATAAACAAGGGAGGGGTAGACCAATAAAGACTTGGAATGAAACTATATGGCAAGACACGATGCACTTAAGCATTAGTGAGTATATGACTAGAGATAGGACACAATGGCGACAAAAGATCCATGTAGGAAACCCCCCTATAGTGGGATAAAGGCTTGAGTGTTGTTATTGTTGTGTGTGAGCATGCTAAGTATAATTGTATAAATATATTACATTTTCTATTGGCAATAAAATAAGATTTATCCCTTTTCATTTAATTCAGAGACATTTGGGGGTCATCTAATACTCAAATGTAAGTGGAGCTCGTTGGTTTGTATCATTTAGTGATAGTAGCATCAGGGTCACTTCCATTTTCCTTAAACCTATATATTTTTTGTTGGTATAATTCTTACAAAATTGTTATGATCTAAAGTCACTTTGGTGGTAAAATACAAAGTTTAGGTATTAAAGATTATTTCCAAGACTGACTTTCTACTTTCATGTGTCTAAATCATATTGGGGAAGCCATCATTACTACTCATCTTACAAATGATCTTCCATCTAGAATTTTGGGTTTTAAATGTCCTAGGAGTATACAACCAAATACATATCCTAGAAGTTTCAGTTGTCCTTTTGTTCATTATCATAGTCCTAATATGGAGAAATTAAATCACAGGGCTATTAAGTATGTTTCTAGGATATCTTTCCGCTCAAACAATGTTATAAAATCACCATTATCCATCTAAGAAATCATGTCTATGCGGGTGTCACATTCGTGAGGGAGAATCATACTTTATACAATCTCATCACCAAGTGAGAATATTAACATGGAGGATAGTTCGGAGGATAAGTATAAAAATGTTCAGAACGAATGGTTAGACCCGAGCAGACCCGCTGACCAGGCTCTCATCTAGCTGGCAGGGCCGAAGGCTCACTAGGTGGCAGGTTCCAAAGGCAGTTGGCCCCGAGTAGACCCGCTGACCAGGCTCTCATCTAGCTGGCAGGGCCTAAGGCTCACTCGGTGGCAGGTTCCAAAGGCAGTTGGCCCCGAGCAGACCCGCTGACCAGGCTCTCATCTAGCAGGCAGGGCCGAAGGCTCACTCGGTGGCAGGTTCCAAAGGCAGTTGGCCCCGAGCAGACCCGCTGACCAGGCTCTCATCTAGCTCGTAGGGCCGAAGGCTCACTCGGTGGCAGGTTCCAAAGGCAGTTGGCCCCGAGCAGACCCGCTGACCAGGCTCTCATCTAGCTGGCAGGGCCGAAGGCTCACTCGATGGCAGGTTCCAAAGGCAGTTGGCCCCGAGCAGACCCGCTGACCAAGCTCTCATCTAGCTGGCAGGGCCGAAGGCTCACTCGGTGGAAGGTTCCAAAGGCAGTTGGCCCCGAGCAGACCCGCTGACCAGGCTCTCATCTAGCTGGCAGGGCCGAAGGCTCACTCGATGGCAGGTTCCAAAGGCAGTTGGCCCCGAGCAGACCCGCTGACCAGGCTATCATCTAGCTGGCAGGGCTGAAGGCTCGCTCGGTGGCAGGTTCCAAAGGCAGTTGGCCCCGAGCAGACCCGCTGACCAGGCTCTCATCTAGCTGGCAGGGCCGAAGGCTCACTCGGTGGCAGGTTCCAAAGGCAGTTGGCCCCGAGCAAATCCCGCTGACCAGGCTCTCATCTAGCTGGTAGGGCCGAAGGCTCACTCGGTGACAGGCTCCAAAGGCAGTTGGCCCCGAGCAGACCCGCTGACCAGGCTCTCATCTAGCTGGCAGGGCCGAAGGCTCACTCGGTGGCAGGTTCCAAAGGCAGTTGGCCCCGAGCAGTCCCGCTGACCAGGCTCTCATCTAGCTGGCAGGGCCGTAGGCTCACTCGGTGGCAGGTTCCAAAGGTAGTTAGCCCCGAGCAGACCCACTGACCAGGCTCTCATCTAGCTGGCAGGGCCGTAGGCTCACTCGGTGGCAGGTTCCAAAGGTAGTTAGCCACGACCAGACCCACTGACCAGGCTCTCATCTAGCTGGCAGGGTCGTAGGCTCACTCGGTGGAAGGTTCCAAAGGTAGTTGGCCCCGAGCAGACCCGCTAATCGGGCTCTCACCTAGCCGGCAAGTTCTTTATAATGGCAGATTGACCTCTCGTGGAGGCTCTTTGGTTTCGGCTCCGTGATGGTTCCGCTGTTCGGGCTCTCATCTAACCGGCAGAGCGGGTAAACCTCTCGGATGACAGTTTGAGAAAGGATGAGATTCAATATAGGGCTTCAACATATAAGGGATCAGTTATGCTTAATAAATTGATAGTTTTCACTGACAATCGAACCCCTTTAAGAATTGTTTTGAAAACAGAAACTTAAGATAATGAATCCTACAATGACACAACATTATTTGATTAGTTTTAGAAACAAAATCAGATTCATTTTAAATTTTCAAAGCATGATTGTTTATGTAATCATTATAGATAATAATGAGCATTCTTTTGCTCAGCACTGTCAATCATCCCTGAGGCCCATTCCTGAATAACACGATATGCAATAGTAAAAATAACCGCAATCTAAATTATGAGTTTGCTTGCTGATAGACATTAAGTTGCATGACATTTTGAGAACATGAAGGACATAATGTTTCTACCATAAAAAAGAAGGCATAGTGTATAACCAAGGTTGTTGACAACCAAATTGATCATTTAAAGGCAACAAAGGGAAAGGTTATCACATCAGGACAAATATGAGTACAAAAAAAAGAAGAATCATCATTCATATGATTATATACCCTTTTTTCGGGTCGGGTCCCACCCGCCGGATACTTGGGGTTGGACATTTCTTTCCGAGCGTGGGGCACGCTCGCAAAGAGCGGGGATTGTGTACAACCCCATACCCGTCGGGTGTGACCCTCCCCAGATAGCTGGGACCCGAGGTGTCTTGTGATTGGCTAACATTGATCAGGGTGTGAATAGCGGTGTTTGGGGTGCGGTTAGGAGCACGGTCTGTGGATAGCGGGGATGGGCTAGGGTTTTAATAAAATCCATAATACCCCCTCTCCCTCCCAGGCCCGATCGCCCTCCCCGACCTCCCTCTTTCTCGTTCTTTTTGGGAGCAGCCGCAAAACCCCCCCTCACGATCTCCCTCCCTCACAATCGCCCCTCCCCCTGATCTCTCTCTCTCTCTCACCGCCTCCTGGACTAGGGAAGCTCCGCCCTCGAGCCTTCCTCCTCCCTCTCTTGTTGTCGGCCTTGTGCAAGGAGAGCCCGAGCCCTCTCCTCCTTCTCTCCCATCGCCCCCTCTTTCTCCCTCCCCGAACCCTATCTTCTTCCTCCCCATCGGCCTGGAGCAAGGAGAGCTTCCTCTCCTCTCTTCCCCGTCGACCTGGTGCAAGAGCAGCAAAGTCCATCCCCCCCCCCCCCTCTCTTTGCCCCAGCCTCAGCCGGCTAGGAGAAGGCCGACCCTTTTCGGTTGGGTGTCGCTGTGTGCACGGCGGTGGAGTTGGAGCTTGTCCGGCCAAGTGCGGGGAAGAACTCACGTGGTCATTTCAGAGCTCGGACCTGTGTGCGGAAACCAAATCCGCGGTGTTCAACCTATGCCTCTCAAGCACACTTCAAGGGTAACGACTTTTCTTCTTGGGCAGGTGAAGCCCTTAATTAGTATATTTGCATGGAAGCCCCTCTCCACCGACAGGTGGGGAAGAGTGCGCTCCGACGGGTCGATGTGTACATCCCCGCTTGTAATTGTATTAGCGTTCGGAAGCGCGAGTACGGATTTAGGCATGCTGTGTGAAGCCCATCCGGATATGTCAATCTGGATTGGTGATGTTCTGGGTGATAGTTTATATAGGTGTAGTCAATATTACCTAGAGTGGAGGTGAATAGGTTTTTCTTATTTTCTTTATATAATCCTAATGTATCTAGCTGCAGAAAACTCAATCACAGAAAGCACACAAGGATGTATAGAGGTTCCTCAAGATAGGGTGTCTTGAGTAGTCCTCTTTCCCCCTTCACCTTTCTAACAGTGAGTTAGACAAGGCCACAAACTTCAATCTCAGCTCCTTGAGCTTACACCACAAGTTCCTCAGAACTTCTCAGATCAAGAGTGATCCTACCTCAGGCACAGCAGCTCTACACTCAGTCTCAACAGCCCTACACCTCAGGCACAGCAGCCCTACACCTCAGAGTTAAGTAACTCCTACCACTCAGAAATCCCACAGATTTCCTACCTCAAACCTATCAAGAAGTCCTACCACTCAAGCTGTCAACACAGCTTTACACACAGGCTCAACAGCCTTTCACTCAGGCAACAATGCCTTACAAAGATATAATAGAGTTTGAACTAAATACAGAAGACAAAAGATTTACTCTTAGGTCTTCTGAATCCTTTCTTCAGATCTGAAAGACAGCAGCTTCAGATTTGTATCACCTTGATCTTCTCCTTCAGCAAAGTAGAAGATCAACTTGCCCTTCTGAGTTGGTACAGGAAGAGCTAACTAATCTCCTTCAGAAGATTAACTCCAGCTTCAGAGAACAACTTCAACTTGCTGGAACGAGAATGCTTGATTGCGGCTTGCAGCAAAAGCTCTTAATGGAACAGTGCTTGTAGTTGTGCCCTAGCATTTGCTTTTATACCTCCAGAAGGCTTCAACGGCTATTACAATCCTCCTGACACAGTATGGGGCAGATTGGAGTTGCTTTTCCCTTTCTATTTTTGCTTGCGCCAAAACTAGATCCCGTCAGCACATTTGAACCTGTCTCAGCGGTTGGGCTGAGACAGCTTCCACTCTCAGCGGCAGCTCCAGTCTTCTTCTCAGCGGTTCCGCTAGGACAGGAAAGTCTCAGCGGTTTTCCTCTATCTGCAGCTCTGCATGCCCAGACTCCATCTCAGCGGCTGGACTGAGACAGAGATGTCGTCTCAGCGATTTTGGGCAGATAGTTACCAATACTATTCCTTGTCTTGGAATAACCTAACCCTGCATGCTAATGAGATACAAATAGGGTTTATCAAATACAACTTGTACTTTGTATTTGAGTGTGAGGCCTCTTCATATTAAGGGACATTGAGAGTCAATTTCCCAACAATCTCCCCCAATATGAAGAAGGCAGAACACTCTTAAATGCAAGAGTACATGACTTATAAATTTTTGATATATATCAATGCTGCAATGAATTCATCATATTAAGCAAACAAATTTTATAACAGATGATCAAAAATATATATCCACAGCAGATAATCAATCCATCACTGTGAATTGAAAGATAATAACATAACCAATAATACCAGTTTGCACAAAATGTATTAGACAGATTCTAGTTCAATCATCATATAACCATTTCTAGGAATTTTATACATTAAATCAATATTTTCTTTTCTTAGATGAAGAACATTCAGGAATCTCAGCAGTAGCTTCTTCTTGGACTGCAGGCACCTTGTCTTCAGCAGGTACAGCAGTGTCTTCATTCAGATTTGTAGCTGAGACCTTTTCAGCATTGGTTGCCTTACTCTTAGCAATCTTCCTCTTGAGCTCTTGCCTTCTAAAGTACATAAAAGGTTTTGGGATGTACCTAGATGGCATTCTTTGTGGGTTATCTTTCTTGACTAGGTTTTCTTTGAATACCTTCTCTCTTTTAGAGTTCCTTTCAAGATGCCTTATCCATTCCTCAGTTGGATGTAACTTATCTATATCTTTGCAAATCTGACCATGGCTTACCCAAGCATTCAGGATTATCTTCTTGGAATCATCACTCCAATATTCAAAGTCAGGGTCTCTCCTGTTTTCATCCCTTTGGTCTGCCATGAATTCCTCAGTGAGCAATACATGCTCTCTTTCTCTTTGCTCTTTTAATCTCTGATTTTGTGATGTTGCTGCTTGATGAGGAAAATCTCAGTCTTCTGCCCTATTAACATCTAGTAGTGGCAGGTTCAGAGCAATCCTAGTGCCTTGAAGAACTTTCAGTAAGAGGTCAGAATTGATGTGTGCATTTGTATCCTCCCCCTTTCTGGCTTCTTCATATATTTATTGATGGAGTTCTTGCTTAACTGTTGTGATTGTGCCAGAGAGAGTTTGGAAGACATTCTCAATATCAGTTTGAAGGTCACTTTTTAACCTGCCAACTTCTTCATTCAGATGGGAAGAAGTGGCTTTTCCATCAAGATCTTGGTATAGAGTTGCAAGTTCTCCTCTCAGCTCTTCCTTGTAGCTGTCAGCAGCTTCATTTAACTACATTGCAGTGGACTAAACATACTCTTGAAGATTATTTGCTGACTTCTTTATGACTGCATCTGTTTGACTGACATAATTTTTGGCATAGCTCATGTCTTTTGCAGACATGACCAGATCATTCTGAATGGACTTGAATATCTGTCCTTGGGATTCCACAGTTTTCTTGGCTGAGTCAAACCATGTGGTCATTTGCTTGTTTAGGAATGTTGAGTCCTCTTTGATGATGTTCAGTTCACTCATCATTTCCTCTCTTACTGCAGAGACAGATTGGTTGATATATTCTCTGACTGTAGCAGTGGACCTATCAACATACACTTGCATAGATGCAAGGTGTGCATCCAGCATAAACTGTATGGCTCCCAAGATGTGCTCATTGGAGTGTGAAGATGAGGCAGGGGCTTGATGTTCCACTATCATTTCCTGTTGTAGCCTTTGAGGAGGACTTGGTGGAAGAACAACATCTACAGGTGGTGTGATGGTGATTGGTTCAAATACTGGATCCAGTTCCTTTGGTTCTTCACCCTCTTGATGTTCAGCATATGTTGCAATATCATCTATATGATCTGGATGTAGTCCATCATCATCATTGACATCCACATCATTAGCATCTTTCTCCTCAGACCCATTATTCTGCTCCCCCTCATAATGTGCACCAGAATTTTCTTGAACAGATTGATTCAAGGAATCTAGGATATCAGATGACTTTTCAACTGTCTGTGTAATTTTCTCCCCTTCAGTTTGAGCAGCAGGGAAACCTATATCTTCTGAATTCCAGAGAGCAGGGATGTTATCAGGAATCTGTGAGATTCTTCTTTCAAGATTTGAGATGATAGTGTCAATCTCACTTTGTAGATCTTTGGGTGGATCAGTGACTCCATCCTTGTTCAGCTGCTCCCCCTCAGTTGGAGCATCCAACACTTCTTCACAAGCTTTGGATAGGATCACAAGAGAATCAGGTTCCTCCATGACCTTGTCTTTCTCAGTTTCAGCAGGCACAGTGTGTGCATCTACATTATCTGAATTTTTCACTAAGTTAGGATAGGTAAAAATAATGTTGTTGTTCATAATTTATTTTATTTTCTTACCTTTGTTGATGGGGACATCCTCATTATCTATATTCATTGGGCTGCTGGCAGATCCAGGGACAGACCCATGAATATCCTCATTGTCAAACCCATCTGATTTTGTGGATGAATCAGATTTCTGCTGGGATGACTTTTTCTTCTTTTCCTTTGCCACAGATGGCTGGCTCATAGGTAGCACTCTTGAGAATCTATCCAAAGTTTTAATGTCCATTCTTTTGAGATAATGGAGATTTGACCCCTTTGAATTTGCAAAATTCTCTGAATAACTATTCTGTAGGTACAGAGATAGTATCCTTCCCATATTGGGGCCATGTAGACATTCCTTTATTCTTTGAAAAACTTCTCCCCATTAGGTTTTCTTGGACAGAATTATCCTAGTCATTAGTTCAAACATGAACTGTGATATAGTGTCATGTGAACCTGGCTTGCATAGGATGGCTTTGCCTACTATGTCAGACAATAGCTTCCCTTGTTGATTGAAGAACTTCCTCTTTAGACAACTAGTTTTAGCCTCACTGTACCCTGTCCATTTTAGGGCAGACTGCTTATCCTTTTCAGATATCTCCTCCTCTTCATTTTCACTGCAGGGAGATAACTTCAGTCCCTTCTCCAACCTTTTTGCTGTTATCTTTATCTTCTCACTTCCTATCTTGGACTTCAGGATGGTTTTGGAAGGAGACAACTTGACATTGCTGAACCATTCCAGAACTTCAGTTCTGAGAATGCAGCAGGGTTCAGACAGCATATGCTCCAGACCTTGAGCTTCCAACAGATGAATCACTTGTCTTATTTCTTCTGAGGCATGAGAGAATCCATCTCTGACGATTTCATAGCCCTCCAGGAGATCTTTTGAACCTTTTGGCGCCATGGAAGCAGAAAATCGAGGAGCTGAGACGGGAAAGAAGATGAATCGTCTCGGCGGCTAAGGGTTTGATTTTGTGGTGTGTTTTAAGTTACAGTGTATCTATTTATAGGATTTTTCGTTTTTATTACCCCCTAGGTTTTTAGACTTAATTACCTTATTATGTTAAGGAATTTTGGGTTAATTAAGGGTTGATTATAAGATTTTATATTGAACACATCCCGTCTCAGCGGTTCAGCTAAGATGAAGACCTAGGCCGCTGGGACAATGAACTGTCAGCCGCTGGGACAGTTTGCTCGTCTCAGCGGTTGATGCGCGAATCACGCACACCGCTATAGGCGGTAGCTCGACTGCGACACGAAACAGCAGTGTACCGATCATTCAAGTAATATAAAACGAGGAGTAATCCCCGAGTATCGAATCTCTCAAGGAACACAGTAAGGTGGAGTTAGGTTTCGAGGAAGGACTTGAGATCGAAGTCCAGCGATAGGTGGAGTGCGGACGAAGGGGATTTGGTTTGTGAATAATAAAATAAAATATTACAACTACTCCTATGCAATGCCGCTATGCAATGCTTCGCTTGGCGGGATGGAATCTACGTAGTACTTGAGCGCGCTACTTCGTAAGGGCGGATGGACGAGTAGGCAAGCGGATGGAATGGTTCGCACCGGCGGAGTCAGAATGGATTACACGGGCCGCTATGTCACGCTTCGCTAGGCGGATGGAGGAGTAGGCATACGGATGAGGGTCGCAAGCACCTCATCGATAAGCACGCCACTAGCAATTGCTAGTGCGGCACACGAACGTGACGGTGGGATGGAGGATGGAATGGGGCGCACCTTAAGCAACTCAAACAGTAAAGTATTTCACATAGACATGAAATGTATAGAAATGCAAATAAAGTTAAGTGCTACTTCATCATAATGTTAGCTCTAACTACATATACATCAATAAGAGAAGAACAAGGCAAGAAATCGACCGAATCCGAAGGCTCGTTGTAGATTCACGGTTGGAATCGCCGGGTTGTCAATCTGGGTCCAAGCTCGGTCCGCAACTACATCCGGGGTAGAGAGAGCTGTCACTACTCTCCAATGAGCCGGTCTTCTTCGTCTCACGATCCGGTAGGGGTTGCAAACTTCCTCTTGCTTGATGGCGATGGCGGCTAGATCTTCCTTTGAAGCGCTAGGATGAAGGAGGAGGCCGAGAGGAAGCTCCGGCTCAAGATTGGCGTGAAGAACAAGCCCGGAGCACCTCCAGATGGTGGGCGGCGATGGAGGGGCGAAATCGGGGCTCTGGAGCTAGAAAACGGCGGACTGGACGGAAGAAATGCGGGGATCCCGCCCTAATTCGCGAGCAGGTAAATTTATAGGCGCTGGAATAAACAGTGCGCACGATCAGTGGCGCACAACCAGTGGTCGTGCGCACTAGAATCCTGTGATCGTGCGCCTGCCTGGGCGGAGCCTGCAATGTAAGAAATTTATGAAATATAATGTTCGTACGACCAGTGGCGCACGACCAGTGGTCGTGCGCACTATCGTAAATGGTCGTGCATTCGGTCAAGACAGAACTCATAAAATGGGGTTAAGTGCGCACGATCAGCGGCGCACGACCAGTGGTCGTGCGCAATAGAACCAGTGATCGTGCGCAGTGTTCCTGTGCAGAATTGTACCAGGAACACCTGCACGACTCCTGTTCCAGCATACAACACCAATCTAGCCACTGAAGGTGGCACTTAACAATGCATGAAAACTAATAACGAAGAAGAACATGAAATAACACCAAAAACGGGCCTAGAGGTGCACTCAGCATGGAGTATCAAATATGAGTGAAAACATGTCTAAAGTGAAGTGCATAGACTAGAAAATCGGCCCAGATGAGTCCATAAATGTGTATATATTTGGGACTCATCACACCCCCAGACTTAACTTTTTGCGCGTCCCGAGCAAACCATCTCTCGCGGACAGGAAAAACATAAGCTGGCGAAGAAATTATCAAGCGGAGTACCATGCGAAGTCGCATGCTCATGTGCGTAGACATACAGTAGACAAAATTTCTAATTATACATATTAGTTTATAATTTTCTAGGAGCGTATTTATATATTACGTTTACTCAAAAAGTGAATCACGGTGAATCATAAGGTCGTACATAGGAAGAAAGTAAACTGAACGTTGAGGCGAGCATTGCCAAAGATCGGGGCTCGGGACAACTCCATTGAAATCCATCAATGTCGGTGACCATAAGCTTGCCCGTTCGCACTCTCTCCACGGCACTGGTATGACTCAAATGCGTGAATCAATAGGACTTTAGGTTTTAGATGAGGCTTGGGTTTAGGTGAGGATAAACAAAGATAAACAAGACAACACAAGCACAAAACCCAAATGAGCTAATGCAAAATTTTATCCTTAAACACCACACAAACACGCGGGTACACAACACCCCCAGACTTGAACTTGACTACATGGGTGTGTGCGCCGCCTACCCCCAATCATAAGTTTATACAAAAGGGTTTTTCACTTAAGCTCATCTCTTTTTCTTTTCTTCTCACTTTTTCTCTTTTTCTTATTTTCTTTTTCTTTTCAAAATATTTTCAACAAAATGAGCAATGAAGCGCAACCACATTTTCACAAAAGTGTCACAACATCAACACCCCAATCATTAAAGTAACAAACAACTAAAGCTCAAATTTGGGTGTGCGACTAGGATTGGCTTTTAGTCTTTGGTGAAATAAAAGTGGGGCTGAATCAAAGAAAGGGTAGGCACAACTGGGCTAACGAGGATATAGCGATAGGAGTAGGCACAAAGCTCAACCGGGCCAAAATGATGGCCTATATCACATTCACACAATTGACTAACCGTATACTCATGCTTCAAGAATCGCTTGGGGCAAGTTCTTAGCCACCGAGAAAGATAATCCTTTCTCCCGACTCGGGCAATACGAGGCTAACGAGCGTCTACACACATCCCTATGCTACCGTTTGATTCACACCGGATTCACCAATTTTTGAGTGTAGTAAACAATATTTACGCTAATAGAAAAACATAATCTAAAAGCCTAAAAAAGAAATTGAATCTACACGAATTTCTAAGCAAGACATGAGCACTCGACTAGGAGCACTACAGGAGTCAACATTTTACTCCGCCTCATAATCCTAAGCCAGCATGATGATTTTTCAAATCACACAGAAGAGACAAATTCGACTCGCGACGTACCAACAGCTAAGCGCACGCTCAAGTGGGTGTTGTGGTGTGCAAAGAAAATAAACAATACTAAACAAATGAAATAGAAATACTTCTAGCATGCAATGCAATAGTGCACGTGAGTGGGCACGCAGAACTACTCTCCCCCAGACTTAAATTAGACAATACATAAAATATATAGCTATGAAATTCAGAAAAGAGCTAGGGGAAGAGAGTACCCAATGCTCAGCAAGTGAGCATACCAGAAGACGCGTGAAAACCAAGACAAAGTTGCAATATCCGCCATCCAGAAGAAGGACCTGCAGGGGTGAGCTCCGCAAAAACAAAAGAAAAAGACAAACTAAAATAAACTACAGCTAACTAAACATGATTAGAAGAAATAAAAATGCAGGAAAAGTAAGATAACTACTGGGGTTATTGTCCTCCCAGCACGACTTATTCTAAATTAAAACGGTTCTAGCTAATGGGAGTATGGAAGGAGAAGTGGACAGGTAACTGGCCCAATATCCGTGTCGGTAGCGGGTACCGATACGGTGATAGAACAGTCACCCCTCCACCTCAATATAGATACCTGCTCCTCACAGGTAGAGGGAAGAGAATGTAAGAAAAGGAGGAGGAGTACTCCTCACAAATCTCACCAAAAACATCCTTGCCTAGCAAGGTATCGTCTTCAGGGCGGCGATAGGAGGAGAAGGCAATGAGTGGAGCTTCCTCTACGGAGGGGGAATAAACCTCCTCACATGAGAGGATGCTCTCATCATTGACTTGAGCAAAAAGCTCCAAGCCCTCCTAAAGTACCTGTGAAGATTCAACCTGCACAGACTCAGATAAAGGAAGGGGATCAAGAAATAAAGAAGACGAAGAACATAAATAAACATCAATCGGGGGAGTGATTCCGATCTCACTCCCTGCAGGATCCAAGGATAGATCGTTATCATCATCGTAAGTATCATGGAGAGGGGAACCCAAGAACTCAAGGGCCTCGGTGGTGAGTTGGACCTCCTCGTCCCATGAGGAAGTGCGAACCTCCTCATCAGAAAGAGTATCCTCCTCATCCCACCGAGGTGCACCATCGTGTTTAGAGTATTCATTCTCCCCATCGGGGAAAACAAACTCCTCATCCCACTTTGGAGCATCCTCCGAGTCAGAAGCATCACCCCGCTCCTTTACTTTGATAGGATCATAAAGAATGTGTGTAGAAAAATCTTGCAAGGAAACTGGAGGAACACAAAGATTTGGTTCCTCCGCAAAAATATCTGCTAAAGCCTCCCCGATGGAAAGAATACTTTCCTCATCATACTCAGGTGCATCTAAGAGCTCCCATTCCTCTCCTTGTTGGCCAACAGATGAGTGATCATCATCACTAGGAGTGAAGCCATACACAGGGAGTGAGGAGTCCATGCACGAAATAAGATAGGGGGTAGAGGGCACGATTGCCTCCATGGGTAAAGAATGAGTGATAGGGACAATGTTGTCATGAGTGGAGGAGCGGCGGTCAGGATTGAAAAGACTAGGGCAGTCCTTCAATTCATGACCCTCTCCTCGACACAACAAGCAAACAATGTTCCTACACTGCCTAGCATTTAACTCATTCATTTGGTCTATATAATAGTCCATCTTGTCATTAAAGCTAGGTGAAATATCCCATGATGACATTTTTGACAATTAAAGCAGATATAACGAAACTGAAATTCATTGCAAGAAAATTTACACAAACTAATAAAACTCCTTGGATTAAACTTGCTTAAAACTTTAAAATATGAGAGAAGAAATAATAACAAACAATATAAATTTAAAAAGCAAACAAAAATAAAAAGGCGGCTATAAACACTGGAAGAACTACTATCTCTCGGCTCTCCCTCTCAAGAAAACTCACACGTCTGTGCTCCCCGGCAACGGCGCCAAAAACTTGATGCGCGAATCTCGCACACCGCTATAGGCGGTAGCTCGACTGCGACACGAAACGGCAGTGTACCGATCGTTCAAGTATTATAAAACGAGGAGTAATCCCCGAGTATCGAATCTCTCAAGGAACACAGTAAGGTGGAGTTAGGTTTCGAGGAAGGACTTGAGATCGAAGTCCAGCGATAGGTGGAGTGCGGACGAAAGGGATTTGGTTTGTGAATAATAAAATAAAATATTACAACTACTCCTATGCAATGCCGCTATGCAATGCTTCACTTGGCGGTATGGAATCTACGTAGGCCTTGAGCGTGCTACTTCGTAAGGGCGGATGGACGAGTAGGCAAGCGGATGGAATGGTTCGCATCGGCGGAGTCGGAATGGATTACACGGGCCGCTATGCCACGCTTCGCTAGGCGGATGGAGGAGTAGGCATACGGATGAGGGTCGCAAGCACCTCGTCGATAAGCACGCCACTAGCAATTGCTAGTGCGGGACACGAACGTGACGGCGGGATGGAGGATGGAATGGGGCGCACTTCAAGCAACTCAAACAGTAAAGTATTTCACATAGACATGAAATGTATAGAAATGCAAATAAAGTTAAGTGCTACTTCATCATAATGTTAGCTCTAACTACATATACATCAATAAGAGAAGAACAAGGCAAGAAATCGACCGAATCTGAAGGCTCGTTGTAGATTCACGGTTGGAATCGCCGGGTTGTCAATCCGCGTCCAAGCTCGGTCCACAAATACGTCCGGGGTAGAGAGAGCTGCCACTACTCTCCAATGAGCCCGTCTTCTTTGTCTCACGATCCGGTAGGGGTTGCAAACTTCCTCTTGCTTGATGGCGATGGCGGCTAGATCTTCCTTTGAAGCGCTAGGATGAAGGAGTAGGCCGAGAGGAAGCTCCGGCTCAAGATTGGCGTGAAGAACAAGCCCGGAGCACCTCCAGATGGTGGGCGGCGATGGAGGGGCGAAATCGGGGCTCTGGAGTGAGAAAACGGCGGACTGGACGAAAGAAATGCGGGGATCCCGCCCTAATTCGCGAGCAGGTCAATTTATAGGCGCTGGAATAAACAGTGCGCACGATCAGTGGAGCACGACCATTGGTCGTACGCACTAGAATCCTGTGATCGTGCGCCTGCCTGGGCGGAGCCTGCAATGTAAGAAATTTATGAAATATAATGTTCGCACGACCAGTGGCGCACGACCAGTGGTCGTGCGCACTATCGTAAATGGTCGTGCGTTCGGTCAATACAGAACTCATAAAATGGGGTTAAGTGCGCACGATCAGCGGAGCGCGGCCAGTGGTCGTGCGCAATTGAACCAGTGATCGTGCGCAGTGTTCCTGTACAGAATTGTACCGGGAACACCTGCACGACTCCTGTTCCAGCATACAACACCAATCTAGCTACTGAAGGTGGCACTTAACAATGCATGAAAACTAATAACGAAGAAGAACATGAAATAACACCAAAAACGGGCCTAGAGGTGCACTCAGCATGGAGTATCAAATATGAGTGAAATCATGTCTAAAGTGAAGAGCATAGACTAGAAAATCGGCCCAGATGAGTCCATAAATGTGTATATATTTGGGACTCATCAGCGGTTCAGCTGGAATTTTCCCAGCTGATTCAGCTGAACATACTCCTGCAGTTTAGCTGATCATAGGGTTTAGACCTAATGTAGATATTTTGGCTGAAGATGTGTCCTAGTCATGTCACTAAGTTGTAGTGTATAATAATGTAAAGTTTTATAATTCACCATTCATAATCAGCAATAGTGACAACTACTACTCATATATTTAGGACTATTCTATACTAAGCATGCCAAGATCAATTTTGAAAACATTGAATTTAGATTCATCCAGTGGCTTTGTAAATATATCAGCTACTTGTTTGTCAGTGGGGACAAATTCAAGACAGATGTCTTTACATTCTACATGTTCTCTAATAAAATGATATCTAATCTCTATGTGCTTAGTCCTGCTATGAGAGACAGGATTTTTAGCAATAGAAATTGCACTGGATGAATCACAATACAAAGGAGATTCCCTTACCTTGAGGTTGTAATCCTCCAACTGATGATGTGTCCAAAGGAGTTGTGCACAACAGCTACCTGCAGCAATGTATTTAGATTCAGCTGTGGATATTGCCACACTGGTTTGTTTCTTGCTGCTCCAAGATATCAATCTTCTCCCTAGGAATTGACAAATACCACTTGTACTCTTCCTGTCTTCTTTGCAATCTGCAAAATCTGCATCTGAAAAGCCTGTTAGTTCAAAGTCATTATTCTTAGGGTACCAAAGGCCAAGATGCAAGCTGCCCTTAAGGTATCTCAAAATCCTCTTCACAGAGGTGTAGTGAGATTCCTTAGGACATGCTTGATACCTAGCACAAACACATGTAGAATACATAATGTCTAGCCTACTAGCAGTCAAGTATAATAGGGATCCAATGATGCATCTGTACATGGACTCATCAAAGGCCTTTCTCTTTTCATCCTTGTCTAATGATACATTAAACCCCATGGGTGTTCTCATGGTGGAGGCTGATTCCATCCCAAATTTCTTGATGAGCTCCTTAGTGTACTTGGTCTGGGAGATGAAAATTCCATCATCAGACTGTTTCACTTGGAGCCCAAGGAAATATTTGAGCCCACCCATACTGCTCATTTCAAACTCCCCCTGCATTAGATTGGCAAATCTCTTGCAGAGGTTGTCATCAGTAGACCCAAAGATTATGTCATCAACATAAATTTGGACTAAGAGACACTTGCCCCTTGTTTCCCTAAGAAACAATGTGCTATCAATCTTTCACCTCATGAATTTGTTCTTGAGGAAAAAGTTTGACAAAGTCTCATACCAAGCTCTTGGAGCTTGCTTGAGACCATATAATGCTTTCCTAAGAAGGTAAACATGAGAAGTTAGAGTTGGATGCACAAAACCTGAAGGTTGTTCAACATATACCTCTTCCTTCAAGTCTCCATTGAGGAAGGATGATTTGACATCCATCTGGTAGACTTTGAACCCCTTGTGGGCAGCATAGGCAAGGAATAGCCTAATTGCTTCCAACCTTGCAACTGGTGCAAAGGTTTGATCAAAATCTATACCTTCCTCTTGCCTGTATCCTTTGGCTACTAATCTGGCCTTGTTCTTGATGATTGTACCATGAAAGTACACCGCAAAAACCGACTCCAAATTGCATCAATGTCAAACCACACAGTACGGTTTTGGTGCGGTGCGATTTTGTTCAGTTCAAAACCGACCCCTTTGTTGTGATTGCGGTTTAGGTTCAAACTGTACCAATTGCACCTATAATAGTAAGTATAGATATTATAGATATATTATAAAAATTAACGATATTAATAATAATAATAATAATAAATAAGTTGCGGTTCGGTTCTGCTTCGGTCCGGTTCGGATCGGTTATAAAATTTTTGAAACCGCTTGAGACTTGTATATTGCGGTTCCGGTTCCGGTTCCGGTTCCGGTCCAGATAAAAAAATGAAAGAACCACACCCGGACCAATGTTGCTCACGGTTCCAAAATTCAAACCGAAACCCAAATAATTCGCGAACGGTTCGGTCCGGTTCTGGTTCGGTTTATGGTTTTCGATTTTAAGTGACAGCTTTAATTGTGACATATTGGTATTCTACAAAAGGAAGGGTATTGAATCATTATTTGTTTATTCTTCCAACTTTTTTTGTTTAAATTTCCAACAGATTAAAAGTTTGAGAGTATGACTTTTCTGATGTGGCAGAGTGTAAGTGAAAGAAATAAAACGTGTCGCAAAAAAATATAGGTGCACATACTCTTGGACGGATGAGCCTTGATAATCAAAAAAAAATACTTGGTATACATATATATATTTTTTATTATTTCTTACATTATTACAAAAAGCTAAATAATTTATTTTTTATAAGGAAATTGAATTGGGCAGAGAGCCAACTCGCATTGAATTATTCATAGATAGTCGCACAAGCAAGAAGATTGAGAAAACTTTGGTGAATGATGACGCAATATAAAAAAAGTAAGTGTTTCAATCTTTAGCTAAATTATTTAAACATTCAAATAATATCCAAATTGTTTACTGAATATTTCATTTGTGTACTTTTTACTAGGTTGCATTGGACAAGGCTATAGAGGCACAAATATCTCAGCATGTAACATCCCATTTCCTTTTAGACCCCTTGGGTTAGGGTTAGGGTTCGAGTTGTGAGTAGAGTTCATGGTATGACCCTAGGTCAACCTAAACTTGGGAAAACTGCTATAAGCACCCCAAAAGTGCACAAGTCAACCTAGGTCAATCTACTTCAAATTGGACTCACCAACTCAAATTGAGCTTGCAAATTGGCTCCTAACCCTAATAGAAACTCAAGTGTCCTAAAAGCCCCATCATAGGGTCACTAAGTTTGGCCAATTTGACCAAATCAACTTTAGGTCAAAATAGGTTAACATAGGCCAATTCAACACAATTGGGTCAATTAGACTTGATAGGATCAAATTGACCCCACCACTAGATGGTAAACCTCTAAAGGAGTGCCATGGACCCAAAAGCCCCATCATGGGGTCACCAATTGGTCCAATTTGACCAAACTCAAACTTAGGTCAACATAAGCCAATCCTTCATCAATGGGTTCAATTGACCCCAAAAACATGAAATTGACTTCACCCCTAGTCCAGAACATCATGGGGGACCCAATAGACCCAAAAGCCCCATCATGAGATCATCAAATTTACCAAATTGATCAAAGTCAACTTTTCCCCAATTTTGGTCAAAATCACACATATTGGCTAAATTGACCCAAATAGGGCACCACCATGACCCAATCAATATTGGGTGGTGTCAAGGGACTCAAGACCAACACATTGGACCAGTCAACTCACTAATTGACTAAGTCAACTGATGCGCAAATCTCGCTCACCGCTATAGGCGGTAGCTCGACTGCAACACGAAACGGCAGTGTACCGATCGTTCAAGTAATATAAAACGAGGAGTAATCCCCGAGTATCGAATCCCTCAAGGAACACAGTAAGGTGGAGTTAACGTTCGAGGAAGGACTTGAGATCGAAGTCCTTGAGTCGGATGGAATGCGGGAGAGTTGATTTGGCTTTTGGAAAATAAAAGAAAACAACTACAACTACTCCTATGCAATGCCGCTATGCAATGCTTCGCTTGGCGGAATGGAGACTAGGCAGGCCTTGAGCGCGCTGCGTCGCAAGGGAGGATGGACGAGTAGGCAAACGGAATCGAACTATGCAGGCCTTGAGTGCGCTGCTTCGTAGGGCGAGTTGATTACACGGGCCGCTATGCCACGCTTCGCTAGGCGGATGGAAGAGTAGGCTAGCGGATGGAGTGGAGAGAACGGAGGAATCGGAATGGATTACACGGGCCGCTATGCAACGCTTCGCTAGGCGGATGGAAGAGTAGGCATACGAATGAGGGTCGCAAGCACCTCATCGACAAGCACGCCACTAGCAATTGCTAGTGCGGCACACGAACGTGACGGCGGGATGGAGGATGAAATGGGGCGCACCTCAAGCAACTCAAACAGTAAAGTATTTCACATAGACATGAAATGTATAGAAATGCAAATAAAGTTAAGTGCTACTTCATCATAATGTTAGCTCTAACTACATATACATCAATAAGAGAAGAACAAGGCAAGAAATCGACTGAATCCGAAGGCTCGTTGTAGATTCACGATTGGAATCGCTGGGTTGTCAATCCGCGTCCAAGCTCGGTCCGCAACTACGTCCGGGGTAGAGAGAGATGTCACTACTCTCCAATGAGCCCGTCTTCTTCATCTCACAATCCAGTAGCGGTTGCAAACTTCCTCTTGCT
The DNA here is from genome assembly GCA_033032865.1 of Dactylorhiza incarnata. Taxonomy (NCBI): domain Eukaryota; kingdom Viridiplantae; phylum Streptophyta; class Magnoliopsida; order Asparagales; family Orchidaceae; genus Dactylorhiza; species Dactylorhiza incarnata. The sequence goes on along the minus strand of JAWHQI010000288.1, from coordinate 540,108 downwards.
TGATGGCGATGGCGGCTATATCTTCCTTTGAAGCGCTAGGATGAAGGAGAAGGCCGAGAGGAAGCTCCGGCTCAAGATTGGCGTGAAGAACAAGCCCGGAGCACCTCCAGATGGTGGGCGGCGATGGAGGAGCAAGAAAACGGCGGACTGGAATCAACTCCCCGACCTAATTCGCGAGCAGGTCTTAAATAGGCGCTGGAAAAAACAGTGCGCACGATCGGTGGCGCACGACCAGTGGTCGTGCGCACTAGAATCCTGTGATCGTGCGCCTGCCTGGGCGGAGCCTGCAATGTAAGAAATTTATAAAATATAATGTTCGCATGACCAGTGGCGCACGACCAGTGGTCGTGCGCACTATCGTAAGTGGTCGTGCGCACTGGTCGAGACAGAACTCATAAAATGGGGGTTAAGTGCGCACGATCAGCGGCGCACGACCAGTGATCGTGCGCAATAGAACCAGTGATCGTGCGCAGTGTTCCTGTACAGAATTGTACCGGGAACACCTGCACGACTCCTGTTCCTACAGAAATGCTAATCAGACCACTGAAAGTGGCACTCAACAATACGATAAGGCTATCAAAAGAGAATAAACATAAAACACACCAAATTAGGCCAAGAAGTGCACCTAGCATAGAATGACAAATATGAGCTAAAACAAGGCTAAAGTGCAGTGGAATGACTAGAATAACGGCCTAGATGAGTCCATATATGTGTATATAATTGGGACTCATCACACCCCCAGACTTAACTGTTTGCGCATCCCGATCAAACCATCTCTCGCGGACAGGAAAAACATAGCTGACAAAGAAATTATCAAGTTGAGTACCCTGCGAAGTCGCATGCTCACACGCGTAGAAATACAATAGATAAAATTCCTAATTATGCATATTAGTTTATAATTTCCTAGGAGCGTATTTATATATTACATTTACTCAAAAATTGAATCACGGTGAATCATAAGGTCGCACATAGGAAGAAAGTAAACTGAACGCTAAAACAAGCATTGCCAAAGATCGGGGCTCGAGACAACTCCATTGAAATCCATCAATGTCGATGACCATAAGCTTGCATGTTCGCACTCTCTCCACGGCACTGGTTTGACTCAAATGCGTGAATCAATAGGACTAAAGGTTTTAGATGAGGCTTTGGTTTAGGTGAGGCAAACAAATATAAACATGAAGGCTTAGAACACAAAAACCCAAATGAGCAAATGCATAACACTATCCAAGTAGCCATAAAACACGCGGATGCACCACACCCCCAGACTTAGACTTAGACGCATGGGTGTGTGCACCGCCTACTCCCAAATATAAATCTCAAACAGATTTTTTTTCAATTAAACTTTTCATTCTTCTTTTTCTTTTCAAATCTTTTTCTTCTTTTCTTTTTCTTTCTTTAGCAATTTCAGCAAATTTTCAAAGATGCACATTCACATTTTCACATTGTACTTCCACAATCAATACCGCCAATTTAAAATATAACCAAAATGCTTGCATTTTGGGTGTGCGACTAGGATTGGATTGTAGGCTTTGGTGAACAATAGTGGAGCTGAACCAAAACAATGGGGTAGGCACAACTGGGCTAACGAGGAAATGATGATAGGAATGGCACAAAGGCTCAACCGGGCCAAAAATGATGGCCTATATCACATTCACGCAATTGACTAACCTTATACACATGCTTCAAGAATCGCTTGGGGCAAGTTCTTAGCCACCGAGAAAGATAATCCTTTCTCCCGACTCAGGCAATACGAGTCTAACGAACGTCTACACACATCCCTATGCTACCGTTTGATTCACACCGGATTCACCAATTTTTGAGTGTAGTAAACAATATTTACGCTAATAGAAAAATATAAACTAAAAGCATAAAAAGAAATTGAATCTACACGAATTTCTATGTGAGACATGAGCACTCGACTATGAGCACTATAGAAGTCAACATTTTACTCCGACTCACAATCCTAAGCCAGCACAATGATTTTCCAAATCACACAAAAAGAAATGAGTTCAGCTCAAGACGTGCCAACAGCTAAGTGCACGCTCGAGTGGGTGTAGTGGTGTGAAATGCAATTGAACATAACTAAATAACTGAAATTAAAATACTTCTAGTATGCAAATGAGATGTGCACGTGCAGTGGGTAACATATAGCGGCTCTCCCCCAGACTAAATCTAAGCATTAGACATAAATGATGTAACCATGAAAATTGAAAATGAAGTCTAGGGAAAGAGATTACCCAATGCTCAGAAGTGAGCATACCAGAAGACGCGTGAAAAACTGAAGCAAACCCGCCATTCAGAATTTGCAATAAGTACCTGCAGGGGTGAGCTCCAGAAAAACAAAAGAAAGCAGAAATGCTAAAACTGAACAGAAATTAACTAACTACTCTAACTAGGAAAATGAAAATGCAATAGAAGTAAGATAACTACTGGGGTTATTGTCATCCCAGCACGACTTATTCAGGATTTGTACAGTTCTAGCTTATAGGCCTATGAAAAAGAAAATGCACAGGTAACTGTTCTAATATGCGCATCGGTAGCGGGTACCGATACGGAGACAGAGCAGTCACCCCTCTACCTAAATATAGATACCTGCTCCTCACAGGTAGAGGGTAGAGAATGTAAGAAAAGGAGGAGGCCTGGTCCTCACTCATCTCACAAAAAAAATCCTTGCCGAGCAAGGTATCGTCCACAGCAGGTCCGCAAGAGGAGAAGGCAACGAATGAGGCTTCCTTAATGGAGGAGAGATCAACCTCCTCGCATATAAGGATGCAATCATCATTGACTTGAGCAAGAAGCTCCAAGTCCTCCTGGGGCACCTGTAAAGACTCCACCTGCACAAGCTCGGATGAAGAAGGAGGGTCAAGAAAGAAATGAGAAGAAGAACGTAAATAATCAACAATCTGGGGAGTGATCCCGGTTTCACTCTCAGCAGGATCCAAGGACAGATCGCTATCATCATCGTAAGTATCATAGCGAGGGGGACCCAAGAACTCAAGGGCCTCCGTGGTGGTTTGGACCTCCTCGTCCCATGAAGAAGTGCAAACCTCCTCATTAGAGAGAGTATCCTCCTCATCCCACCGAGGTGCACCATCGTGTTCAAAGTATTCATCCTCCCCTTCGGGGAAAACAAATTCCTCATCCCACTTTGGAGCATCCTCTGAGTCAGAAGCATCACCCCACTCCTTCACTTCTATAGGATCATAAAGAATGTGTGTAGAAAAATATTGCAAAGAAACTGGAGGAACAAAAAGGTTTGGTTCCTCCGCAAAAAGATCTGCTAATGCCTCCCCGATGGAAAGAACACTTTCCAAATCCCACTCAGGAGCATCTAGGAGCTCCCATTCCTCTCCTTGTTGGCCAACAGATGAGTGATCATCATCACTAGGAGTGAAGCCATACACAGGGAGTGAGGAGTCCATGCACGAAATAAGATCGGTGGTAGAGGCACGATTGCCTCCATGGGTAAAGAATGAGTGATAGGGACAATGTTGTCATGAGTGGAGGAGCGGCGATCAGGATTGAAAAGACTAGGACAGTCCTTCAAATCATGGCCCTCTCCTCGACACAACAAGAAAACGACGTTCCTACACTACCTAGCATTTAATTCATTCATTGTGTCTATATAATAGACCATCATGTCGTAAGTGCCAGGAGAAATATCCCACGAAGACATTTTCAACAATAAAAGCAGATAAAACGAAACTGAAATTATTTGCAAGGAAATCTACACAAACTAATAAAACTCCTTGGATTAAACTTGCTTAAAACTTTAAAATAGGAGAGAAGAAATAATAACAAACAATATAAATTTAAAAAGCAAACAAAAATAAAAAGGCGGCTATAAACACTGGAAGAACTACTATCTCTCGGCTCTCCCTCTCAAGAAAACTCACATGTCTGGGTTCCCCGGCAACGGCGCCAACAACTTGATGCGCGAATCTCGCTCACCGCTATAGGCGGTAGCTCGACTGCGACACGAAATGGCAGTGTACCGATCGTTCAAGTAATATAAAATGAGGAGTAATCCCCGAGTATCGAATCTCTCAAGGAACACAGTAAGGTGGAGTTAACGTTCGAGGAAGGACTTGAGATCGAAGTCCTTGAGTCAGATGGAATGCGGGAGAGTTGATTTGGCTTTTGGAAAATAAAAGAAAACAACTACAACTACTCATATGCAATGTCGTTATGCAATGCTTCGCTTGGCGGAATGGAGACTAGGCAGGCCTTGAGCGCGCTGCGTCGCAAGGGCGGATGGACGAGTAGGCAAACGGAATCGAACTATGCAGGCCTTGAGCGCGCTGCTTCGTAGAGCGAGTGGATTACATGGGCCGCTATGCCACGATTCGCTAGGCGGATGGAAGAGTAGGCTAGCGGATGGAGTGGAGAGAATGGCAGAATCGGAATGGATTACACGGGCCGCTATGCCACGCTTCGCTAGGCGGATGGAAGAGTAGGCATACGGATGAGGGTCGCAAGCACCTCATCGACAAGCACGCCACTAGCAATTGCTAGTGCGGCACACGAACATGACGGTGAGATGGAGGATGGAATGGGGCGCACCTCAAGCAACTCAAACAGTAAAGTATTTCACATAGACATGAAATGTATAGAAATGCAAATAAAGTTAAGTGCTACTTCATCATAATGTTAGCTCTAACTACATATACATCAATAAGAGAAGAACAAGGCAAGAAATAGACCGAATCCGAAGGCTCGTTGTAGATTCACGGTTGGAATCGTTGGGTTGTCAATCCGCGTCCAAGTTCGGTCCGCAACTACGTCCGGGGTAGAGAGAGCTGTCACTACTCTCCAATGAGCCCGTCTTCTTCGTCTCACGATCCAGTAGAGGTTGCAAACTTCCTCTTGCTTGATGGCGATGGCGGCTAGATCTTCCTTTGAAGCGCTAGGATGTAGGAGGAGGCAGAGAGGAAGCTCCGGCTCAAGATTGGCGTGAAGAACAAGCTCGGAGCACCTCCAGATGGTGGGCGGCGATGGAGGGGCGAAATCGGGGCTCTGGAGCGAGAAAACGGAGGACTGGAATCAACTCCCCGACCTAATTTGCGAGCAGGTCTTTAAATAGGCGCTGGAATAAACAGTGCGCACGATCGGTGGCGCACGACCAGTGGTCGTGCGCACTAGAATCCTGTGATCGTGCGCCTGCCTGGGCGGAGCCTACAATGTAAGAAATTTATAAAATATAATGTTCGCACGACCAGCGGCGCACAACCAGTGGTCGTGCGCACTATCATAAGTGGTCGTGCGCACTGGTCGAGACAGAACTCATAAAATGGGGGTTAAGTGCGCACGATCAGCGGCGCACGACCAGTGATCGTGCGCAATAGAACCAGCGATTGTGCGCAGTGTTCCTGTACAGAATTGTACCGGGAACACCTGCACGACTCCTGTTCCTACAGAAATGCTAATCAGGCCACTGAAAGTGACACTCAACAATACGATAAGGCTATCAAAAGAGAATAAATATAAAACACACCAAATTAGGCCAAGAAGTGCACCTAGCATAGAATGACAAATATGAGCTAAAACAAGGCTAAAGTGCAGTGGAATGACTAGATTAACGGCTCAGATGAGTCCATATATGTGTATATAATTGGGACTCATCATCAACCCCAAATGTCAACATAGGTCAAAATTGGGGTAAAATGGCCATTCGAATCAATCAAGCCAAACAATATGGGATAAGGCCTCAATAGGAGGCCCAACCTACAGCCCATGACCTAATTACCTTGCATGCCATCAGAAATTAGGAGGAGATGACATGCAAGAGGCTAATTTGGACTTTCCCCCAAATTCAAGAGAGGACAAAGGAGGAAATCATGGATTAAAAGTCACTTGTCCCTCCTCTCCTCTTCCCAAGCCTCCCACTGAGCTCTGGCAGTGATTACCAGCCTAGTTCCAGCAGTGGGGTGACAAATGGCAGCAAGGAGGAGCATCCTATGCTTGGACGAAATCACCTTAATGGAAGCCATGAATTAAGCCACCCTCAGCCCAAATTGACTTCACCATTAGCTTCAAAAGGTGGAGAGCATATGAAATCGAGCCTTGGATCATTGCAAATGGTGGAGGATTGATTTTTTGAGCAAGCTCGCCAGAGAGGAGAAGATTCATGGCCAACCGCCGCCGTCAAGCTCCATTAAGGTCCGGTTTCTCCTCCCCTCCCTTTGTGCTAGATTCTTATATCAATTAGGAAGAGAATCGAGCTCAATTGAGCATGATAACATTAGGAATCCATGGTGATTTCATAGATTTATAAATCTCGCCAGAAAGCACCACTCCGGCCACCCCAAGTCGTCGGACCACCACCCACTGATGGCCCTTGCCGAGAGGAAAGAGGTGGTGGGGTTGATTGGTCATGTAGGTGCTTGGATTGCTGTAGGGAGGCCAAAATATGAGCTCCAGGTCGGGCAAATCACAGCCAATGGCTAGAGGTTGAAGATGACCAGGAGCAGTCTGATATGCTTCAAGATTTGTGCAAATCAGCTAAGTACAGCCCACTGCCTTTCTGCCCAGTCATGTTCAAGCCACTGTTTAGGCATGATCCAGTCGGTTTCATATTAAGTGATCAACATAAAATTTGTATCCCTTTGTCTTACCTTCCTAATGAGCTTTGAATCACCCATATTTGGTGTACTATAGCTCCTTGTAGGGCAAATTTAGTGGGACTGGTCCCTAGGAGGGGACATCCCATATTATTTGAATAACTTTTAAATTGTTAATGGTATGAGGTTGAAATTTTGTACATGCGTGCATGCGCCCTATTTCTAGCTTGTGTCCAAAAATTAGAATTTTTGGAGATAATTTTCCTAAAGTTTTATTCAAAATGTGATAAATCAAATAAATGAAAATTTTGGAGTTGTGTAACTCCAAATGACCCCAAATTTGGGTGTCATACTTAATTGGACAATATTATACCATGGTTAAAATTTGAGATCATTTGGACCTCTGCATGTAGGGTAATTTCACTTGCATGTCTCTACTTAAAAGGTGTTATGGTGTGCCAATAGCCCAAAAGAGATATTTTGTGTATTTAGCTCAAATTGCTTAGGGTTAGCTTCTGAAATTTTGTACACACTCTCCTTATGATATAATACATTACCTCAGAAAAACTTAGGATTTTTTGGATCAAAAATCTTATGTGTATGATCAATATGATTTATGTCACATTTTTGTATTTGTGAAATGTTTATGGTTGGTAACTTGTACAAAATTGTGAAACTCTAGAGAATCACTGTTATACCATTTGGAATCTCTACAAATTTTTGTAGAAAATTTCATAGATTATTTCTTTAGGAATTATCAAATTTATCTTAGGTCACAATTCTGAATAACTGAAAATTCACGGAGCAAAATGTTTTGAAAATTTTTGAAACTCTGGAAAATAATTAGGAATCTAATTATGAACCTCTGGAATTTTTGTTAGAATTTTTGGATATATTATTTATGGTAAAATTTCATATATTCAGTTTGTCACACTTCTATTTTTATGAAATATCCATGGTGAAACATTCCTGGAAAACTATAAAACAGTGCCTTGCAGCAACAGGAAGAGGGTCCTCTGGTGGCTGTGTTTGTTCCACTGGTCCAGCTGTGACTTCATCATCTTATACCTCTTCTTCTTCAGGAATTGCAGCAGCTGTTTGTGTTTTGCTGCTGCTGGGCTTGTCTTGGACAGTCAGCTCATGCATCCCTTCTTCATTTCCTGTCAAAATAGAAGAGCTAGACCATTCTTTGTAGAGAAGGCTGGTCTCATCAAACACAACATGCATAGATTCTTCTAGAATATGGGTTTTCTTGATATAAACTCTATAAGCTCTACTATGTGAGCTATATCCAACAAGAACCCCCACATTGCATTTTTCTGCAAACTTTGTTAATTGAGATTTTCCATTATTTAGAATGTAGCATTTGCAACCAATGATTCTAAAGTAGGAAATTGTAGGTTGTTTTCCATGAGGAGCTTTTCTTCAAGATCCTTAATGATCTTGTTCTTGTGGCTTATGGTGCCCACATGGATGATTGACATTCCCCTTAGCTTGCCAATCTCCTTGCTCATTAGAGCTAGCTGGGTAGCATGCTCAATGCACTCAGATTTTGATTGCTTCAGGGAAGTAATTTCTTGGGCTTGCCTCTTGGCTATCATTTTGCTCTTTTTCAGAGCTTCCAGGAGTGCACCATACTTATCAATCAATTGATTGACATCCTCCTCAGAATCTGATTCACCTCCAACTTTAGATGGAGGAGATTCAGATTCTGGACCTGTTTCATAATCAGAAGAAGAAGAAATGCAGTTTATCAATACCTGCTCATGTTCTGAATTGCTGTGGCTGACATCATCTTCAGTTATAGCCATCAGCTCATGGTCATCAAGAGTGACCTCATCCTCCTCTACATCACTATCTGAATGTGATAGAGGGGCCCTGATTCCTATCCTGGTATCAGGATAGTCTTCTTCCTCCTGATCAGCAAACAGCCCCAAGTAGGCTTCCTCCTCACCATCTGAATCTGAAGATGAAGATTCAGATTCACTCCAGCTCTTGCCTTTCTTAGCTAGGAAGGATTTTTCTCCCTCTCCTTCTGGTGATGAGGCTTCTTGTCACCTCTTTCCTTTCTTTTGACTGGACAGTCAGCAATGACATGTCCAGACTTACTACAGCAATAGCAAATTATGTTAGTTAAAACATGTTTACTAGATTTAGAGTCATACATGTCCCCTTTGGAATGTTGCCTCTCAGATCTGTAATGATCCTTCTTGGGATGAGAAGAGGAGGAAGGTTTGTTCTTCCATTGTTTCCTCTTGATCATCTTCTTGAACTGCCTTGTGAAGGCAGCAAATTCCTCATCAGAAGAGGAGCTGTCTGATTTGCAGCTCTCAGATTTCTCAGATTCAGCAGCCTTTCTTGTAGGTGACTACACTCTAACCTTGTTCTTCTTAGAGCTTTCAGCTTTGAGAGCAACAGATCTCTCCCTTGTGTGAGCCCTGGAGGAAGTGTCCTCCTCCTTTATTGCAGAGAGCTGCATCTCATATGAGAGCAGTTTCCCAAACAGTGTATGGGTAGGGGTTTCTCCAAGTCTTGCCCCTTCTCTGATTGCACATATTTTAGTGTCTCAATCTCTAGTTAGAGATCTTAGGAACTTGTCATTAAGTTCATAATCTGTGAACACCCATTGATGAGTCCTGATCATATACACATTTATGGACTCATCCGGGCCGATTTTCTAGTCTTTGCACGTCACTTTAGACATGTTTTCATTCCTATTTAACATTACATGCTAAGTGCACTTCTAGGCCCGCTTTCGGTGTTATTTCTTGTTCATCTTTGTTACTAGTTGTCATGCTGTGTTAAGTGCCACCTTCAGTGGCCAGACTGGTGTCGTATGCTGGAACAGGAGTCGTGCAGGTGTTCCCGGTACAATTCTGTACAGGAACACTGCGCACGATCACTGGCTCTATCGCGCACGACCACTGGTCGTGCGCCATTGATCGTGCGCACTTAACGCCCATTTCATCAGTTCTGTTTGGCTTATCGCACGACCACTTACGGTAGTGCGCACGACCACTGGTCGTGCGCTACTGGTCGTGCGAACAAGTATTTTATAAATTTCTTTCATTTCAGGCTCCGCCCAGGCAGCGCGCACGATCGCAGAACTCCAGTGCGCACGACCACTGGTCGTGCGCCAATGACCGTGCGCGGTATTAATTCCAGCGCCTATATATATGCCTGTTCCGTTTTTAGGTCATTATTCAGCCGCCGGGAGCGCGAGTGGCAGTCCGTACGCCTGTGATTTCCACTCCTGGACACCTCCACTTCATCTCCAACGCAAGAGGAAGTCCTCTCCAACCATTCCGAGCATTTCTCCATTGTCCGGGAGCATTTTCCACCATCCGCAAGCCCTCAAGCCGCTGTTTTCCATTCTAGTCCGGTGAGAAGAAGAAGAATCCTGAGGTAGAAGACGACGGGACTACGTAGAGAGATCGTGACAGTTTCTCTACATCGGAAGCACAGTCCGCCCGAGTCCGGAGGTGGCTTGACAACCTACCATTCCGGCCGTGAACGGCCGCTAGTCTTCATCCATTGGTTATTTCTTTCCTCTCGCTTCGTTGTAATCGTTGAATCTTTGAGAGATTGAACATGTTGATGCTTGGTTTAATTGAAATGAATGTTTCTTCGTTTCTCTTCATTACTTGTTTGTGAATCGCTTCGCCTCCACTCATCCACTCACTCACTCACGCACTCAAGGTGCTCGATCCGCGTTAGCAAGAGCTAACGGCGTTTGTGAAGAGGTGTTTGCGACCCTCACCTTCTCGCATTAGAGCACGCTCCATCCGCCTCACGAAGCACGGCATCGCGGCCGCTGCATCCATCTCGCCTTGCGAAGCGGTGTTTTCGACCCGCATTTCTTTTACTGTTGTTAAGAGTAGGAAAACTCAACCAAAACCCCCTTTGTGTGTTTGTTTACGCTCGTGTAACAATAGTCACACAACGTGATTCGTACACCCAACCTGCATTCCTCAAGAGACCGACACTCGGGGATTTTATTCCCAAACTTTATTACTTGAACGATCGGTGCACTTGCCGAAATAATCGCATCAAGTTTTTGGCGCCGTTGCCGGGGAATGCTGGCGTGTAACATCTTGTGTTGTGACCTTCGTTATACGAGCAGTTGTTTCTGATTTTCTTTGTCTTCTTTTTGTTTTTGATTGTGCATGCAGAGACAAGCCACAGGGGAACTCGTACCCTTTGATCCTGAGATCGAACGGACCTCTCGTGCACGTAGGCGCGCAGCAGTCGCACAGGCGGCAATGGGTGACCACATAGATCCAAATGATGTTGATCAGGGAGTGCCCGGCGTGGGGCAACACCATCCTGGAGAGGTGCAGGAGGCGGCGAGGCCTCGGCCCCGCACGATGAGAGACTACACCACTCCAACTGCTGGGAGTGTGTATCCTGGGTTCGGGCCCAATATAATGAACAACCAGTTCGAGATTAAACCAGCAATCTTGAACATTATCCGGAACAACGCTCAGTTCTCTGGGATGGCCAGCGAAGATCCGCATCTGCATCTGGCGGAGTTTTCTGATATTTGCGGAACCTTCCGCTACGCTGGGATTGCTGACGACACGGTAAAGCTTAGACTGTTTCCCTTCTCACTCTGTGACAAAGCCAAGGTGTGGCTCCACTCCATTCCGCCCGGGACTGCTGCGACCTGGGATGCTCTTGCTTCAAAGTTCTTGGCGAAGTTCCATCCCGTCGATAAAATCGTGAGCTTGCGGCGGGAGATCGCCACCTTTCGCCAACTTGATCAAGAGACTCTTGCTGAGGCGTGGGAGCGTCTTAGCGATCTTCTCCGTCGTTGTCCAAACCATGAGCTCCAACCGTGGAATGTGGTTGAGACGTTTTACTTTGCGATCGAGCCCAACTATAGGGCAATGATCGATGCTGTTGCGGGTGGTACCTTGATGAATCACACTCCAGAGGAGGCCCTTCGGATTCTGCGCGACACCGCCTCCCACAGTACATTCTGGACTGCCGGGAGAAATGCTCCAAAAAGCGGTCGTGGCCTCTTTATGGTCGACTCACTTCCTCCTACATCCACGTCCGCTGCTGTCATTACGTGCGAAGGATGTGGAGGCGGCGGCCACCACGCATATGAATGTTCAGGTAACAACGTATAAGGTGACTTCGCGCAGTTAACCTGGAACGAATCTGTTAATTTTGTAGGAAATCAGTCTAAGGGGGTACCTTTTAATAATGCTTATCATCCGGGAGCGAGAAGTCACCCGAACTTCTCGTGGAACCCAAACGCGCCTGGCCAACGATGGGCACCGGGGCAGCATCAAAGTGATGCTTACGCCTCCGGGAGCCAACCGAGTCCACCACACCCGGATTATAACCAAGGCCCCCCAGCCCAAAAAAAGAGTAATCTGGAGGAAATAATGGAAAAGTTCATGCAAGCGGCTACCTCAAATATGGCGAACCAAACCGCATCCATGCGAAACTTGGAAACGCAGCTGGGCCAATTGGCCCAAGTGCTAACCGAGCGGTCGCATGGGACCCTTCCTAGCAACACTGAAAAGAACCCAATAGATCAAGGGAAGAGTCTCAGCGATGTGGAAGAGGCTGATCCAAGTGAGTTAGTGATTTCTTGTTCCATCAATAATATTGAAACGAAAGCTTTATGCGATTCTGGCTCTTCCCGCAACGTCATTGCATTGCGAGACGTTGCCAAATTGCAACTTGAGATGAACACGGAGGATCGAAAATCCCTTGTGCTTGCTAATGGGACTGTTATACAATCTGAGGGGGAAGTGAAAAATGTAGAAGTGACAGTTGAGGGGACGATCGTGGTTGCTAATTTTCAGGTGTTGGGACCCCAGGAAAATCGCTCTATTCCTATCTTGGGTGTGTCGTTCTTGAAAGAGAGCGGTGCCACCCTTGATTTCACTGCGGGGTGTGTCTTCTTGCCCAATAAGGTGCCACAGCCCACGTGCCCCAAAGATGTAACTGAAACATCCACTCCTCCCCCTCTCTTTATTCTTGATGAATCTCTGAGTTGTGCAGGAAATGAAGAAGATAAAGAACCAATGGAAGGAGAAAAAGAGGGGCACCAGTCCAGTGAGGAAGAAGAAGTAGATCTTCGGAGAGAAGTTGATTCCGAGACGGAGGAAGATTGCACTTCGAAAAATATCGACTTGAATTTAGTCCGGGACGTTGTCCCATTATCTTCTTGTTTTAATTCTTGTAATAAACAATTTAAGCGCTCCGTCTCTTGGGCCGATCCGGTTGTCACCGTGACGCCGGAAGTGACGCCACCCACCACCAAGGTGGAAAATTCTGAAAACTTTCACTAAACTTAAACGGGAGAAACTTCTGCACGACGCTCGCGCTGCCGCTCTCCGTGTCAAGAGGGCGGAGGTTAGGGGAACACTGGGTGACACCAGTGTTGGCCCTAAAGCCTTCACCTCTCGCCTATGAGCTACGGGAGACGCGCACCATAAGAGCGCCTATAGCTGATTTGTGTTGTCTGAATTTGTGAAACTGCTTCTATGAACTTCTCTTTTAATTCCTGCACTTTATGAACAATGTTAATACAGGTATTTGGTCCAGCTTAAGGACATTAAATAAAAGCGCTGCTGGGAGACAACCCAGATTTCCTGATTTTATTTTTCTCTAACATGTTTAGTTCAGTTTTTATATTTGTTTTTGCTGTTTTTAGTTTTGTGCTTGCAGGTGTGTTGTGCTCTTTGGTACGGATGCTGCGGACCGCTTTTGATCTTAATCGCCAATCGTCTGGTATGCTCAATTCTGAGCATTGGGTAACACTTCTCCTCCCTAGCTTTTCAGTTTCTGCGATATAATGTGTAGATTAAGTCTAGGGGAGAGCACGTGTTATTCACTATGCGCACGAGTTGCACCGCATGCTAGACGTCTGTTTTTAATTTTTCATCATCATCATCATTATACCATGCTACACACCAGTGCACCCACATGAGCGCGTGCTTATCTATTTGTTTAGTTCCGAATAAACTATCTTGGTTAGGAATGTGAAGTTGGATGTTAGCTTATGAATTACTATTTGGAGTACGATGTTGACTCGAGCGGTGTTCTAGTCGCATCCGCATGCTACAATAGAATTTGAGTAAAATTAGATTATTTCCATGCATTTAATTTATGATTAGTATTTTTGCGTAGTTTTAGATTTATTTTACTCAAGTGGTGAAGGTGATTGAAATTGGTGATAGCCCGGTGTTGTGTGTATACGAGCACTAGTTGTGTGTTGCTTGAGTCGGGAGGAAGGTTTACCTTTCTCGTGGGCTAAGAACATGCCCCAAGCGACTCTTGAAGCATGGGTGCGGGCGAATCGTTGAGATAAATATGATATAGGCCACATTTTGGCTAGTTTGAGCCTTTGCTTTCCATATCCTATTCGCTCACCTTTGCTACCCAACATTTGTGCCTACCACTCCATTTGTTCAGCTCCTCCTCCATTCACCAAGGCCTAAATCTTATCCCACTGTCGCAACCAAGTATATGTTATCTGCACTCATGTTTTAGATTTGGTGTGATGTTTGGAACCGTTGTGTTGTGAAGGAGAAATAAACTCTATTTGCTGATTTTGAACCAACCGGAGGATAAGAAAAAGAAAAAGAAAAATATAGTATTGAAGTAAAAATCTGAAAAAAAAGTGTATTGAAAAGTTATCCTTCCGAGCGTATTAGAAAATCTGTTGGTATTTGTGGAGTAGGCCGTATGCACACCCAGTTTTCACAATAAGTCTGGGGGTGTGTCACACGAGCTTTGTTTTTGGTTTTGCTTGGTGCAGCGTCCCGTTGACTCATGTTGGTTGCGTAGCCTCCGTTTTTACCCTTGATTATCATACCGCAACCTAAGCCCCATCTTAATCCTAAAAGTCCTATTGATTTATCTCGCGAGTTTGCTAGCGCCGTGGAGAGAGTGTGACCGGGCAAGCGTATGGTTCCCGACGTTGATGGATTTCAGCGGAGTTATTCATGAACCCCGATCTTGTGCAACACCCTCCTTAGTGGCTTATTACTTTCACACCGGGCATGATCGTCAAATTCTTCACAATTCACCAACTGAGTATTGATAAGTCTTTATTTACGCTCTAGTACTTTCGTAAATTATTTAGCATAGTTAGAATCTCTTTTTACTAAATTTCTATTTGCATACCTTTGTTACTTCGCATTGTACTCCTTTGTGTAATTTTCTTTGCTAACTACCATTTTCACATTCCGCCGGATTCGTTTGCTCGGGACGCGCAAACAGGTAAGTCTGGGGGTGTGATGAGTCCTGATCATATACACATTTATGGACTCATCCGGGCCGATTTTCTAGTCTTTGCACGTCACTTTAGACATGTTTTCATTCCTATTTAACATTCCATGCTAAGTGCACTTCTAGGCCCGCTTTCGGTGTTATTTCTTGTTCATCTTTGTTACTAGTTGTCATGTTGTGTTAAGTGCCACCTTCAGTGGCCAGACTGGTGTCGTATGCTGGAACAGGAGTCGTGCAGGTGTTCCCGGTACAATTCTGTACAGGAACACTGCGCACGATCACTGGCTCTATCGCGCACGACCACTGGTCGTGCGCCATTGATCGTGCGCACTTAACGCCCATTTCATGAGTTCTGTTTGGCTTATCGCACGACCACTTACGGTAGTGCGCACGACCACTGGTCGTGCGCTACTGGTCGTGCGAACATGTATTTTATAAATTTCTTTCATTTCAGGCTCCGCCCAGGCAGCGCGCACGATCGCAGAACTCCAGTGCGCACGACCACTAGTCGTGCGCCAATGACCGTGCGCAGTATTAATTCCAGCGCCTATCTATATGCCTGTTCCGTTTTTAGGTCATTATTCAGCCGCCGGGAGCGCTAGTGGCAGTCCGTACGCCTGCGATTTCCACTCCTGGACACCTCCACTTCATCTCCTACGCAAGAGGAAGTCCTCTCCAACCATTCCGAGCATTTCTCCATTGTCCGGGAGCATTTTCCACCATCCGCAAGCCCTCAAGCCGCTGTTTTCCATTCTAGTCTGGTGAGAAGAAGAAGAATCTTGAGGTAGAAGACGACGGGACTACGTAGAGAGATCGTGACAGTTTCTCTACACCGGAAGCACAGTCCGCCCGAGTCCGGAGGTGGCTTGACAACCTACCATTCCGGCCGTGAACGGCCGCTAGTCTTCATCCATTGGTTATTTCTTTCCTCTCGCTTCGTTGTAATCGTTGAATCTTTGAGACATTGAAAATGTTGATGCTTGGTTTAATTGAAATGAATGTTTCTTCGTTTCTCTTCATTACTTGTTTGTGAATCGCTTCGCCTCCACTCATCCACTCACTCACGCACTCAAGGTGCTCGATCCGCGTTAGCAAGAGCTAACGGCGTTTGTGAAGAGGTGTTTGCGACCCTCACCTTCTCGCATTAGAGCACGCTCCATCCGCCTCACGAAGCACGGCATCGCGGCCGCTGCATCCATCTCGCCTTGTGAAGCGGTGTTTTCGACCCGCATTTCTTTTACTGTTGTTAAGAGTAGGAAAACTCAACCAAAACCCCCTTTGTGTGTTTGTTTACGCTTGTGTAACAATAGTCACACAACGTGATTCATACACCCAACCTGCATTCCTCAAGAGACCGACACTCAGGGATTTTATTCCCAAACTTTATTACTTGAACGATCGGTGCACTTGCCGAAATAATCGCATAACCCTTCCATAGGTTCTTAGTTCATTTACAATCCTAAAGAACCTTTCATAGCACATGGAGATATTCTCCTGGCTCAGCTGTCTGAAGGATTCATACTCCTGATTGAGGAGTGACTTTCTATCATCCCTTACTTCAGCTGTTCCCTCCATATAAACAACCAATGTGTCCCACATTTCCTTGGCAGTTTGGCATTGTACCAAGTTCTGAAATGTAGTGTCATCAATGGCATTTACTATTATGTTTTGGGCTCTCTTGTCCATAGTGTACAGTGCTATCTCATCATTGGTCAGCTCAGAAAATACCTTAAGTACTTTTCTAGTAGGGTCAATAGTAGAGACTTTCTCAAAGGTATAAGGACCATTTTTGACAGTCAAAAAGATCCTTGGGTCTGAGGCTTCCATGAATAGCCTTACCCTTTGCTTCCATATGCCAAAGTTTTCTTTGGAGCATATGGGTAACTTCATTGACCCCAACTCCTTCTCCATTCCACTGTTGGCCATTTGATTTCAGATTTGACTACTCCTGTATAGGATCTGATCAGACTGTTATGTCCTTTTGATTAACCTCCCTCTGATACCACTTGATAGTTTATATAGGTGTAGTCAATATTACCTAGAGGGGGGTGATGAGTCCAGTTTATATAGTGATTTCCGGACTCATCTGGGCTACTTTTCATGCACATGCACTTCACTTTAGGCCTATATTCAATTCTATTTGATCACGTTGCCCATTTCATTACTTAGTGCACATTTATGCCCCATCTTGGTATGATTTCATGTATTTCTGTGGTCTAGTATATTTTCATGCAGGTCCAAGGGTTGTGCGACACTCGGGATGGGTTCTGGGGGATTTTTTGTCGAAAAAGTCACTGGTCGTGCGTTTTCCTTCTCGCACGACCAGGCGCACGACCATTGGTCGTGCGTTTATTCCTGTCCCTGATTGAGCCCTGATTGAGCGACAGCGCACGATCATTGGCCTTCTTCGCGCACGACCACTGGTCGTGCGCCGCTGACCGTGCGCTTTTGTGCAGATTTGGATTGAGCTACAGGTTCTTCACGCACGATCAGAGGCATTCCTTCGCGCACGACCATTGGTCGTGCGCCTGATCGTGCGCGGTGTTTATTTCCTGCTCAGCCTATAAATAGGCAAGCGCGATTTTAGGTCAGGATCCTTCATCCGATCACTTCCAGTCCGCCGTTTTCCGCCTAATTCGGGGGGTTCCGACTCCTCCAGCGCCGCCCACCTTAGGGAGGATCTCTGGGCAAGCTTTCAACGCCAAATCGTCGCCGGAGCTTCCTCTTGGTCTCCTCCTTCATCCTTGAGCTTCAAGAAGGGAGTCAACCTAGCCTTCTTCTTCAAGATCGGAGCAGCTTGTGATCATTCCTCCGGTTCGTGACACGAAGACGCCGGGTCCATTGGAGAGTAGTGACAGCTCTCTCTACCCCGGACGCAGTTGAGGACCGAGCTTGGACGCGGATTGACAACCCGGTGATTCCTTCCGTGAACCCTCAACAAGACTTCGGAGTCGGTCGATTTCGCACACTTACCTCCCCTTGTAGTTGATAGTTTAGTTGTATTTCTTACATATTTGATGAAGTGTGTTTTGACTATTAGCATTTGTACTTAATTATGTCTATGTAATTTGGGTATTCTTGCTTATCATTTTGAGGTGTGCCCTGTGGTGTGGATCAGTTGTTGTGTTGTGCCGCCCTAACAATTGTTAGTGGCGTGCTTGTCGAAGAGGTGCTTGCGACCCTCATTCCGCCGTTCTCTCCACTCCATCCGCTAGCCTACTCGTCCATCCGCCTAGTGATTCGGTGCATTGTGGCTCGTGTAGTTTCCATCCGCCCGGCGAAGCAGTGCGCTCAAGGCCTGCATAGGAGTAGTTGATAGCTTTTATTTTATTTCCACAATCCAAAATCCCCATTTCCGCATCCACCCGACTTAAAGGACTTCAATCTCAAGTCCTTCCTCAATAGTTAACTCCACCTTACTGTGTTCCTTCCGAGATCGATACTTGGGGATTCATTCCCATTTTATATTACTTGAACGATCGGTACACTGTCGTTTCGTGCTGCTGTCTTACTACCGCCTTTAGCGGTGTGCTAAGATTTGTGCATCAAGTTTTTGGCGTTGTTGCCGGGGAACACAGACGTGTGAGTTTTCTGGAGAGGGAGAATTTGAGAGAGAAGCCCTTCCATTTGTAAATTGCGTCGTTTATTTTTATTCAGTTCTTTTTATTCTATTTTCCTGTTTTTAATTAGGTTGTTTAGTAAATTACTGTTATGTGTAATAGTTTGCACAATAGTGTCTTTATTTTGAATCTTGCTATCTCCATACAATGTGGGCTGCATTTAATATTCGTTGTCGTTTGTGTGGAGATACTTCTCACGCTAGTGATAGATGCCCTACGGAAGATGGTGGGCATAATTCTCGTGGCCCGGTGTACGGAGCACCATTTTCCTATGGTTCTTCATGCCCTGTGCCCAAGTCTTATGAACACTCGTCCTCGCCGCATACACCATTTTTATATTCCTCTCCGGCCCCTCAAGGACTGAGGAGTAATATAAAACGGTGTTTGTTTTGTCAAAGCATAGATCACGCCCTGAAGGATTGTGCCGAGTATCTTCGCCAATTGGACGAGGATGATGAGCCGGATATCCGAATCGTCCCGACTCCTACTCCTGACGACACGCCTTCAACATCTGGTTATGTGCCCGCGTCACCTTCATGCTTTGAAGGGGATGACGTGGACACAGACACCAGATGTGTGGCTGATCTAGGCTCTGATATGGCCGAGCCTATCTCCCCTGTGCATACATCACTTAGCGTGGATTCGATTCTTTGTGAGGATTCGGTGCTTGACTTTCATCTAAGCACTGCTTTCTCCCCTGTTGTGCATTCTACTACATTTGTCTCTGATGACATTATTGAGGATGTTTCGCAGGATAAGGCAGGTGATTTATGTGTTGTGCCTATTCCTATGGAGGAGGATATTTTCCTAGGTGACGAGGATTTTACCTCAGCACCGGTGGAGGAAGTCCAAATCGTGGAGGAGGTCACTGATGAACCTACCGAGCCCTGCAGCATTGACGATGATGCTAACATTATTTTACTTCCCCAACCTAATGGGAGTCAGTCCGGGACCACTCCCCCGATTGATTTTTATTCATGTTCTTCTTCTCTTTTATTTCTTGACACCCTTTCTTCTATATCTGAGCCTGTGCAGGTTGAGTTTTCGCAGGTACTTCAGGAGGACTTGGAGCATTCTGCTCAAGTCAATGATGAGTGTATCCTCTCATATGAGGAGGTTGACCCCCCTCCATAAAGGAAGCCTCATTCATTGCCTTTTCCTCCTGCTGTCGCCCTGAAGACGATACCTTGCGAGGCAAGGATTTATTTTGTGGTGAGATGAGTGAGGACCAGGCCTCCTCCTCTTCTTATTTCTTATTTCCTCTACCTGTGCTGCGCAGGTATTATTATACAGGTAGAGGGGTAACTGTTTTATCGCCGTATCGGTGCCGGCCACCGAAACGGATAATGGAACAGTTACCTGTGCATTTTTTATTCCATAGGCCTATAAGCTAGAACTGTACAAATGCCAAATAAGTCGTGCTGGGAAGACAATAACCCCAGTACTTATCTTATTTTTCTTGTATTGTATTTTTCGTTAAGTAGAATAGTTAGTTAAATTTCAATTCTGTTTTAGTTTTTCTATTTTTCTTGTGTTTTTGCAGAGCTCACCCCTGCAGGTCATTCCTATGGAAGGCGGTGGTCGTGATTCTTTGTATGGCGGAGGTGCGGCCTGGCCTTGTTCTACACGCGTCTTCTGGTATGCTCACTTGCTGGGCATTGGGTACCCTCTTCCCCTAACTTTGTTTTAGAATATCTTAATGCATAGTTTAAGTCCGGGGGGAGTAGTTGTGTTTACCCGCTCACGTGCACACTGCATATGCATACTAGAAGCTTTTATTGATTTATTTTATTTAGAGCATTGCATCACACACCACTTGCACCCACTTGAGCGTGTGCTTAGCTGTTTGTGTGCCGCGAGTTAAACTCATCTCTTGAGCAAGGTTCGGGCAAATCATTGTGCTGGCTTTTAAACTATATAGTGGAGTAATATGTTGACTCCGGTGTTCCCAGTCTAATGCTTTTGTGAGCATGGAGCTTTGTGTAGAGTAGATTCCTTTTTATACTATTAGTTTTATACATTTCTATTAGTGTGAATAATGTTTGCTCTACTCAAATGGTGAATCCGGGTTGAATCAAAAGGTAGCATATGGGTGTGTGTAAATTATCGCTAGACGTGTATTGCTTGTGTCGGGAGGAAGGATAACCTTTCTCGGTGACTAAGAACTCGCCCCAAGCGATTCTTGAAGCATTGACATAGGATAGTTCAGTTGCGCGAGAATGACGTAGGCCATCATTTTGGCCCGGTTGAGCCTTTGTGCCATTCCTGATGTCTTATCCTCGTTAGCCAAGTTGTGCCTACCCCCTTCTTCTTGATTCAGCTCCACTATTGTTCACCAAAGCCTAAAAACCAATCCCAGTCGCACACCTAACTGCAAGCATTTTATAAAAAATTTAAATTGGTGGTGTTGATTGTGAAAATGTGATGTGAAAATATGGATATGCTAAGTTGAAAATTGGCTGAAAGAAAAAGAAAAAAGAGAAAGGTTAGAAGAAAAAAAATGATGAGAAGGAGTTTAAATTGACAAATCTGTTTAAGATTTATATTTTGGAGTAGGCGGTGCACACACCCATGCATTCAAATTCAAGTCTGGGGGTGTGGTGCATCTGCGTGTATTGTGACTGCGAGGTTAAGTTTATTGCATAAAGCTCATTTGGGTTAGGTGCGAGCCGTCCTGTTTATCATTGTTTACCTCACCGTAACCCAAGCCCCATGAAAAAACCTTAAGTCCTACCGACTCACGCTATGTACCAATCTAGTGTCGTGGAGAGAATGTGACCGGGCGAGCTTATGGTTTCCGACACCGATGGATTTCGGTGGAGTTTGTCCCAAATCCCAGATTGGGCAATGCTCATCTCAGCGTGTATCTTACTTTCTCCGTATGCATGACCGATTGATTCACCATGATTCACTTTTATGAGTAGTAGTAATATTTATTTACCCCATTAGAAATATATAAACTATGTGTATAATTAGAAGTCGTATCTACTATGTCTTTATGCACACGGGCATGCGACTTCGCATGGTACTCCTCGGTGTAACTTTAAGCTAGCTATTTATTTTTCCCCGCCTGCTAAGGATGTGTTTGCTCGGGACGTGCAAACAGGTAAGTCTGGGGGTGTGATGAGTCCAATTTATATAGTGATTTCCGGACTCATCTGGGCTAGTTTTCATGCACATGCACTTCACTTTAGGCCTATATTCAATTCTATTTGATCACGTTGCCCATTTCATTGCTTAGTGCACATTTATGCCTCATCTTGGTATGATTTCATGTATTTCTGTGGTCTAGTATATTTTCATGCAGGTCCAAGGGTTGTGCGACGCTCGGGATGGGTTCTAGGGGATTTTCGGTCGAAAAAGTCACTGGTCGTGCATTTTCCTTCTCGCACGACCAGGCGCACGACCATTGGTCGTGCGTTTATTCCCGTCCCTGATTGAGCCCTGATTGAGCGACAGCGCACGATCATTGGCCTTCTTCGCGCACGACCACTGGTCGTGCGCCGCTGACCGTGCGCTTTTGTGCAGATTTGGATTGAGCTACAGGTTCTTCGCGCACGATCAGAGGCATTCCTTCGCGCACGACCATTGGTCGTGCGCCTGATCGTGCGCGGTGTTTATTTCCTGCTCCGCCTATAAATAGGCAAGCGCGATTTTAGGTCGGGATCCTTCATCCGATCACTTCCAGTCCGCCGTTTTCCGCCTAATTCGGGGGGTTCCGACTCCTCCAGCGCCGCCCACCTTAGGGAGGATCTCCGGGCAAGCTTTCAACGCCAAATCATCGCCGGAGCTTCCTCTTGGCCTCCTCCTTCATCCTTGAGCTTCAAGAAGGGAGTCAACCTAGCCTTCTTCTTCAAGATCGGAGCAGCTTGTGATCATTCCTCCGGTTCGTGACACGAAGAAGACGGGTCCATTGGAGAGTAGTGACAGCTCTCTCTACCCCGGACGCAGTTGAGGACCGAGCTTGGACGCGGATTGACAACCCGGCGATTCCTTTCGTGAATCCTCAACAAGACTTCGGAGTCGGTCGATTTCGCACACTTACCTCCCCTTGTAGTTGATAGTTTAGTTGTATTTCTTACATATTTGATGAAGTGTGTTTTGACTATTAGCATTTGTACTTAATTATGTCTATGTAATTTGGGTATTCTTGCTTATCATTTTGAGGTGTGCCCTGTGGTGTGGATCAGTTGTTGTGTTGTGCCGCCCTAACAATTTTTAGTGGCGTGCTTGTCGAAGAGGTGCTTGCGACCATCATTCCGCCGTTCTCTCCACTCCATCCGCTAGCCTACTCGTCCATCCGCCTAGCGATTCGGTGCATTGTGGCCCGTGTAGTTTCCATCCGCCCGGCGAAGCAGTGCGCTCAAGGCCTGCATAGGAGTAGTTGATAGCTTTTATTTTATTTCCACAATCCAAAACCCCCCGTTTCCTTATCCACCCGACTTAAAGGACTTCAATCTCAAGTCCTTCCTCAATAGTTAACTCCACCTAACTGTGTTCCTTCCGAGATCGATACTTGGGGATTCATTCCCATTTTATATAACTTGAATGATCGGTACACTGCCGTTTCGTGCCGCTGTCTTACTACCGCCTTTAGCGGTGTGCTAAGATTTGTGCATCAGGGGGTGAATAGGTTTTTCTTATTTTATTTATATAATCCTAATGTATCTAGATGCAGAAAACTCAATCACAGAAAGCACACAAGGATGTATAGAGGTTCCTCAAGACAGGGTGTCTTGAGTAGTCCTCTTTCCCCCTTCACCTTTCTAACAGTGAGTTAGACAAGGCCACAAACTTCAATCTCAGCTCCTTGAGCTTACACCACAAGTTCCTCAGAACTTCTCAGATCAAGAGTGATCCTACCTCAGGCACAGCAGCCCTACACTCAGGCTCAACAGCCCTACACCTCAGGCACAGCAGCCCTACAGCTCAGAGTTAAGTAACTCCTACAACTCAGAAATCCCACAGATTTCCTACCTCAGACCTATCAAGAAGTCCTACCACTCAAGTTGTCAACACAGCTTTACGCGCAGGCTCAACAGCCTTTCACTCAGGCAACAATGCCTTACAAAGATATAATAGAGTTTGAACTAAATACAGAAGACAAAAGATTTACTCTTAGGTCTTCTGAATCCTTTCTTCAGATCTGAAAGACAGCAGCTTCAGATTTGTATCACCTTGATCTTATCCTTCAGCAAAGCAGAAGATCAACTTGCCCTTCTGAGTTGGTACAGGAAGAGCTAACTAATCTCCTTCAGAAGATTAACTCCAGCTTCAGAGAACAACTTCAACTTGCTGGAACGAGAATGCTTGATTTCGGCTTGCAGCAAAAGCTCTTAATGGAACAGTACTTGTAGTTGTGCCCTAGCATTTGCTTTTATACCTATAGAAGGCTTCAATGGCTATTACAATCCTCCTGACACGGTATGGGGCAGATTGGAGATGCTTTTCCCTTTCTATTTTCGCTTGCGCCAAAACTAGATCCCGTCAGCACATTTGAACCTGTCTCAGCGGTTGGGCTGAGACAGCATCCACTCTCAGCGGCAGCTCCAGTCTTCTTCTCAGCGGTTCCGCTCGGACAGGCAAGTCTCGGCGGTTTTCCTCTATCTGCAGCTCTGCAAGCCCAGACTCCATCTCAGCGGCTGGACTGAGACAGAGATGTCATCTCAGCGGTTTTGGGCAGATAGTTACCAATACTATTCCTTGTCTTGGAATAACCTAACCCTGCATGCTAATGAGATACAAATAGGGTTTATCAAATACAACTTGTACTTTGTATTTGAGTGTGAGGCCTCTTCATATTAAAGGGACATTGAGAGTCAATTTCCCAACACTGGGGTTCCCGGAGAAGACTCCGAGGAAGTTGCATACTACTTGCTTGCAGGGGCGAAATGTTGCCACCCTAAAAAAAGGGGTAGGGTCGATAAGGCTTTGGCCCGTTGTAGTAGATCGATGTTCAGCTTGCCACAGCTTGGTAGGACGTTGGCATACAGGTGTTGCAGAACAAAGCAGGAAATATCGGGTTTAATCCCAAGGTTGTGCCGGCCAGAGATGGCCTTATTTATTTATATTGCCGGCCTGCGTGCCGAAGTATGGAATTCATATTCATGTAATCTGTGACGCATGTTCTTTGTTTATCTTTTCAATCGTAGTCAAGTGGAGTCCCCGTGGACCCCTCGCACGGTGGGGGCCTAGAGGGAAATTTACTTGGTAGCCCCTGAGGGTTCGCTAATAGTCTCCTGGAACAGCGGAGTCACGTTGTTGGCAGCCCCATTTGGTCTGCGTATAGTAAAATTGTTAGGCGGGAGTACGATATTGGTCGACCGGACAAAAAAGGCTTTACGTTGATCCAGGGAGGTGCACCTATGGAGAGGAAGGGGTCGGCTCTGAGATTTTGGCCGGCCAAGAGAGCCCTCCAAAGGTGTCTTAGCTCAGCCTTTGGCTTAGGAGGGGAAGAGTTAGTTAGTCTTCCGGGTGTGCGGTGAGACCTCCACGCTGAGACCTTGGATCTGTACTTCGAGTTCCTAGTCTTGTGTCTAGATCGTTTACTTGAGTGTAGTAAGTGCGCGGTCACCCCTTTTTTGGGACCCCGAACTCCACAGAGACCGAGATATCAGTTTCAACACCGCGCGGTCTCCAATATCCAGACCGTCGGCCACCTTCCACTCCACTTCAAAATTTCAACAGGCATGACAGACATTATTAGTGGACACACTCCTTTGAGTGGACAAAATGACATGGCTCAAAACCCTTTTATTGAAAATAGTTGACCATTTTTGCTTAATAATTATAGGTCATTCAACCACCTATTGTCTTGTAGGTTTCCTTGGGCAATCATCTGACTCCAACATTCTTCAAACTCTTCAATTGTTGCACACTTACTCATGCATTGGTAAAACAAAGCGCGTATGTTAGACTCAGTATTAAATAAATGAACCTTTGAAGGAGCCTTTTTAGCAATATGCCACTGACATAACTGATGTCGGCTCCTACTAAATACTCTCTGAATGGCAACAGGCATAGCTTGATCCTGATCAGTAAAAATTGTCATCGGTTGCTTGCAAGATACAAATTTCAAAAATGTTTTGAATAGCCATACAAATGATTCTATAGTTTCCTCTGATATAAATGCAAAAGCAATAATGACGTTCTGCCAATGGTGATTGACTGCAATAAAAGGGGCACATGCAAGATTATATTTGTTCATTCGATAAGTCGTATCGAATATCACAACATCACCAAAACACTCGTAGACAATTTTTCCAAGGTCATCTCTATCCAAAAGAAATTTGTCAACCTATTTATATCATCAACTTGGACATCAAATGAAAACATATTATTGGAAACTTGTCTTTCTTTAAGTAGTTCTAATAGATTAGCTGCATCCCCTCCATCGATCTTTGATCTTCTATGCTTATCAATAAAATTGTATACATCAGATTTAGTAAATCCCAAATTTTGACAACCACCAACTTCATCGGCAAGAAAACAATAAGCATCAGACATTCTAATTCCAGCTTCAACCATTGACTTCAGAATAGTACCACTCTCCATTGCAACATTCCGATGAGACCGGAGTAGGTGCTGCTCATTTTGGGAAACAAGAGGATGGTTATGCTCTTCTACAAATTTGGAAACTGTCAAATTTCTACCTTCTTTGTCAGCTTTGAACACTATAGCTGCTTGACAATTTGTTCTAGTTTCTAAACGTCGAAATTTGAAATGTGATGATGGAACCTTGTCCGGTCTTTTGAGTCGGCCCTTGAGCAACGATATTCACGTAACCAGAGTATGGTTGTGCCAGGCCACACAACTAGATGCTCTCTACGTGCGCTAAATCTGACCTTACTGGTGTATGCACGGTACATATTGTAGGCTTCAACTTCGTTATGAACTACTTCAAAGACATGAGCTCCATTTTCCTGTGCTTACAATAAAAAAAACTGCATTAAAAAATGTCGTAACATATCTATATGGAGATCAAAATTTAATTCAATAGAAATCAAAGTGATCTCTATTAATATCATATTGATCTCTATGGATATTATTTATAGCAATTATTGTGGGTCGCTTAGGGCTCTTGGTAGACCGGTTTACTTGAACCACCTTAGCTCGGGAGCGAACCAAGCGCGCAAACAGTCAATTTGTGATTCGTTGATTACACTTGGACTTTTTAGCGTGGAAAACCCGGAAAGGGTAAAAAACCACGTGGCCGGAGCTGTGCCGACCAAACTTCCACTATCTTCAGGGGGTTATAATTAGAGACTTAGAAGTCGAGCGCGACAGGCCGCTGCTCGTTACAAAGATAGAGAGAGAGAGAGAGAGAGAGAGAGAGAGAGAGAGAGAGAGAGAGAGAGAGAGAGAATTCTGAAGGCGACAGACCACCTCCAGAAAAACTAAGTCCTTTCTCCTTCTGAGAAAGGTGGAGAACGAAAGTGAGAAAGCTCCGAAGAACAAAAGTGAGAAGGCTCCGGGGAACAAAAGTGAGAAGGCTGTGTCGCCTTTCGGGATGAAGGAAATCTTCAAGTCTGTGAAGGAGATCTTCAAGCGCAGAAGGAGAATTCCGCAAAAGTCTACAAGGAGCTCTCCCGGGTGCAGAAGGCAAGGTCCTTTCAAATGAAGCCCTGGGGATCCTTTTATAGCATTGATCGGGGGCAGTCTGGTAATTTCGTCGTCGTAACTTCCATAAATATCTGGCGGACGAATCATATTTTCTGGTTCGGGGCACACGGATCGCCATTTTTCGTAAATGACCATCTTGCCCTTCGGGCAGTTCGGGCAGTTTGGGCAGTTTTGTTGGAGGCGAAAAAGGAGACAGGTTGTTCTTGAAATCTGAGAAACTGGAAAGACAAAAAGTGAACATGCCAGAAAGACAAAATGTGAGAAGTCAGAAAGACAAAAAGTGAGAAATCAGAAAGACAAAAATTGAGCTGAGTGCGCTCAGAAGCGTTCTGAGCGCGCAACGAACACGGAAGTGCTCCGAACGGAGTCCGGAGCTCGAAAAGCGGGCGGCGAGCCGGAAGAGAGTGGATTCACCCTAACCTTGCTATGGGGGAGAACGGTTCGACCGCCCCTAAAAGTGTAACATCCCGATTCGAGCTAGACCCCTTGTGCGCGTTTTTGAGTCACGCGAGTTGACCCGGGCTCGGGGTGTACTGAGGGCCAGGCTTGCACTTGAGCCGGGGAAATGCACTCGACGAATACGACGAGTACCATTTCTATTCTTTGTCCCGATGTTTGCTGTATCAGGATCCGAGCCGTCAGGAGAGCATAATTTGAGCAATAAAACTCAAGGAAAAGTGCCCCATTGAAGGAATTATAGTGCGTACGTTAGCTCAAATGACATGGCTTTCAAATAGCGTTTTTATTAAAAAAAAAGGTGATATGCAGCAAACGGTCTCAGAATTCACCCCAGTCAAGTTTGTTAGACTCGTGAAGCCTATACGAGTTCAACGAAACTGTCCGCGCTCAATTCTGATGAGAATCGGCAAAATTTTAATGTGGTATGCGAATAGCGTATTTATCCACGTTTGTGAAATCGAGCAAACTATCTCGCAATTGACCCCAGTCAGTCTTGTTAGACTCGTAATAATAGTACGAGTTCAACGAATCTATCCGTTCGATATTCTGACGTCATTTGGACAGTTTTCACGTTTAAGTCAAATTTGGCCGCAAACGCTCCGACAAGCATAAAATGAGCAAACGAACTCGGAATTGATCTCGGATCATCCTGGAGGATGCGTGTCAGCGAGACGATCAAAATGAGCCCGTCCGGGACAATTTTCGATTCCTCTAAAATGAGATATGAGCGTTTAATGCATAAATAATAATATTAGTAATAATAATATATAATATTATATATCTATACATATACTTACCTGTTAGGTTAGAGATACCTGAGCCCCTCCTCCCCTCCGCCGTCAAGCCTCCCCTCCAGCTGATCTCCTCTCTCTAAGGCTGGCGACCTCCTCCTCCGGCGAGTCCTACTCCGACGCCGATCCTCCAGACGAGCCTCCTCTGGCGCACCTCCTCACGGCGAGCTCTCACCGAGCCCTCCTCCCAGCTGCGTAATAGATCTCTCCCTCTCCACTTTTATCTCCTCCTCCATATCTGACCATGGATGAAGCTAACCCCTCCATTTCTTCTTCCTCCATGGCCGAGCAGCCATCTCCAACCTCTCAAACCGAGCAGCCCCTTTCCCCTCTAACTCTAGATCTGAAAGGTTCTCCTCTTCTTCTCCATTTCCGACGAGATCCCCGTTGTGCCCTCCTCCTCTGGTGCCTTCTCTCTCTCACAGATCCATCCTTCACCTCCATCTCTCTCTTTCTCTCTCTACAGCACCCGTGGCCGAAAACCCTCTCCCAGATCCAACAAAATAGAGCCATCTCCCCTTCCATGTTTCATGGCCGAAATCTCCTCCACCTCCTCTCCCATGGCCGATTACTCTCAGATCTGACCATCCCATTCAAAGGCCGAGCTTCCAACAACAACACCCCCCCTGCAGATTCATGAAGAGCTTCGTCATCCGCGGACAAAATTTGTGGATCCATGCCGAGCTGATCCTCCACATGTTACCGGCGAGCTCCACATTCAAGGACGAAAATAGCGCGGTTGAAGCGTTCTACATCCTCTCCGGCGACGTTTGACAAGGTTCGGATCGGCAAGATCCGACCATGATCGGGAACGACGCACAAATGTCGTATGCGCGGCTATCGGGTAGCATGCATGGAGACTCGGTGAGCTTCCTCCCCTCTCCCTTGGTGCTAGTTTCTTAGATCAAATTAGGCGAGATGTCGAACTCAATTGAGTTGATTTGAGAGCAAGTCATGGAGGGATGACTGAAATCTGTGTTCTGATTATTTATTCTGGTCACCTCCGGTCACTGATTCGCCGCACGTCGATGCACCTCATATACGATAAAGGGGCGGAGGTGTTGGTTGGTCGGATGGGAAATAAGGTGGCTGATGTGGGAGTTTTATTAGACTCCAGGTCGGGCAAATAACAGCCATAGGCTGGAGGAAGAAGATGACCGGACGTTGTTCGATCAACGCTTAGATCTGTGTAGGTTTTATTAGTTATTGGTAAATAACATGTTTAGTGCGTGGCGAGGTAGGCGTACAGATTCATAGTATTTTGGTGATTTACCCTGTTTGGTTTATCGGAAGCTGTTTGGAAGTGGTAGTTAAATATTTGATGACAATGTGGACACCCCTCTTAAATTTCATAATTTTCAGATATGGGCTTGCTGTGATTTGTCAATATTATGTTATAAAATTATTGTGCCGTAAAAAGTTATCATGATTATTCCGAATGAACTGAGATTTGGCGTAAACGCTCAAGATGCTAACCATGAGATATAGTAGAAATTTTAGAGGTCTTGGATTTGATATAGCCACTCGATTAATCATTTGTTTGGTGACGCTCTAGGACAATAAGTATGTGCATGAAACTTTAGGCAAGTAGTGATTTGAACAGTGCTCCAATTTACATTGTATGTAAAGGTTATTATTATGATTCTAATACGATATTGGAGGTGATTGATCTAAATATTGGGGCAAATCATGTAATGAACCTAAAACTTGCTAATTGGAGGTCGTTTGTATATGTTCTCATGATGGTAAGACACGACTTGACTGTACTCGTAGAAATAGAATACATAACCGTTTACTTCATGGTTGATTCTTCCATGATATGGGACTTGTAAATATCAATGTCATGATCAGCTTTTTATACACTCATACCAGTCAACTAATGTTGAATTATAAGACATACGAGTTGCCACTAAAGTAGAGGAATATATTTATATGATGTCGAGATATGCACCTGGGGATCATACGGTTCGTGATGTGTCGTTAGATGAATAACTGCATTGTAAAACCACTCTTTTTACCCAAGTGTTCGGATGTGATGAACGATTGATGGCGTAGAATGAATTAGCATTTAAATATATATGTTGAATCTAACAGGGTTGAGTAAGAAATAACCCTTGACTAAAAGTAGACCTTAGTCATTGATTTTTACTTTTGATGACATGATATTGTGCTCAAGTAGTCCTTAGGTTAGGTTCGTAGGAAGTGAAATCTCAGGATTTTTGAGTCTCACTGCTTAGAGTATGCTAACTCCCTACGGGTGGCATTGAGGGCTTGGTTTAGTGATTGGGATGGGTCGACATTCTAAGTTAATGTGGGAAGGGACTCGGTTTGGAGCCCTTGCTTGCTTAAGAGCTTGAGTTAGTCCTGCGAGCGGTAGGCTCGGGATATAAAGAAGGACTGGGATGTTCTGACGAGCGGTAGACTCGAGATCCTATTTGGAGGACTGGGGTTGTCCTGCAAAAGGTAGGTTCCATGTTATATAAGGAGGACAGGTCGAGTCCTCCGAGCCAAGAGTTTGGTGTTTCACTTAGAGGCATTCTTGTGTCAAGTAGTACGCGGATACCCTGTGTGTTCTTAGGTGCGTACAAAGGTCTAGGTTGGGTGGTGCTACACAAGCCTAGAAGTGGACAGTCCGGTCCACTGCCCTGTGGCCTCAACTGGGTACCTGAGCGGAGACTCGAATAGAGGGCTAGAGGTGGTGCTTACCAGATGGTACGCGGATACCTTGTGTGTTCTTAGGGGCTTACAAAGGTCTAGGTTGGGTGGTGTTATACAAGCCTAGAAGTGGACAGCCCGGTCCACTGCCCTGTTTGCCTCAACTGGGTACCTGAGTTGACACACTCAAACAGAGGGAACTACAAAAGGTCTGTGCGTACAGAGTCGTGTGCGTGAGTTGAATCATTGCATTGCACATCATAGCATGGCATACTTGCATAAAACAGAGACCTCATCGTATAAATTAGTATGAGCTCTTTTATACGATGAGTTTACTTCTTGCCAGATCCCTTAGCTTATGTGTTTGTGTGTGTATACACATAAGTTAAGGTTACTTTTCTAGCTGCTTAGACTCTTTTATAATTGCGGGTGTATACTCACTTTGACACTCGTTTATATACTGCTCGGTTTCATAGTAGTCCCTTGATTTATTATGATAGATTTGCTAGAAAGGTGCTTGATGTATATATATACATGTTGTTAACTATTGATATATACTGTTAGGTTAGTAATTCCTCCTTGTCACCTGCATATTGTACTTACTGTTATATTGTAGCTTCTCTTTCTTTCCTCCCACACGGTGCCTAAGAGTCGCCGGGGTGAGAGGATGGGAAACCACTTAGTCTTTATGACTAACGGTTATTACACCACTATTTTTAGGAGCACACCCAGCTGGAGCAGTACCGGACAGATCAGAGTGATAGGACTTGGAGCCTTGTTGCAGCTTTTGCAACAACACCTTCTGATATGGTTGTGAGGGATTGTAGTTCTTGTTGTAGACTTCCGCTTATACCTTGTTCTTGTATATTTGGGAGCTCTTTTTGCTTCCTGTCATTTATATATTTTGCGGACATTTTTACTTTGTGAATTATGGACTCTTGAAAATATTAAATTTATTGATGGGTTGGCAAATGATATTGGTAATAGCCGGCAGAATAGGCGTCTTGTGGTACAGGTTAGCCCATGTGCTGACGCTACCGCAAGGCGGCTGTTCTGGGCATAAGACTCCCCTCGGCCGTGTTTTGTGTTCCGGGAGGGGGGTCTTACAAGTGGTATCAGAGCTCAACGATCCTGAGATAAAGAAGTCCATTAACCCATGACACCACTCGTGCCCGGTCAATCAGTTTGAGGACAAACTGATGTAGCGGAAGCTGTGGTGTGCCCATATGGGATTCACTCTAAGTAATGTCCACTAATCCTTAGAACGAGTGCCAACCCAACAAAGACACCACCTTATTTTGACTTACCAACATGTTTTGTGGCGCATCCTAGTCTAAGAGTCGACCTCAGGTATAGACTTGGTTAAGGTATGTGAATACCAATGTGGTTCAAGGAAGAGTTTATTGCAAGAGTATGTGCTCAAGGCCTATACTTTGATATTCTGACTCCGTTCATTATGTGATACCATCATCTTACCGAAACTAATAGAACCATCTAGAGGAGGATTGGTGCCTATAATCTACCAACTAGAGTAGTAAGAGAATCGTAAGTCTAATTGATGACTTAATACTCTCCATCTTAATCATAGTGAAGTTATTACCATGATAAATACCAGAGGTGGAATGCGAATCTAAATCTTAGAAGAGGTCCATCTCTTTTGACTTGGACACATGTTGACCCCCCCCCCCCCCCCCCCCAAAAAAAAAAAAAATTTATTGTAAATGGTAGATCAAAAAGCCAAAAAAAAGACTGTATCAGTAATCGTCGAGGTGAAACTCCAGGTCGAGGATTATATGTAACACCCCAAAGATCGTGGTTCAGCGAGGTAGGAGGAATGGTAGTGTTGCGCTCGGGATAGGCTCAAAATTCCAGATCAGGTCAATGTGCACGACCATTGTCCTCATCGCGCAAGACCGGTGATCGTGCGCCAGCGATCGTGCGTTAATTCAGAAGAAAATCGAGTTCTGTCTCGGACAGTGCACACGACCATTTCCCTCTTCGCGCACGACCACTGACCGTGCGCCTGTGATCGTGCGCCCTGTTTATTCTGTTCCGCGATTTTGAGCGGAGAAGAAGATCAGACCGTCCAAGTCTTTTGGAAATTGATCCAACGGCTAGGTTTTGTTGAGGGAGACCTTTAGGGCTGATGAGAGGGGGTTAAACCTCATATTCTCTAAGCCATTCTCTCTCCAAACCCTAGAGAAAGAAGGAGGAGCCAAGGAAGAAGAAGGTAGATCCCGCCATTGACGGAGCTCCGGAGCTCCGTTTCGCGAGCCGTTTCCAGATTTGGAGAGTGCAGCCCGGTGCGGTCGTTTCTCTCCGTGTAGAATCTCGGATCTATGGCGAAAAAGAACGCTCCTAAGGTAACGATTTCTTCTCCCGTTGTTTGGACTTGTCTTTTGTCCTCTCCTTCATTTCTCTATGCTTGCATGAGGGATCCCTTTCACCAAATGGGTGAAGTGTCGGATTCCCTCAAGTTCTCCGGAACTCCGGGTCGATTGTGTCCGTCCCCGGCATATTGCATGTAGAAAATCCGGTAGTCGTGCGGATTTAGGCATTTTGTGTGAAGCCTATTCGTGGCCGTGAGCCCGAATCGGTGATGCTTGGATTGCGACGTTGCATTTAGGTTAAGCCTAGAATGCGTGCCGGAGAATGAATCCGTGAAATCATCTATAGTAGTGCGGGATTTAAGTGTAGGCGTCTTGTGAAGATCCTAACGAAAGCCTCATGCTTTGAGATTGGATGAAGGCAAACCTTCACCGCGAAATTGATGCGGAGCGTATTATACCTCCCCTTTTTGAGTATTTGTGAAGCCTAGATCCTTGTGAAGGGATTAGGTGCGTAGCTTATATTTGTGTAGCACTTGAAGGTGCTAAACCCTTACGGGTCGAGGCGAAGCCGTACCCACGTCGTGCGATAGATCGCGACGATTAGAGCACGGGCAAAGCTAAACCGAACCCGTTTCCATGCAGATCAGTAAGAGGTCCCTACCTCATGTAGTCGTGTGATCATGGGAGAGGTCGTGGAAGGTGGTTTACCTAGACCGACCAAAAGCTCTTTTTCCCACATAAGGCGATGGACCTTACGGTGGAGTGTTTGTGGAATTGATGTTGTTAGCCTCATGCGGTTGTTTAGGCGGTTGCGGGGAACCTTCGGGTGAACCCAACCAACATCATGTGCATACCTAGATTCCCTCCTTTTTGATGCTCAACCTAGAAAATTGAATGTGCTTGAAACCTCACCTTGTGTAGTTGCATTTTCTTTATTTTAGTACTTGTGCTAGTATGGCTTGCTTGCAGGGTAGAATCTCCGCCACCCCGGGAAATGGGTGGGGTCGTTATAATTTGCTATCGGACTTAAGGCGTCGATCCGTAGTTTAGCGAATTCGGGACGAATTCCTTTTAAGGGGTGGTGTGCACAGGATGTGCATTCACCTAAAACGACAAAAACTAATAAGAATGTCCACTTAGGAATAGGAAAACATACTTGTTTGCGGAACCTGAGCGTTCCATGATTGTTGTTTGCTATGTTTTCAGTCACTAAATTGTGTCTTACACGATTATAGGCGACTAGAAGTGGTGCGGGGCCGTCTCAACCCCGTAACACCGCTGAAAGTAGTGGGTCGGCTGAAGTGCCAGCGACCACTCCTCCTGCTGAGATGATCAGGTTAACCCACAGGTCCTAGGATCCGGCCAGGTGCGCGGCTAGAAACATGCACGCAGATGGGTAGTGGGTCGACAAGATCCGACCATGATCGGGAACGACCCGCAAATGTCGTATGCGCGGCTATCGGGTAGTATGCATGGACACTCGGTGAGCTTCCTCCCCTCTCCCTTGGTGCTAGTTTCTTAGATCAAATTAGGCGAGATGTCGAACTCAATTGAGTTGATTTGAGAGCAAGCCATGGAGGGATGACTGAAATCTGTGTTCTGATTATTTATTCCAGTCACCTCCGGTCACCGATTCGCCGCCCGTCGATGCACCTCATATACGAGAAAGGGGCGGAGGTGTTGGTTGGTCGGATGGGAAATAAGGTGGCTAATGTGGGAGTTTTATTAGACTCCAGGTCGGGAAAATAACAGCCCCAGGCTGGAGGAAGAAGATGACCGGACGTTATTTGATCAACACTTAGATCCGTGTAGTTTTTATTAGTTATTGGTAAATAACCTGTTTAGTGCGCGGCGAGGTAGGCGTACAGATTCATAGTATTTTGGTGATTTACCCAGTTTGGTTTATCGGAAGCTGTTTGGAAGTGGTAATTAAATATTTGATGACAATGTGGACACCCCTCTTAAATTTCATAATTTTCGGATATGGGCTTGCTGTGATTTGTCAATATTATGTTATAAAATTATTGTGCCGTAAAAAGTTATCATGATTATTCTGAATGAACTGAGATTTGGCGTAAACGCTCAAGATGCTAACCATGACATATAGTAGAAATTTTAGAGGTCTTGGGTTTGATATAGCCACTCAATTAATCACTTGTTTGGTGACGCTCTAGGACAATAAGTATGTGCATGAAACTTTAGGCAAGTAGTGATTTGAACAGTGCTCCGATTTACATTGTATGTAAAGGTTATTATTATGATTCTAATACGATATTGGAGGTGATTGATCTAAATATTGGGGCAAATCATGTAATGAACCTAAAACTTGCTAATTGGAGGTCGTTTGTACATGTTCTCATGATGGTAAGACACGACTTGACTGTACTCGTAAAAATAGAATACTTAACCGTCTACTTCATGGTTGATTCTTCCATGATATGGGACTTGTAAATATCAATGTTATGATCAGCTTTTTATACACTCATACCAGTCAACTAATGCTGACTTATAAGACATACGAGTTGCCACTAAAGTAGAGGAATATATTTATACGATGTCGAGATATGCACCTGGGGATCATACGGTTCGTGATGTGTCGTTAGATGAATAACTGCATTGTAAAACCACTATTTTTACCCAAGTGTTCGGATGTGATGAACGATTGATGGCGTAAAATGAATTAGCATTTAAATATATGTGTTGAATCTAACCGGGTTGAGTAAGAAATAACCCTTGACTAAAAGTAGAGTTTAGTCATTGATCTTTAGTTTTGAGGACATGATATTGTGCTCAAGTAGTCCTTAGGTTAGGTTCGTAGGAAGTGAAATCTCGGGATTTGTGAGTCTCATTACTTAGAGTATGCTAACTCCCTACGGGTAGCATTGAGGGCTTGGTTTAGTGATTGGGATGGGTCGACATCCTAAGTTAATGTGGGAAGGGACTCGGTTTGGAGCCCTTGCTTGCTTAAGAGCTTGAGTTAGTCCTGCGAGCGGTAGGCTCGGGATATAAGGAAGGACTGGGATGTTCTGACGAGCGGTAGACTCGAGATCCTATTGGGAGGACTGGGGTTGTCCTGCAAAAGGTAGGTTCCATGTTATATAAGGAGGACAGGTCGAGTCCTTCGAGCCATGAGTTTGGTGTTTCACTTAGAGGCATTCTTGTATCAAGTAGTACACGGATACCATGTGTGTTCTTAGGGGCTTACAAAGGTCTAGGTTGGGTGGTACTACACAAGCCTAGAAGTGGACAGCCCGGTCCACTGCCCTGTTGCCTCAACTTGGTACCTGAGCGGAGACTAGAATAGAGGGCTAGAGGTGGTTCTTACAAGATGGTACTCGGATACCCTGTGTGTTCTTAGGGGCGTACAAAGGTCTAGGTTGTGTGGTGTTACACAAGCCTAGAAGTGGACAGCCCGGTCCACTGCCATGTTTGCCTCAACTAGGTACCTGAGTTGACACACTCGAACAGAGGGAAGTACAAAAGGTCTGTACGTACAGAGTCGTGTGCGTGAGTTGCATCATTGCATTGCACATCATGGCATAGCATACTTGCATAAAACAGAGACCTCATCGTATAAATTAGTATGGGCTCTTTTATACGATGAGTTTACTTCTTGCCAGATCCCTTAGCTTATGTGTTTGTGTGTGTATACACATAAGTTAAGGTTACTTTTCTAGCTTATGTGTTTGTGTGTGTATACACATAAGTTAAGGTTACTTTTACGCTGAAAGTAGTGGGTCGGCAAGATCCGACCATGATCGGGAACGACGCGCAAATGCCGTATGCGTGGCTATCGGGTAGCATGCATGGACACTCGGTGAGCTTCCTCCCCTCTCCCTTGGTGCTAGTTTCTTAGATCAAATTAGGCGAGATGTCGAACTCAATTGAGTTGATTTGAGAGCAAGCCATGGAGGGATGACTGAAATCTGTGTTCTGATTATTTATTCCAGTCACCTCCGGTCACCGATTCGCCGCCCGTCGATGCACCTCATATACGAGAAAGGGGCGGAGGTGTTGGTTGGTCGGATGGGAAATAAGGTGGCTAATGTGGGAGTTTTATTAGACTCCAGGTCGGGAAAATAACAGCCCCAGGCTGGAGAAAGAAGATGACCGGACGTTGTTTGATCAACACTTAGATCCGTGTAGTTTTTATTAGTTATTGGTAAATAACCTGTTTAGTGCGCGGCGAGGTAGGCGTACAGATTCATAGTATTTTGGTGATTTACCCAGTTTGGTTTATCGGAAGCTGTTTGGAAGTGG
Source organism: Dactylorhiza incarnata (assembly GCA_033032865.1). Lineage (NCBI taxonomy): Eukaryota > Viridiplantae > Streptophyta > Magnoliopsida > Asparagales > Orchidaceae > Dactylorhiza > Dactylorhiza incarnata. The sequence continues at coordinate 502,555 of JAWHQI010000288.1, read as the reverse complement.
TAATTAAATATTTGATGACAATGTGGACACCCCTCTTAAATTTCATAATTTTCGGATATGGGCTTGCTGTGATTTGTCAATATTATGTTATAAAATTATTGTGCCGTAAAAAGTTATCATGATTATTCCGAATGAACTGAGATTTGGCGTAAACGCTCAAGATGCTAACCATGACATATAGTAGAAATTTTAGAGGTCTTGGGTTTGATATAGCCACTCAATTAATCACTTGTTTGGTGACGCTCTAGGACAATAAGTATGTGCATGAAACTTTAGGCAAGTAGTGATTTGAACAGTGCTCTGATTTACATTGTATGTAAAGGTTATTATTATGATTCTAATACGATATTGGAGGTGATTGATCTAAATATTGGGGCAAATCATGTAATGAACCTAAAACTTGCTAATTGGAGGTCGTTTGTACATGTTCTCATGATGGTAAGACACGACTTGACTGTACTCGTAAAAATAGAATACTTAACCGTCTACTTCATGGTTGATTCTTCCATGATATGGGACTTGTAAATATCAATGTTATGATCAGCTTTTTATACACTCATACCAGTCAACTAATGCTGACTTATAAGACATACGAGTTGCCACTAAAGTAGAGGAATATATTTATACGATGTCGAGATATGCACCTGGGGATCATACGGTTCGTGATGTGTCGTTAGATGAATAACTGCATTGTAAAACCACTCTTTTTACCCAAGTGTTCGGATGTGATGAACGATTGATGGCGTAAAATGAATTAGCATTTAAATATATATGTTGAATCTAACCGGGTTGAGTAAGAAATAACCCTTGACTAAAAGTAGAGTTTAGTCATTGATCTTTAGTTTTGAGGACATGATATTGTGCTCAAGTAGTCCTTAGGTTAGGTTCGTAGGAAGTGAAATCTCGGGATTTGTGAGTCTCACTACTTAGAGTATGCTAACTCCCTACGGGTAGCATTGAGGGCTTGGTTTAGTGATTGGGATGGGTCGACATCCTAAGTTAATGTGGGAAGGGACTCGGTTTGGAGCCCTTGCTTGCTTAAGAGCTTGAGTTAGTCCTGCGAGCGGTAGGCTCGGGATATAAGGAAGGACTGGGATGTTCTGACGAGCGGTAGACTCGAGATCCTATTGGGAGGACTGGGGTTGTCCTGCAAAAGATAGGTTCCATGTTATATAAGGAGGACAGGTCGAGTCCTTCGAGCCATGAGTTTAGTGTTTCACTTAGAGGCATTCTTGTATCAAGTAGTACACGGATACCATGTGTGTTCTTAAGGGCGTACAAAGGTCTAGGTTGGGTGGTGCTACACAAGCCTAGAAGTGGACAGCCCGGTCCACTGCCCTGTTGCCTCAACTGGGTACCTGAGCGGAGACTAGAATAGAGGGCTAGAGGTGGTTCTTACAAGATGGTACGCGGATACCCTGTGTTTTCTTAGGGGCGTACAAAGGTCTAGGTTGTGTGGTGTTACACAAGCCTAGAAGTGGACAGCCCGGTCCACTGCCCTGTTTGCCTCAACTAGGTACCTGAGTTGACACACTCGAACAGAGGGAAGTACAAAAAGTCTGTACGTACAGAGTCGTGTGCGTGAGTTGCATCATTGCATTGCACATCATGGCATAGCATACGTGCATAAAACAGAGACCTCATCGTATAAATTAGTATGGGCTCTTTTATACGATGAGTTTACTTCTTACCAGATCCCTTAGCTTATGTGTTTGTGTGTGTATACACATAAGTTAAGGTTACTTTTCTAGCTGCTTAGACTCTTTTATAATTGCGGGTGAATACTCACTTTGACACTCGTTCATATACTGCTCGGGTTCATAGTAGTCCCTTGATTTATTATGATAGATTTGCTAGAAAGGTGCTTGATGTATATATATATACATGTTGTTAGCTATTGATATATACTGTTAGGTTAGTAATTCCTCCTTGTCACCTGCATATTATACTTACTGTTATATTGCAGCTTCTCTTTCTTTCCTCCCACACGGTGCCTAAGAGTCGCCAGGGTGAGATGATGGGAAGCCACTTAGTCTTTATGACTAACGGTTGTTACACCACTATTTTTAGGAGCACACCCAGCTGGAGCAGTACCGGACAGATCAGAGTGATAGGACTTGGAGCCTTGTTGCAGCTTTTGCAACAACACCTTCTGATACGGTTGTGAGGGATTGTAGTTCTTGTTGTAGACTTCCGCTTATACCTTGTTCTTGTATATTTGGGAGCTCTTTTTGCTTCCTGTCATTTATATATTTTGCGGACATTTTTACTTTGTGAATTATGGACTCTTGAAAATATTAAATTTATTGATGGGTTGGCAAATGATATTGGTAATAGCCGGCAGAATAGGCGTCTTGTGGTACAGGTTAGCCCGTGTGCTGACGCTACCGCAAGGTGGCTGTTCTGGTCATAGGACTCCCCTCGGCCGTGTTTTGTGTTCCGGGAGGGGGGTCTTACAAAAGGCGGGCGCGGCGCGGCCGTGCTCGTGGGACGGGGGAGACTCCTCTCGGCCGCACCCCTCATGGGGTGCGGCTTGGTCGCACCCCAAAAAGGGGGGTGCGGCTTGGCCGCACCCCATATGGGGTGCGGCTTGGCCGCACCCCATATGGGGTGCGGCTTGGCCGCACCCCGAAATGGGGGGTGCGGCTTGGCCGCACCCCATATGGGGTGCGGCTTGGCCGCACCCCGAAATGGGGGTGCGGCGTGCCCGCACCCCAAGGGGGTGCAGCTTGGTCTCACCCCACATGGGGTGCGGTAGTGGGGGTGCGGTAGTGGGGGTGCGGCTATTCGCACCCCACTAGTGGGGTGCGGGCCAACCGTACCCCAGTAGCAAGGTTTGGCCATGACGGGGCGCGACGCGCGCTTCGTGTGTAACATCCCATTTCCTACTAGACCCCTTAACATCAATTAGGGTAGGACATGTGGTGAGTGAGGTGAGTTTGAGCTTGGTGGTGACCTAGGGATGCACTGAGTTGAGTGAACTCACATGTGATCCACTATAGGAGGCAGGTCAACTTAGGGCAGACTAGCTCAAATGGAACTTGCACTTGTGAGTTACCCCCACCACCATGTCCCTAACCATAAAGGAGGCATGATTGACCAAAAGTCTCATCAATTGGTCAACCAATTTAGCTAAGTGGACCAAAGTCAAATCTAGGTCAATATAGCTCAATTCAACTCAATATGGTTCAATTCATACTCATATGACCAAATTGACCCTACCACAAGATGGTAAACCTTTTAAGGAGGGCTATGGACCCAAAAGCCCCACCATGGGGTAACCAATTGGTCCAATTTGACCAAAGTCAAACTTAGGTCAACATAAGCCAATCCTTCCCCAATAGACTCAATTCACCCCCAAAACATCAAATTGACTTCACTCCTAGTCTTAGAACATCATGTGGGACCTAATTGAATCAAAAGCCCCATCATGGGATTAGCAATTTGACCAATTTGACAAAAGTCAACTTTTCCCCAATTTTGGTCAAAATCACACCTATTGGTTAAATTGGCCCAATTGGGGCATCAACATGACCCAAGTAACATTGGGTGGTGTTAAGGGACCCAAGGTCAACATTTTGGACCAGCCAACCCACCTAATTGACCAAGTCAACGTCAAGGTCAAACTTGGTCAACCTTAGGCCAATATGAAGAAATTAAGAGCCCAAAACCAAATCCAATTGGGCTAAGGCCTCAACCAAAGCCCACTCAGCAGCCCAAGTGCACAATTACATTGCTTGCCCCCTGAAATTTGAAAGGAGTGACATGCAAGGGGGTAGAAGGGACTTTTCCCCAATTTCCATTAAAGAACAAGAGGAATTTTGGGAATGAAGGCCAAGTGACACTCCACACTTCTGCCCAAGGCCATACCTGACCTCCCTAGTTAATTCCCAGTCGAATTGGTGCTGGAGGGGTGCCATTTGGCAGCAAGGAGGAGCAATCAAGGGGAGGTCGACCACCACTTTTCAAATACTCCCTATACAGCCCTCCTCATCTCCAATTGATGCCACCATTAGCTTTAGAAGAGGGAAAGGAGTCGAGCTGTAGCCTTACAGAGGAGAAAAAGGTGGATAATCGAGGTTGGGAGCAAGCTCGCCGGAGGAGAGAAGATCCATGGCCAACCGCCGCCAAGCCCCACTAAGGTCCGACTTCTCCTCCTCTCCCCTTGTGCTAGCATCCTAGATCAATTAGGAGAGTGATGTAGCGCGTTCCTACGAGCCTACACGGGAGACGTCTAGGATAACCTCGACACGTTACACTCTCTCGACTCCGCACAATAACTAAACGCAGCAGCACAATTAGGTTATTTATTTTCTCGCGCTAACGTGCGGATAGCCAACCCGCTAGAGATCGTATCACGGCTAGAGGCCAAGATCCGATCAAGCTAAAAGGACGAATATTCGCGTCCGAACGAGCGTTGTTGTACCAAAGAAAGATCCACCAAAATAAATCCGATTCGCAAACGGTTGATCTTTCCCCAACAAGAAAATAACAAGGTTCGCCAGTTCTTTCGATAGTATCCGGAAGATCAAACGAAAAAAACAAATCTATCAAAGAAAACACCGCGAGAAATTTTCTTGCTTCGAGAAATCACGCTAAAATCGTCCACCACAAAAACAATCTAAGAAAGGAGATCTCTTGAGTAGAAATTTCGTTACCCCTCTCGGAAACGTAGATCCGAGATATTGGATCCACTAAAAATGATCGCTCTCCTTTGGAACACGGAAGGGGCTCCAAATGATGAAGAAACTCATTCGTCTTCCTCGTCTTTGCACCGGAGAGATTCACCAATCCGTAGGCCCTTGCACTTGATATCTTCTCCTCCAAATAGTGGTCGGCTAGAGAAAATCCGTTGAAGAAAATTTTGTAGTGGGGGTATGAAGTGGAAGAAGAGGTAACGGAAGAGAGTTGGAGAGAAAGAGAGATTGAGAGAGGAAGAGAGAGGGGGCCGAACTTGGGAAGACCCAAGGAGGGGGGCGGCGGCAAGATGAGAGGGAGAGGAGAGGAGAGGAGAGAAATTAGGTTTAGGCAATTTTCAATCAAATAATATCCTGCCTTTTTAATTCAAGTCTTAGCCTTATATAGGCCTTACAACACAAGTGCTAATAGCACACCAAACATAGTGCTAAACGCACACCAATAGTTCAAAATAAAAATAATAAGATGCAAGCCATAATTAAATTAAGACATAACTTAGCAAATATAATAATAATTAATTCTTGCGGCATGGACGAAGATTGTAGCCGTGGCCGCCACGGCGCCGCATGTCTTTAGCCGGTGGGCCGTCATCATTATCTTCCGTCGCAATTCCATGACCAACCACGCCGTGTCCGTCATCTTCGTCTTCCAGTTGGCCGTCTTGGTGGCAGTCGCCATCAATCCTCCCCCGCTCGAAAGAACTCATCACCGATGAGTGGGATGGAACATAACGGTGAAAGAGATCCGCATCAAGTAGCTTCACCTCCGACGCGGAGAGCCAAGAGTCGTCCGAGGCAGGACGGCCAGTCCATCGAATCAAGAACCTGTGAACATCACCGTCGGAAGTTGGGAACACAGCATCCTGCAAAATCCTGTCAGGCAAGAAAACGGGCCGGGAAAATCTCGGAAATGCGTTAGGCAAAGAAGAAAAAGAAGTTTCATCATCAACAGGTGGCTTACCTCCCGTAGAGTCCGTAGGAGAGGGCAATCCAGAAACATTCTCACTACCCACCCCATTAGAAGTTTTAGTGGAAATATTAAACGGAGAGGCAGAAAGTTCAGGTGGTGGAGCGACATAAAGCGTTAAATCTGAAACGTTAAAAACAGGGGAGATTCCCCACTCAGCGGGTAACTGTAATAAATAAGCGTTTTCAGCCAACTTCTTTAACACTCGAAAAGGACCGGCTCTCCTATTTGCTAATTTCTTTATAGTGCCCGAAGGCATCCGTTCAGGGGTTAGACGCACCATTACCAAATCACCAATATTCAAGTGGACCGCTCGCCTATTTTCGTTAGCATTCGATTGATAAATAGCATATTGTTTAGCTAGCGTCTCGCTAATTTGCTTATGGAGATTGTGAACGTGCGAGGCAAAATCCTGGGCAAAATGACTAGTTTTGAAAGATGGGGGTAGCGGCACTAAATCAAGAGGCACGGGTGCCTTATAACCGTGTACAATCTCATTTGGAGACAACCCAGTGGACCTATTTCGTGAATTATTGTAAGCTATTTGAGCATGAGGAAGAATAAGGTCCCACGTACCTTTATGATCGTCTACTAAACAACGAAGTAATCCACCCAAACTTCGATTGACCACTTCCGTTTGCCCATCCGTTTGGGGATGATAGGCCGACGAAAACATAAGTTTTGTACCCATAAGCTTCCAAAGCGTCTTCCAAAAGTAACTAGTGAATTTGACGTCCCTATCAGATACTATCGTTTTGGGAACGCCCTGATGCGCCACGACCTCTTTGAAATACAACTTAGCAACATGGGATGCATCGTTGGTATTGTGACTAGCGATAAAATATGCCATTTTTGAAAATCTATCGACGACGATAAGGATGGAATCGTGTCGCCGAAATGTCATAGGTAGGCCCAAAATAAAGTCCATACTAACGTCCTCCCAAGGAACCGACGGAATAGGAAGAGGTGTATAAAGACCCGCATTGGTCTTGTTACCTTTTGCTAATTGACACACACGGCAACTCCCAACGATCTTATTAACCATTGGCTTAAGTCCAGGCCAAAAGAATTTATCTTCCACTAGTGTTATCGTTTTATCCCGGCCCTAATGTCCCCCTAGCCCTCCACTATGTAGCTCCCATACAATGAAATGGCGTAGTGAAGAGCGGGGAATACACAATTGCGTATGCCTAAATAAATAACCGTCACGAATGTAGTATGCCGAAATAGTAGAGGGAGCCTGTTCCTGAGCGGCTAAATAAATGTCCTTAAAATCCGGGCATAGGACGTACTCGTCTTTAATGCGTTCAAATCCTATTACCTTCACCTCCATTTTAGATAATAATAATGTGACACGACTGAGGGCGTCCGCCACACGATTTAACGTTCCCTTAAGGTGCTTAATAATGAATGTGTACTCCTGAAGATAGGAGACCCATTTGGCGTGTCGAGAGCTGATTTTACTTTGAGAGTTTACGAATTTTAGCGCGTCATGATCCGAGAGGATTACAAATTCTTTCGATATAAGGTAGTGTCGCCAATGTTGGAGACAACGTATTACGGCATAAAACTCGCGATCATAATTGGAATAATTCAATTTTGGGCCCGCAAGTTTCTCGCTAAAGTACCCAACCGGATGTCCCTCTTGGCTTAACACTCCCCCAATTCCTATCCCTGAAGTGTCACATGATAGTTCAAACACTTTATTAAAATCCGGCAACCGTAGTAGTGGGGCTTCGGACATCCGATCCTTAATCATTTGAAACGCGCTAGTGGCCGATTTGGTCCATTTGAAATCACCTTTCTTCATACATTCAGTTATTGGCGCCATGATGCTACTAAAATTGCGAATGAATCGTCTATAAAACGTGGCCAAGCCATGAAAACTCTGAACCTCCCTAATATTTTGTGGTTCCGGCCATTCTTTAATCACTTGGACCTTCTTAGGGTCAACATGTATACCCTCGGCACTCACTATGTATCCTAAAAATTCCACGGAAGTTACACCGAATGCGCACTTCTTAAGATTAATGAATAAATTCTCTTGGCGCAATGTAGTAAGGATTGTTCGCAAATGAGTTTCATGATCGATCGGCGAAATACTAAACACCAAAATGTCATCGAAATAGACTACGACAAATTTTCCCATGTATGGCTTAAATACTTGAGTCATTAATCGTGAGAAAGTACTAGGTCCGTTGGTGAGGCCCTCTCCTAGCACTAACCACTCGTAAAGCCCGTCTTTAGATTTATAGGCCGTCTTCCATTCGTCTCCCTCCCGAATTCTTATTTGGTGGTAACCACTCTTTAAATCCAATTTTGAAAACATGGTGGCACCGGATAACATATCCAATAGATCATCCAAACGGGGAATGGGAAACCTATACTTGACAGTTATTTTATTAATGGCCCGGTAGTCTACACACAACCTCCAAGATTTATCTTTCTTCGGGACCAACAAGGCAGGGACGGCACAAGGGCTTTTACTATGGCGGATAAATCCCTTTGCTAATAAATCGGAAATTAATATTTGTAGCTCATTATGTGCGGAGGGATTAAGTCGGTAATGGGGTTGATTGGGAAAGGATGAGCCCGAGACGAAATCAATTTCGTGTTGAATGTCCCGGATGGGTGGCAATTTGGAAGGCAAATCTACCGGATAGACGTCCTTATATTCATCCAATAACGTGCGCAGAGATAACGGTAGGTTCTCTAAAGACGGTGACTCTTCCTTAGCTTGTAGGCATACTAACGCATAAATGACGCCATCTAGAAAGGTCTCGCATTATAACTCCTTCCTACTTATAAAACTTATGGTTTTCCTTTCCGCAGGCACCACTGTGTCCTTGTAAGCATTCGACGGATCCTTAGGTGGTGTAGGTTTCAAAACAATGGTCTTACCATTGAACTTGAACTCGTAAGTGTTGGCTCTGCCAAAATGGGTCACGTCATAATCATAAAGCCATGGACGTCCTAATAAAACGTGACATACATCCATAGGGATGACATCGCACCACACCTTATCAACATAGCTCTTCACTGTGAGTGGTATTAGAAACTGCGATAGATGTTTTGTTCACCCATGCTATCTTATACGGATGTGGATGCGGCTCAGTGACTAAGTGCATTCGAGTGATGGCATTCTCCGAAACGACGTTCATACTACTTCCACTATCGATTATTAATTTACACCACTTGTCACCGTTCTTAAAATTTACCGAAAAGATATTCGTCCGATTGTAATCGCCCGTCGCTCGTGGTGTATTCAGAATACATCTCATAACCATCATAAAAGAATCATCATCAATATCACTCGGCTCGGCGTCAGACTCTGTACCGGCTTCGTAGACGATCTCGGCGGGATCAGACGTGGAATCTAAAAGGGCTAGGGGTTTTCCTTTAGTGGGGCACTCACTAGAGTAGTGCCCTTGGATCCCACAAGTATAACAGGTGGCGTTAGTCTTATTAATACGCCCTATTGGAACTCTCTCACCAGTGGGATTTTTGATGTTCCTAGCGGTAATGACCACGGAGTTCGAATCTGTTGATCGAAACCTTCCTTTGTCTCGCACTGAGGATGAGGGCGGGGATCCTAAAATGGATTTTCCTTTTTGGATAGATCGTCCCTTGGACTTATAGGCATTGTGTTTTTCAATATCCAAAGCTGCATTAAATGTTGCGTTAAGATCTGTGTGACCATAGCGCAGAAGCTTGCCTTGGATATCCGGCCTGAGTCCCTTACGAAAACGTGATAGTGTTACTTCGGGCATTTCCCTGACATTACATCTCACCATCATATCCTTAATAAGTCCCATGTACTCCGCTACTGATTTGTCCCCTTGGCGAAGGGTGGCTAGCTCATCGAACATTTGGGTTCGGTGATACGCGGGGACATATTGGTCAGTCAATAGTGCTTTCATGGCAGCCCACCCAATTGGGGGTACTCCATTCACGGTACCCATTCGCCTCTCTTCGTTCAACCAGAACGTCTTGGCCCTACTCAGAAGTTTCATTCGTGCCACTCGCACCTTATCACCGTCAGACAGATTGTGCCACTCAAAGTAGCACTCGATCTCCATGATCCAATCTAGGAAAACTTGTGGTTCTCCCATTCCATCGTAGGATGGTGGATGTAGTCGCACGGCCTTAGTTAAATCGAATTCGTCGTCCTGATCACGATGATGATTGTGTCGTTCGTTTCGTTGATTGGCGGGCTGTGGTGGGGGCCCTTGCCGATTTATCCCAAAGCCGGGATTTTGAGGCGCCGCCTGATTTACGGCCAACCCTTGTATTAATTGGGTGAGTGCATCGAGCCTAGCGTTGAACTCTTCCCGAAGCTCCGCAATCGCTGCTGGAGCGTGCTCATCATCATGGTGGTCGGCCATGGGAGAGGTGGGTGGAAAATATTCCGTACCAAACCTTGTGCGCATGAACAGCAGGACAACCAAAATTTGACCAGATATTTTTTTTATAAAAGGTTTTTTTTTGGAGACTATTAAGTGGGAGAATAAAAATGATGTTTTAGACTTTTTTGCTTAGAAAAATAAGAAGAACATACAGGATTTTTTTTATAATTTTCTGCAAAAATTTTTTTTTTTGGATTTTGCTATTCGCAGACCAAAGTAAATTAGAAAATTCAGATTTTCGTTGTCTAATACGAAGCGTGCACGACCGAGTGTAGGTCGACGTCCTAAGACAGAAAAACGTACGGATGGTGTCGATTGAGAAATCAACACAACCTCCCTCTGATACCAAATTTGATGTAGCGCGTTCCTACGAGCCTACACGGGAGACGTCTAGGATAACCTCGACACGTTACACTCTCTCGACTCCGCACAATAACTAAACGCAGCAGCAAAATTAGGTTATTTATTTTCTCGCGCTAACGTACGGATAGCCAACCCGCTAGAGATCGTATCACGGCTAGAGGCCAAGATCCGATCAAGCTAAAAGGACGAATATTCGCGTCCGAACGAGCGTTGTTGTACCAAAGAAAGATCCACCAAAATAAATCCGATTCGCAAACGGTTGATCTTTCCCCAACAAGAAAATAACAAGGTTCGCCAGTCCTTTCGATAGTATCCGGAAGATCAAACGAAAAAAACAAATCTATCAAAGAAAACACCGCGAGAAATTTTCTTGCTTCGAGAAATCACGCTAAAATCGTCCACCACAAAAACAATCTAAGAAAGGAGATCTCTTGAGTAGAAATTTCGTTACCCCTCTCGGAAACGTAGATCCGAGATATTGGATCCACTAAAAATGATCGCTCTCCTTTGGAACACGGAAGGGGCTCCAAATGATGAAGAAACTCGTTCGTCTTCCTCGTCTTTGCACCGGAGAGATTCACCAATCTGTAGGCCCTTGCACTTGATATCTTCTCCTCCAAATAGTGGTCGGCTAGAGAAAATCCGTTGAAGAAAATTTCGTAGTGGGGGTATGAAGTGGAAGAAGAGGTAACGGAAGAGAGTTGGAGAGAAAGAGAGATTGAGAGAGGAAGAGAGAGGGGGCCGAACTTGGGAAGACCCAAGGAGGGGGGCGGCGGCAAGATGAGAGGGAGAGGAGAGGAGAGGAGAGAAATTAGGTTTAGGCAATTTTCAATCAAATAATATTCTGCCTTTTTAATTCAAGTCTTAGCCTTATATAGGCCTTACAACACAAGTGCTAATAGCACACCAAACATAGTGCTAAACGCACACCAATAGTTCAAAATAAAAATAATAAGATGCAAGCCATAATTAAATTAAGACATAACTTAGCAAATATAATAATAATTAATTCTTGCGGCGTGGACGAAGATTGTAGCCGTGGCCGCCACGGCGCCGCATGTCTTTATCCGGTGGGCCGTCATCATTATCTTCCGTCGCAATTCCATGACCAACCACGCCGTGTCCGTCATCTTCGTCTTCCAGTTGGCCGTCTTGGTGGCAGTCGCCATCAGAGAGACATCGGACTCAATTGAGCCCGATCCATGGTGAGAAAAATGGAGAATTTCGGAATATTCATGGTGTCGGGTTCTCCGGAAAACACCACCTCCGGCGGCCAAGCCACCGTCGGTCGATAGCCACCACCTCAACGGAGGTGGTGGTGGCGGTGGCCGACCAGGGAGGTGGCTGGATGGACAGGAAATAGAGGTCTAAGTTGCTCCAGGTCGGGCATATCCTAGCCATTGGCTAGAGGAGGAAGATTACTGGCAGCCGTCCGATCTGGTTGATCAGATAATTGCAGGCCAATTTAATATAATGAAATAATCTGTCACACTTTCTTATGCTTGTTCATGCTGGATTTTGAGTCCCTTAGAGGCCTTTTTAGGAAAAATTGCCTGAGATAGCTTTTGTAGGCCTTGATGTCTACTTTCATTTGAAATTTAAATCAAGCCATTTGGATCAATGTAGAACCCACAAAACTCATTTTAGTGAGGCTGATCAAAATAGAAACCAGATCTTTGAATGTGTATACCTTTCAAATGCCAAGTCTGATGAAGCTGAAATTTTGACCATGCATGCATGTGCTCTATACCTAGATTGTATCCAAAAATCAGATTTTTAGGAGATAATTTTCCTAAGGTTTTATTTAAAATATGTTTAATCAAATAAATGATATTATTGGAGTTGTATAACTCCAAATGACCCCAAATTTGGGTGTCACCCTTATTAGGTTATCATTAGACCATGGTTAAAATTTGAGAGCAATTGGATCTCTGCATGTGGGGTAATTCCACTTGCATGTTTTTGTTTAATATGTGATATGGTGTGCCAATAGCAAAAAGGGATATTTTGTATTTTTTGCATAAATGGCTTAGTGATAGCTTCTGGAACCTTGGACATACCTTCTTTATGACATAATACATTACTCCAAGAAAAATTAGGATTTTTGGGATCAAAAATCCTAAGTAATTAAAAAAATTGAATTATGTCACAATTATGTGTTTATGAAATGCTTAAGGCAAAAACCTTGTGGAAAAATCTGAAACTCTGAGGAATACCTTGTAACATAAACTAGAACCTCTGGAAATTTTGTAGGAATTTTTAGAGATTATTTCCTTAGAAATCATGGAAATTATCATATGTTGCATTTTTGAATAACTGAAATTTTATTGATGAAAAATATTGGTAAATTTTTGAAACCCTGGAAAATCATGTGGAATTTGGTTATAAACCTCTGAGATTTTTGGTAGATTTTTGGATGGATAATACTTGGTGAAATTTCATATATTTAGTTTGCCACACTTCTTAATTTATGAAATAATTAAAGTGAAAAATCACTAGATAATTATGAAACTCTGGATATGATGTTTTTAGGCCAATATTGTACAACTGTAATTTTACCAGAATTTATTGTGACCTATAAATGGTGGTTATAGTGTAAACCCTTATTGACACACCACTTGTATTAAATGAATATTATGGACAACTACCCCTTGGAAAATTATGAAACTTATGCACTAAAGTTGTTAGGTCAATATTGTACTACTGTAATTTTCTCAAAATTTTAGGAAGTCAAGATATGGTACTTGTTGTACAAAGTCAATTTATCACACCTTTAATGTTAAATAGAAATTATGAGTTTACATTTGCTGGAAAATTATGATCTTCTGGAATTACTGTTTTTATGCTGTTATAGTGCCACTGTAATTTTCTCAAAATTTTAGGAAGACAAGATCTAGTACTTGATGTACAAAGTCATTTTGTTACCCATTTAATGATAAATAGGAATTATGGGTTTAAATTTGCTGGAAAACTATGATCTTCTGAAATTAATGCTTTTAGGTCATTATAGTGCCATTGCAATTTTTCCAGAATTTTTAGATGTCATAATCTTGTACTTGATGCGTAAAGTTATATTTTCATTCATTTATTGAAAATTGGAAATCATGATTATATAACTGCTGGAAAATTAGGAAACTTGGGGAATCTTGTTATTATGTCAAATATCACCTCTGGAAGAATATTTAGCAAGTTTGAATTCACTAGCATGTTACCTCCTTCACATTTTAGATTGAGATTATTAATTAATGAATTTTTAAAGAGGTCAAAATTATATGAAACAAGCTTAGATTCTGATCATCCCTTATTATACCCATTATGAACTTATGATAAAAATTAGAAGTCATTTGGAAGTGATTTGACCTAGGTCCCAACATAGGAATCAAAGTTAGTTATACGCCATGGTCTGTGGATAGTGAAAACTCAATATGATGATCAAGATCACATAGGAAATCAGTGAGATTTGGATTATAGTAGTATATGATCTTATATCACTTAGAGGATGAGGAATCTCAAGAGTTGAGCACCATTCAAAAGAACGGTTGCTTAGGAGTGAGGTGAAACAATAAGTCATGAAAACACCTAAATTATAAAGAGTAATAAGTAGAGTGGGTCTTAGAATGGGGTAGCCACCAATAAAAGTAATTGTCTTGGAATGGGGGGATTTGGGTTTCAGCCCATTGCATTCCCTAGTACCGCTGTGAGCCCTTCACCGGGTAAACCTCGGGAGTCCAGGATTCACCCTAAACTTCTAAGTATACAATAATTAGATAAGATTAGTCTAACTAAATGAATAAGAGATATGGTAAACTTCATCCCGAGTTAAGGGATGGGAAGTTGTATTTCAGGACGAGTTAGTCCTGCGAGCTGGAGGCTCGGGATATAGTATATCAGGATGGGATAGTCCTGCGAGCTGAAGGCTGGTAGTTCTATTCAGGACAGGTTGGTCCTGCGAGCTGGAGGCTCAGCTGGTGATAAATTGCATGTGCATAAGAACAAATTAGTGGCGGGTCTTCGGTACAGGCCGGTCGTCACACCGACGGCAGTACGTTGACTTAGGCGGGTGTGATGTTGAGGGACCAATAGGTTGTTTATACTGCGGTCTGGAGGATGATCCCCAACAGGATGCACACCCAGCCTTTATGACTGGTAAGTTCCAGCAAAGAGTACGCAAAAGCTCACGGAAGTGCACCTAGGACATGTACATCAGCGTACAAAGGGTCTAGGCTTGGTAGTGTGTATACCCGCCTAGGAGGTGGAGTTTCCCGCTCCACCGCTGCCGTAGCCACAACGGTGGTACCATAGAGTGTAGCTAACTCCAAAAATTGGGAACTAAAGGTCTGTGATCACAGAGTCGTGTGGTGTGTTGCATTTGTGTGACTCATTTCTTAACATGCATATCATTCATACATAAACCATAGAACATTAGATGCAGACCCTAATCATATAAATTAGTATGGGCTGATTTATATGATAAGTTATCTTCCCGGAAACCTTAACTTATAAGTTTGTATGGGCATTCATATAAGTTAAGGTACTCACGTGATGGTAGTATAGATTTATTACTTGTTTGATATACTTGCGCGCACTGCTTTACTTTTTTACTTATCTCGTTACTGCTCTTTACTGATTACCTGCTATTACATGCTTATACTGCTATAGTAGTACTTGTCATACATATATATATACTTGCTAGCTTAGATTTCCCTGTCACCTGCTTTTGTTTACTCCACCTTGTTGTCCTCCGCTTCTTCCTCCTGCTCGGTGCCTAGGAGTCGCGGGGGGAGGCAGGGACAAAATCAGCTTAGTCTTTATGACTAACGGTGGGTTGTGATCGTAGGAGTTTGAGTAGCTGGAGCAGCCGAATGACCAGTCAGGGCATGATGGCAGGAGCTGGGGAGCAGAAGTCGCGCAGTACTTCTACTACAAGACATGTGTTTGAAAATTTGAGAGTTTGTTTAGTTTCCGCATAGATGTAGAGTGAGAGAGTGAGATTTTGTTCTACTTTGGATATGTACCAGGCATAAGCTCTTTTACTCTTTCATTTATTGTGCTCATTGATGGACAGTTTACATTTGGATATATTTATACATATGTGTGTGATTGTGGACTTGTTTATTTATTTTCTTCTTATTCTTGTTGGCCTAGTTGATCGTTCTTGCCGGCAGGATCGGAGTCTTGCGGAGGCGGCTAACTCGTGTGTAAGCGTCACCGTAAGACGGCGGTTCTGGGCATAAGATCCGGAAACTCTCCTGGTGTGGGAGGGGGGTCTTACAACTGGTATCACTTGAACAAACGATCCAATGAGAAAGAAGTCCACAAAACCCTAGGACACCCCCGCTCGAGTTAGTTTGAGGACAAACTAGCAGCAGAATAAGTGGTGTGCCCATGTGTAAAAATCACACAAATAGTCCATTAATCAATGAGTTAGGCCAACCCAACTAGGACATCATTCTAGTTTGACGCACCAAGACGACTTCATTGCATATACTAATCCAAACTGACCTCGGGTATAGACTGATTAAGGCATGATGACACCCAAAGTGACTAGGAGAAGAACCTTTTAAGGAAGTAGTTAATCAAGGCTTAAACTTAGGTGCCCCTGATTCGCCTACCAAGTGAGATTACCACTTCATACCCAATGGATAGGATCGCCTCAAGGGATTGGTGCATGAAATCCATTAGAAAAATAATAAGAGGCTCGTAAATTTAAATCTCCAAACCAACAACTAGGTTGCATCGAACCAATCATCATGACAAATACCAGAAATCGGATAATGATTTTCGTTCAGTTGAATAAGGATTCATGTTTAGAAAATGCCCATTTTAGGGCTGCTTATATACTAACCATTGAGAAGGGTGTGAAAAATTGGTAACCCCGAGGATCTTAAAGTATGTTGAATATCAATAGGTCTCAGGATGGGACTCCAAGGCTAGGGTCGGATACCCTAAGGATTAAGTGCGTATCTAGGACGAACATATCCTAATGATACCAAAGAAACTTAGCCCAAAATGCATAGGGGCTAATCCTTTTGTTTATTGGATTAGTTTGGTACCAACTTGGAGCTCCTAGACCTTCTTACGGAAAATGGTGTGCATTTAGCACCCAAATTGAACTTAGTGAATCCTGGAGTTCTACAACTCCAAGTAGCTTGAAATTTTTGTCATGCTTGAGTCATGCCCAAATACATACACTGCCCAAAATGGGATTTTCTGGAAAGACCTTTTCTATAGCTTTTGTGATAGTTTCATAAAACACGCATGGTATAAATTTCGGACTATATGAAGTCAAATCACTCCAAATCCCCTTGGTAAGGTGATTATGTGTATATTAGTCTAGGGTAAAGTCTTGACTCAATTGGATTCATACATATAATAGACCATGGTTAATTTTTTTAGATCAATTGGACCTCTGGAAGTTAGTTTACTTCACAAGCAAGTGCAAGGTTATTGGTGTGCTTATAGCACGACCATGTAACACTAGGTCTACATGAGAGTTTAAGGGTTTTCCCTTGGTCAATTCTCAGGAACCTTAAAATATACACTTAGGGTTATGAGACAATATCCCTTGGAGAAAATCATAAACTTTTGGGTTGATTTCACTAGGAAATTGGAATTTATGTGAATTGTCACATAGACCTTAAAGGAGAATTTTAGGGTCAAAACTTTCTGAAAAGACATAAAGTTATGGGAATCACTTAAAAGTGCGAGATCACACTCTGTAGATTTTTTTTTTGTGGGATTTTGATGATAATATAGTTCATTAATCATTAATTATTCGGTTATCCCAATTTGCTTCATCCCACATGTACAACCCTCATTCTCCGAGGGTGGACCCCCCCAAGGCCACGTAGGCAGAAGTCAAAGTCAAAGAGGTCAACACAAAGACCGGCAGTTCAAGGCAGAAGTGAAGAAGACCTCGGCGAGTAAACAGCCAATACTCGCCAGGCTGGCGAGCATGGAACAGAAGACCTAGCGAGTATTGGCCCGGCGTGTGCGAGCAGCCCCCAATACTCGCCAGATGGGCGACTATGGCATGGTACTCGCCGAGTAACCCATAGTCGCCGGGTTGGGGGCTGGGCTATAAAAACCCCCCCTACCCCTTGGTTTTCCTATAAATAGGACCCCAGGGGTACTTGGATTGGCACCTGGACTTGAGCTTTCGAAACCCTCGCTCTTGCTTTCTGGAACCTGTCGCACTTGGCCGCTACTCCCGGTACTAGCCAAGTCGGTGCCTTCCTCGTACCCTGCTCGGCCATTCTTTGGTCTTGGAGGGGAAGTCTCTTCGGAGCTTCTGGGTACGTGGTGGGACCTCCCTGCCGCAGCACCTGGGTGTTGGAGCATGCATTTCGCACTCCTCCGGTTTGATAATAACAAAGTCCCGTTTGTATTTGATTCTATTTTTGTTAATGGTGTGCAGATAACAGGTATGCAATGTTCACAATTCTCTTGGAGCAAAAATTGATTGAGGGAAATTTTCACTGTCGGAAAATTCCGACACCCACTGTCGCCCAGGCGACAGCTCAGCGGTTAGAACAGCAATCGGCAGTATTGAGCTGTCGGAAATCCGACAGCGATGTCGCCCAGGCGACAGCTCAGCGGTTACATCAACTGCCCACGACTTCACCCACGACCGACGGTTTTGCGCTGTCGGAAATCCGACATTGATGTTGCCCAGGCGATAGCTCCACGATTCCAGCAACTGCCCACACGACGGCACGACCGAGGCAGTTAAGCGTTGTCGGAAAATTCCGACAGTCACTGTCGCCCAGGCGACAGTGATTTTCTATAAATTGGTGCCTTTGGTTCGTGCATTCCAAGTTTTTGAGATTTCCAGTCCCTACCTGAGTGCATACGAACCAGAGAGCTCCAGAACCTCCTCAACTCCTAATTGTGCAAAGAAGGATTGAAGATTGAAGACGAGATCGGGCGCGCTACTCCATCAACGATCATCTCGAGGCTTCAACAATCCATTCAGAGATCTGAATTTCTAGGGAGTTGACTTTTTCATATTGTATTTCATTTACTCATATTTCATTTTGTATTGGGGAAGAAATCGTCGTCTTGCGTGCGGCGTCTAAGTCCTTGCGCGGCTTAGGGGAAAATCGCTTCCTTGTGCGGAGCGTCCAAGTCCTTGCGTGGCTTGGTGGGAAATCGTGGCCTTGAGCGCTACGTCTAGATCTTGGGAAGATCTAGAGGTTAGGCTTGGGCTTGGTCTTGGGTAAGACAAGCGATAGCCTTCCGATCCTTGGGAGAAGGATTGGTAAATCAAAAATATAGTATTTTCATTTTATCATTGTGCCTTGATCTTAAGCATTGTTAAGATCATTTTTATTTGTATGGAAATTTCATGATAAATAAAATTATGATCCTTTCACTAATCGCAAATTTGTTTGCTTAAATTTTTATCTTAAAAATTTGTGCTTGGTGTTATACAAAAATTGCTTTGTTTTAAAATTAATTTTTAAGAAACTTTTTATTAAAGTAAAATTGTCTTAAAATTATTAAGTAAAAATTACAAATTTAAACACACCCTTATTCACCCCCCCCCCCCCCCTCTAAGGGCGTCATACGATCCAACAAGTGGTATCAGAGCGAGGTTACTCCAAAACGGTTTTACCACCGGGAGTAATGGCGCACAACGATCACGCGTTCGTTGAGGGACAAGGAATTAGTAGGCCACCACTTTTCACGGGCACGGACTATAATTATTGGAAAACACGTATGCGTTGTTTTCTAATTGCTTTAGATATAGAAGTCTGGAATATGGTAGAAACTAGTTACACTTCTCCAACATTTGTTCTAGGAGATGTAACTATGGAAAAACCCAAAGACAAGTGGGATGATAATGATAAATTAAAATGCAAAAACAATGCAAAGGCCATGAATGCCTTATTTTGCGCACTAGATCGCACTGAGTTTAATAGAGTCTGTGCTTGTGATACTGCTTTTGATATTTGGAATCTTTTAGAAATTACTCATGAAGGTACTTCGCAGGTAAATGATTCAAAGCTATTTCAATTGGAGTCAGAGTTCGAAAGATTCAAAATGGAGGTGGATGAAGAAATTGACACAATGTACACACGATTCACTAAAATCGTGAACGATTCAAAGGTGTTGGGTAAGGTTTTTTCAAATGGAGATTTAGTTAGAAAAATCTTAAGATCACTTCCCCCGAAGTTCAATCCAAAAGTGACTGCAATTTCTGAGTCACATGATCTTAAGACCTTACAATTGGAAAGTCTCATTGGGAATCTAAAAACCCATGAAGTTGAGTTGAAGATTCAAAGCCAAGAGTATAATTTGGAGCCCAAAAAGAAAAGCTTGGCGTTGAAATCTAAAAAGGAAATTGAGAGTGAGACTGAAGAAAGTGATGAAGATGAAGAAGGACTGTTTGTGAGAAATTTTAAGAAGTTTATGAGAAATCCGGAGAGGAGAAACTCATTTAAAAAGTTTTTCAAAAAGAAGGATTTTGCCTACCAAAAAGGCAAAGGAAAAATGGAGAATGAAGAGGAGCGTCCGCCACCGGAGTGCTACCATTGCAAGAAGATTGGTCATATCAGAAGCAAGTGCCCAAAGTATCTGAAAGAGCAAAAAAGCAAAGAGGCACGATAAAAAGAAGAAAGTGTTAAAGGCAGAGACTTGGGATGATTCTTCATCTGGTGAAGAAAGTGATCCCTCAACACAGGAGGAAGAGGAGGCTAATCTATGCTTGATGGCAAAAGACAGCATTACATCTGAAGACGACTGCAGTGTCCAAAGCGACACTGAGGTAACGCCTCCATCTTATGATGAGTTATATTCTGAATTTATGAAAACATGCAAAGTTTTAGATAAAAGCTTAAAGAAAATTGATTTTCTAAAATCTGAAAATAAAGGTCTTTCAAAAGCAAATAAAAAACTATCAAATGAGTTGGAATCTATTGGGAAAGAGAAGATATTTTGTCAAGAGTGTGATCATTCTTCGACAAGGATAAAAGAACTTGAAACTACTATTTCTAAGTCCGATCAAAAATTTGATCTACTTGTAAAAGAGAAAAAGGACTTAGAAAAAGTTGTTAAAACTTCTCATTCTCAATTAGATAATTATAAGAAAATTTTTGCAAATAGATGTGGCATGATAGTAAAAGAAAATTCAATTCTAAAATCCAAAGTAAATGAGTTGAACATGGCAATTGGAAAATTTGGTGTTGGGAAAAAATCACTGGATATGCTATTAGCCAACCAATGCCATGGTACAGCAAAATTTGGACTAGGATACATTTCTGGAAGCTCTGGAGGCTGTCGGAAATTTCCGACAGCTACTGTCGGAACCGGCGACAGCTCCAGGTTCAGAAATCTTATTTCTAAAAATACAAATTTTTCTAAGTCCACACATAAAGATGCTTCCACCAGCAAGAGTCCAGAGAAACCATTGAAAAATGGTTCCTCACCATTCATTGTGTGTGCCAAATGTCATCGATTTGGTCACATCTCGGGCTCATGTTGGAAGAAAGGAAAAGCTATTGTTAAACAAATCTGGGTACCTAAGGCGTCCACCTATACAATGGGATCGACCACTTGGGTAACCAGATCTCTACTCTCATCATCTTTTTAGGTATGCGTGCAGGCTAGGAACAAGGAAGACGTGTGGTATTTGGACTCTGGATGTTCAAAACACATGACGGGCGATAAATCAAAGTTCCTTAGCCTGGAGATGAAGAAAGGTGGAACAGTGACATTTGGAGATAATGGAAAGGGTAAAGTCAAAGGCATTGGAGTAGTAGGTAACGAAGAATTTAAAATTTCAAATGTTTTATATGTTAAAGGTTTGAAACATAATTTAATTTCTATTAGTCAACTATGTGATAAAAATCTAAATGTTTTATTTGACTCTAGCTCAAACCTTTGCAAAATTATTGATTCTAAAACAAACGAAATCGTACTTACTGCACCAAGAATAAACAATGTCTATACGATCACTTTTCATGATTTATCTCATTCTACACTTAAATGTTTCATTTCAAAGAATGATGAACTTGAATTATGGCATAGGAGACTAGGACATTCTAGTGCTAAACGCATAGTAAAGCTTTCTAAAAATAAAATAATAAAAGGATTACCAAATTTGAATGGAAAGCTATCCTCATTATGTTCACCATGCCAAAAGGGAAAATTTACAAAATCATCTTTTAAAAGCAAAAATGTCATTTCTACCACTAGACCTTTGAATTTATTACATATGGACTTGTTTGGTCCAATTTCTACACAAAGTCTAGGAGGTAGAAAATATACGTTTGTTATTATTGATGATTATTCTAGATTTTGTTGGACTTTGTTTTTATATTCAAAATCTGATGCTTTTGATGAATTTGTAAAACTAATTTCACGTATTCAAAATGAAGTTGATCTAAAGGTAAAATGCATTAGATCAGATCATGGAGGAGAGTTCGATAATGAAAAATTTATTTCATATTGTAATGATTTTGGGATAAAACATGAATTTTCCGCTCCACGCACACCACAGCAAAATGGGGTAGTGGAGAGGAAAAATAGAACACTCCAAGAATTAGGACGTACTATGCTTTGTGAATTTAAATTGCCAAAATATTTTTGGGCCGAAGCAGTTAGTACGGCATGTTATATTATTAATCGTGTCATGATTCGTCCCACATTACAATTAACTCCTTATGAAATTTATTTTCAAAGAAAACCAAATGTATCTTACTTTAAAGTGTTTGGTTGTAAATGCTTTATTTTGAATACAAAAGATAACTTAGGCAAATTTGATGAAAAATGTGATGAAGGAATTTTCATTGGTTATTCTTCAACTAGCAAAGCCTATAGAGTTTATAATAAGAGAACAAAAATAGTTGAAAAATCTATTCATGTTAGGTTTGATGAGTTTGCTTCATGTGTAGAAAGGAAAATTACAGGAAAAGAAGATGAACTCCTTCCCACGGTGGAGAATGATGAAGAAGAACTTGGAGAAAATGAAGAAGAAAAAGGAGAAGAAAGAGAAGAAGAAAGAGGAGAAGAAGATAGAGAAGAAGAAGAAAGAGAAGGGTATGTACCTCCAACCGAGCTACAATTCTCAAAAGATCATCCGCAAGAACTTGTTATTGGAGAACCATTATGTGGGGTACGTACGCGTTCTAGTTTAAATGAAACCTTTTCAAATTTATGTTTTGTCTCAAATATCGAACCAAAAGATGTTGCCACCGCTTTAAATGATGAATCTTGGTTTCTAGCTATGAATGAAGAACTTAATCAATTTGAAAGAAATAAAGTTTGGATTCTTGTTGATAGACCTAGTGATCATCCAGTGGTAGGAGTCAAATGGATTTTCAAAAACAAATTAGATAGTGACTCTAGGGTCACTAGAAACAAAGCTAGGCTTGTAGCGAAAGGATATAATCAAATTGAAGGGGTAGACTTTGATGAAACTTTTGCACCCGTAGCACGATTGGAAGCAGTTAGAATTTTTGTTGCATTTGCTAGCCATAAAAGATTTAAATTATTGCAAATGGATATTAAAACTGCATTCTTAAACGGGTTGATTAAAGAAGAAGTTTATGTTGAACAACCCCCAGGATTTATAAATGAAAAATTTCCTAATCGCGTATATAGATTGCTAAAAGCTTTGTATGGTTTAAAACAAGCACCACGAGCATGGTATGATAGATTGACTATATATTTATTACAAAATGGTTTTAAAATGGGTGGTGTTGATTGTACACTCTTCATTAAGCAAGTAAATGATGATTTAATTGTTTTACAAATTTATGTTGATGATATTATTTTTGGAGCCACTAATGAAGAGTTGTGTAACTATGTTGTAAAAATGATGGAAAGTGAATTTGAGATGAGTATGGTAGGGGAATTAAAATATTTCTTAGGATTTCAAATTGTTCAAAATCATGATGGAGTTTTTATTAACCAATCAAAATATATTCATGATGTCTTAAAACGATTTGGATTTGAAAATCTCAAACAAGCAAATACTCATATGAGTGTATCTTTAAAATTAGGAAAAGATGAAACTGGAATATCAATAGATCAAACTTTATATAGAGGCATGATAGGTTCACTTTTATATTTGACTGCTTCTAGACCGGATATTATGTTTTCAGTTTGTTTATGTGCTAGATTTCAAGCCGATCCCAAAGAATCACATTTAAAAGCGGTAAAAAGAATTTTTAGATATTTAATTGGCACATCTAAACTTGGTTTGTGGTATCCTCATAGCGATGATTTTACACTTTTTGGTTATTCTGATTCTGATTACGCCGGTTGTTCACTAGATAGGAAAAGCACTAGTGGCACTTGTCACTTTTTAGGTCCTTCACTCATTTCATGGTCGAGTAGGAAACAGAATTCTGTTGCCCTCTCAACCACCGAAGCCGAATACATCGCACTGGGTAGTTGTTGTGCACAAGCCCTTTGGATGAAACAAACCTTAGAAGACTTTAATATTAAACAACAAACTATTGAATTATGGTGTGATAATAAAAGTGCAATTGATTTAACACACAACCCGGTCCATCATTCAAGGTCTAAGCATATTGATGTGAGACATCATTTTATTAGAGATCATATTAAAAATAACCACATAAAAATTTCATTTATAGGCACGGATAATCAACTAGCGGATATATTCACTAAACCTTTACCGGATTCCCGTTTTTCTATGCTTAGGCTAGAATTGGGAATTCTAGACATTTCACAATGAAAATATCACATTTTAAAGCCTATAACAACAAAAAAAAAATTTTATTATCACAAAACATAAACAATGTAAATACAAAAATGCCAAAATTATAAAAACCAAAACATCAAATTTCAAAAAAAAAACCTTAACAAAATTCAACATCACTAACATTAAATCAATAGTGTTCACATCAAAACAGTAGCACAAACTTAAGGATCAAGTTCTTTAAACAAAAAAAAAACAGAAATTTAAAGAAGTTCACTGTCGCCCAGGCGACAGTGGATGTCGGAATTTTCCGACAGCTCCCAGCAGCAGCAGCAACATAAAACTACTCTGAATCTTCATAACCAGCCCCGCTGCTCTCTGGACAATCTTCTGGAGGTCCTCGTCTCACGGCTTTGCCTCGGCGAGTCCGCCTCACCGATTGGCGTGGCGGCTCCTCATCCGGAACTTGCCATTCTGCCTCCTCCTCCGGCGTTGGCTTCAACTTCAGACCTTTGACGAGAAACTTCATAAATTTCTGCATTCGACTACGATCCTTTTTCACTTCCTTTTTGTGATCCTCTAACGAATCACGCAAATCATCAATGGATTCCCTTAGTGATCCTGCCCTAGAAATGCTCGGCTCTCTAATCTCAATTCCCGGTTGAGCTTTTCTCTGCGGCTTCTTCCCTTTCATTGAACCCGTAAAATAAATTTCCGGATAACAATCATCAAGATACGAATCTTGCACAATCCATCCATACTTCTTATAAAGTACACGCTGAATTACCAACCCCATTGGCAGCGTATGCACCTTCACCATTCTTGGATGTTTCAATCTGTATGTATACCTAATCTGGGAGAGTATGAAGTCTGCCATATCAAAAGGCTCATCCTCCATAATATAGTACGTAAAGAGGGTCAACTGCGCAGTAATGCTTCTTGTGTCTCCACTCTTCAACATCACCGAATTCCTTAATATATCTTGGACTAAGTAAGCATCCGGTGTAAGTGAGGTAACTTCAGTGGTAAGAGTTTTCTTCTGATTCCCATGTAAACTCATGTTTACTAGGGTCCAATCTCTATCCTTCCGATAATTCTCCACTATATCAGGCATATTCTCACTCATCACTAGTCCAAATTCCTCTCGTAGATCAACATGTGTTATTTCCACATGTTGACCTTGGATCCTTGATCTCACACCTCCATCCAATTTAGTAACATTTGGGTCTTCCAAATGGTTATAAAATTCACGAATTAAAAAGGATGCAAACCCCTCTGGTGAGATTATTGAGAGAATACCTGCCTTCGCAAGACGATCATAAATATGCTCATGTTTTGGCAAATCAAATTCGATGTATTTGGCCACCCCAACAATAGCCTTCTCCACTCCAGAAAAAACTTGATATGAAGTATGTGCATCTCCCGAAGTACTCTTTCGAGCTTTAGAGCTGGAAGCCATTCTGCAAATAAAATACAAAATTCTTGATTAAAACAGATTTTTTCATTGTGCACTGGAACACTGTCGCCAGGCGACAGTGGCTGTCGGAAATTTCCGACAGCCCTCCAAGTGATTTTCTCTCAAAATTAATACACATACTTCCAGATCTACTCACAATACATGTTATTTCAACATCAAGTTTTCAAAATTTTTATCTATGATTTTCAAAACATCAAATAATACAAATCTTTTACTATTCATCATCTTCCATCTTCTTCTCTAAACTAGATCTACAAAATTTTTTTTTGAAAATGCACAACTGAAAACTTCCTTCACAAAATCAAGAGAAATTTCACAAAGATAGACATTTAAGCAAAGATCCACCACGATCCTATAGTTTTTAAAACTAGATCTACATTTTTTTTCAAATCAAAACTTTCAAAACCTACACCATTCATTTACAATCAACATGAAAACTTCATTTTCCTTCTTCTCTACTATCAAAATCACAAAGCCCTAAAAAATTTGGAGTTAAAAACAACAAAATCAAAAACCCATACCTTGGATCTAGGGTTGTCGCCGACTTCCGACAGCCTTCCTCTCGTTTTTCACTCCAGGAAATGATGCACAATGTGTTTTGACTCGGTCCTCAGCCCTATTTAATTTTTTCACTGTCGCCCAGGCGACAGTGGCTGTCGGAAATTTCCGACAGCTACAATTTTCACAAAACTCCAATTTTAGGCCTCTTTTATGATCTACAATAGTTATATGTCATTATTAATGCTTCATCTCATGACTTGATGACAAACCATGTGATATTTATTTTAAATAAAATGACTTACATGTTTATATGATTTCATTTTCAAGCTATCATCGTATTGACATTTCTACTTAGTTGTTTAGACCATTGGAAATTGTTTTCGCATGCCTCTAAGTATGAGAAATTGTTTATCTATCATAATGAGCTATCACGTTCACCTCTTTTGATCAATACGTCTGATTTTATTTAATATATACATGGATCATATTTGCTTTAACATAATCAAATAGCACTTCTTAAAAACAACTTTCACCCTTGATTTGTTAGCACAACAAAATATACACCATCTTTTGCGATTCAAGTGAATTCGGAGATCCTTGGTCAAAAAAAAAAAATATTATCAATATATCAAAATTACGATATCACATCTGTGATCTCAAAAAAAAAATATTATAAAATAAAGACAAGGATACTCCACCAAGCACTACTTACCCTCCTGATAAGTCTTAATGAGCATTGTGAGGTTAAGCACCTTGGAAAGAATTGCAAAGTGTCTTGAGCAAAAGAAAATGGTTTTTCTATTCATCTTGTGCTATATCTTCAAAGTCGAAGTTGCCTTTATAAGCTTTTATTATGTTCAACATTTTAATGATCATGTAAATTAAATGACTTCATATGTTTGATCTAAGTATCACATGTACACATCATTATGTTATATAAACATTCCTCTCATGAGAATTGGACCGAAAATATTCCATATATCTATACACTATTGTGTCTTTCTATGATACTTTCAAATGATCTTACTCATGTTCAAGTTATTTTCTTTCATTACTTCATATGGCTATACCGTCCCTTCATGAGCTTGTTCATACTATGACATATTCCTATTATTTCAAGGACTTCTATCATTACCAAATATTGCTTCCGCTTACTCTATCTTTCTATATCCTATGTATCTTACCTTTCGAACTACTCTCTTATCTAATATTCACTTTTGCTAATACCAAAAGGGGGAGAATTCACAAGTATAAAAAGAAAAATCAACCATCTATTCCACCTACACAATACATCATATACTTAGGGGGAGCATATATTTAGGGGGAGCATATATGTAGGGGGAGCATTCAATTAGAAGGAGCTTTCATCTCAAGATAGATTATTTATTTTTTAAGGAATATATATAATGTTAATTTTGTGTACACACCAAAGGTTAAAATCAACAATCTAAATAGACATGATTTACTTTTTATACGGATTTGTTATTATCAAAAGGGGGAGATTGTTGGAGCATGCGTTTCGCACTCCTCCGGTTTGATAATAACAAAGTCCCGTTTGTATTTGATTCTATTTTTGTTAATGGTGTGCAGATAACAGGTATGCAATGTTCACAATTCTCTTGGAGCAAAAATTGATTGAGGGAAATTTTCACTGTCGGAAAATTCCGACACCCACTGTCGCCCAGGCGACATCTCAGCGGTTAGAACAGCAATCGGCAGTATTGAGCTGTCGGAAATCCGACAGCGATGTCGCCCAGGCGACAGCTCAGCGGTTACATCAACTGCCCACGACTTCACCCACGACCGACGGTTTTGCGCTGTCGGAAATCCGACATTGATGTCGCCCAGGCGATAGCTCCACGATTCCAGCAACTGCCCACACGACGGCACGACCGAGGCAGTTAAGCGCTGTCGGAAAATTCCGACAGTCACTGTCGCCCAGGCGACAGTGATTTTCTATAAATTGGTGCCTTTGGTTCGTGCATTCCAAGTTTTTGAGATTTCCAGTCCCTACCTGAGTGCATACGAACTAGAGAGCTCCAGAACCTCCTCAACTCCTAATTGTGCAAAGAAGGATTGAAGATTGAAGACGAGATCGGGCGCGCTACTCCATCAACGATCATCTCGAGGCTTCAACAATCCATTCAGAGATCTGAATTTCTAGGGAGTTGACTTTTTCATATTGTATTTCATTTACTCATATTTCATTTTGTATTGGGGAAGAAATCGTCGTCTTGCGTGCGGCGTCTAAGTCCTTGCGCGGCTTAGGGGAAAATCGCTTCCTTGTGCGGAGCGTCCAAGTCCTTGCGTGGCTTGGTGGGAAATCGTGGCCTTGAGCGCTACGTCTAGATCTTGGGAAGATCTAGAGGTTAGGCTTGGGCTTGGTCTTGGGTAAGACAAGCGATAGCCTTCCGATCCTTGGGAGAAGGATTGGTAAATCAAAAATATAGTATTTTCATTTTATCATTGTGCCTTGATCTTAAGCATTGTTAAGATCATTTTTATTTGTATGGAAATTTCATGATAAATAAAAATTATGATCCTTTCACTAATCGCAAATTTGTTTGCTTAAATTTTTATCTTAAAAATTTGTGCTTGGTGTTATACAAAAATTGCTTTGTTTTAAAATTAATTTTTAAGAAACTTTTTATTAAAGTAAAATTGTCTTAAAATTATTAAGTAAAAATTACAAATTTAAACACACCCTTATTCACCCCCCCCCCCCCCCCTCTAAGGGCGTCATACGATCCAACACTGGGGTCCTGTGTGTTGCTCTCCTAGCTCTTCAGTAGTCGCCAGCTTAGCCGTCTCGTTGGACCGCTGGGCGAGTAGCCTCCGGCTGCATTGATCCGAATCTTGAGGTCAGGATTTTCCTGGCGTCAACACTTTGGTGCAGTGAGCGTGGACCGCAGTCAGAGAAGGAAAGTTCGGCAAGAAGGCGAGATGGTCGTAGGTGGCGACCATGAGGAGGAGGTCGGCAACTCGTCCGCGAGTGACGAGTTCGTGACGATAGCAGTTTTCGAAGCCTTCGCGCAGCGCATGGAGGGAGCCATGCGAGCATCGCTTCAACCGCGCGCCGAGGTCACGGCGACCTCGCCGCATCGCCCGGTTTTGACCAAGGGAAGGAGTCCCCCTCGGCGAGCAGGAAAGGAGCACGTGGAGGATGAAACCGAGCGACCAAGGAGGTCGCAGTTCTACCAGCCAACCTCGCAAGGCATTCGCTTCCGCGAGCCGGGCGAGCAGGCGAGGTACCAGGATACTCGCCCATATGGCGAGTATGGAGGTGATACTCGCCGGGTGGAGCATCGTCGCCGGGCAGGAGGGAGGAGCCCCTTCTGCGAGGAGATCATTGCCGCACCAGTGCCAGAAGGATTCATAGATCCCGCGATAAATTATTGCTCGAGGAGAGACGACCCTATCCGTCGAGGGAAGAGACGTAACCGGAGGAATAGCTGGAGGAGGCATAGGGATCGGGTCAGCCAAGGATGTCAAGGAAGGATCAAGGCCGGGGAGGTAGGAGTGAGTTTTGGAGAAGCGGAGCTCGGATCTTTCCGCAAAGCGAATTTCCACCAAGCCTACCGCCAAGACGTCGCTCCAACCTCTCAAGCGCCATCCCCGCTAGAAGAAATCACTTTCTCGGAGGAGGGCACGTTAAGGGATGAAAATCCCTTCCATGAGGCCCATGTGATTAATGCGATCGTCGAAGACTTCACCGTCAACCGAATCCTGGAGTGCAACGGGGGTTTTGTCCGTGTCATCTTTACGTCGTTCTCACGAACACGTTTGACAACCTGGAGATCAAGGCAAGAAGGATGACGCTCTTGGATGGTTCCCTTTTTTGATTTCTCAGGTAAGCGAAAGAAGGCAGACGCGACAGGAAGAGCAGCCGCCGTCGGAAAGCTCAATCCGAACTGGGAGGGACCTTTCATCATCCAGGAAGCACTCCTGACAGGAGGATACCACTTGCAGAACCAGGAAGGCGAGCTGCTAGGGAGCACCTGGAGCGGTGATGACCTGAAAAGGTTTTTTCCCTGAGGGGGAACATGTATATCACATCCTTGTAAATTCATTCCTTTTGAATAAAATTTACATCTCCCTGAAACATGGGATGAGGCAGCTTCCTTCGCATCAACAAAGTTTTCAAAATAAGGAAGTCAGGTGAAGTCAATCTCCACGCTAGGTTGGGAAACAGGCCTCCGACTTAACCCTCGTAAAAACTCAGAACGGATGATGGGACAGTGCCTCGGGTGTGCGTTCCCTTAAGACCAAGCCTCTGCACTGACGGTCGAGATCAGCTCTCCCCTTGCATGTTGGCCGCGGTTCCCACCGACTGCATTTCTCGTTCGACTGAAGAGATTACCAGGAAGAAGTCTAGACGCCGACCTTCCGACTCGGCGAAGAGAGAATCGATTTCACTAGCTCAGGGGACCCTTGAAAAAAGGCGTCGTGTACCCTCGAAAGCTGAAAAGCTCGCAGCAAAGCATTTTTCATTTTCTAACTATTGTGTCAGATCATATGAGTTACTGTGCCTAAAGTGTGCTTAACTCCCTGCTAAACTCATTGAGCAACAGGAAGCAGGTCCGATCCACATCCAGCATCCAAGTGGGATGGAGGCCTCGGGATGGTATGTCCCTTTGGACCTCCCCGACTGCCACTCCCTGCTTGACGTCGTCCTACATCAACAATCACCGTCGCGAGTTGGAACACGATATTCCGGCTTAACCCTCGTAAAAACTCAGAACGGATGATGGGACAGTGCCTCGGGTGTGCGTTCCCTTAAGACCAAGCCTCTGCAATGATGGCCGAGATCAGCTCCCCCCTTGCATGTTGGCCGCGGTTCCCACCGACTGCATTTCTCGTCCGACTGAAGAGATTACCAGGGGAGAGCCTGGAAGCCGACGTTCCAACGATGAAAAAGGTGTCAGGCAAGACCTTGAGAGCATGTGTCCCTCGAGACCCTCCAGGTAGCCTCCACAGCCCAACTCCCTCAAGAGAAGTGTTGAAGAAGGCGAGCATACATGTGCGAGCATGCAGGTGCGAGTACCTAGGCGAGCATGCATGTGCGAGCATGCAGGTGCGAGTACCTAGGCGAGTATACATGTGCGAACACGGAGGTGCGAGTATGAAGAAGCACTCAATCTCGCCGTGATCCTAAGAGCCTAGCGAGCACTCAACCTCGCCCCGAGCCTAGGAGCCTAAGCGACATTCAAAAAAGAAAGCAAGCACCAAAGAAACAGGCGAGCAAAAGCTTTGACTTTTCATATATAAATATTTGATGTCTATTACAAAAGAATCTTCAAGGTGTTTACAAAAGGTCGCCGGGCGAGCAAAAAAGGGGTGCCCGGACGACTAGGCGACATCCTCGCCCAGAATATCAACTTCGGCATCATCGTCATCACCACCATCGTCATCAGCGTCATCATCATCGTCATCCTCGTCCTCAGAATCGTCGTCCCCAGCACCACTGGAAGGCGGCGACGATGCTCGCAAGGGAGAGGTGGACTCCTGGGCGAGCAACGCCGGGATGATGTCTTCCACCGTCAACTCCATTGCCGCCGGCTTCAGGAGATCGTCCGCCTTTAGCTGACTCAGGATGACAGTCCCAGTAGCTCGCGCGATCTCTCGGCGAACTCGTGGCATGTCGTCGCCATGCATCCGAATCTGCTTGCCGACCCTAGAGGGGCCCGCCACCGCTGGCCGTTGCTCGGCAGGCCGAGTTTCCAGCTCAGCAATTCGCACTTGGGCGGCCTCCAAGGTTTGCCGAGTATCCTCCAGCTCCTTCTCCAGCTGGGACATCTTTGTCGCCATCTCCACCTCGGCGACCTTCAAAAGCAAGAAGACACAAATCAGCAAACTAGTCGGCAAAGTGGCGACTATCACAGATGCGAGTATCGTAAAGAAGCGAGTACCTCATGCTCCTTCGCCTTGAGCCCCATGGCGATCAACTTCTTGGTGCTGACCCGGATCACCCCCTCGTACTCCAGCAACCTCCTCGCCGTCGAGTGGGCCAGCTCGGCAGATCGCAGCAGAGATCGCGAGGTTTGGTGCGCCAGATACTCGGAGGATTCCTCCCGCAGCCTCTCCGCGTCCTCGCGACCATAGACGGCGTGGAGCACGTCAAAGGCCTCGCCTTGATCCTCCCAGTCCTCTGACCAGGGCGGGAGGTTGGAGCTCAGGGACACCACATGGTTGCCCTCCGACCAGGCGACTAGGCGGCGACCATAGGCGTCCTCGCCACGAACGCCCAAGTTGAAGTTTGGGTGGGTATAGGGCTCGCCGGCCTCAGAAGGATCCGCCTTCTTGCCCTTATCCTTGTGGGCGAGCTCCTTCTTCTTCCTCGAGGGCTCGGAGTGCTCGCCCCTCTCCTTTCGCTTCCTCGACGGCCCAGATCCCTCGCCGGCGACCAAGGTCTCATCGCCTCCTGGCGACAAGTCGATGGGCGAGTAGGCCCCATCCCCGCAAGCAGAGGTCCCTGTGCCTCCCTGGGTGGAAGTAGTCGTCTTCACCACCGCGGGAAGAAGCTCGCGCGGCAGGACGTGGACAGCTGCAACAAGAGGAGTAATGTTTTTAGTTAGTCGCCCAGATAATGACGAAGAGCGAGTATTGCAAATACTCGCGCAGTAGGTTACCTTCGCCCACGAAAACCTCGGCGAGCTCATCTACTCGCCTCCTCCAGTGCACCACATCAAGGCGGCGATTCTTGAAGGACTCGAGCAGCTTCACGCCACCCTCGCTTAGGAAGGAAGTCCCGAAGACGCTCTCCGGTGGCTGGAAGGATTTGTCGGGGATCGCTTGAAAGTCGCCAGCAATGACGACTAATCGCTCTCCCCAGCGATGATTCTTGTTCGCGGTGCCGACCAGCGTGCAGACTTGGCTGCAGAAGAAGATGACGCCCTCGCCAGTCGCCATGAAGTGGAATACTCGCCGAAAGACGGAGAGGTCAAAGGCGATCCCCTGGTCGCGCAGATAGCAGAGGAAGCCCACAATCATCGCCACCCCGTTAGGGTTGATCTGGGCGGGGACTATCCCAAAGTAGCGGAGTATCTGGGAGAACTCCGTCCACAGTGGTAGTCGCAGGCCCACCTCGAAGTGGCGAGTAGGGATTACTCGCCCATCGGTCAAGATAGAGTTTTGTCGCTCTCCCTGGCGAGGAAGCCTAGCGATATACCCTGGCGGGAGGTATTTTGCCTTGATGACCTCCAACTCCTTCTCAGTCGTGATCGACTTCTTGAAGGTGGTCGCCGCAAAGTTCTGGGCGTGATTGGCACGCCGGATGGTCGCCTCGTCGGTCATCTTTTGAAGGAAGGGAAGAAAGGCGAGTATCAAAGAAAGCACGAAGAGGAAAGGGAGACGGAAGATACTCGCGCGAGAGCTCAGAAGATCGCCAAAAGCATATTTAAGACTCACCCACCCCCCCCCCCCTATTTATAGTGGTCGGGTAGCTTGGCGTATCGAGCACGACGGCGCGATTAGGAATAAGGGGGTGGCGAGTATTACGTTGTAATCGCCAACTCAGCAACGCGCGTCAGCAAGAAATCGACCTCCCAAGCGAGAAGACCTGCAAGAAAAGGCGCGGAAAAAGCTCGCTATGCATAAGGCGAGGAACAGATAGCTACTCGCCGAAGTAAAAGAAGATAGAAAAAATCAAACAAAATCACAGAAGAAGAAGGCAGAACAAGTAGTAAAAGACGAGTTTTCTAATACTCGCCGAAATAATATTACATCAAATCAGGCAATAGTTCAGCAGTACAGAGATACTCGCCAAAAGGCGACATAGCGTAGAAAGAAGGAAAAATGGAGAAAAAGCAGCGTCTAGGGAGGTGCTTGGAGATTCGCCTGAAAATCTGGAGGCTGAGGATGTCGCCCAACAAAGCCCATGCTGCGAGCACGCTTGAAGTGCTCGAAGGCCAGAGACATCGCATCCTCGCCCTGCCGCAACTGGTCTTCGATCCTCGCCAGCCGGCCAATCGAGCCCATGCTCGCTCGCATCCCCACCAACTCATCATGATGGAGCTGTTGGCGATGCTCGATCCTCGCCAGTCTGCGCTCCAGGTCGCCAACCGTATGAAGGCGAGATTCTGCACCAGCCAGGCGAGTATCGAACTCTTCCAGTCGTGATACTCGCACCTCCAGCTCGGTCAAACGACGATGAGCGTCAGAGCTCGCCAAACGTTCCACCCGCGATTCAACCTCGGACAGACGGCGATGAGGCTCGCAGATCGCCAAGCGCTCCAGCCTGGACTCCAGCTCCAAGATTGCGCGAGTAGCCCTCTCCTGGTACTCGCGAGAAGGAAGCCCGACCGCGTCGATCAAGGCTCCTATGGGAGTATGAGCGCGAGCTGCAAAGAAGACAAAAATATCAGAGCTACGCCGACTGAAGGAACCGAGTGAAGATAGTGGCGACTATCATGAATGGCGACCAAATACCTGGCCGAGGACTGCGAGAGCGATGGCGAGGAGAGACCCTTGCCCGGCGAGGAGATGTGCTGCGATGATGGTCGTCTCGCCGCGAAGAGCCCCCAATTGCCGGATCCCGGCTAGGAGGCGCGTTCCCCCGACCGCGACTATCTCTTAGTCGCCCTCCTCCCCTTGGAGCGAAGAAGCCCGAGGAGCCCCCAGTCCCACCACGGCGCGAGGACTCGCCCTGATGAGTAGAAGGCGCAGTAGAGGTCGAAGGGCGCTGATCGCCCTGATGGGTAGCAGAAGGAGGAAACGGAGGAGGTGGCGGAATTCCACCTGCGGGCAGCTGCGAGCTACTCGCTGTCCCCGAAGAATGAAGAGGCGGAGGCGGTGGAGGCGGAAGCACGATGCCCGCCAAAGGAGCACGTTGCTCGCTCATCGCCCTCTTCTCCAGCAAGGAGCTGTGAAGAAATCGCCCTGAGCGACCTCCACCCCTAGGCGAGATCATGGGCGAGGATCGCAGAGGAGTTGCGGCTAAAGGCTCCTCCTGAGCACCGACGGTGGACGAATCTGCGAGCATAGAAAAAGCATTCAGCAAACTCGGACCAAGTAGAGGTCGTTCGAAGACAGTAGCGAGTAGGTAGCTCGCACCTCGTACAGAAGCGAAATTCTCCGGCGGATTCTGGGCCGTAGTCTCAGGTATGCTCGCCTCCGCGGCGACATTTGGAGCAGAAGGATCAGCGGCCGGCGAGTCGCCCTCATTAGAGAGCCCCAGGTCGTCCAGCAGCTGCTGGTGTTGATCGCCCAAAGGAGCGGCGACCTCCTCCTCGGCGGCTTTCTTCTTTTCCTTCTTCTTCTTCTTCTGGGCGAGCCTCTTCCTCTTCTTGGAAGATGGAAGGTCGCCAGATGTAAGATCTGGGTGAGGAGGGAGCGAAGTGCCATCAAACAGGCCGACAAGACCAGCCATGGCCGCCTTAGCCTCAGCAGCATAGTCGCGCACCATCTTGAGCGAGTTCAGAAAGGGCGTGCCGTCAGAGACCCTTGCCCCTCTATTTATAGAGTTCGAGCGTCGACCAGCGGGATGCCGACTATCAGCCAATACTCGCCCGTAAGGCTGCTCGTCGAATAAGGGTTGGATGATTCTTTCCGAGCAACTACGTTACTCGCAAAGAGCGGGGATTGTGTACAACCCTCATTCTCCGAGGGTGGACCCCCCCAAGGCCACGTAGGCAGAAGTCAAAGTCAAAGAGGTCAACACAAAGACCGGCAGTTCAAGGCAGAAGTGAAGAAGACCTCGGCGAGTAAACAGCCAATACTCGCCAGGCTGGCGAGCATGGAACAGAAGACCTAGCGAGTATTGGCCCGGCGTGTGCGAGCAGCCCCCAATACTCGCCAGATGGGCGACTATGGCATGGTACTCGCCAAGTAACCCATAGTCGCCGGGTTGGGGGCTGGGCTATAAAAACCCCCCCTACCCCTTGGTTTTCCTATAAATAGGACCCCAGGGGTACTTGGATTGGCACCTGGACTTGAGCTTTCGAAACCCTCGCTCTTGCTTTCTGGAACCTGTCGCACTTGGCCGCTACTCCCGGTACTAGCCAAGTCGGTGCCTTCCTCGTACCCTGCTCGGCCATTCTTTGGTCTTGGAGGGGAAGTCTCTTCGGAGCTTCTGGGTACGTGGTGGGACCTCCCTGCCGCAGCACCTGGGGTCCTGTGTGTTGCTCTCCTAGCTCTTCAGTAGTCGCCAGCTTAGCCATCTCGTTGGACCGCTGGGCGAGTAGCCACCGGCTGCATTGATCCGAATCTTGAGGTCAGGATTTTCCGGGCGTCAACACCACAATTAAGTAAGCTAATGAACTTAAAGATGCAAGAAACAGGATAATTGGAGTTATGAGACCACCTAAGACCTCTGAAAATTTTGTTAGAATTAATCCTCGAGTAAATAACAAGCTCCCTTCACAAGGTAGTGTTTGAGGTTACAACTTAGGAAACCCAGAGCTTGAATTATTGATACAGACTAGCTATAGAAACTTGTGTATGAACTTTTGATAACAATACGAACTCCTTAAGATTTTGATGGAATTTTTGTTTACCCATTTTTGATACTTCCTTCGCAAGTAGAATTTGAACATTTTAGGAGATTCATACCATGAGTTATTGTTACTGAATTGTTATAGAATTTTTGT
This sequence comes from Dactylorhiza incarnata, assembly GCA_033032865.1. Lineage (NCBI taxonomy): Eukaryota > Viridiplantae > Streptophyta > Magnoliopsida > Asparagales > Orchidaceae > Dactylorhiza > Dactylorhiza incarnata. Next base: position 465,886 of record JAWHQI010000288.1, on the reverse strand, counting down.
ATATAGACCTCTTATATTGGTAGGAAGCCCTGAGAATCTTCTTAGAAGTAATCACTGAATAAAAGACATGTTTCCTTCACGAAGTGGAAACTGAACGTATAATTGGAAGAATTCCTACAATGAATTATTGTTGATAGGTTGTTATAGAATTTTGTACATTTTTATATATCAGTAGGAAGATCTGGAAATATTATTGGAATTAATTACTGAGAAGACATCGTATTGACTTCACAAGTGCAACCTTGGAATATATTTTAAGGATGGATATGTTGAAACATTGACGGTGAGACAATATAACAATCACCAGATAGTCTTGTGATATCATATATATCTTTTGAGACTTTTCATCTTCGATAAGCCTGGAACCCCGTAGACCCGAACTTAAATTTCGAGGACGAAATTATTTTTTTGTTTATTGGGATTTGTAACATCCCATTTCCTACTAGACCCCTTAACATCAATTAGGGTAGGACATGTGGTGAGTGAGGTGAGTTTGAGCTTGGTGGTGACCTTGGGATGCACTGAGTTAAGTGAACTCACATGTGATCCATTATAGGAGACAGGTCAACTTAGGGCAGACTAGCTCAAATGGAACTTGCACTTGTGAGTTAACCCCACCACCATGTCCCTAACCCTAAAGGAGGCATGATTGACCAAAAGTCTCATCAATTGGTCAACCAATTTAGCTAAGTGGACCAAAGTCAAATCTAGGTCAATATAGCTCAATTCAACTCAATATGGTTCAATTCATACTCATATGACCAAATTGACCCTACCACAAGATGGTAAACCTTTTAAGGAGGGCTATGGACCCAAAATCCCCACCATGGGGTCACCAATTGGTCCAATTTGACCAAAGTCAAACTTAGGTCAACATAAGCAATCCTTCCCCAATAGACTCAATTCACCCCCAAAACATCAAATTGAATTTACTCCTAGTCTTAGAACATCATGTGGGACCTAATTGAATCAAAAGCCTCTTCATGGGATCAGCAATTTGACCAAAGTCAATTTTTCCCCAATTTTGGTCAAAATCACACCTATTGGTTAAATTGGCCCAATTGGGGCATCACCATGACCCAAGTAACATTGGGTGGTGTTAAGGGACCCAAGGTCAACATTTTGGACCAGCAAACCCACCCAATTGACCAAGTCAACGTCAAGGTCAACCTTGGTCAACCTTAGGCCAATATGAAGAAATTAAGAGCCCCAAACCAAATCCAATTGGGCTAAGGCCTCAACCAAAGCCCACTCAGCAACCCAAGTGCACAATTACATTGCTTGCCCCCTGAAATTTGAAAGGAGTGACATGCAAGGGGCTAGAAGGGACTTTTCCCCAATTTTCATTAAAGAACAAGCGGAATTTTGGGAATGAAGGCCAAGTGGCACTCCACACTTCTGCCCAAAGCCATACCTGACCTCCCTAGTTAATTCCCAGTCGAATTGGTGCTGGAGGGGTGCCATTTGGCAGTAAGGAGGAGCAATCAAGGGGAGGTCGACCACCACTTTTCAAATACCCCCTATACAGCCCTCCTCATCTCCAACTGATGCCACCAATAGCTTTAGAAGGGGGAAAGGAGTCGGGCTGGAGCCTTACTGAGGAGAAAAAGGTGGAGAATTGAGGTTGGGAGCAAGCTCGCCGGAGGAGAGAAGATCCATGGCCAACCGCCGCCGCCGGCGCCAAGCCCCACTAAGGTCCGGTTTCTCCTCCTCTCCCCTTGTGCTAGCATCCTAGATCATTATGAGAGACATCAGACTCAATTGAGCCCGATCCATGGTGAGAAAAATGGAGAATTTCGGAATATTCATGGTGTCGGGTTCGCCGGAAAACACCACCTCCGGCGGCCAAGCCACCGCCGATCGATAGCAACCACCTCAACGGAGGTGGTGGTGGCGGTGGCCGGCCAAGGAGGTGGCTGGATGGACGGGAAATAGAGGTCTAAGTTGCTCCAGGTCGGGGATATCCTAGCCATTGGCTAGAGGAGGAAGATGACTGGCAGCCGTCCGATCTGGTTGATCAGATAATTGCAGGCCAATTTAATATAATGAAATAATCTGTCACACTTTCTTATGCTTGTTCATGCTGGATTTTGAGTCCCTTAGAGGCCTTTTTAGGAAACATTGCCTGAGATAGCTTTTGTAGGTCTTGATGTCTACCTTCATATAAAATTTAAATCAAGCCATTTGGATCACTGTAGGACTCACAACACTCATTTTCGTGAGGCTGGTCAAAATAGAAACCAGATCTTTGAATGTGTATACCTTTCAAATGCCAAGTCTGATGAAGCTGAAATTTTGACCATGCATGCATGTGCTCTATACCTAGATTGTATCCAAAAATCAGATTTTTAGGAGATAATTTTCCTAAGGTTTTATTTAAAATATGTTTAATCAAATAAATGATATTATTGGAGTTGTATAACTCCAAATGACCCCAAATTTGGGTGTCACCCTTATTAGGTCATCATTAGACCATGGTTAAAATTTGAGAGCAATTGGATCTCTGCATGTGGGGTAATTCCTCTTGCATGTTTTTGTCTAATATGTGATATGGTGTGCCAATAGCAAAAAGGGATATTTTGTATTTTTAACATAAATGGCTTAGTGATAGCTTCTGGAACCTTGGTCATACCTTCTTTATGACATAATACATTACTCCAAGAAAAATTATGATTTTTGGGATCAAAAATCCTAAGTAATTAATAAAATTGAATTATGTCACAATTATGTATTTATGAAATGTTTAAGGCAAAAACCTTGTGGAAAACTCTGAAACTCTGATGAATACCTTGTAATATAAACTAGAACCTCTGGAAATTTTGTAGGAATTTTTAGAGATTATTTCCTTAGAAATCATGGAAATTATCATATGTTGCATTTTTGAATAACTGAAATTTTATTGATGAAAAATATTGGTAAATTTTTGAAACCCTGGAAAATCATGTGGAATTTAGTTATGAACCTCTGAGATTTTTGGTAGATTTTTGGATGGATAATACTTGGTGAAATTTCATATATTTAGTTTGCCACACTTCTTAATTTATGACATAATTAAAGTGAAAAATCACTGGATAATTATGAAACTCTGGATATGATGTTTTTAGGCCAATATTGTACTACTGTAATTTTACCAGAATTTATTGTGACCTATTGATGGTGGTTGTAGTGTAAACCCTTATTGGCACACCACTTGTATTAAATGAATATTATAAACAAATACCCCTTGGAAAATTATGAAACTTATGCACTGACGTTGTTAGGTCAATATTGTACTACTGTAATTTTCTCAGAATTTTAGGAACTCAAGATTTGGTACTTGTTGTACAAAGTCAATTTATCACACCTTTAATGATAAATAGAAATTATGAGTTTACATTTGCTGGAAAATTATGATCTTCTGGAATTACTGTTTTTATGCTGTTATAGTGCCACTGTAATTTTCTCAGAATTTTAGGAAGACAAGATCTAGTACTTGATGTACAAAGTCATTTTGTTACCCATTTAATGATAAATAGGAATTATGAGTTTAAATTTGCTGGAAAATTATGATCTTCTGGAATTAATGCTTTTAGGTCATTATAGTGCCACTGCAATTTTTCCAGAATTTTTAGATGTCACAATCTTGTACTTGATGTGTAAAGTTATATTTTCATTCATTTATTGAAAATTGGAAATCATGATTATATAACTGCTGGAAAATTAGGAAACTTGGGGAATCTTGTTATTATGTCAAATATCACCTCTGGAAGAATATTTAGCAAGTTTGAATTCACTAGCATGTTACCTCCTTCACATTTTAGATTGAGATTATTAATTAATGAATTTTTAAAGAGGTCAAAATTATATGAAACATGCTTAGATTCTGATCATCCCTTATTATACCCATTATGAACTTATGATAAAAATTAGAAGTCATTTGGAAGTTATTTGACCTAGGTCCCAACATAGGAATCAAAGTTAGTTATACGCCATGGTCTGCGGATAGTGAAAACTCAATATGATGATCAAGATCACATAGGAAATTAGTGAGATTTGGATTATAGTAGTATATGATCTTATATCACTTAGAGGACGAGGAATCTCAAGAGTTGAGCACCATTCAAGAGAACGGTTGCTTAGGAGTGAGGTGAAACAATAAGTCATGAAAACACCTAAATTATAAAGAGTAATAAGTAGAGTGGGTCTTAGAATGTGGTAGCCACCAATAAAAGTAATTGTCTTGGAATGGGGGGATTTGGGTTTCAGCCCATTGCATTCCCTAGTACCGCTGTGAGCCCTTCACCGGGTAAACCTCGAGAAGTCCAGGATTCACCCTAAACTTCTAAGTATAAAATAATTAGATAAGATTAGTCTAACTAAATGAATAAGAGATATGGTAAACTTCATCCCGAGTTAAGGGATGGGAAGTTGTATTTCAGGACGAGTTAGTCCTGCGAGCTGGAGGCTCGGGATATAGTATATCAGGACGGGATAGTCCTGCGAGCTGAAGGCTCGGGTGGTAGTTCTATTCAGGACACGTTGGTCCTGCGAGCTGGAGGCTCGACTGGTGATAAATTGCATGTGCATATGAACAAATTAGTGGCGGGTCTTCGGTACGGGCCGGTCGTCACACCGACGGCAGTACGTTGACTTAGGCGGGTGTGATGTTGAGGGGCCAGTAGGTTGTTTATACTGCGGTCTGGAGGACGATCCCCAACAGGACGCACACCCGGCCTTTAAGACTGGTAGGTTCCAGCAAAGAGTATGCAAAAGCTCACGGAAGTGCACCTAGGACGTGTACAGCAGCGTACGAAGGGTCTAGGCTTGGTAGTGTGTATACCCGCCTAGGAGGTGGAGTTTCCCGCTCCACCGCTGCCGTAGCCACAACGGTGGTACCATAGAGTGTAGCTAACTCCAAAAATTGGGAACTAAAGGTCTGTGATCACAGAGTCGTGTGGGTGTGTTGCATTTGTGTGACTCATATCTTAACATGCATATCATTCATACATAAACCATAGAACATTAAATGCAGACCCTTATCATATAAATTAGTATGGGCTGATTTATATGATAAGTTATATTTCCGGAAATCTTAACTTATAAGTTTGTATGGGCATTCATATAAGTTAAGATACTCATGTGATGGTAGTATAAAATTAATTACTTGTTTGATATACTTGCGCGCACTGCTTTGCTTATTTACTTATCTCGTTACTGCTCTTTACTGATTACCTGCTATTACCTGCTATTACCTGCTTATACTGCTAGAGTAGTACTTGTCATACATATATATATATACTTGCTAGCTTAGATTTCCCTGTCACCTGCTTGTGTTTACTCCACCTTGTTGTCCTCCGCTTCTTCCTCCCGCTCAGTGCCTAGGAGTCGCGGGGGGAGGCGGGGATAAAATCGGCTTAGTCTTTATGACTAACGGTGGGTTGTGACCGTAGGAGTTTGAGGAGCTGGAGCAGCCGCACGACCAGTCAGGGCATGATGGCAGGAGCTGGGGAGCAGAAGCCGCGCAGTACTTCTACTACAAGACAGGTGTTTGAAGATTTGAGAGTTTGTTTAGCTTCCGCATATATGTAGAGTGAGAGAGTGAGATTTTGTTCTACTTTGGATATGTACCGGGCATAAGCCCTTTTACTCTTTCATTTATTGTGCTCATTGATGGACAGTTTACATTTGGATATATTTATACAGATGTCTGTGATTGTGGACTTGTTTATTTATTTTCTTCTTATTCTTGTTGGCCTAGTTGATCGTTCTTGCCGGCAGGATCGGCGTCTTGCGGAGGCGGCTAACTCATGTGTTAGCGTCACCGTAAGACGGCGGTTCTGGGCATAAGATCCGGAAACTCTCCTGGTGCGGGAGGGGGGTCTTACATCGTGCGTGCTTGCGTGTTGGCGGTGAAAATGGCGGGTTCGGCCTCTTCAACATGGGCGATCATGCGTTGACCGTGAACCCCACCTCCTTTAGTGGAGTTTTCCCTAGACGCACCCCAAGGCCTCCACGAGTGTATAACCGCAATCAAACTTATTTTTATGAATAATCATGAAGATCATTCCTGACCTTTCTACTTTTTCAAATTTTAATTCACACTAGGGCGAGCCACACCAGGACTAAAAATTTTTGCATGTGGACAAATATCATCATAAAAATAAAACCATACATGATCGTCTATCGACTCCATGGAATAGCTTCTCGTGGGTGAATGTTACGAACTAAAAATGGGGGAGTTCTTGAGCGCCTAAGGATTGGTACCAAGGCAGCAGAACGCTGGAGAAAACGGCAATGACGAAGGAGAAATACAATCCCGCGGAAGAACAAAACGCGCGATTATGTTGCTTTTTCACGCAAAATTTTCAACCCATGAAATTAAGTCACGCGTCAATGTATCTGCTCTCCCGAATAGTGATTTCGGGACAGGCGGAGGCAAAAATTTCGCTAGCGCGGGAGAGCTCCACCACGATCCTCCTTCAAAGACCTTCATCCGTCTTCGAGCATCCCTGCGTACGTTCCGCTCCGCGCGAACGCTCTCCACCGCAACAAGGGTCCCGCGCGCATCGCGCTCTGCACCCGCCAAATCAACAGCAACCTCCCGCTCCAGACTCCACCGCGAACAGCCGGAGCCACTGCGCAGACACCATACGCGCAGAACCCTATCTGTCCATGGAAACCTCGACATTCCCCGAGCCGTTTCCGCAGATTGTATGTGCTCTAGGGATTATGCTGTTTTCTTTGAAGATTTCCTAAATCTGTTACCACTGTTGTCTCTGCTTTGTCGCAGAGCCCTGCAACGGAGAAGTTGGGAAAACTTCATTATTATGACGTGTGTTTTCTCTACAGGGGGCAACGCTTAATAATCTTGGCAATACTTGTTTTATGAACGCCGTTCTTCAGTGCATCACCCACACTGTTCCTTTTGTAGAGAAGTTGCATGCCAATAATCACACCCCTGCATGTTCTGGTTTGATTATCTTCCCCTTTACCCTGTTTTTTAGGGATTACTGCTCTCTATTTTGAAATTTCTGCCCTAGAATTTCTCCTAACTCCTTTTATTTGTTTGAATACGCAGATAAAGATGGCGACTTCTGTTCCTTTTGTGCATTGAGGAGTCATGTTTATGAAAGCATTATGAAGTCTGGATTGGTTGTCACTCCGAGAAATCTAGCCTATAATTTAAACAGTATCCTCCATCAAATTTTCTAATTTTTTGATCCCTTGTTTCCACATTAATCCACTTCATAATCTTGTTCACATTATGCAATTTATACCGTAATTTTTCATGCCGCTATTGCATTTTTTTTCTTCTAAAACAGGAATGAACCTTAGATTGTCAACCCTTGAGTCATGTGAATTTGATTATATTAACTAAATACGTTTTTGATTCTTGCTTCCGTTAGCATTGTCCTCTAGCTGGTAAGCTGGTTATATAATTTAAATGTCTCCAATGGTAGGGTGGACATTGAGAAATTAATAAGGTTATGATTGGCAGAGGGGTTGTAGTTGTGCACATAATTATGAAAAATGTAGGTAGCAAATGGGTAGGCATAGTCACAAACTATACCTTCCCAAAATGACTTTTTAGGTCAAAATGTCATCACAAGTGTACAACCAGTACTAGGAGAGTAGGCGGAGACAGAGCGGAGTAGACCTGGTGTCCCTTGCTGTACTCGCCTACCGCCCGAGGAGGAAGAAAGGCGAGTCCAGACAGATACACCGTACTCGCCCTCTTTAGAACAGTGCCAGGTGAGTTCTAACCACCCCGGTTCACGAGTTCTCCTTTGTTGGGGTGGGTTGAACGGCGCTAGGAAGAAAGGCGAGTCCAGATAGGTACGCCGAACTCGCGAACCGGGGCGGTAGGCGAGTACGGCAAGGGACACCAGGTCTACTCTGCTCCATCTCCTCCTACTCGCCCTACTCGTCTAATACGGGTTGTACAACAATGATGCATGTGCTTTCAAACTTTAATTTTCTGGAATACCCAGATCCCCAAAAGTAGAATTTGGGTCAATAATAGTTGTCATCAAACTTCTAAATTCAGGTAAATCGTCACCACTACATTTATTACCATAGTTTCATGCCGCCACAGGCCCACAGCTCAAATAACATAGCCGTTCCAAGCTTAGAATTCATTTTAACGTTCTAACGATTTCATGTTATGTGAATCTTCCCATTCTTTGAAGTAGATAAATATCTCGAAAGCGCTCAATCACTAGTATGCTTCAAGAAAGGCACTTGATTAATTTAATCCATGACCATGCAATGATGCCAATTTTTTGTTCATTTAAGGTTCTCATTTATTACAGGATTTCTTTTTAGTGAAACCTAATTTTTCTTATCTTGAATTTTTTTTGCTATTTATACATTCATGAATTGATCCACGTTACCTATAATTGAAACTAAAGTTGCTAGATGCAATTTCTCAACCAAATAACTTTCAGAAATCTCAGCTTACTTCCAGCCTGGGGAACAACAAGATGCACATGAATTTCTCAGCTGCCTTTTGGACAGTATTCACACCAGCTACTTAAAACCGATCTGCAAAGACCATCATCACTTGTCTTATAGAGGAGACAGTCCTGTTAATCAAGTATTCGGAGGCCTTCTCAGAAGCCGGGTACTCTCCTTGGGAATACTCAGACCTTGTTTTCTATATTTTGAATCTAATTATTGTGTTAAATTAATTTTTATTTGATTCGTTTCAGTTGCGGTGCCTTGATTGTGGTCATTCTTCAGATACATATGAAGCTATTGTTGATCTCAGTTTAGAGATTGATGATGTAGACAACCTCACTAGTGCTCTAGAGTCCTTCACCAAGGTAGAAACGATCGACGATCTTGATATCAAGTTCACCTGTCAGGGCTGCAAATCTCAAGTGTCCATGGAAAAACAGCTCAAAATTGAGCAGCCTCCCAATGTCATTGCATTGCATCTGAAGAGATTTATGAATATTGAATCTTCTGCGCTCAAGATAAGCAAGTTTGTGAAGTATCCGATCGAGTTGGACTTGATGCCTTTTGTGAGCTCCCCGAGTGAAAATGTAAGTGGCATACCAAAAAAATTTCTAGAGATTCATATAGAACTTTCATTTACTTCTCTAGCACTCTGATTTACAGGACCAATTTATCTATGAGCTATATGGCATTGTAGTGCACAGTGGTTCCTGCCATCATGGGCATTACTACTGCAATATCCGTACCTCGCCTTCTTCTTGGTACCAAATGAATGACTCACTGGTACGAAGTTATTACCTATATTGAAATTTTGATTCATGTTCTTCATATTGTTTAGTGCTTTTTGATGATTGCAGATGGATGTGATATCAGAAAGTGATGTGTTGAACTTGGAAGCATATATAGTATTCTATATAAAGAAGGACTCATCTCCCTGGTTTTCATGTTTAGTGGAGTCTCAGAAGATTCCCAAAATGGACATTATTGTGAACGGCTCGCCGTCATCGGTGCTGCATTGCGAGGATAATGATGATACTTCGTCTTCTGCCACAGAGGCTAGTAGTAGCAACTCCAGGGAAATGGTTATGGAGGTATTCGAAAAGGGTATAGTTTCCAGCCCTCATGCTAGAAGTTCTCAGGATCTTCGGAGGGATGAAACAGAAGCAAATTCTCCCGTTTTTCAGAGGGATGAAACAAAAGCAAATTCTCCAGGTTTTCAGAGGGTTTGCCGATTTTTGTTGCAGCCCACCAAGAAACCTTCAGATGATCATATCAGCCATACTTTCAACCATGCGCCGCCCTTGGGTATGTTTTTATCATTGAGTAGAAAGGATAAAGTCATCCATTTTATTAATTAGTGTTATTAGTCATATTAGTCTCTCACCTTGTACCACCACATCATGTTCCTGCATGCTTAGTATAAATAAAGGGTGAGACCTCCATATGAGGTACTCAGTTTTTCCTTCTAATCCCATAACATGGTTATCAGAGCGAAGTTAGGGTTTTTTTCGCCGCTCTTTCTCGCCCGCTCCGTTCGTTTTCTCGCCCGCTTAATCTCTCTCGCCCGCTCCGTCCCCGCCGAACAAAACCTCTCCTACGACATTCGTCTCTCTCGCCCGCTCTTTCTCGCCCTCTTTCCTTGCGGAGAATCTTGATCGAAGACGACTCCGAGTCCTTTGAGGGGGAGAGTAAAAATAATTGTAGTTAACACCAAGCTTTTGAAAATCGGACCGGACCGGCCGGTCCGACCGGTCGGACCGTGGACCGGACCCCTACCCGGTCCGGTCACCGTATGAGGCCCTTTTAATGCACGGACCGCCTGGAAACCGGGCAGGTTGACCCGAAAATTGGGAACTGTGTCCGGTTCTCCGTAAGCGGGTGGGTCAAATAGGTACCAGACACACCCAAAGTTATTGTAAAAATGGCCATCACTAGGAATCGATCCCGCACCACTAGCGTGAATACCGAGCACCCCCTCCATTGGTTCAATTTGGCTTACTTGAAATCTACCAAAATATAATTTATATCTAATATTCCTATTCATATTAATTAGTATATTAACATTGTTGTTTTAATTAACTTATAGACTTGTTGTGTGTGTATGTATATATGATATACTATATTTATTTGTATAAATATTAGGATATATCATATGCGTATTATATATATGATATTAATTTTAGTTCAATTTTAGATTTTTATATTTATAAAGTTATGTTTAATTTTATTTTTCTTATATTATTTAATTATATTTGAGCTTAATTTTATATTTACTTCTAAACCATTTTTCAAATAATATTTTATTTTCAAATAATATTTTATTTTCAAATAAACATAAATTTATAATTAGCTCAAAATATTAGTATATTTTATATAATAATGTCATACAAATATTTGATATAATATTGATTATTTTTAATCTGACCGGTTAAACTAATATATATATATTATGAAATGATGACTTATGATATATAATATGTTATTATCTAATATCACAGTTCAACCACGGTTTGATCGGTCCAACCTGTCAGACCTTGAACTATTGATCACACCGGTTCGTTCTCCGCTCTTATTCTCAAAACCTTGATTACCATACATTCCTTGCTCCAGCCCCAAGTTATTTTTCCCCTTGAGCAAATGATATAATCATTTTGTTAGCTGTGATGAATGATGATGATGATGTGATGTGCAATGTTATTTTTCTTGATTGAAATCATAAATGTTGCTATTTTGTAGCCTAGTTTAGAAGAATGGTATGTTTTTATTTAGATTGAAGATCTTTTGATGAAACATTTTGAAAATTTTTTATTTTAAAATTGGCACAGGAGCATGCTGTGTCCATCTTGCACAATATTTTTTATGCATTAATTATATGCAGTTGATGAAGGGGAGCCTTGGCGCACCGGTTGAGGTGTTGCCGTGTGACCTTAAGGTCACGGGTTTGAGTCTTGAAAGCAGCCTCTTGCAAAAATGCAAGGTAAGGTTTGCCTACATTTCACCCTTGTGGTGGACCCTTCCCCGGACCCTTGATGCTCGGCGATGCTTTGTGCATCGGGCTGCCTTTTTTTTGTTCAAATTATATGCAATTGAAGGTCACGGGTTCGAGTCCTGGAAGCAGACTCTTGCAAAAATGCAGGGCACAATTTGTCTACATTTCACCCTTAAGATTCTTCTCTGGACCCTCTGCGCGGGGATGCTTTGTGCACTGGGCCACCCAATTATATGACATTGAAGCTGCCTCTGTGGTGCTTTGATCGTCGCACAATTCGAGGGTGTTGCTACTTATAGCCATTTCAAAATAAAAAAAATTTGAAATTATATTTTAATTTGAAATCATGGTATTAGTTGTAATATAATTCGAAATTTTGATCTCATGAGTAACAAATATGAGAGATTCATTAATATATAGTATAGATTATGAGATGCTTTGCTTGATAGTAAATGTTTTTTAATATCATTTTATTTTGATATTCTTTGGCATTTTAACATATATTGTTTTTTATTAGGTTTGTTTGGCATGGCGGTGGTGGTAGTGAGCGTGGTGGCGTTGTTTGTAAAAGCCCGGCCTCATCTAAGGAACAGCATCCACTATTATGATCAATTTTAAGTTTTTTCTTACGTTGTGGCGGTCATAACTGATGTCATGACACATTTTATGACGGTGGTGTTTTTTTTGTTCAAACTCACGCAGCAAAATTGGCGCAGCAAAATTGGCGCAGCAAACGGACTCATAGTCTCATCTAAATCAGTTACATATTAGTTGTCTCCACAACTTTGAGCTGTTTTAAAGCTGGCGGGTTAATACCGATTTTTTTAAACTTATGTTCCCATTATCTCATCTATAATTGATCTACTGGCTTAAATACATTTATGTGGACACATGAAGTTTCATTAACTTTTTTGATTTTAAAAATACACGTTTCTATTGCCCGCGCGTTGTTGTTGCAAAGATTTCTTTTATCATTCGGAAAAGAACACCATGCTACTTGTACAACCCTCGCCGAGTGTTCCCACCTCAGACTCAAGGTCGCCAGAGAGAGATACGGGTGGTGCAAGTAAGCATTCCATAGGCCGAAAGGGGGCTTTCACCCGAAGAACTGAGGAAGCACTCGCCGATGTGATGGCTCGGGAGTGTTAATAGACAGGCGATAGGGGGTCAAAGCCCCGCTCGCTTGGGGGATCAGGAAGAGGCGAGCCTCCACGGACCACTCGCCCATAGTAAGCGAATGGTGCCCTCACGGACCACTCGCCCGGGGAGGCGAGTGGTGCCCCAGGGAACATTCGCACAAGGGGATCTGAAGGGGAAATTACCTAGATACCTCTTGTGGGCTGCTAATAGCCTTTCAGAACAGCGGAGTTAGGCTGTTAGCAGACCAATTTAGGGTGCGATTAGTAAAACCAAAAGGCCGATTTATGCTATTTGCAGTTCAATACTAGAAAATCTATAAATAGACCCTTAAGGTCACCTTGGAGGAGACCAGATCTTTTGAGCTCTCTCCTCCAGGCAATTTTCGGAGTTGGCTGCCAGTGCCCTCCAAGGTGCCCGACTGAGCATTGGTTTGGGAGGGGAAGCTCTCTAAGATCTTCCGGGTGTGTGGCGGGACCTCCTCGCAGCAGCCTTGGGTCTGTTCCAGATTGTTCATCCTCGGTCAGAAGAGTTTAGTGAGGGAGAAGTAGGCGCGGGCTACACCCCCTGTGGGTCCGAACTCAGAGACCGGTTGACGGTTTCAACATTTTTGGTGCAGTGAGCGTGGACCGTAGCCAGTGCAAGAAAATCCCAAGTTGAGCTCGATGACAGGAGATGAAGGAAATGGTTCCGATCCAGGCCACTCGCAGCCGCCAGCAGCAAAGGAGTGGTTGGAGATGTTCGAGAAGTTCAAGCGAGAGGTCATGCAGACGGTGCAGGTAGCCTTCGCGGGAAGAGGCGAGTGCGAGACGCCCGTGGTCCCGGTGGTTCCACCCCAGCAGATTGGCGAGAACGCTTCGGGCCAGCGACTTGGGAAGGATGTCGCGGCGGAAGCGAGTGCGCGAGATCTCCCCGGGCGGCAGTTGTTCAGCTGCCCGGCGAGTGCGGAGGTGTGCGAGCTGACTCCGGGCGAGAGGACCGCTCGCCGAGCTGGGGAAGGGAGTCCCTTCTGCGAGTTGATCCTCTTGGCCCCGGTGCCAGAGGGGTTAGAGGGCCGGAGATGTCCTACTATACTGGCAAAGATGACCCAGTCCTGCACCTGCAGTGGTTTGAGGACATAGTCTCAATCCTCCCGATGACAGACGCCTTCCAGTGTCGACTCTTTGCCACACTCTGAAGGAGAAGGCGAGGGACTGGTTCCACCAGCTCCCAGTAGGTTCCATCTACGCCTTCGAGGACTTGCGCCGGAGCTTCAAGTTGCGCTTCTCAACATCAAAAAAGAGGAAGAAGGATGCGGAGGCGCTCTTTAAAATCAAGCAAGGGCCCGGAGAGTCGTTGGCCCATTATGTGGACATGTTCCAAGAAGAGGTCCTGCAAGTCCAGGAGGTGGCAGGGTTCACCCTCCAGCTAGCCTTCATAGTGGGGTTGCGGGAGGGGTTCTTCAAGATGGATCTGAAGCGGAAGGCCCCTCTGTCCTTTGAGGAGCTGATGGAGCGGGCATCAGAAGAGATCGAGGGAGAGGCCGCCAACCCTGAGTTTGCAAAGAGGTTGACAAGGCTGAGCGAGCCAGAAGTGAGGCACCAGGAGGGAAGAAGAAGGGAAGAACCCAGAGGTAAGGGTTTTCTGGGGCAGCAACGGGATTGGGGGTATCAGGAACCCAATAACCGGCTGGCTTGGAGGCCCCAAGAAGGACCGGCAAGAGGTCAGGAAAGAGACCACCAACGAAGGGGGGAGAGGAGGGTCAACCATCCGGGATGGAGGCAAGGTCCCAGACCACCTTACCCCCCTCGAGAGCAAGCCATGGCGGTAGGCCGAGGAAGAGGAGGAAGAGGAGGAAGAGGAAGAGGTGGAAGAGGGGGAAGGGTGGCGTTGCCCTACTGTGACTTTCATCAGGAAGAAGGTCACGCGACAGCCACCTGCCCGGAATTTCTGGAGGTAAGAGGAAGAGGCCAGCAACAACATCGGCCTGTGAGGATCGAGGAGGTGCTACCAGGAGATGAAGATGATAGATGCGAGGACAGGACGGACGTGGGAGCCAGGGGAGGGGTCGGGGTGATTTATGGTGGGGTAGGAATAGAAGCGACTCGCAAGAGAAGCTTCCGGGCGATGTTCAGGAGGAGCGTCGCATCGGCCTCCCAAACCCCACCCCCTCAGAGAAGCTCACCTTCTCGGCGGAGGACATGCCAGACTTTGAAGACACGTTTTGTGATGCCTTGGTGATCCAGGCGGCAATTGAAAACTTCTCTGTCTCCCGAATCTTGGTCGACAATGGGAGTTCGGTGAATGTTATCTTCAAGAAGACCTTTGAAGCGCTGGAGGTAGAAGCAAAGAGAGTGCAAGCCTCAGATGGACCCATGTTCGGGTTCTCAGGGGAGAGGAAAGAAGTTGAGGGAGGAGTCGGCCTCCAGGTGACGTTGGGAGGGGTCCCCAGGAACTGCCGGTTCTTCATTGCTGACGCTCCAAGCAGCTACAATGCCATATTCGGGCGCCCTCATCAGCACCTTCCGGTGTGTTCCCTCGTCTTTCCATCAATGCTTGAAGTTCCGCAGCAGAGGAGTTCAGGTCCGGATTCGGGGGGGGGGGGGGGGATGCAAAGGTGGCGAGGCAATGCTATGTGACTGTCGTCAACACTATCTCTTGGATGGCGGAGGCAGAAAAGGTGGAGAGGGAGATGAAGGGGCCGGAGGGGCCAGGCGGAGATAGGGGGAAGGAGAAGGAGAGAGCAACATCCCAGGAGGGGAGGAGGAAGTGGATTCGGAGGAGCATGTCGAGCCAATGGAGTAGGAGGCTCCGGAGGAAGCGAAGACCCTGCCCGAGGGGAGGGAGGAGAAGAGTAAATGGGAAGAGCCGACCCGTCTTGAGGTGGCTGAAGAAGTGGTCGAGATGGAGGTCACCACCCAAGAGGGAAGAGTGGAGAAGGTGCAGATCAGCGGGGGTCTTGGTCCGGAGGACAGGAAGAGGATGCTGGAATGCATCCAGAGGAACGTGGACATCTTTGCATGGAGTGCGGCGGACATGCCAGACATCGATGCAGACGTGGCTTGCCACCGCCTCAACCTGGAGCCCGGAGCCCGCCCCATCAGACAGAAGAGTAGAGCCATCGCTGATAAGCTGGAGGAGCCGATTCGCGAGGAAGTAGAGAAGCTCCTCCAGGCAGGTTTCGAATCAGAGATCCAGTATCCAGGCTGGGTCTCTAATGTCGTTATGGTAAAGAAGGGCGACGGTTGCTAGCGTATGTGTATTGATTTTTCTTTATTAAACAAAGCCTGCCCCAAGGATTGTTATCCTTTGCCCCGAATCGACGCGCTGGTTGATTCAGCCGTCGGTTTCTCTGTAATGTCTTTCTTAGATGCTTTTTCAGGTTATCATCAAATTAGGATGCACTTCCCGGACGTCAAGGAAGTCTCCTTCATCACAAGGGAAGGGTGTTACAGCTATAAGATGATGCCGTTCGGGCTAAAGAATGCAGGGGCGGCTTACCAAAGAATGATGGACCGGGTCTTCCGAGAACAAAGAGGGAGAAACCTGGAGGTTTATGTAGATGACCTCATGGTCAAGAGTAAAAGCGTGTGCTCTCACCTACACGATCTCGAGGAGACCTTTGCCACTCTGCGCAAGTATAAAATGCGGTTAAACCCCTTGAAGTGCGTATTCAGAGTCAGCAAGGGGAAGTTTCTAGGACATCTCCTTACCCAGGCAGGGGTAGAGCCGAACCCGGACAAGGTCAAAGCTATAATGGAGTTGAAATCACCGCGAAATGCCAAGGAAGTTCAACGTCTAACTGGGAAGCTCGCAGGGTTGAGTAGGTTTCTCTCCCGGGCCGGAGAGAAATGCTCCCCCTTCTTCAAGGTGTTGCGAGGTAACCAGAAGTTCGAATGGACGGGGGAATGTGAGGAGGCCTTCCAGGCCCTGAAGAGCCAGCTCACTAAAGCTCCGCTACTCCAAGGTCCTAAGGAGGGAGAAAAACTATCCTTATATCTAGGGGTCGGGGGTGAAGCCATAAGCTCCATCTTGGTCCGGGAAGAGGACAAGAAGCAGCTGCCCGTTTACCATGTAAGCAGGGTCTTGAAGAAGGCAGAACTCAGATACCCGATTCTGGAGAAGCTGGCCTTCGCTCTGGTCATTTCGGCCATGAAGCTCAGGCCGTATTTCCAGGCCCACTCGATCCAGGTTGTGACGGACCATCCCCTTCGCAAAATCTTCGAGGGGGTGGAGCACTCGGGAAGGCTTGCGAAGTGGTCGGTGGAGTTGAGTGAGTTCGACATCTCCTTTGTTCCCCGATTGTCGATGAAGGCTCAAGCGGTCGTAGATTTCATGGCAGACTACGTAATCAAAATGGAGGAAGGTCAAGCTCTTCGTCACATCCCTTGGAAGCTATTGGTCGACGGGGCGTCAGGCAGGAATTCCATAGGAGGAGGGGTGGTGTTGGAGAGCCCCCAGGGGATGAAAATCGAACAAACGCTAGTAATACACTTTCCCATTACCAACAACCAGGCGGAGTACGAGGCAGTAATCGCCGGCCTACGTATGGCTCAGGAGTTGGGGGTTCACGACGTGGAAGTTCTCACCGACTCAATGGTGATAGCCTCGCAAATCAAGGGTGAGTTCGAAGCAAGGGAGCCCACACTCATGAGATATTTGGCCAAAGTAAGGGGTCTCATCGGAACATTCAAGACCTTCTCCATTAGGCACATACCAAGGGAAGAAAGTGTCCAGGCGAATCGGCTGGCTAAGTCCGGCCCTCGAGTCGGGGGGACTTTGACAGATCTTTTTCGTCCTTCGATTGAGGAAGGGGAGCTCATGGACATAGAACAGCGCCGCTCGTGGAAGGTTCCTTTCATAACCTTTCTGGCAACGGGAAGGTTCCCAGAAGAGGTACCAGATCAAAGACGCTTTCGATACAAGTCCGCCCACTACGTGCTTCATGAGGGAGACTTGTATCGGAAGACCCTCTCCGGACTCTTGGCGCGATGCGTTTCCGAGGCAGAGGTCCCGAGGGTCCTGGAGGAAATTCATTCCGGCGAATGCGGCAGTCATTCAGGGAGTAGGACATTGGAAGCAAGAGTAATGAGGCAAGGGTACTTCTGGCCAACTCTGAGCAAGGACGCGGCAGAGTTCGCCAAGAAGTGCCAAAAATGTCAGCTGTTCGCTCCACTTCAACTCCTGTCGGCTCAAAGGCTTAGGAGCATCACAGCACCTTGGCCCTTCGCCATATGGGGAATGGACCTGGTAGGGCCTTTTCCTCAGGCCAGCGGACAGAGAAGATTCCTCCTGGTCATGATCGACTACTTCTCAAAGTGGTTGGACGTTAAGGCATTAGCTAAGGTGACCTCCCAGGTCATCCACAACTTCATATGGGGGGAGATCATCTGTCGACACGGACTCCCACAAGCCATAGTCACGGATAATGGCCGCAATTCGCCAGCGAGGAATTTATCAGTTTCTGTAGCCAGTTGGAGATAGATCTCAGATTCGCATCCGTCCACCACCCCAGGAGCAACGGGCAGGTGGAGGCAGCAAACAAGATCATAGTGAACTTACTCAAGAAGAGGGTAGAGAACCTGAAAGGCAATTGGGTGGAGCAACTCCCGTCGGTCCTATGGGCTCTAAGGACTACTCCCAACACCGCCACGGGCGAGACCCCCTTCAAGATCTCTCACGGCTGCGAGACCGTCATTCCCATGGAATTTGAAGTCAATACGCCGCGGGTAGGGGCCGCCTCAGATGGTGATGAAGAATGGAGAGCGGGAAACGAGGAGGAGCTGCGGCTCTCCCTAGATCTTATTGAGGAGGCCCGAGATCTCACCGCCATTCGCCAAGAGGAAGTCAAACGACGGATGGCCAAGTACTTAGACAAACACATCAGGGTCAAACAATTAGAGAAGGGAGACCTTGTGTTAAAAAAGGTCGACGCGGCCGGAAGGTCTGCCGCGGTAGGTAAGCTCAATCCCAATTGGGAGGGGCTCTACGTAGTGAAAGAAGCATTGAAATCAGGGGGGTATCGCCTCTAAAATTTGGAGGGCGAATCCCTCAATCACACATGGAGTGGTGACGACCTAAAGCGTTTTTATCCCTAAACCATGTAATATGATTACTTGTGCTTTGAAATTCCATTTTTCATATATATATGAGCATAGTGCAATGGTTTCCATGAGAATTGTGAAAAAATTTCAAAGGTTAGGCCCAAAGCAGACCCGCTGTTCAGGCTCTCACCTAGCTGGCAGGGCCGAAGGCTAACTCGGTGGCAGGTTCCAAAGGTTCAAAGGTCAGGCCCCGAGCAGACCCGTTGTCCAGGATCTCACCTAGCTGGTAGGGCCGAAGGCTCACTCGGTGGCAGGTTCTAAAGGTTCAAAGGTTAGGCCCCGAGCAGACCCGCTGTCCAGGCTTTCAACTAGCTGGCAGGGCCGAAGGATCACTCAGTGGCAGGTTCTAAAGGTTCAAAGGTTAGGCCCCGAGCAGACCCGCTGTCCAGGCTCTCATCTAGCTGGCAGGGCCGAAGGCTCACTCGGTGGAAGGTTTTAAAGGTTCAAAGGTTAGGCCCCGAGCAGACCCGCTGTCCAGGCTCTCACCTAGCTGGCAGGGCCGAAGGCTCACTCGGTGGCAGGTTCCAAAGGTTCAAAGGTTAGCCCCGAGCAGACCCGCTGTCCAGGCTCTCACCTAGCTGGCAGGGCCGAAGGCTCACTCGGTGGCAGGTTCCAAAGGTTCAAAGGTTAGACCCCGAGCAGACCCGCTGTCCAGGCTCTCACCTAGCTGGCAGGGCCGAAGGCTCACTCGGTGGCAGGTTCCAAAGGTTCAAAGGTTAGGCCCCGAGCAGACCCGCTGTCCAGGCTCTCACCTAGCTGGCAGGGTCGAAGGCTCACTCGGTGGTAGGTTCTAAAGGTTCAAAGGTTAGGCCCCGAGCAGACCCGTTGTCCAGGCTCTCACCTAGCTGGCAGGGCCGAAGGCTCACTCGGTGGAAGGTTCCAAAGGTTCAAAGGTTAGGCCCCGAGCAGACCCGCTGCCCAGGCTCTCACCTAGCTGGCAGGGCCGAAGGCTCACTCGGTGGCAGGTTCCAAAGATTCAAAGGTTTGGCCCCGAGCAGACCCGCTGTCTAGGCTCTCACCTAGCTGGCAGGGCCGAAGGCTCACTCGATGGCAGGTTCTAAAGGTTCAAAGGTTAGGCCCCGAGCAGACCCGCTGTCCAGGCTTTCAACTAGCTGGCAGGGCCGAAGGCTCACTCGGTGGCAGGTTCTAAAGGTTAAAAGGTTAGGCCCCGAGCAGACCCGCTGTCCAGGCTCTCACCTAGCTGGCAGGGCCGAAGGCTCACTCGGTGGCAGGTTCCAAAGGTTCAAAGGTTATGCCCCGAGCAGACCCGCTGTCCAGGCTCTCATCTAGCTGGCAGGGCCGAAGGCTCACTCGGTGGCAGGATCTAAAGGCCTCAAAGGTTGGCCAAGTAAGAAAAAAAAGTTTAAGGCGAAAAATTAAGAGGGGACAAGTCTGGATATGAGATCCGCGAATGGAGCCCGTCGCTGGAACACTCGCTAAACAACTAATGTAGACAAACGATGACACTCGCCCGACAAAGTGAGCGGAGAAAACTCCGGCCAATCTAAGGGTCGCGTGACGCAACATGATGGACGGGCGAAAACTACACCAAGCCGAGTGGCCCGCCTCTCGCTTGACGACGACTCACGCGACACGACCGCCCCTGGCGAGTGATCCGGGGGTGAGGGGCGCGAGTGTAACAACTCGCGATTTGCCAGCGTCGCCGAGATGGGACGGGTTCCCTCTATAATTCGCCGAGCGGCCGCAACAATCGTGCAACGATGCAACGACCTATAGAGCCTAGCGAGACGCGAAACGTAATAGAGGAGCAATCGCAAATAAAGGCCAACATTAACAAAAAAAGAGAGGGGGGTCCCGCCCCCGATATATTTCAAAACAAGTACGTGGAATAAACGTTCATCATAAAGTACATTTTTTAGGGATTCCTAGGGCTACCGCCGGAAAGTCCGTGGCTTTCGTCGGAATCAACAAGGATGATCTCATCTTTCCGCAGAAGGTCCTCATCTTCGGGGACGGGAACTGGCACAAAGGCGTCTGGCACGACCTGGCGGGCAGAAAGCATCTCGGCGCCTTCCTTTAGGTATCCGGCATCGCGAAGTACCTGCAGTGTGTGCTCCGCGGCATCTTGCGCACTCTCCTGCAGCAACTCCTCAAACTCATAATCGGAGTAAAGATGCTTCTTACTCCCTTCCCCAAGGGTGAAGGCCGCCGCGCCTCGCAAACGCTGGATCTCGGCTTTAGACTCCCGAACCTCGTCCTCCAGTCCAGCCACTCGCACGCGGAGCATTACGGCGCTGGTAGTATCCAGCGAAAAGGGGATAGTAAGACGGGGAGAAGAAAAGCGAAAACACAAATGCTTTCGGGAAATCACGTACCTCCCGAACGGGGCGATTGGAAAGAAGGGTCTCGGCAGCCTCCAACTTGAGCTTCAGCTCCAAGACCTCGGCGGAAGCGAGGGATCGAGTAGCCTCCACGTCGCTAAGGTTCCGCGCGAGGTTGATGCTGCGGCGCGAAGACATATGAGCGAGCTCGAAGGCTCGGAGGAAAGCTCGCGAGGTCTTGTGAGCGAGCACCTGGGTATTTTCGGCATCGAAGACATCCGCGTCGTATCTGCCGTAGAGGGCGTAGCCGATGGCGTGGGCTTCACCGCTGGCGACCTCGGTCTCGATCAGGAAGAATGGAGGGTGGAGAGCGATACCCTGTTCGCATTCCTGTCCCACTGAACGAGCGGGGCTCCTATGGGGTCCACGAACTTTTCGCCGTGCGCGAAATTTCGATGATCCATGGGCAGCGGCTTCGAACGAATCTCCTTCCGCGGAGCCGAGGTCCCGGCCGGAGCATTCGTGGTAGGAGCCTCAACCAAGGTTCCCTAATCCTTTGCGGGTGGGGGGCCTTCTCCTTCGCGGAGGGGGATGTTTTATCCTTCGCGGAGGTAGGTGTTTTCGATTTCTTAGACGAAGAGGCGGGAAGGGAAGCATCCGACTTTCGCTTCTGGCCGCCAGGCTTAGAGAATGCCAGGTCCTCCCGGCAGAGATCTGCAGCGGCCCGCGCAGCGGACAGGGAGGGTCCCAATGCCGTCCCCGCCGGATGAGGGAGATGGAGCGGGAAGTCGCGCACACCTGCATCCGTAAGAAGTTCACTCAGCAGGAAAGTGAGAGGAAGAGGTGAGTTTGAGCGCGTCGAAACCAACCAAACTTACCCGCTCCCGGAGGAATCGGCGGGAGCGAGTTGACGTTTCGCCGGAGATAGACGACGTCCATCCCATGCTCCAGGATATACTGATGAAGCTTGGCCTCGTGACCGCCCAGCGGCGGGGGTTTGAAGGTCGACTCCTCCTCTTGCACCGGCGCGAAGAGAACGTTGCCGAAGTTCCCGCGGGCGAAGACAAAGCTGCGAGTCCAATCATGGTTCTTGTTTGCAAGACCGGCCACTTTGAGTGGATTCTGGCCCGAGAAGAAAGCCGTCCCTCTCTTCGCCCGAAAGGTGAAGAGCTTGCGGAAGACGGGTAGGCTAAACTGTAACACCCCAAAGATCGTGGTTCAGCGAGGTAGGCGGAATGGTAGTGTTGCGCTCGGGTTAGGCTCAAAATTCCAGATCAGGTCAATGCGCACGACCATTGTCCTCTTCGCGCACGACCAGTAATCGTGCGCTAATGATCGTGCGTAACCCGCAAGGAATCGGAGTTCTGTCTCGGCTTATGCGCACGACCATTGTCCTCTTCGCGCACGACCAGTGATCGTGCGCCAGCGATCGTGCGTTAATTCAGAAGAAAATCGAGTTCTGTCTCGGACAGTGCGCACGACCTTTTCCCTCTTCGCGCACGACCACTGACCGTGCGCCTGTGATCGTGCGCCCTGTTTATTCTGTTCCGCGATTTTGAGCGGAGAAGAAGAACGAACCGTCCAAATCTTTTGGAAATTGATCCAACGGCTAGGTTTAGTTGCGGGAGACTATTAGGGATGATGAGAGGGGGTTAAACCTCATATTCTCTAAGCCATTCTCTCTCCAAACCCTAGAGAAAGAAGGAGGAGCCAAGGAAGAAGAAGGTAGATCCCGCCATTGACGGAGCTCCGGAGCTCCGTTTCGCGAGCCGTTTCCAGATTTGGAGAGTGCAGCCCGGTGCGGTCGTTTCTCTCCGTGTAGAATCTCGGATCTATGGCGAAAAAGAACGCTCCTAGGGTAACGATTTCTTCTCCCGTTGTTTGGACTTGTCTTTTGTCCTCTCCTTCATTTCTCTATGCTTGCATGAGGAATCCCTTTCACCAAATGGGTGAAGTGTAGGATTTTCCTCAAGTTCTTCGGAACTCCGGGTCGATTGTGTCCGTCCCCGGCATATTGCATGTAGAAAATCCGGTAGTCGTGCGGATTTAGGCATTGTGTGTGAAGCCTATTCGTGGTCGTGAGCCCGAATCGGTGATGCTTGATTTGTGACGTTGCATTTAGGTTAAGCCTAGAATGTGTGCCGGAGAATGACTCCGTGATATATGCGATAGTATTGCGGGATTTAAGCGTAGGCATCTTGTGAAGATCCTAACGGAAGCCCCATGCTTTGCGAGTGGTTGAATGCAAACCTTCACCACTAGAATTGTTGAGGAGTGGTCTTGTACCTCCTTTTTGGTTACGTGTAAAGCCCTAATGATCCATCATGCCCTCCGGCCGAAAGGCGGAGTCGGGTCTTGAGTCGTTACAAAGTAAACTTTTAAAGCTTGGGTGTTGTAACTTATGTTTTGTGTAGCACTAGCGAGTGCTAATCCCTTACGGGCCGAGGTGATGTCATACCCGCATCGTGTGTTCAATCAATGACAAGAGCACGGGAATTGGCTGAACTGAACCCGTTTCCAGGCGCGGCGGTAGAGGGATTGGTCTCTTGTAAACCCGAACGACCTTGGGAGAGGTTGCGAAAGACGTCTTGCCTAGACCGACCAAAAGCTCTTTTTCCCACCTAAGGCGATGGCCCTTACGGTGGAGTGTTTGTGGAATTGATGTTGTTAGCCTCATGCGGTTGTTTAGGCGGTTGTGGGGAACCTTCGGGTGAACCCAACCAACATCATGTGCATACCTAGGTTCCCTCCTTTTTGATGCTCAACCTAGAAGATTGATTGTACTTGAAACCTCACCTTGTGTAGTTGCACCTTCTTTATATTAGTACTTGTGCTAATATGGCTTGCTTGCAGAGTAGAAGCTCCGCCACCCCGGTAAAGGGGTGAGGTCGTTATAATTTGGTCAGCTGTGCTGACCGTTACTTTGTTTGCCACCGCTTGGTGGAATGTTCTTATGCAGGTGCAGGTGAGCCTAGCGGGAAATAGCGGGCGGTGGCCCTTTTGCTGAGTTGGCCCTTGAAGGCCAGCCTCCCTTTTTAGCTTTCTCATGTATTGCCGTCCTGCGTGCCGATGTATGTTTTGGAGTTTTAGTACATTTGCTAAATGTAAGGCCTTAAGGCCATAACTCTCTTTCTTGGTTTCATTCCTATGATAGTGGACAATTCTATTGGAAATGTTAAATCTTTATGCTTCCGCTAGTGTTTAGTATACTCTGTTGTAGTTTCTTTCTGTTTATTACCTTTTAACTCCTAGCTAGTGTGGTTTGTATGGCGTGGGGTCCCGGCCGGACCTACTGTTATACTATTCATACTGTCAGGGTGTTACAATTTGGTATCGGACTTAAGGCGTCGATCCGTAGTTTAGCGAATTCGGGACGAATTCCTTTTAAGGGGTGGTGTGCACGGGATGTGCATTCACTTACAACGACAAAAACTAATAAGAATGTCCACTTAGGAATGGGAAAACATACTTGTTTGCGGAACCTGAGCGTTCCATGATTGTTGTTTGCTATGTTTTCAGTCACTAAATTGTGTCTTACACGATTATAGGCGACTAGAAGTGGTGCGGGGCCGTCTCAACCCCGTAACACCGCTGAAAGTAGTGGGTCGGCTGAAGTGCCAGCGACCACTCCTCCTGCTGAGATGATCAGGTTAATCGCAGAAGCTGTCTTCGCGATGATCAATGCTCAACCGCAAAGGCTTGCACAGCCTGCTACGCCTAATACAGATGCGGCCCCGGTGATCGAACCTGCAGTGGAACCTGCGGTGGAACCGAGGGTTGAGGCCCCTGTGCCAGTGGCTGCAGTGGAACCTGCGGCGGTGCAAAGGGTGGAGCGTCCGGTAGAGCGTGTAGTTGTTGCGCGAGCACGTGATCAACAACTGCAACACTTTCTAAGCTTCCATCCTCCAACTTTCTCGGGGACCGGATCCCCAACGGAGGCGGAGGAATGGCTGTCAACGGTTAGGAAGATTCTAAGGGCGACAGCAACAGAAGAAGTCATGATGGTCACTTTAGCCACCTTCCTCCTTAACGGAGAGGCAGAGCGTTGGTGGGATGAACAGGAAGTGCACAAGTTTGGAGGCAGGGAGATTACCGAGATCACGATAGCGGAGTTCTCAAAGTCTTTTCTTCAAAGGTATATTCCTTCTGCCCAACGCATTGCGTTGCAGAACCAGTTTCTGAAGTTAACTCAAGGCGACAACTCAGTGGATGAGTACTTGCACGAGTTCACTAAACTGGGTCGTTATGCGGGGCCTATGATGGAAGACGAAGAGACAAAGACGAACAAGTTCTATGAAGGTCTTCGGGACGAGTTGAGGCTGCTCCTTGCAGGCCCAATGACGTTAGGTTTCCAGGTGATGGTCCAAACTGCCAGATCCCTAGAGTTGGACATGAAGAGGGTACAAGCAAAAGCCGTGGCAAAGAAACCTGAGTTTCATGTGCCGGTCTCTCAGTCTAAGTCAGATTTCAGAAAGAACAAAAGGAAGTTCAAACCGGCAGAGCAAACCCGCTCAAATGTTTCGGGAGCAACGACGGTGCGGAGCCCTATCACGTGTTTCACCTGCGGGAAGGTGGGACACAAGGCCGCAGTGTGTCGAAGTGGTCCCCCGAAGACAGAGAATCGAGCTTTGGACTATGCTCGAGCTGCGGAAAAGGGTAAAGCTGCGGAGTCTTCAGCTTCCCAGCACATTACTCCGACTCAGCCGAGAGTCTACTCGCTTGGCCAGCAAGAAGCCATACGACAAGCTGATGTTGTCACAGGTATGAATTAAAAATTAGCTTTTACATAGCTATTTGTGATTATACTGTTGTGCAACTGTATGTTTTTTTGTGTGCAATTAGGCTTTGTCCTAATTCTCAACTATCCGGCGAGAGCTCTATTTGATACGGGTGCATCACACTCTTTTCTGTCTGAGGACATTGTGGTGCGAATCGGAGTGCCATCTACCTTCGTAGAAGATAGATTAGAAGTAGTGCTACCCAATGGATCTCGCATGTTTGCGGATAGGAAGAGCCGTGTGAAGGAGCGGATCGGAAATCAAGATTTCGATTTGGAAGCATCGTTATTACCGTTAGCTGAATTCGATGTGATCTTCGGCATGAACTGGCTCTCGGAGCAGCGTGCATGCATAGATTGCAATTCTAAGGAGATCACTCTGGGAAGGAACGCCGATGGAGAAACCATGTTTACCGGTATGCGAGGAGCGAACAAGACGCTGATGTCTGCTCTCCAAGTGGTTAAGGCGGTGAGAAAAGGCGCCGAGTTGTTCTTCACCTTGTTGGAGGCTTCGGAGCCAAAGCCCAGGTTATGTGATGTCCCAGTTGTAGCGGAGTACGCCGACGTGTTTCCTAATGAACTCCCTGGGGCCCCGCCTCATCGGGAGATCGATTTCTGTATCGAGTTGGTGCCAGGTGCCAAACCTGTGGCCCTCTCACCGTACCGGATAGCGCCGAAGGAATTGGCAGAGCTGAAGGTCCAATTGCAAGAGCTGCTAGAGCAAGGCTACGTACGTCCAAGTTCATCGCCTTGGAGTGCACCGGTCCTCTTTGTGAAAAAGAAGGACGGGAGCTTGCGTCTATGTATCGATTATCGAGAGCTAAACAAGTTGACCGAGAAGAACCGATATCCGATTCCAAGAATCGACGATCTATTCGACCAGCTGGTGGGTCGACGGCATACTCCAAACTGGACATAAGGTCCGGCTATTACCAACTGCTGATTAGGGAATGTGATATTCCAAAGACAGCGTTCAGTACCCGCTTTGGGCACTATGAGTTCACGGTGATGCCGTTCGGTCTGTCTAATGCACCGTCGGTATTCATGGACTTAATGAATAGGACATTCCGTGAGTATTTGGATCAATTTGTGATCGTCTTCATCGACGACATTTTGGTATACTCTCAATCGGAAGAGGAGCATGTAGGGCATCTGCACGCAGTTCTGGGCTCCTTGAGGAAGAGTCAGCTATATGCCAAGTTCTCCAAGTGCGAGTTTTGGCTACCGTCAGTAGCATTCCTTGGTCACGTCATTAGTGGAGATGGAATTGCGGTTGATCCATCGAAGATAGAAGCGATCCGAGCCTGGCCTTTGTTGAAAAACGTAGCGGAAGTCCGAAGTTTCTTAGGACTTGCCGGCTATTATAGGCGCTTTGTGGAAAACTTCTCGAGGATTGCACTTCCTCTCACTAAATTGACTAGGAAAGATCATAAGTTCGTTTGGTTGCCTGAGTGCGCACGAGCTTTTGAAGAACTGAAGAGCCGTCTGACCACGGCGCCCATTCTATGCTCGCCATGTGGTACGGAAGGCTACGAAATTTACAGCGACGCCTCAGGGAGTGGTTTGGGTTGTGTCCTAGTGCAGTTCGGTAAGGTAATTGCCTACGGCTCCCGACAGTTGAAGGTTCATGAGAGGAATTACCCGGTCCATGATTTGGAGCTAGCGGCCGTGGTATTTGCTCTTAAGCTTTGGAGGCATTATTTGTATGGCGTGAAGATCGACATCTTTACCGACCACAAGAGCCTCAAGTACTTGCTAGGTCAAAGGGAGTTGAATATGCGACAGAGGAGGTGGTTGGAGTTCCTTGGGGACTACACCTTCGACATCAAATATACTCCTGGAAAGGGAAATGTGGTTGCGGACGCGTTGAGTCGTCGGGCTCCCGCTCAAGCAAATTGGATTTTGATGCACGATGAGCGTCTAATCCGTGAGCTGGAAGAAATGGAGATCATTTGCGTTGATCGAAGAGCGTCTACTTCAGCATGCTTGAACTGGACGGAGGTTCAATACCACCTTGCCGACCGAGTTCGACAGGCATTGGAGCTGGATGAGAGCATGAAACGCTACAAAGCGGAAACCGTTGACGGGTTAAACGCTGATTTCTCTTTCGAAGATGGCCTTATGTGGAAGAATGGCAGATTGTGCGTCCCAAACGTTGGTACTCTACGAGAGGAATTGATGTACGAGGCTCATCATACCAAGTACTCTATCCACCCGGGGAGCACGAAAATGTACATGGACATGAAGAAACTTTTCTGGTGGCCGGGTATGAAGAAGGACATTGCCCTCTACGTGGCCAAGTGCAACACCCGCGCGTTGGTGAAGGTGGAATGTCAACGTCCCGGTGGATTTTTGAAGTCCTTGCCGATTCCGGAATGGAAGTTTGACGATATTTCGATGGATTTCGTGCACGGATTGCCAAGATCGCAGCATGGAAACGACGCCATCTGGGTGATCATGGACAGACTGACAAAAGTATCGCATTTTATTCCGAACCGGAAGGATGATTCTGTAGAAAAGCTAGCGAAGCTCTATGTCGATAGTATTGTGCGGCTGCACGGTGTCCCTCGTAGCATCGTCAGCGATCGTGACGGGCGTTTCACATCGAAAGATTGGAGGCTTATCCATGAACTGTTGGGCACTAAATTGAAATTCAGCACGGCCTTCCACCCGCAAACGGATGGACAGACCGAGAGGACCAACAGGACTATGGAGGATATGCTCCGAATGTGCGCTCTGGATTTTGGAAAGAAGTGGGAAGATCATCTCTATATGATCGAATTCGCCTACAATAATAGCTACCAAACCAGTATAAAGATGGCTCCCTTCGAGGCCCTCTATGGTAAGAAGTGTTGTACGCCGTTGTCTTGGGCAGAAACGGGCGATACTAAGCTATTAAAGCGAAAGTATGTTGAGGAAGCAACTTCGACGATCCGAACTATTCGAGAAAGGCTATTGATTGCCCAGGATAGGCAAGCAAAATATTACAACGCCAAGCATAGGAACCTAGAGTTCGCCGTCGGTGACCGGGTTTACTTGAAGATCAAACCGTTCAAAGGGGTATCAAGGATCCGACGCTTGAAAAAGCCCAGTCCAAGGTACTTAGGACCGTTTGAGATTGTGGAACGTGTTGGTGATGCGGCTTATCGGCTTGCACTATCTGCAGAGCTGAGCGGTCTGCACGACGTGTTTCACATTTCAGTTCTGAGGAAGGCAGTGCAAGAGCCTACTCATATCGTTGCGGTCGGCAAAGTTCCGGTTGATAGTGGGTTGTCGACGAAAGTCAAGCCCTTACGCATCGAAGATACCGAGGTAAAGCAGTTGCGGAACAAGTCCATTCGGATGGTAAAGGTCCGGTGGGATAATTGCGGCCGAGAGGAGCAAACTTGGGAGAGAGAGCAAGCGATGCTTGCGGAGTACCCCGAGCTATTTCTCTCAGGTAAATTTTCTTTAAAAACTGTAAATTCCTGCTATTACTGTTTTCGAAATTTCGGGACGAAATTCTTTTAAGGGGGGTGGAGTTGTAACACCCCAAAGATCGTGGTTCAGCGAGGTAGGCGGAATGGTAGTGTTGCACTCGGGTTAGGCTCAAAATTCCAGATCAGGTCAATGCGCACGACCATTGTCCTCTTCGCGCACAACCAGTAATCGTGCGCTAATGATCGTGCGTAACCCGCAAGGAATCGGAGTTCTGTCTCGGCTTATGCGCACGACCATTGTCCTCTTCGCGCACGACCAGTGATCGTGCGCCAGCGATCGTGCGTTAATTCAGAAGAAAATCGAGTTCTGTCTCGGACAGTGCACACGACCTTTTCCCTCTTCGCGCACGACCACTGACCGTGCGCCTGTGATCGTGCGCCCTGTTTATTCTGTTCCGCGATTTTGAGCGGAGAAGAAGATCGGACCGTCCAAATCTTTTGGAAATTGATCCAACAGCTAGGTTTAGTTGCGGGAGACTATTAGGGCTGATGAGAGGGGGTTAAACCTCATATTCTCTAAGCCATTCTCTCTCCAAACCCTAGAGAAAGAAGGAGGAGCCAAGGAAGAAGAAGGTAGATCCCGCCATTGACGGAGCTCCGGAGCTCCGTTTCGCGAGCCGTTTTCAGATTTGGAGAGTGCAGCCCGGTGCGGTCGTTTCTCTCCGTGTAGAATCTTGGATCTATGGCGAAAAAGAACGCTCCTAGGGTAACGATTTATTCTCCCGTTGTTTGGACTTGTCTTTTGTCCTCTCCTTCATTTCTCTATGCTTGCATGAGGAATCCCTTTCACCAAATGGGTGAAGTGTAGGATTTTCCTCAAGTTCTTCGGAACTCCGGGTCGATTGTGTCCGTCCCCGGCATATTGCATGTAGAAAATCCGGTAGTCGTGCGGATTTAGGCATTGTGTGTGAAGCCTATTCGTGGTCGTGAGCCCGAATCGGTGATGCTTGATTTGTGACGTTGCATTTAGGTTAAGCCTAGAATGCGTGCCGGAGAATGACTCCGTGATATATGCGATAGTATTGCGGGATTTAAGCGTAGGCATCTTGTGAAGATCCTAACGGAATCCCCATGCTTTGCGAGTGGTTGAATGCAAACCTTCACCACTAGAATTGTTGAGGAGTGGTCTTGTACCTCCTTTTTGGTTACGTGTAAAGCCCTAACGATCCATCATGCCCTCCGGCCGAAAGGCGGAGTCGGGTCTTGAGTCGTTACAAAGTAAACTTTTAAAGCTTGGGTGTTGTAACTTATGTTTTGTGTAGCACTAGCGAGTGCTAATCCCTTACGGGCCGAGGTGATGTCATACCCGCATCGTGTGTTCAATCGATGACAAGAGCACGGGAATTGGCTGAACTGAACCCGTTTCCAGGCGTGGCGGTAGAGGGATTGGTCTCTTGTAAACCCGAACGACCTTGGGAGAGGTTGCGAAAGGCGTCTTGCCTAGACCGACCAAAAGCTCTTTTTCCCACCTAAGGCGATGGCCCTTACGGTGGAGTGTTTGTGGAATTGATGTTGTTAGCCTCATGCGGTTGTTTAGGCGGTTGTGGGGAACCTTCGGGTGAACCCAACCAACATCATGTGCATACCTAGGTTCCCTCCTTTTTGATGCTCAACCTAGAAGATTGATTGTACTTGAAACCTCACCTTGTGTAGTTGCACCTTCTTTATATTAGTACTTGTGCTAATATGGCTTGCTTGCAGAGTAGAAGCTCCGCCACCCCGGTAAAGGGGTGAGGTCGTTATAATTTGGTCAGCTGTGCTGACCGTTACTTTGTTTGCCACCGCTTGGTGGAATGTTCTTATGCAGGTGCAGGTGAGCCTAGCGGGAAATAGCGGGCGGTGGCCCTTTTGCTGAGTTGGCCCTTGAAGGACAGCCTCCCTTTTTAGCTTTCTCATGTATTGCCGGCCTGCGTGCCGATGTATGTTTTGGAGTTTTAGTACATTTGCTAAATGTAAGGCCTTAAGGCCATAACTCTCTTTCTTGGTTTCATTCCTATGATAGTGGACAATTCTATTGGAAATGTTAAATCTTTATGCTTCCGCTAGTGTTTAGTATACTCTGTTGTAGTTTCTTTCTGTTTATCACATTTTAACTCCTAGCTAGTGTGGTTTGTATGGCGTGGGGTCCCGGCCGGACCTACTGTTATACTATTCATACTGGCAGGGTGTTACATAAACTCTATCCCCTCCTCGCACAGGTAGCGGGAGAACCCCACCAACATGGCAATGGAGTTCGGGTTGAGCTGGGCGGGGACGACTCCGAAGTAGCGGAGCGTCTGGCGAAGCTCCGGCCAGATGGGGAGGCGGAAGCCCACCTCAAAGTGCTCCAGCGGAATCGCGAGGGTGTCCGGGGCGAAAGTATTGATGCAGTCGTCTGGCCTGGGGCGGGTTGCGAAAAAGGCCGGCGGGATGTAGTCCGCAACGGTGGTCATGTATTCCTCTTCGGTAAGATCGCAGGGGTAAAAATCCTGCTGAGCAAACGCACTCACACACTTGCCTCTGCCATCCGGCTCGCCAACCATCTTGCGAGAGCAAGGAAAACCCGAGGTCACGCAGATGAGAGAAGGGCGAGTGCTTGCGAGAGGAGAGAGAGGGGTAGTCAAAGTGAAACGTAATAAATGAAGTTGGTAGAGTCAACTATTTATAGAGAAGTGGAAAATCGGGGGATTTCCTATGCAGCGGGTGTGCAGATAATGACCGCGCTTCTCCGATGCCTCAAAACCCGCGCCAAGACTTCTCGCTCGTTAGAGGAAAAGGTAAGACGAATGGTCGCCCGGCGGGAAGTAAGACAGCTAACAATGATTAGATGGCGTGCGAGACGCCAACATTCGGCGGAAGTGTAAAAAACTATAAGAAATCAAGGCGGAATACGAAGGAAAAAAAGCCATTCGCAGAACACAGCCAAAAATTATTACAGAATCAAGAGTTTAGTAATGTCTTTGCGAAACGCTAGCAGCGGAGCCAAGGGAGCGAGTGTCGGTAGGCTAATGCTCGATCCAATGCCATCGACCCCGACCTCGCGTCCCCGCCTCCGGAGGCATTCACGGGGAGTAATAAGCGTTCATAGCGGTGATTTCTCGGTTGGCCAAATGCAACTGGTCCCTGGATCGCGCAGCGTGCCTCCCGGGAGAAAGTTCCCCGCCCTCATCGCCCAGGTGCTCCACCTCAGCAAGGAGACGCACACAGTCCCGGCGAGAGACTTCAGCTCGCGCCTTGTGTCGATCCGCTGCCCATCCAGCTGTCCTGCGAGGTCTCGCTGCATGAAGATGAGCTTGCCAAGCACCTCCTTCATTCACTCCTTCATATTTTGGGCGTCGGAAGGGTCACCTAGAAAATCCGAAAGCTCTCCAGGGGAAGGAGGCGGTGAGACCACCCCTTCTCCTCCTTCATAGTAGGATCCCATAGGGGAGGCCTCCCGATGACCTGTGAAAACAAAAATGTTGGTCTCGACAGGTAAAAGGGGACACATCAGGGCAAGTGAGCTCACTAACCCGGCACGGACACGCCCTGCTTGGGAGGAGGGAGTGTGGAAGGATGCCCCTCGAATAAGCTAGTGGTAGGATGCAGAGATTTCCCTCTCCCGGGCGGTAGGGCACCTGGTTGGCAGCTGGATGAGTACGGCCAAGGTCTCGGCCCGGAGAGCCCCCACGCCCATTTGCGGAGGTAGGAGTTCCCTGGCGAAGGGGAGAGCGGCGAGGGGTGGTAGGCCGTTCTGCAACATCAGGATTAAGGGCTGCGAGAAGTAGCGATCAGAGGCAAGAAATATGCGGAAAAATTACACTATTTACCGATTACCAGCTTGCTGCAGGGTCTCGCCCCGAGTGTTCAAGGGAGCAGGACTCTCGTCAGGAGGGGGTCTCGCATCATCGGGCGGGTGCATTGCCGTTTTCGTCAGATTGATCTCATGATCTTTCTCGAGAGCCGATGCCTCCTGCGAACGGTCAGCACCTGGTTATGACGTTATCTCGAGGGTCAGCAGAGGAATCAAAGGAAATGAGAGTACCTGCATCTGCCTATCAGGAGGTGGGTTATTTGTCGAATGAGGGGATTCCGAGGCGGACTCGCCCTCCCCCGGTCCCGCCGAACCGCCAAGGCTTTCCTAGAGCGGAAGGGAGAATTCTGGTCCTTCTTTGAAGAGCGCCAGGGGGCGAACCGGGCAGCTTTAGGGGCATTTTTCTCCTGGGCCGCGGCCAGGCTATCCAGCATCTCTTGCGAGATCGGTTTTGGGGACGGTATCATGAAGGCCATCTCAAGGTGGCGAAAGTTCAAAATGTAGGAGGAATTTATGTCGTAGGAAAGAGAACGCTCCGGAGATAATGCCCGGGGCAGGGACATATATAGCAAAGCGGTGGGACCCACGGGAAGATTCTGTCCAGCTCAGTAGGACACTCCTCGAATACCGGGTTGGACTATTCTTTCCGAGCGTAAGGTCCTCTCGCAAAGAGCGGGGATTGTGTACAACCCTGTATTCGCCGAGTGTTCCCACCCAGACTCAAGGCCGCCAGAGGGAGATACGGGTGGTGCAAGTAAGCATTCACATAGGCCGAAAGGGGGCTTTCGCCCGAAGAACTGAGGAAGCACTCGCCGACGAGAAGGCTCGGGAGTGCGAATAGACAAGCGATAGGGGGTCAAAGCCCCGCTCGCTTGGGGGATCAGGAAGAGGCGAGCGACGCCTCTACGGACCACTCGCCCATAGTAAGCGAATGGTGCCCTCACGGACCACTCGCCCGGGGAGGCGAGTGGTGCCCCCAGGGAACACTCACACAAGGGGATTTGAAGGGGAAATTGTTGGGTTTTTCAAGAACCATACATCACATGTAGGCGCAGCGGAAATAAAGAGAAACAACCCAAAAAGATTCGGATCGGGCCATGAACATTGATTCAAAAAGTTAATAAAAATGCTAGGTATAAAAATTACCTTTGCGGGATTGGATCGAATCCAACCTAGATGCTCCACGAGTTGAGTTCTGTCGTCGGCTGTGCGAGTTCTCACGTAGAATAATGTCTACGTCTCTACAGCAGTCCACACGAGCCGGGAGAACGCCAAGTCACGTCGCACGCAACTCGGAAGGGAGAACAACTGCACCTTTGCACTTCCACGAACTGCTAGGTTCACTCCAGGAAGAACAATCACGACGACGATCGCCGGAGAGGAGGTCGGCGGAGGCGAACTGGGCGGAACTCCTTCCGTCTAGGGTTCGGGCGAGAGCGGAACTCTTCCGTCGGCTGGATTCATTCGTGTGTTTTAAGAACCCTAAAAGAAGATCTATTTATACCCAAAGGATAAACAGGCTTCTAGAAGAATCACTATCCGCAGACCACACAACATAATTGGGGTTTCTGTTACAATTCATCGGGATTCCACGAAATAGCATTCGTCGAGTTTTCACGGGACAATTCGAAGAATTCCGACGAATCATGTCAGACGGCAACATTTGCCGAGTTAAGGATCTCTGTAACAATTCGTCGGGATTCCACGGAACAATCCGACGAATCCGACGAATCCGACGAATCCGATGAATTCTATCCGTGTAAACCCGACGAATTCAGACAACAACATTTGCTGGACTTCCCCATTCTATATGGTGATTGGTAACCTTTACCAACACAGTCAATCTTCCAACTTCTCCACATGCTCTTATGTGCGACCCTGCAGGCTCATATCGCGTTGGCAGTGACATTACATGTTTGACCACTTCTAGATCACAATGGTAACTCCAACAGTCTCCCACTTGATCTTGAAAGTATCAAACAAAAACCTCACAAACAATGAGCGGCATATAGCAATGCATCATTGCTCCCCAAGCAATAAGAGTTCATAACTCATAAGCCTTTATGACCAATGTTCCAGCGTTGTCTTTGTCCCTTTGTCCCTTACATCCGGAAAGAACTAGAGGCATGGACCGTGTCACCCTCATAATTGCTCAATCCAAGTTTCTTGATCTAGAACGGACTTCCAGAGAATGGTGAGCTCAATATCACATATTGACTCAACCAAGCATGGCCATGCATTTCTCAGTCCAATTCCATCAAGGGGCCCATGGATGCAACTCCTGTTATATAGGAGGACAAATCCCATATCTGCTCACACCCAAACACCCAAATGATTCGTAACGTACCCAACGACCACCCTTATCATCAACCTTCTTCAAGGAAGACTTTAGATGACATCAAAGCACGCTCTTCCTCACTCGATGAATGCTGTGACTTCAGGTCAAAGGACCACAACACCATTGTCAAATGAGACCTACTTGTGACACTTTTAAGTAACAATCCACAAAGTAGTCTCAGGTTGGGTCTGTCCAATACAACTTGTTCACTAACAAGTACCCACGTGATGACTTGATATCACAATATCATGACCTGTGAGAACCGGTCATCAGTCAACACACATGCTAGTCTTAATGTATCATCATCACCCTTAGCTTCTACGATTATACCTTGACCAGGGACCTTTTAAGAATGAAGCTTCGAAATCATAGGCTCTCACATTCAAGTCACGTACTTGATGTCCTATGGAAGCGAACATTCTAAGGGTATTTATCACGAATTTTATTCTATCATATAGAAACAGTATATCGTAATAAAAGAACTTGCCATTAATTGTAAAAGGAAATAATTGGTACACAATTCATCATATGAATAATATTAAACAGCCAACAGAATATATATTTTACATGCAACCCACAAGACTCCCACTAGAGTTGATCACTCAGGTATCGTATACCCATTGATCTAGTATGACCATCATGCTTTCTCTGCGCGAGAGGCTTTGTCAGTGGATCTGCAATATTCTCCTCAGTCGGCACTCTGCAAATGTTCACATCTCCTCGTTCGACAATCTCACAAATAAGATGGAACCGCCGAAGTATGTGCTTGGAGCTCTGATGGGATCTAGGTTCCTTAGATTGTGCAATTGCACCATTGTTATCACAGTAGAGAACTACGGGACCAACAATGCTAGGAACTACATCTAGCTCGCAGATGAATTTCCTAATCCATACAGCCTCCTTCGTTGCATTTGCCGCAGCGATATACTCGGCCTCAGTTGTAGAATCAGCAACTGTCTCTTGCTTGGAACTCTTCCAGCTCACAGCTCCTCCATTCAGGCAAAACACAAACCCTGACTGAGACTTCGAATCATCCCTATCAGTTTGGAAGCTGGAATCCGTGTAACCACTTACAACGAGCTCTTCCTCTCCACCATACACCAAGAATACATCCTTAGTCCTTCTCAAGTACTTCAGGATATTCTTTACGGCTATCTAGTGACATTCACCGGGATTAGACTGATACCTACTAGTCATGCTCAAAGCAAAAGAGACATCGGGTCGAGTACATAACATTGCATACATGATTGACCCAATTGCCGAAGCATATGGAATCAACTTCATGCAGTCCTTATCTTCACAAGATTTTGGACACTGGTCCTTAGAGAGATTCACACCATGAGACATGGGCAACAATCCTTTCTTGGACTCAAGCATGTTGAACTGCTTCAACACCTTCTCAATGTACGTACTCTGGGTCAAACCCAGCAACTTCTTCGATTTATCTCTATATATCTTAATACCTAGTATGTAAGTCGCTTCACCCAAGTCCTTCATAGAAAAGCAGTTCCCTAGGTTGTTCTTAACAACTTTCAGGGTAGGTATGTCATTCCCGATCAACAGTATGTCATCTACATACAATATCAGGAAGACAACAATGCTCCCACTGATTCGCTTGTAAACACACGGTTCATCTTCATTCTTGACAAAACCAAACTCTTTGATCTTCTCATCAAAACGAAGATTCCAACTTCTAGAGGCCTGTTTCAATCCATAGATGTACCTATTCATCTTGCATATTTTAGTGGCTTCATTTGGGGATACAAAACCCTCGGGTTGTGTCATGTACACTTCCTCAAGGAGGTTTCCATTTAGGAAAGCCGTTTTGACATCCATCTGCCAGATCTCGTAGTCATAATACGCAGCAATAGCAAGCAATATCCTAATGGACTTTACCATGGCAACAGGGGAAAAGGTCTCATCATAGTCAACACCATGAATTTGCTTGAAACCCTTAGCCACCAGTCGCCCTTTGAATGTCTGCACATTCCCATCCATGTCGGTCTTCTTCTTGAAGACCCACTTGCACCCTATGGGTCGTACCCCTTCAGGTGGTTCCACCAAGTTCCAAACTTGGTTTGTATTCATGGAGTCCATTTCGGATTTCATAACCTCAAGCCATTTGTCGGAGTCCGGTCCATTCATAGCCTCTTGGTAGGTCGCTGGTTCATCATCATGATCCATAAGCAACACATTACCTATTTGAGACACGAGAAATCCATATCTCTCAGGCTCAAATCTTGGTCTACCAGATCTACGTAGGACTTGTGTCTCTTGAGCAGGTTCTCTAGCTACAACATCTTGTAGTCCTGGCTCAGAATCCAATTCTGGTTCATTCACTACTTGTGGTTCTTGAACTTCTTCAAGTTCTACCTTTTGCGTCTTTCTTGACAAGAACTCTTTCTCCAAGAAGACACCCGTCCTTGCGACAAACACTTTGCCCTCAAACGGTAGGTAAAAGTAATATCCTTTCGTTTCCTTAGGATATCCCACCAGATAACACTTATCTGATTTGGGTTCCAGCTTGTCAGGCATTTGACGTCGTACGTATGCCTCACAGCCCCAAATTTTAATGAATGACATACTAGGACGCTTCCCAGTCCATATCTCATATGGTGTCTTTAGAACCATTTTCGTCGGAGCGCGATTCAGTGTCATTGCAGCAGTCTCTAAAGCAAAACCCCAAAAGGAAACAGGCAAGTCTGCATGACTCATCATCAATCGTACCATGTCTAACAGAGTACGAGTTCTCCTCTCAGACACACCATTATGCTGCGGTGTCCTAGGTGGAGTGAGCTGTGATACAATACCACACTCTTTCAGATGATCACGGAACTCATGACTCAGGTATTCGCCACCTCGATCAGATCGGAGTGCTTTAACCTTTTTACCCAATTGGTTCTCCACTTCATTCTTAAACTCTTTGAACTTTTCAAAAGTTTTGGATTTGCACTTCATAAGATACACGTATCCGTATCTACTAAAATCATCAGTAAATGTAACGAAGTAGAAATACCCACCTCTAGCCATAGAACTCATGGGCCCGCATACATCACTATGTACAACACCCAAGAGATCCTCAACCCTCTCAGTATAACCAGTGAAAGGGGCTTTAGTCATCTTGCCTAATAAACAAGACTCGCATCGCTCAAATGATTCATAATCAAATGAGTCCAATAGTCCATCTTTATGGAGCTTGGATATGCGCTTCTCATTTATATGGCCCAAACGACAATGCCAGAGATATGTAGGATTTGAGTCATTTGTTCTTAGTCCTTTATTGTTATCTACATTATAGATCGGATGGTCCAGGTTCAAAACATAAAGACCATTAAACAATTGAGCTACAACATAACAAACATCATTCTTAAATATAGAACAACAATTGTTCTTAATTATAAAAGAAAATCCAATCATGTCTAAGCATGAAATGGATATAATGTTTCTAGTTATGGCCGGAATAAAATAACAATTATTAAGTTCTATTACAAGCCCACTGGGTAAAGAAAGATGGTAAACCCCTACGGCTACAGCAGCAACTCTTACTCCATTGCCGACGCGCAGGTCCACCTCTCCTTTACTCAGCAATCTTCTCCTTTTCAGTTCCTGCACATTTGTACAAATGTGAGAACCACATCCGGTATCCAATACCCAAGATGAAGGAGCAGAAAGGTTTATCTCTATAACGTAAATATTCGAAGCGGAATTCATACCTCCCTTCATTTTCCGCAGACCGTCAATGTACGAAGGACAATTCCTCCTCCAATGACCAGCCTTGCCACAGTGGTGGCATTTCCCTTCCTTCACGTTGCTCTTCTTTTTCAGCGCAGAAGATTTGGGCTCAAGATGTGACTTAGGTCCCACCTTCGTCTTCTTGAAGCCCTTGGCCTTACCCTTGCCTTTATGTACCATCAATATGGGACTAGCAGGCTTGGCCTTCTTCATGTTTATCTCGGCAGTTCGCAACATGCCTAGGAGCTCAGGCAGTGTCTTGTCTGTTTCATTCAAGTTGTAGTTCAAGATGAACTGCTCATAACTATGCGGCAACGATTGCAGGATAAGATATGTGGCCAACTCTTGACCCAGAGGAAAACCCAGTCTCTCCAGGTTCTCTATATACCCAATCATCTTGAGTACGTGAGTACCAACCGAGTCTCGAGCTCCCATTTTGCACTGAAATAATGCCTTTGTGACATCGAACCTCTCTTGACGAGCTTGCCCTTAAAACATTTTCTTTAGGTGCTCGTCAATCTCCTTGCACCCCATGTTCTCGTGTTGCTTCTGAAGCTCAGAGTTCATGGTGGAAAGCATAAGGCACTCGACGTCTAAGGCGTCATCGGTATACTTCTTATAAGCATCCTTATCAACACGGGATGAGTTCCCGGTCGGCACCTCGGGGGCTTCTTCTTCCAAGACGTAGAGCTTTCGCTCTTGCCTGAGAACAATTCTCAGGTTCCTATACCAGTCCATGTAATTCGTCCCACTTAGCTTGTCCTTCTCAAGGATAGCTCTCAGGGACAAGGTGGAATGTGAACCACTTGCCATGGAATTCTACAAGAATTCATGCAGAATTTAATCAGTACCTTAATTTCAAAATACAATTTATTTTAATTTGGACTTCAATTAAATACCCCCACTATTTTATTCAAATTGATAGCCCTCACTATCAATTCGGAGAGTCCATGCGAGCTACTCTCTTAGTGGACAAGATCCGTATTTTACCAACACCACGAGTCCGCTTTGGCGTTCCTCTCATAATGCGGTTATTTAGGTAGACACCGCTTGCCAATTGCATCCTCATGCAACTCTTGTATGGCTGGTGAATAACTCTTTATTCGCATCCATTATATGGAGCATGTCAACCCTATGCCTCTAGGCACTCAACCTTTGAGGTCACCTAGTTAAGTTGGACTCGATGTCGACAGTGGGATATCACAATTATCCGCTCGCACCCTTACCAAGATAGATTAATGCACCTTGCTTTGGCAAGCCCACACTTCATCGATCGAGGCAGGAAGAGTGTCATCCATCGGAAGGCATCCGAACGCTTAATATTTGATGAAGGGATTTTAATTTTTAATAATAGGTTAACACTTAACCATGATTAACATTTGATCAAAGTGCACATCCACAAAAAAACAAGTTTTCTAAAATCCACATGCATCTCTTATGTGCACAACATAAGACTATCAACCTTTGATAGATGAAAGGGCTAAATCTGGACATTTAGAACTCTTCCAAATCTTCAGATTTACATGCATTGGACAAAGGCAAAGACAACTCGACTTAAAGCAGTAGACAAGCTCGTCTCTCATTGTTGGATTCAAAATCCAAAACAATACAAGGGTTCATTAACCACTTGAGGGACGGTTACTGCTAAGGAGACAACAATTTCTAAGAATTAGAAATTACCACGAAATCCCAGACGTTCCTGGCGGGGTTCCAAGGGGCCGCGCCCCTGGCGGGGTCTTAGGGGCAGAGCCCCTAACGGGGTGCGGGGCAGAGCCCCGACTAAATTTTTGAAATCCCACCACTAGAAACCACACAAAATCACATCAAATGTGATATTCCAAGAAGAAATCTTGACATTTAGAACGCTTCCAAATACTTAGATTTGCACGTACTGGAATAGCCTAACTTCTGAAACAACATTCATGACCGGAACCTCCCTCTGATACCACTGTTGGGTTTTTCTAGAACCATACATCACATGTAGGCGCAGCGGAAATAAAGAGAAACAACCCAAAAAGATTCGGATCGGGCCATGAACATTGATTCAAAAAGTTAATAAAAATGCTAGGTATAAAAATTACCTTTGCGGGATTGGATCGAATCCAACCTAGATGCTCCACGA
Source organism: Dactylorhiza incarnata (assembly GCA_033032865.1). Lineage (NCBI taxonomy): Eukaryota > Viridiplantae > Streptophyta > Magnoliopsida > Asparagales > Orchidaceae > Dactylorhiza > Dactylorhiza incarnata. Next base: position 424,736 of record JAWHQI010000288.1, on the reverse strand, counting down.
GTTGAGTTCTGTCGTCGGCTGTGCGAGTTCTCACGTAGAATAATGTCTACGTATCTACAGTAGTCCACACGAGCCGGGAGAACGCCAAGTCATGTCGCACGCAACACGGAAGGGAGAACAACTGCACCTTTGCACTTCCACGAACTGCTAGGTTCGCTCCAGGAAGAACAATCACGACGACAATCGCCGGAGAGGAGGTCGGCGGAGGCGAACTGGGCGGAACTCCTTCCGTCTAGGGTTCGGGCGAGAGCGAAACTCTTCCGTCGGCTGGATTCCTTCGTGTGTTTTAAGAACCCTAAAAGAAGATCTATTTATACCCAAAGGATAAACAAGCTCTTAGAAGAATCGCTATCCGCAGACCACACAGCAGAATTGGGGTTTCTGTTACAATTTGTCGGGATTCCACGGAACAGCATTCGTCGAGTTTTCACGGGACAATTCGACGAATTCCGACGAATCATGTCAGACGGCAACATTTGCCGAGTTAAGGATCTCTGTAACAATTCGTCGGGATTCCACAGAACAATCCGACGAATCCGACGAATCCGACGAATTCTATCCGCGTAAACCCGACGAATTCAGACAGCAACATTTGCTGGACTTCCCCCATTCTATATGGTGATTGGTAACCTTCACCAACACAGTCAATCTTCCAACTTCTCCACATGCTCTTATGTGCGACCCTGCAGGCTCATATCGCATTGGCAGTGACATTACATGTTTGACCACTTCTAGATCACAATGGTAACTCCAACAGAAATTACCTAGATACCCCTTGTGGGCTGCTAATAGCCCTTCAGAACAACGGAGTTAGGCTGTTAGCAGACCAATTTGGGGTGCGATTAGTAAAACCAAAAGGCGGAGTTACGCTATTTGCAGTCCAAGACTAGAAAATCTATAAATAGACCCTTAAGGGCACCTTGGAGGAGACCAGATCTTTTGAGCTCTCTCCTCTAGGCAATTTTCGGAGTTGGCTGCTAGAGCCCTCCAAGGTGCCCGGCTGAGCATTGGTTTGGGAGGGGAAGCTCTCTAAGATCTTCCGGGTGTGTGGCGGGACCTCCTCGCAGCAGCCTTGGGTCTGTTCCAGATTGTTCATCCTCGGTCAGGAGAGTTTAGTGAGGGAGAAGTAGGCTACACCCCTTGTGGGTCCGAACTCAGAGACCGGTTGACAGTTTCAACACTACTGGTTCCGGTATAGATGCAGTGTGGACACAGCTAAATTTCTTACCTTTTTCAGTAAAAACGAGGTTTGGGGAAGATGAAGGTGCCCAAAACATTGCTCGAGGCTCCTGTGGTGTTTCTACTCACAAAGAAATCTTGGCTAACTTGAATGGAGTTATGACCAAACGATCTTTGTATCTTTGTATCTTATAAACTTAACATTTGATCAAAAGCCTTCCAAATGGCTGCTAAATTTTCAATAGAAACTTATAATTTTTCTTTTAACTTGCTATAGCCCCCATCAACCCGATTTGTTGTTGAGTTCCCAAGATGTAGATAATTATCAATCCAAGTACATACAAAATACTCCTTCAAAAAATTTACTAACATCCATGCTCGTATTTGATTCGCTATTCACAAAGAATTGAGAAAAATATCTAATCACTAATCCACAGTAGCACATCATCATTACACCAACAAAAATACTTAAGGGTACAAAGTACTTTGGAGGGGATGAATTCCCTATAGCTTTCTTCATTGATATTTCAATGCCTAGAAAAATTTCAGATATAGTTTTTGAAAAAAAATTGATTCATGCTCCAGAAAAGAAGGGGGCCAAATCCATAATTATACCTACGAAAACAGTTGAAAATGCAATGTTTAGCAAGCAGCCAATTAAACCTGAATGCAACACGAGGATTCCCAATATCGTCACCTGAAGGCTGTCCAGGAGGCTAAAAAATGGCAAGCACCAAAATACAAGGATATAACCCGAAGGAAAGAGAAAGAATTGTAAGAGTATATTCGGACGAATAACGAGCTCGGGGGCTATGCGTGTGGAAACCCTAGGTATTCTGCTATATATACCTAACTGGAGGCAACGGAGAGTAAGTTCCAGCTTGACTTCCTCCGGATGTTTCGAGCAACCCTCTCTACATTCTCGAAACATCCCTAAGGGGCGCTCGTTCCCGTCCGAAGGCGAACTCCCGCCGATCGCGCCCTCGCTGCGGCTGCTCGATCGCGCCTTTGCTGCTAGCCATCGTCGTTCGCGAAGGAAGGAAGGAGATCGACGAAGAAGGAAGGTCGCTGATGCTAGCCGTCGTCGATCGCGCTTCCCGTCGCGTTCCCCGTCGCGGAACGTTCTCCCGCCGTCGCTGCCGCTCGCGTGCGCCGCTGCTGTTGTCGTTCGCGTGCGCCGCTGCTGCTGCCGTTCGCGAAGAAGATCGAAGCCGCTGCTTGCCGTCACTGCCTTTCTCCCCAACACCGTGCGTGAAGAAGGAGGTCGCCGCCCCCAACGCCGTCGTTCGCCGAGGAAGAAGCTCCAGATCCGCTACCGCCGTCGCCCTATCCCGCAGATCCAGGGCTGCTGCTACGTCGCCTCCGTTGTCCAGATCTGCCGCTGTTGGAGTCGAAGTCATGCCCTAGGACCGCCGCTCGTGCGAAGAAGATGAAGCCGCTGCTAGCAAAAGAGGAGTTCGCGCACAACCGCTGATCGTGCGCTCGACCCCTCGTGCATGACCGCTGATCGTGCGCTCTTCAGCAGCCAGTTCCCGCACGACCACTGATCGTGCGCTCAGCAGTTCTCGCACGATCACTGACCGTGCGCTCTTCAGCAACAGTGCCCGTGCGCCACTATTCTCCAGTGCCTCCAGATCCCTCTCAGCCGCCTTCCGCCTCTTCCCGACGCCACCATCTCCAAGCACAATGATGAAGGGGAACTCCATGGCGTCCCCCATTCCGATGATAAAGCTGGAGAAGTTCACGGCGACTGAGTTCAACGCCTGGAAGTTGAACACTCAGTTCGGGATGAAGTTTCTGAACGTGTTCTACACAGTTCAGTCTGATGGTGCTGAGGTCGTTGGGACTGCTGATGAGGCACAGTGGTTTTCAGATGAAGACTTCTGCAGGGACTACCTGCTCAACTGTTTGTCTTCCAGCCTGGCCCATACCTACATGAAGTTGAGCACTGCAAAGGAGATCTGGGATGCGATGCAGGAGCATTTCAGGCAGGAGGAGGACCTGTCCAAGACGCACCTAGTGGACAAGTTCCACTCTTTCAGCTTCGACGAGGATAAAGCCATTCTCCCTCAGGTATCCGAATTTGAAAATTTAATTGATTCCTTGCATAGTGAGTCTATTAGTCTGCCCGATAGTTTTGCAGGCACGATTGTGTATAATTTGCCCTCCTCGTGGTACAATTTCAAAACGGAAATGTACCGCAAGAAGATGCAGGTTGGTCTTAACGACCTCAAGCGTTTTATACGCATTGAGGACGAGAACAGGACGAAGCACGCTTTGGAAGCTGTTGGCAAGCAGAAGGCTGCTGCTAGCATGATTTCAAGTTCCAAGCGGCCTCCTCCCCCTCACAAGACCAAAACGTCTCGTAGTAGCCCCCAGGTTGCAGGCCCGAGTAAACCCTCTAAGAAATTTAAGGGTAAATGTTATAACTGCAATAAGTGGGGACACTGCGCATCTGACTGCAAGCAGCCGAGGAAAGAGAGAACCCAGGCACCACAAGAAGGCAACCAAGCCCATTTGGTCCGCCAAGCTGAGCCATCCAACTTTGTTGCCATGGTCGGACACGCGATGGCCAGCACGGAGTGGTACCTGGATTCGGGGGCAACGTGCCACGTTTGCAACAATGCTAATCTTCTGACAGAGCTGAAGGATACAAAGGAATCAGTAACTGTGGCAAATGGAGGCACAGCTGACGTGTTGAAGGTAAGGAATGCAACTCTACTGCTCTCCTCAGGTAAGTTTTTACTTTTAAAGAATGTCAAATTTATTCCTTCTCTAGCTGCTAACTTAGTGTCTATTAGTTTGTTATGTGATGCGGGTATGTTGCTTAGCTTCTGTAGCGGCAGGGTGACTTTGTCAGTTAACTCGCACTATTTTGGATGTGCTTATGTCCAAAATAGGATGTACCGTCTGAGTCTAGCAAGTGAGGTAGTCCAACAAGTTCAATTGAACTTAGTTAGCCCTAGGCTCTACACGAGAAACTAGGACACGTAAACTACAGGAAAATGTTCCAAGTAGCTAGAACTCACAAGATCACATTAGACACTAAGTCTCCACTTGAAAAATGCGAAGTGTGCGCTCAGACTAAGATCATTAGGAAACCTTTTGGGACGGTTACTAGGAGCACAACACCTCTTGAGCTTATACATTCCGATATTTGTGACTTTAAAAGTTGTCACTAGAGGTGGGAGGAAGTATATGATCACGTTTATCGATGACTGCACGAGATTTTGTCATAACTCGTTGCTTAAAACTAAATATGAAGTGTTTGAAAAGTTGTCTTTTCAAAACCAGGGTAGAAAACCAACTAAGCATGAAAATAAAACATTTTAGGAGTGATAGAGGAGGAGAATATATGTCCAGTGAGTTCAGATGCTTCCTTGCTTCACAGGGCATCATAGCAGAAACCACTGCTCCTTACTCCCCCCAATCTAACGGCATAGCCGAGCGCAAGAATATAACGTTAACAGAGATGTTGAACTCTATGCTGCTCACTGCAGGCATGCCTTCCGCTTATTGGGGCGAAGCAGTCTTGACTGCAAATTACATTCTGAATAAAGTTCCTCATGCTAAGTTGGAGGTTACTCCCTACGAGCTTTAGTTTAAGAGACCCTCGTCGTTTACTCGACTTAAGACCTGGGGATGTATAGCCTATGTCAGGGTTCCTGACCCTAGAAGGCCTAAAGTTGGACCTAGGACCAATACCTGTATCTACTTAGGTTGTGCTGAGGATAGTGCTGCAGATAGGTTCCTTGATATTTCTAATAATATCATAATAGAATCTAGGGATGCGGTGTTCTTCGAGGATAAGTTCCTCAAAGATAAGAACGTAATAATCCCAGATATGCAAGTAACTATTACTGAGGAGGATCCTGAATCAGTACCGAGCACCTCTTATTCCGTTCCGGTAGATACCTCTGGCCTAGAGTCTAGGAGAACTTCTGTGAGAGAGCGAATTCCAAGAACCTTCGGTAGTGACTTTGTGACTTACCACGTTGAGGCCGATCCATCCACCTATAAGGAAGCGATGAGATCCAGGGATTCACTACTCTGGAAAGAAGCTATAGATGAAGAGATGAGTTCTCTTCTTCAGAATAACACCTGGACGTTGGTTGATAAGCCAAAAGGGGCTAAAACCGTAGGGTGTAAGTGGGTTCTGAAAACGAAATTGAATCCTGATGGTAGCGTAGCTAAGTATAAAACACGCCTGGTGGCTAAAGGTTTCACATAAGTCAGCGGAGTGGATTACTTTGATGTCTACTCACCCGTGTGTCACTTGGCAACCATTCGGTTTCTCCTTGCTATTGCATCTATTGAGAACTTTATTGTTCATCAAATGGATGTTAGGACTGCGTTCTTGAACGGAGATCTGACCGAAGAGATCTACATGAGTCAACCTGAAGGTTTCATTGTAGACGGTCACGAAGTCTGTAAATTACTTAAGTCTTTATACGGACTAAAGCAAGCACCAAAATTATGGCATGAGAAGTTCGACTATAGTGTAAAGAACATGAGATTCATGTCGAGTCTCTCGGATAAATGTCTTTACATACGTAATAGATCGGATAAAGTCGCCATAATATGCTTGTACGTGGATGATATGCTTATTCTGGGCTCTGATCAATCCGAAGTGGATGACGTTAAGTCAGACCTAATAAAAGAATTTATCATTAAAGACCTAGGTGTAGCTAACACTATACTAGGCATGCAAGTGAGTTTTGGGAAGAATGGTATTTCCCTAAGTCAAAGCCACTACATAAAGTCCATGTTGGACACGTGGGGATACAGTGCCAGTAAAGCATCTGAGACACCATACGACTACACTAACCGCCTAAAGCCCAATGAAGGAGCTATGGTTAGACAGTTAGATTATTCTAAACTGCTTGGTAGCCTCATGTATGCCATGGTCTGCACTAGAACTGATATAGACTTTACGGTCGGCATGTTGTGCAGATTCACTAGTAATCCTGGTAATGACCACTGGAATGCCTTAGACAGGCTAATGAGATACTTAAAGCACACCCAAAAGTATGCTTTAGTTTACACTGGTTATCCTTCATTTGTTGAAGGTTATTCTGATGCATCTTGGTGCTCAGAATTAAACGATGATGCGCAAATCCTGCACACCGCTATAGGCGGTAGCGAGACTGCGATCCGAACGGCAGTGAACCGGTCGTTGTCAAGTAATAATATGAGGAAGTAAATCCCCAAGTATCGAATCTCTCAAGGAACACAGTAAGGTGGAGTTAACGTTCGAGGAAGGACTTGAGATTGAAGTCCTTTGGGTCGGATGAATTGCGGACACGGGGGTTGATTTGGTTTGTGGAAAATAAAGAGAAAAGCTATCAACTACTCCTATGCAATGCCGCTATGCAATGCTTCGCTTGGCGGGATGGAGACTAGGCAGGCCTTGAGCGCGCTGCGTCGCAAGGGAGGATGGACGAGTAGGCAAGCAGAGTCGAACTGTGCAGGCCTTGAGCGCGCTGCTTCGTTAGGCGGGATGGAATACGGGCCGCGATGCCACGCTTCGGTAGGCGGATGGACGAGTAGGCTAATGGATCGAACTATGCAGGCCTTGAGCGCGCTGCTTCGTTAGGCGGGGTGGAATACGGGCCGCGATGCCACGCTTCGGTAGGCGGATGGGCGAGTAGGCTAACGGAATGAGGGTCGTAAGCACCTCTTCGCAAAGCACACCACTAACAATTGTTAGGGCGGCACAACACAACCAACAATCCACACCACAAGGCACACCTCAAAATAATAAGCAAGAATACTCATATCACATAGACATAATCAAGTATAAATGCTAATAATCAAACACGCTTCATCATAATGTTAGATCTAACTACATCAACATCAATAAGAAGAGAACAAGGCAAGAAATCGACCGAATCCGAAGGCTCGTTGGAGATTCACAGTTGGAATCGCCGGGTTGTCAATCCACGTCCAAGCTCGGTCCGCAACTACGTCCGGGGTAGAGAGAGCTGTCACGACTCTCCAATGGACCCGTCTTCTTCGTGTCACGATCCGGTAGAGGTTGCAAACTTCGTCTTGCTTGATGGCGATGGCGGCTAAACCTTCCTTGGAGCACTTGGATGAAGGAGGAGGCCGAGAGGAAACTCCGGCTCAAGATTGGCGTGAAGGACAAGCCCGGAGCACCTCCATATGGTGGGCGATGGTGGAGGGGCGAATCTGGGCGGAACCGGGCGGAAAACGGCGGAAGAAGACGATCGATCCGACCTAAAATCGCGAGCAGGTCATTTTATAGGCGCTGGAATAAACAGTTCGCACGGTCATTGGCGCACGACCAGTGGTCGTGCGCACTAGAATCCTGTGATCGTGCGCTCTGCCTGGACGGAGCCTGCAAAGACAGAAATTATAAAATAACATGTTCGCACGACCAGTGGCGCACGACCGGTAGTCGTGCGCACTATCGTAGGTGGTCGTGCGCACTGGTTGAAACAGAACTCATGAAATTGATGATAAGTGCGCACGAACAGTGGCGCACGACCGGTGGTCGTGCGCACTATCGTAGATGGTCGTGCGCACTGCACCAAACAGAACTCATAAAAAAGGGTTAAGTGCACACGATCAGTGGCGCACGACCAGTGGTCGTGCGCAATAGAACCGGTGATCGTGCGCAGTGTTCATGTGCAGAATTGCACCGGAAACACCTGCACGACACCTGTTCCAGCGTACGACACCAGTCTAGCCACTGAAAGTGGGACTTAACATTGCATGAAAACTACTAATGAAGATAAGCATGAAATCACACCAAAATGGGCCTATAAGTGCACCTAGCATAGAATGACCAATATGAGCTAAAACAGGGCTAAAGTGCAGTGAAAAGACTAAATAAATGGCCCATATGAGTCCATAAAAGTGTATATGATGAGGACTCATCACACCCCCAGACTTACCTGTTTGCGCGTCCCGAGCAAACAAATTCTAAGCGAACGGGGAAAGAAAAGTAGATGGCTTAAAACTACAATATAGAGTACCATGCGAAGTCGCATACTCACGTGCATAAGAAGAATAGTAGAGAAGATTTCTGATTATATAAACAGTCTATATATTTCTAAAAGAGTAAAAGCATATTACAACTACTCAAAATGGTGAAAAGCGGTGAATCGTTCGGTCATGCATAAGGAGAAAGTAAACTAAACGCTGAGATGAGCATTGCTCAAGATCGGGATGCCGGACAAACTCCACCGAAATCCATCGGTGTCGGTGACCATAGGCTTGCCTGGTCACATTCTCTCCACGGCACTGGTTTGACTCAAATGCGTGAATCAATAGGACTTTAGGTTTTAAATGGGGCTTGGGTTTAGGTGAGGTATACAATGATAAAGACGATGGTTCAAATACTAAACCCAAATGAGCAAATGCATAACACTATCCTCATTCACCACACAAACACGCGGGTACACAACACCCCCAGACTTGGACTTAACAGCATGGGTGCGTGCACCGCCTACTCCCAAACATAAATCTATACATAAAGATTTTCAATTAAACATTCCTTCTCTTTCCTTTCTTTTTAACTTCTTTTCTTTTTCTCATTTTTTTTTCTTTTCTTATCATTTTCAGCAAATAAACAAAAGGACACATCCACATCTTCACAAACATATTACCACCTCAACAACCCAACTCATGAAAATAATAAACAGCTAAAGCTCAGATTTGGGTGTGCGACTAGGATTGGCTTTTGGGCTTTGGTGAGATAAAAGTGGGGCTGAATCAAAGAACGGGTAGGCACAACTGGGCTAGCGAGGATATAGCGGTAGGGATAGGCACAAAAGCTCAACCGGGCCAAAATGATGGCCTATATCACATTCACACAATTGACTAACCGTATACCCATGCTTCAAGAATCGCTTGGGGCAAGTTCTAGCCACCGAGAAAGATTCTCCTTTCTCCCGACTCAAGCAATACGAATCTAGCGATCATTTACACACATCCCTATGCTACCGTTTGATTCCACCGAATTCACCATTTGAGTAGAGTAAACAACATTTACACTAATAGAGAAAAATATAAAATCATAGTATAAAAAGAAATCTAATCTACACAAATTTCTATACAACCGAGCACTCGACTAGGAGCACTACTAGAGTCAACATTTTACTCTGCTACATAGTCCTAAGCCATCACCTAGATTTTCCCACATAAGCAGAAGAATTAAATTCACAACAGAGCAAGCAAACAGATGAGTACGCGCTCAAGTGGGTGTTGTGGTGTGCAATGAAAATAAACAAAACATTTTAAATGAAATCTTCTAGCATGCAGTGCAATAGTGCACGTGAGCGGGTAAACAAAACAACTCTCCCCCAGACTTAAACTAAACAATCCGCATAATATATGACATGAAAATCAGCAAAGGCTAGGGGAAGAGAGTACCCAATGCTCAGCAAGTGAGCATACCAGAAGATTGGCGTTTAAACCACGACTAAACTGCAGCATCCGCCATCCAGAGAAGATACCTGCAGGGGTCAGCTCCGCAAAAACAAAAGACAAAAGAAAACTGAAAAGAAAGTACTACTAACTAAACATGATTAGAGGAAATAAGAATGCAGGAAAAGAAAGATAACTACTGGGGTTATTGTCCTCCCAGCACGACTTATTTGGCATTTGTACAGTTCTAGCTAATGGGCCTATGAAAAGAAAAGTGGACAGGTAACTGTTCTAATATGCGTGTAGGTAGCGGGTACCTATACGGAGAAAGAACAATCACGCCTCTACCCGAATATAGATAAAACCTGCCCATCACAGGTAGAGGGAAAAGAAAGTAAGAAGAGGAGGAGGCCTGGTCCTCACTCATCTCACCAAAACTATCCTTGCCCAGCAAGGTATCGCCCACAGCAGGTCCGCAGGAGGAGAAGGCAACGAGTGGAGCTTCCTCTACGGAGGAGGGATCAACCTCCTCGCATAAAAGGACACACTCATCATTGACTTGAGCACAAAGCTCCAAGTCCTCCTGAAGTACCTGTGAAGATTCAACCTGCACAGGCTCGGGCGAAGAGGGGGGATCGAGAAATAAACAAGATGAAGGACATAAATAATCGAAAATCGGGGGAGTGGTCCTGGTCTCACTCCCATTAGGTTGGGGAAGTAAAATAATGTTAGCATTGTCATCAATGCTACAAGATTCGGCGGGATCAACGGTGGCCAGGCTTAGGATTTGGACTTCCTCCACCGGTGTTGAGGAAAACTCCTCTTCACCTAGAAGGTTGTCCTCCTCCATAGGAATAGGCACAACACTCAGATCACCCACCTCATCCTGCGACACATCATCAACAATGTCGTCGGAGACGAGTGTAGTATGCACAACAGGGAGAAGAATCGAATCCACTAGAAGTGGTGGATGCACTGGGAGAATGGGCTCAGCAATGTCGGTGCCCAGATCAGCCACACATCCGGTGACCGTATCCATGCCATACCCTTCAAGATGTGAAGGTGACAAAGATACATAACCGGATGTTGAAGGTGTGCCGCCAGAGTTAGGAGTTGGGACGATCCGGATATCCGACTCGTCATCCTCGTCCAATTGGCGAAGATAAGCAGCACAATCCTTCAAGGCATGATCTGTGCTCCGACAAAACTGGCACTGCCTAGCGGGCTTCTTTGGCACAGCGGGTGCTGAAGCCGAAAAGAAGTAAGATGGTAAAGGCTCAGCAGAGTAGCCATAAGACTTACGCGCACCATATGGAGTACGAGACGAAGTCGGTGCTCCATATGCTGGGCTATAAGAATTATGCCTACTATTCTCCGTAGGGCATTCATCACTAGAGTGGGAGGTAGCTCCACACCAACGACAACGGAAATTCAGATGTGCCCACATAGTGTAAAGATAATACGATTCAAAATAAAAATGCTATTGTGCAAATACTATACCAAACAGAAATTACTAAAGCAACCTAATATAAAACAAGAAGAAGGAATAAAAAGAACAGAGATAAAATAAAGGATGCAATTTACAAATGGAAGGGCTTTCCTCTCAAATTCTCCCTCTCCAGAAAACTCACACGACTGTGTTCCCCGGCAACGGCGCCAAAAACTTGATGCGCAAATCCTGCACACCGCTATAGGCGGTAGCGAGACTGCGATCTGAACGGCAGTGAACCGGTCGTTGTCAAGTAATAATATGAGGAAGTAAATCCCCAAGTATCGAATCTCTCAAGGAACACAGTAAGGTGGAGTTAACGTTCGAGGAAGGACTTGAGATTGAAGTCCTTTGGGTCGGATGAATTGCGGACACGGGGGTTGATTTGGTTTGTGGAAAATAAAGAGAAAAGCTATCAACTACTCCTATGTAATGCCGCTATGCAATGCTTCGCTTGGCGGGATGGAGACTAGGCAGGCCTTGAGCGCACTGCGTCGCAAGGGCGGATGGACGAGTAGGCAAGCGGAGTCGAACTGTGCAGGCCTTGAGCGCGCTGCTTCGTTAGGAGGGATGGAATACGGGCCGCGATGCCACGCTTCGGTAGGCGGATGGACGAGTAGGCTAATGGATCGAACTATGCAGGCCTTGAGCGCGCTGCTTCGTTAGGCGGGGTGGAATACGGGCCGCGATGCCACGCTTCGGTAGGAGGATGGGCGAGTAGGCTAACGGAATGAGGGTCGTAAGCACCTCTTCGCAAAGCACACCACTAACAATTGTTAGGGCGGCACAACACAACCAACAATCCACACCACAAGGCACACCTCAAAATAATAAGCAAGAATACTCAAATCACATAGACATAATCAAGTATAAATGCTAATAATCAAACACGCTTCATCATAATGTTAGATCTAACTACATCAACATCAATAAGAAGAGAACAAGGCAAGAAATCGACCGAATCCGAAGGCTCGTTGGAGATTCACGGTTGGAATCGCCGGGTTGTCAATCCGCGTCCAAGCTCGGTCCGCAACTATGTCCGGGGTAGAGAGAGCTGTCACGACTCTCCAATGGACCCGTCTTCTTCGTGTCACGATCCGGTAGAGGTTGCAAACTTCGTCTTGCTTGATGGCGATGGCGGCTAAACCTTCCTTGGAGCACTTGGATGAAGGAGGAGGCCGAGAGGAAACTCCGGCTCAAGATTGGCGTGAAGAACAAGCCCGGAGCACCTCCATATGGTGGGCGACGGTGGAGGGGCGAATCTGGGCGGAACCGGGCGGAAAACGGCGGAAGAAGACGATCGATCCGACCTAAAATCGCGAGCAGGTCATTTTATAGGCGCTGGAATAAACAGTGCGCACGGTCATTGGCGCACGACCAGTGGTCGTGCGCACTAGAATCCTGTGATCGTGCGCTCTGCCTGGACGGAGCCTGCAAAGACAGAAATTATAAAATAACATGTTCGCACGACCAGTGGCGCACGACCGGTAGTCGTGCGCACTATCGTAGGTGGTCGTGCGCACTGGTTGAAACGGAACTCATGAAATTGATGATAAGTGCGCACGAACAGTGGCGCACGACCGGTGGTCGTGCGCACTATCGTAGATGGTCGTGCGCACTGCACCAAACAGAACTCATAAAAAAGGGTTAAGTGCACACGATCAGTGGCGCACGACCAGTGGTCGTGCGCAATAGAACCGGTGATCGTGCGCAGTGTTCCTGTGCAGAATTGCACCGGAAACACCTGCACGACACCTGTTCCAGCGTACGACACCAGTCTAGCCACTGAAAGTGGGACTTAACATTGCATGAAAACTACTAATGAAGATAAGCATGAAATCACACCAAAATGGGCCTATAAGTGCACCTAGCATAGAATGACCAATATGAGCTAAAACAGGGCTAAAGTGCAGTGAAAAGACTAAATAAATGGCCCAGATGAGTCCATAAAAGTGTATATGATGAGGACTCATCAAACGACAGCAAGTCCACTAGTGGTTTTGTGTTCACACTAGGAGGAGCAGCTGTAGCCTGGAAGTCCAAGAGGCAATCTTGTATTGCACTCTCTTCTATGGAATCCGAACTCTACGCTCTTGCGTCAGCAGGAGAAGAAGCCGAATGGCTGAGAGATTTGGTGATGGACATTCCTTTGTCGAGCCTGAATATGAGTTCTGTTGCAGTTGTCTGCGACAATCAGACTACTAAAACAATTGCTACGAACTCTTTGTTCAATGGCAAAAGAAGGCATCTCAGGCTGAAACAATCCTGGTTGACCTCTCTCACAAGTCAAGGGATTATGACCCTAATTGATGTGAGATCGAAAGATAATGTTGCAGACCCTTTGACCAAAAGATTGAATAGAGCTCTCACAATCAAAACATCGGGGGAAATGAGATTAAAGTTGATAGAAATATGAAACTTTCCTACTCAGTTTATGTTTTAACAGTGAGAACCTATAGTCGCAACATTCAAGCATCTAAAAACAGACTGAAAACCCAAATAACTTCTTGATGAAAACCCAAGATGGTCTGGTGTCGGTTATTCCACATTTGATAACCAAGCAACTTTCTCATTGTAAGTTGATTCAAGAGTTATTCAACTGGAAATTAAAAGTCGTTGTAAATGTTAATCTAAACATTATTGGTCACAACACATTATTCCATACTTGATTATGTTGCACGTGATGTGTGCCCACATGTGTTGGTGAGGCACATAGTGATCATTAATGAGTAAGATAACGGGACTAGTCCTAGTTAGACTGGATGAGATGCTGACAGAGTTACTTCACCGTTGCTAGAAGTGCTAAGCTCATTTAGTAAGAGCTAGTTTACTTTAAACGTTACTGCATATGATTATGAATTCATAGACGCTGACTCGTGAAATTCCTTGCAGGCTACAGTGGAGATTTTGGAGGAGATGCAGACCTGGACATGGATGACGATGATCTACTAGACGAGTAGAATCATCAAACGTTTAATTTCATGTTATGTTTTGTAATAATTATTCAGACTATATTTTTTGGGATAGAATCTGTGGTTTTCTGACTTGTCGTTTAGGCAAAAATCTTTTCATATGTTGATTAGTATGATCTATCCTAAATGCTTTGTTTAGTTTGTTTATTATTTTGTCTACTCTCCAGCACCCCGAAACGTTACGTTATTTATCACCAATATAGGAGGAGATTATAAGAGTATATTCGGACGAATAACGAGCTCGGGGGCTATGCGTGTGGAAACCCTAGTTATTCTGCTATAAATACCTAGCTGGAGGCAACGAAGAGTAAGTTCCACCTTGACTTCCTACGGATGTTTCGAGCAGCCCTCTCTACAAGAATGCCCTAGATCGTAAGTCTCGTGATATAGGGTACTACGTTCACAACGCGCGAGACTAAGGAAGAATGATGCAAATGCAAGCCGCACAGTGCAAGCGCACCGGACTAGGCAAAGAGAAACACTTGCCACACGAAGGTTGCCAAACCTCTTGTGATCTCCTAAGGGATACAAAGCCAATGTTCGATCAAGCAAAGGGACCCACCCGGTCTGAACGAGCTATGCGTTGTACCAAAAGAGACCCACCGAAAATACGATTCGGAAAGGGGTAAGTCTCTCCCAACAAAAGTCGGGGCTCGCCAAGCCCTCTTTTTTATCGGAAAATAAAACGATGATATAAAATATGTAATCTACTCTTTCTGCACGCGGGAGAAAATCTCAGCAACAATTTCACTATAACAAGCAACTACCAACGCTTAGCGGTGAACTCGCGGGCGCAATGTTTGAGCGGCGAGATTCTTCTGGTTTAGGAAAATCCCAACAAAATTAAACAACCGTGCGCGTTTCCTTTCCGATCAATTGATCGGGGACGCGACGCCGAGCGGAACTCGCTTCGATTTGTTTTCAAGCTATCCGATCACACACCAAACCATTCACCACCACAAGAACACTGAAATTGACGAATCGCACAAGAGGGGAGTAGAGAAGGCATTACCCCACGCGAGAGATCTCGCGAGATGGACGGAGGCAGTGAACTCCTACTTCAATCAAAGCAGCCAAGAATAGGCTCTTTCCTGCGTCTATCAAAGCAGCCCACTCCTGGTTGTCTCTACCAACTGCGTTTACTCCTAGTCAAACAAACAGATGATTTGCACCAGATGAGTTGAAAGCCCATCCTGCTCCTCACGAGAACAGGGGATGTTCTTCCTCTAGCCGGCCTTGGACGGAGAACGGGGAGCGTCGAGGTCGCACCGGGTGGAGGCGGAAGAGGGTCGGCGTCACACCGACTGGAGGAGAGAGAGGGGCTCGCCGGTGTCACACCGAATGGAGGGATGGGGGGTCGCCGACGTCACACCAGGCGGGGAGGGGCTGCCGGCGTCGCACCGAGCAGGGAGTCGCAGGGATCGGGAGCTTCACGCCCTAGCCGACGCACAGGAAGATCTCAAAATCAGAATACTTTTCATTAGGGCTTTTGCCAAAATTAGGAGTATTTAAACTCCTCAAGTGGAGCACTGCTAGCCACACATCAACTAGACTAAATCCTAGCCATCTAAAATGTTTGACATAAAATAAAATGCAGGAAAATTAAAACAAAGCCGGCGTGAGACCACCTAACAATTCGGTCGCGCCGGACGGGAATGCTGAAATTAAACTTTGATAATAACAAAATTAATTAGTCAAGAGTTACGGAGCATGTCGCGGTAAGATTTCTGCGTGTTGGGGCGAAGGTTGTAGCCGCGCGGTGCGTCGTCGGGTGGAACCGGGTCGCCGCCATCAATCCTCCCCCGCTCGAAATCACTCATCACCGGTGAGTGGTCCAAGCGGTAGCGATGCATCATATCATCGTCGAGGCGCTCCATCTCCTCAGCGGTCACCCAAGTGGCATCGCAAGCAGGGCGGTCTTTCCAACGAACCAAGTAACGGTGCACACCGCCATTTGAAGAAGCCAAGACGTCGTCGTCCAATATGCACTCCGGGACGGAGATAGTCGTCGGAAACCTGGGAAAAGCATTAGGAGCAAAAATATGATCGACCGTACCCCCAAGTGAATGTGTGGTGGGTACGTCCGATGTGGCAACATTAAGGGGTGGGGGGTCACTCACTATACCATGAGAGTGGCCGGAAGGAGATGAAGAAGAAGAAGGGGAAAATAGTTCTTGTGGTGCTTCATGAAAAAGTGTAAGATCAGAAACATTAAACACGGGGTGTATTCCCCAATCGTGAGGCAAGTCAAGCACGTACGCGTTATCACCCAACTTCTTTAAAATCTTAAAAGGTCCGGCACGCCGGTTGGCCAATTGTTTTACGGCACCGGTGGGAAGCCGCTCGGAAATTAACTTGACCAAGACTAAGTCTCCGACGTCAAATAGTTGTGCCCGTTTGTGTACGTTCGCGTCCGATTGATAGACCTTGTAAGTAGTGACTAGTCGTTGGTGGATCTCCTTGTGCAAAGCATGAAGGTGATGAGCAAAATCATGTGCAAATTGACTTATTTTATATGTGGGAGGTAACGGAACCAAGTCAAGCGGCACACGTGCGTTGTAACCATGCACAATTTCATTCGGCGAGAGGCCCGTGGAGCGATTTTTTGAATTATTATACGCAAGTTGCGCATGGGGAAGGATGAGATCCCAAGTCCCCTTATGGTCGCCCACGAGGCATAGCAGTAAATTACCTAAACTCTGATTGACCACTTCGGTTTGACCATCCGTTTGGGGGTGGTAAGCCGCGGAAAATAGGAGTTTGGTGTCCACCAAGATCCATAGTGTTTTCCAAAAATAAGAAGTAAACTTGACATCCATATCGGAGACAATAGTCTTAGGGAGTCCGCGATGACTAACAACGTCTTTAAAATAAATTTTTGCAATGTGAGATGCGTCGTTGGTGCGGTTGCATGAAATAAAATACGCCATTTTGGAAAAGCGATCTACAATGACCAAAATAGAATCGTGTTTGCGTGGTGTTAGGGGAAGACCCAAAATGAAATCCATGCTAACGTCATCCCATGGGACGGAAGGTATGGGGAGCGGTGTATATAAACCCGTGTTTTGCTTGGTGCCTTTTGCAAGTTGGCATGTGTTGCAAATACTAACGACTCGATTAACCATACGTTTCAAGCCGGGCCAAAAGAATTTTTCTTCGACCAAAGATATGGTTTTGTCGCGGCCAAAGTGTCCACCTAAACCATCGCCGTGCATCTCCCAAATGATAAAGAGACGGAGGGAGGAATCCGGAATGCACAACCGTGAACCCTTGAACAAATATCCATCACGAAGGACATATTCGGAAATAATGTGAGAAGTGGGGGTTTGGATAGAGTGAAAAATGTCCTTAAAGTCCTCGCACTCGGCATACTCGCGACGGATACGTTCAAATCCTAAGACTTTCACATCAAGGGTAGTCAAAAGTAAACTAACACGGCTAAGCGCGTCGGCAACACGGTTATGCTTGCCCTTGTAATGTTTGATCACAAACGTGTACTCTTGTAGGAAAGAGACCCATTTGGCTTGCCGCGGGCTAAGCTTATGTTGAGAGTTAATATAACATAGCGCGTCATGATCCGACAGTAGGATAAATTCTTTGGGCAAAAGATAATGACGCCAATGGCGTAGACTTTGGACTAGTGCATAAAACTCACGTTCGTAGTTTGAATAATTGAGCTTGGGCCCACTTAAGTTTTCACTAAAGAATCCAACCGGGTGGCCTTCTTGACTTAACACGCCACCTATACCCACACCCGAGGCATCACAAGAGACCTCAAAATTTTTATTAAAATCGGGTAACCGGAGAACCGGTGCCTCGGTCATCAAAGTTTTAATCTTAGTGAAGGCAAATGAAGCGGATTTGGGCCAAGTAAAATCACCAAGTTTCATACATTCGGTAATCTGAGCCATAATGGCGCTAAAGTTACGAATAAAACGGCGATAAAAGGTGGCAAAGCCATGGAAGCTACGAACGTCACAGGTAGATTTAGGTTCCGGCCACTCTACAATCGCTTTAATTTTTGCGGGATCAACCTTAATACCTTCCGCACTAATAATATAACCTAAGAACGAGACGGAAGAATCCATGAAGTGACATTTCTTTAGATTGATAAAAAGTTTTTCCTTCCGGAGAACTTCAAAGATTTGTCTTAAATGGTCAATATGATCATCGGTGGTCACACTATAGATTAGTAAATCATCAAAATAGACCACTAAAAATTTACCCATAAAATTATTGAATAGTTGAGTCATCATACGGGAGAAGGTGCTTGGGGCATTGGAGAGCCCAAACGGCATGACCAACCATTCATACAAGCCTTCCTTAGATTTAAATACGGTTTTCCATTCATCCCCTTCTCTAATTCGTATTTGGTGGTATCCACTTCGAAGATCAAGTTTTGAAAAAATGGTGGCACCACTAAGCATATCCAATAGATCGTCCAACCGGGGAATCGGAAATCGGTATTTAATTGTGATTTTGTTTATCGCCCGGCTATCGACACACATCCTCCAAGAGACATCTTTTTTGGGGGCAAGAAGTGCCGGCACCGCACAAGGACTCAAACTATGTCGGATAAGGCCTTTGGAGAGCAAATCGAAAATTTGGGCTTGAAGCTCGGCGTGAGCACTAGGATTAAGACGATAATGAGGTAGATTGGGGAGAGAGGAGCCCGGAATAAAATCAATGGCGTGTTGGATACTCCTAAGAGGCGATAATTCGGAGGGGAGTTCTTCGGGGTGGACATCCTTAAACTCGTCAAGTAACGTGATGATATCGGCGGGCAATGAGGAAGTGGGGAGTGGAATGTCGTTATCTTGAAGTAAGACTAACGCATAGAGCATACCATGCCACCGGAAAAGTAGTATTTTCAAATTCTTTAGGATGAATGAGAGTGAGTGGTTGCTTGACGGCGGGAACGGTTGTGTCCTTGGTTTTAAGGTCCTTAGGTGCGACGGGACGTAACGTGATGCGTTGGTCTTTAAATTTAAATTCATATGTGTTCGCACGTCCGTAGTGAGTGACATTGTAATCGTAAAGCCAAGGGCGGCCTAGAAGGACATGACATGCGTCCATGGAAAGAACGTCACACCAAACTTGATCGACATAATCTTTGATGACAAGGGGTACTTAACAACGCTTGGTAACCGGAATGGAGGTCTTATTGACCCAAGCGATTTGGTAAGGAGTGGGGTGTGGCTCGGTTGTCAATTTCATTCGGAGAAGCGCGGCTTCGGAAACCACGTTCATGCAACTCCCACTATCAATAATGAGCTTGGAAGACTTCTCACCGCTTTTAAAATATAAGGAGAAGATGCTAGAGCGCTTCCAATCATGACTACTACGTGGGGTAGTCAAGATGCAACGCATAACCGCAAGATTGTTGGAGGTATAGTCCTCGTCCATGTCGCTAGGAATATCGGATTCCTCAACATCACTAACCTCCTCATAGATAAGATCGTCGGCGTCGGTCGTGGGTTCAATCAAAGTGACCAATTTCTTGCGGGTGGGACATTCATCCGCGTAGTGCCCGGGTTGGTCACAAGTGTAACAAGTAACATGTGCTTTGCTAGTTTTGCCGATGGGGATATGATGAGTCCCAATTATATACACATATATGGACTCATCTGGGCCGTTTATCTAGTCATTCCACTGCACTTTAGCCTTGTTTTAGCTTATATTTGTTATTCCTTGCTATGTGCACTTCTAGGCCCGTTTTTGGTGTTGTTTCTTGCTATTCATCTCTAGTAGATTTCATGCACCGTTAAGTGCCACTTTCAGTGGCAGGATTCGTGATTATGCTGGAACAGGAGTCGTGCAGGTGTTCCCGGTACAAATCTGTACAGGAACACTGCGCACGATCACTGGTCCTATCGCGCACGACCACTGGTCGTGCGCCACTGATCGTGCGTGCTTAACACCTATTTTATGAGTTCTGTTTGGCTTATCGCACGACCACCTACGATAGTGCGCACGACCACTGGTCGTGCGCCACTGGTCGTGCGTACATTGTATTTTATAATTTTCTTCCCTTGTAGGCTCCGTCCAGTCAGGCGCACGATCACAGGATTCTAGTGCGCACGACCACTGGTCGTGCGCCAATGACCGTGCGCACTGTTTATTCCAGCGCCTATAAAATGACCTGCTTGCGAATTAGGTCGGGTTCCCGATTTTCTTCCGCCGTTTTCTCGCTCCAGGGCTCCGATTTCGCCCCTCCACCGCCGCCTACCATATGGAGGTGCTCCGGGCTTGTTCTTCACGCCAATCTTGAGCCGGAGTTTCCTCTCGGCTTCCTCCTTCATCCTAGCGCTCCAAAGGAAGACCTAGCCGCCATTACCATCAAGCAAGGGGAAGTTTGCAACCTCTACCGGATCGTGACACGAAGAAGACGGGCTCATTGGAGAGTAGTGACAGCTCTCTCTACCCCGGACGTAGTTGCGGACCGAGCTTGGACGCGGATTGACAACCCGGCGATTCCAACCGTGAATCTACAACGAGCCTTCGGATTCGGTCGATTTCTTGCCTTGTTCTTCTCTTATTGATGTGTATGTAGTTAGATCTATGTATTAAGATGAAGTTGCACTTAAACTAGTTTGTATTTCTATATATTTCATGTCTATGTGAAATGTTTGTTGTTTGAGTTGCTTGAGGTGCTCCCCATTCCATCCTCCATCCTGCCGTCACGTTCGGTGCCGCACTAGCAATTGCTAGTGGCGTGCTTGTCGAAGAGGTGCTTGCGACCCTCATTCCGTTAGCCTACTCGTCCATCCGCCTACCGAAGCGTGGCATAGCGGCCCGTTTATTCCATCCCGCCTAACGAAGCAGCGCGCTCAAGGCCTGTATAGTTCGATCTGCTTGCCTACTCGTCCATCCGCCCTCATGAAGTAGCGCGTTCAAGGCCTACGTAGTTTCCATCCCGCCAAGCGAAGCATTGCATAGCGGCATTGCATAGGAGTAGTTGTAGCTTTTTCTCTTTATTTTCCACAAACCAATTCAACCCCCGTGTCCGCAATTCATCCGACCCAAAGGACATCGATCTCAAGTCCTTCCTCGAACGTTAACTCCACCTTACTGTGTTCCTTGAGAGATTCGATACTTGGGGATTTACTTCCTCATATTATTACTTGACAACGACCGGTTCACTGCCGTTCGGATCGCAGTCTCGCTACCGCCTATAGCGGTGTGCGAAGATTTGCGCATCAAGTTTTTGGCGCCGTTGCCGGGGAATACAGTCGTGTGAGTTTTCTGGAGAGGGAAAACCTGAGAGAGAAGCCCTTCCATTTGTAAATTGCATTTCTTTGTTTTATCTCTTTTTATTCCATTTTCCTTTTAATTAGGTTGCTTTAGTAATTTTTGTTAGGTGTAGTATTTGGCACAATAGCATTTTTATTTCTGAATCGTTTTATCTTCGCACTATGTGGGCACATCTTAATTTCCGTTGCCGTTGGTGTGGAGCTACCTCCCACTCTAGTGATGAATGCCCTACGGAGAATAGTAGGCATAATTCTTATATCCCAGCATATGGAGCACCGACTTCGTCAGGTACTCCATATGGTGCGCGTAAGTCTTATGGCTACTCTGCTGAGCCTTTATCGTCATACTTCTTTTCGGCTTCAGCACCCGCTGTGCCAAAGAAGCCTGCTAGGCAGTGCCGGTTTTGTCAGAGCACTGATCATGTCTTGAAGGACCGTGCCAAGTATTTTTGCCAATTGGACGAGGATGACGAGCCGGATATCTGGATCGTCCCAACTCCTAACTCTGGCGGCACACCTTCAACATCCGGTTATGTGTCTTTGTCACCTTCACATCTTGAAGGGTATGGCATGGATACGGTCACCGGATGTGCGGTTGATCTATGCACTGACATTGCTGAGCCTATTCTCCATGTGCATCCACCACTTCTAGTGGATTCGATTCTTTGTGAGGAATCAGTGCTCGACTTTTATCCGAGCACTATTCTTCCCCCTGTTGTGCATACTACATTCGTCTCTGACGACATTGTCGATGATATATCACAAGAGAAGGCCGTTGATCTTAGTGTTGTGCCTACTCCTATGGAGGAGGACAACCTTCTAGGTGAAGAGGAGTTTTCCTCAGCACCGGTGGAGGAAGTCCAAATCTCTAGCCTGGCCACCGTTGATCCCGCTGAATCTTGTAGCATTGATGACAATGCAAACATTATTTTACTTCCCCAGCCTGATGGGAGTGAGACCGGGACCACTCCCCCGATTTTTGTTTATTTATGTTCTTCGCCTTCTTTATTTCTTGATCCCCCTCCTTCATCTGAGTCTGTGCAGGTCGAATCTTCACAGGTACTTCAGGAGGATTTGGTGCATATTGCCCAAGTCAATGATGAGAGCATCCTCTTATATGAGGAGGTTGATTCCCCCTCCGTAGAGGAAGCTCCACTCATTGCCTTCTCCTCCTGATGCCTCCCTGGAGATGATACCTTACTGGGCAAGACTAGTTTTGGTGAGATGAGTGAGGACCAGGCCTCTTCCTCTTCTTACTTTCTTTTCCCTCTACCTGTGAAGAGCAGGTATATATATTCGGGTAGAGGCGTTTCTGTTTTGTCTCCGTATCGGTACCCGCTACCGACACGCGTATTAGAACAGTTACCTGTTCATTTCCTTTTTCATACACCCATTAGCTAGAACCTTTAGTTTTTGAATAAGTCGTGCTGGGATGACAATAACCCCAGTAGTTATCTTACTTTTCCTGCATTTTTATTTCTTCTGATCATGTTTAGTTAGCTGTGGTTTATTTTAGTTTTTCTTTTTCTTTTGTTTCTGCGGAGCTGACCCCTGCAGGTATCTTTTCTGGATGGCGAATGCTGCGCCTCATTTTAGCTTACACGCCAATCTTCTGGTGTGCTCATTTCTAAGCACTGGGTACTCTCTTTCCTAGCTTTTTCTGATTTTCATGTCATATATTCGTGGATTGTTTAGTTTAAGTCTGGGGGAGAGCAGTTTTTGTGCCCACTCACGTGCACTCGTGCATAGCATGCCAGAAGTATTTTATTTTTAGTTTTATTATTTGTTCATTTTCATTGCACACCACTGCACCCACTTGAGCGCACACTCACTTGTTTGTGTGCTTCCGTTCACGCTTATCTTGGTTTGGAATGTGAAATAGGATGTTAGCATAGGAATTGCAAATTGGAGTACGATGTTGACTCTTGTAGTGCTCTAGTCGCATATCCCTTGCCTGCATAGAAATTTGAGTAGAATTAGATTGTCTCTATACTTTTAATTTACAATTAGTATTCTTGTGTAGTTTTTGATTTAGTGTACTCATTTGGTGAATGTAACCGAAATTTGCGGTAGCACGGTGTTGTGTGTAAGCAAGCGCTAGTTGTGTGTTGCTCGAGTCGGAAGGAAGGTTTACCTTTCTCGTGGGCTAAGAACTTGCCCCAAGCGACTCTTGAAGCATGGGTGAGAGCAACTCACTATTGTTAAATGTGATGTAGGCCAATTTTTGGCTAGATTGAGCTTTGTTATCCATGACCTATGCGTTTACCGTTGCAAGCCAAATTTGTGCCTACCCTTCCTTTGTTTCAGCTCTTCTTTAAATCACCAAAGCCTGAAGCTTATCCTATTATCGCAACCAAGTAGTGAGTTAACTGAAACTACATTTCATATTTGGATGTGATGTTTGGAAATTTTTGTGATGTGAAGAAAATGTGTATTGTGTGCTGAACATATTGTTGTAAACCAACCGGGGGATAAAGAAAAAAAAAAGATGAAGTTAAAAGAAAAAAATCTGTAAAGAATAAAAATGAAAAGAAATCCCTTTGGGCGTAATAGAAAAAATTCAGTTGGTATTTGTTTGGAGTAGGCTGTTTGCACACCCAGTTTTCAAGCTAAGTCTGGGGGTGTGTCACACTAGCATCGTTCTTGGCCTTGTTTTGGTACATCATTACTTTTTGACTCAATTGGGTTGTGCAGCCGTTTCGTTTATCATTGAATATCATACCGTAACCTAAGCCCAATTATAACCCAAAGTCCTATTGATTTAACTTGTGAGTTTGCTAGCGCCGTGGAGAGAGTGTAACCGGGCAAGCTTATGGTTCTCGTCGTTGATGGATTTCAGCGGAGTTATTCCCGAATTCCGGTCTTTAGCAACACCCGCCTGAGTGGCTTGTTTACTTTCACATCGGGCACAACCGCACAAATTCTTCATGATTCACCATCTGAGTACAAATAAATCTCTATTTACGCATGTATACTTTTGTAAATTAATTAGTATAGTTAGAATCTTCTTTTACAGAATTTCTATTTGCATGGGTATGATACTTCGCATCTTACTCTTTCTTTGCAATTCTCTACACTAACCACCTTTTTTTTCCTACTCCGCCGGATTTGTTTGCTCGGGACGCGCAAACAGGTAAGTCTGGGGGTGTGATGAGTCCCAATTATATACACATATATGGACTCATCTGGGCCGTTTATCTAGTCATTCCACTGCACTTTAGCCTTGTTTTAGCTTATATTTGTTATTCCTTGCTATGTGCACTTCTAGGCCCGTTTTTGGTGTTGTTTCTTGCTATTCATCTCTAGTAGATTTCATGCACCGTCAAGTGCCACTTTCAGTGGCAGGATTCGTGGTTATGCTGGAACAGGAGTCGTGCAGGTGTTCCCGGTACAAATCTGTATAGGAACACTGCGCACGATCACTGGTCCTATCGCGCACGACCACTGGTCGTGCGCCACTGATCGTGCGTGCTTAACACCTATTTTATGAGTTCTGTTTGGCTTATCGCACGACCACCTACGATAGTGCACACGACCACTGGTCGTGCGCCACTGGTCGTGCGTACATTGTATTTTATAATTTTCTTCCCTTGTAGGCTCCGTCCAATCAGGCGCACGATCACAGGATTCTAGTGCGCACGACCACTGGTCGTGCGCCAATGACCGTGCGCACTGTTTATTCCAGCGCCTAAAAAATGACCTGCTCGCGAATTAGGTCGGGATCCCGATTTTCTTCCGCTGTTTTCTCGCTCCAGGGCTCCGATTTTGCCCCTCCACCGCCGCCTACCATATGGAGGTGCTCCGGGCTTGTTCTTCACGCCAATCTTGAGCCGGAGTTTCCTCTCGGCCTCCTCCTTCATCCTAGCGCTCCAAAGGAAGACCTAGCCGCCATTACCATCAAGCAAGGGGAAGTTTGCAACCTCCACCGGATCGTGACACGAAGAAGACGGGCTCATTGGAGAGTAGTGACAGCTCTCTCTACCCCGGATGTAGTTGCGGACCGAGCTTGGACGCGGATTGACAACCCGGTGATTCCAACCGTGAATCTACAACGAGCCTTCGGATTCGGTCGATTTCTTGCCTTGTTCTTTTCTTGTTGATGTGTATGTAGTTAGATCTATGTATTAAGATGACGTTGCACTTAAACTAGTTTGTATTTCTATATATTTCATGTCTATGTGAAATGTTTGTTGTTTGAGTTGCTTGAGGTGCGCCCCATTCCATCCTCCATCCCGCCGTCACGTTCGGTGCCACACTAGCAATTGCTAGTGGCGTGCTTGTCGAAGAGGTGCTTGCGACCCTCATTCCGTTAGCCTACTCGTCCATCCGCCTACCGAAGCGTGGCATAGCGGCCCGTGTATTCCATCCCGCCTAACGAAGCAGCGCGCTCAAGGCCTGCATAGTTCGATCCGCTTGCCTACTCGTCCATCCGCCCTCACGAAGTAGCGCGTTCAAGGCCTACGTAGTTTCCATCCCGCCAAGCGAAGCATTGCATAGCGGCATTGCATAGGAGTAGTTGTTGTAACATCCCCAAAACAACTAGACCCCTGAGATGCATTTTGTCATGACAAGGTCATGACATTGCTCCAAGAAGACAAAATGGGCCAAGGAGGCCCCATGATTTCCATAAACTAAGAAGAAATGCACATTGGGGTGCAATTAGCAAATTCTGATGTCCTAACTCAGAGGTGACCAAAAGACTCCAACAAATCAACATAACCTCATCATAACCCTATGACCATCCAAGGAGGTGAGTGGACCCCTAGGACCCTTGGGGTCAACCAAATTGGTCAAATTGACCAAAAGTCAACCTTGAGCTATCCTAGGTCAAACCTCCATGAATAAGGGCAATTGAACTCCAAATAATCAAATTGGACCCACCCTCATATGGAAACCTCCCTAGGGGACCTAATGGACCCAAAAGCCCCATCATAGGGCCATCAATTTGGGGAAATTAGGCCAATTCCTAAAAAGCCCCAAATTGACCTAAATGTGCTAAAACCTAAATTAATCTCCAATTGACTTAGTATGACCAAATTGATCACCCCTAAACCCTAAGGGGAGTATATGAGACCTAAGTGGACCATAGTGTGCATTCAACCATGGAGAATTAGGGCAAATCAACAAAATACCCAAATTGCCCCTATAGGCAAATAAGTGCAATCAAGCCCCACATGACCTCCACCATGATCTAATTACCCTTGGAATAGGTTCATAGGGTCCAAAGCACCAATATAGATCAGTCACATTAAGTGGTGTGAGCTTGAGTCAAGCCCAAACCCAAAAATCCCCAATTTGGCATATTTGAGTCAAGTAAGCCCAAAGCTTAAATCAAGTAGACTTAGCCCAATCCCATGACCCAATTGGTCAGCCCACAAGGTGACCAGGCCATAAGCATGCTGAAATTCGAAATTTGGGGGAGAAATGAATGCTTTGTCCAAGTGTAAGAAAGGGGAAAAAAAGACAAGGAGGAATTCAAGAAGAACCCATGGAGGGATGGCCACTTGGCCACCATTCCCTAATTCCTGGATTGCTCTCAGCTTCCCCAGGAATTTCCCAGCAGACTTGAGCTGACATGGCAGCATTTGAGAGGGGGAGGAGAAAGCTTGACTTCACCTTGCCGGCCACACTAATGGCAACCACCCCTTCCCAATGTAAAAGCAACCAAGCCTTCTCCCCCTGGAATCAATTCGAGCTCAGGAGTGAATTTCTGATGAGTTGGAGACCTGCAGTTGGCTGGCTGAGGCGGTGGCAACATAGAGGAGGTCGCCGGAAAATGGCAACCAGCAAACAAAACCCCCTCAGCCTCATTCATCCCCACCATTAGCTTCAGAATCGAGAAAGGAGAAGAACCCCCATGTTTTCGGGAGGAGACCAGCTCTGAGGAGGAAGATCGAGCTGGAAGATGGAGCTCGAGTTCGGCCATGGCGTTTCTCGTTCTTCCTCAAGATCAAGCTCGATCAAAAGCAAGTTCCTTCCCCTCTCCACTCGTGCTAGCTTCCCCCACTCTTCCCCTTTCAAATTCGTTGTCGAATGGCGAAATCGCCACTCGAGTTTTCAATGTTCCAAGCCGGAAAATGGAAGATGCCGGAGCCCTACTCCGGCCGTGTAACATCCCGATTCAAGCTAGACCCCTTGTGCGCGTTTTTGAGTCACGCGAGTTGACTCGGGTTCGGGGTGTACTGAGGGCCAGGCATGCAACTGAGCCGGGGAAGTGCACTCGATGAATGCGGCGAGTACCAGTTCTATTCTTTGTCCCGATGTTTGCTGTATCGGGATCCGAGCCGTCCGGAGAGCATAACTTGAGCGATAAAACTCGAAGGAGGCGTACCGCCTCGAAGGAGTTATAGTGCGTACGTTAGCTCAAATGACACGGTCTGCGAATAGCATATTTATCCAAAAGGCAATATGCAGCAGACGGTCTCGGTATTCACCACAGTCAGTTTTGTTAGACTCGTGAAGCCTATACGAGTTCAACATCTGATGAGAATCGGCGAATTTATTAATGTGGTCTGCGAATAGCATATTTATCCAAAATGGTGAAATTGACCAAACAATCTCGCAATTGACCCCAGTCGGTCTTGTTAGACTCGTAACAATAGTACGAGTTCAACGAATTTATCCATTTGCGATTTCGACGTCGTTCGGAGAGTTTTTGATGTAACGCAAAATTAGGCCCCGAACGCTCCGGAGAGTATAACTTGGGCAAACGAACTCGGAATCGACATTGGATCATTCCAGTGGGTGCGTATCGGCAAGACGGTCATAATGAGCCCGTCCGGGATAAATTCCGAGTCCCATACGGTGAGATACAAGCATTTAAATGTTAATACTAATAATATTACTATTATTATTATTATTATCATATTATATATATATATAATTTAGGTTAGAAATTTAACCAGAGCCGATCTCCCCTCCTCCCGTGCCTGCGCCGTCAACACCTCCCCCCTTGCCGATCCAGATCTCCCTCCTCCAGATCCTCTCCAAGCTCTCAACTCTGGCGGCCATTCCTCCACGAGTTCCTCCGGCGAACTCTGAGCTCCTCCCTCCTCCAAGCTCCGGCCTCATCTCCTCCATCCATGGCCGAGCTCCAAGCTCCTTTCCATGGCCGAGCTTCCTCTTCCTTAGCTCCGACGAGCAACCAAACTCCGGCGTCATTCGTCACAGCGAGCTCACTCCGGCGCTGTCCGGCGCACGAGCTCCGGCAACTCCCTCTTCCGTGAGCCTCCGCCTCCAGAACTCCCCTTCTCCACTTCTCTCTCTACGTTTTCTGTCCAGACCACATCCCTCTCCATCTCTCTTTCTCTCTCTAGATCCCTCTCTTTTTCTCTCCATCTCTCTCTCCCAACATCTCTTCCAGCTAACCGCAAACCACATCCGCCTCTTGGTTTTCACCCCTCCACCTCCCACTCACTTTCTCTCTCTAACCGCCAGCCTCCATTTTTGGCGGTGAAAACTCCAAAAACAGCGAGTTCTCCAGCGAGATCCAAGTCCGACTCCTTCGGCGAACATCAAACAAGGTTGGAATCGAAGCTTTGGAGAAGATTATTGAGGATTTGGGACTAGTGAACTCGATTCTCAGGCGGAATCGGGGCTCGGTTGTTTGCGACCTACGCAGTAAGTTTCATGTCCTTCTTCTTTACTTAATCTAAGTTTTCTTGCTCTTAATCGAGTTAGGGTAAGTCCTCAATGGTCGGCCATCGGTTTGGGTTTCCTCGTTTTTATGGTAAGCCGGATGTTTTGGGGCTTTGATGTTGTTTAATTGCTGGGTAACCTATTCTAAATCTTGTAGTGAGTATGTGTGTGTGGTGCGGTGTTGTGTATCCTTCAATGTCCCTATTCTAAAGTGCTTAGTGGTTGTGCATGTGCACTTATGTTGTGTACGTGTTGTGTCTCTATCCTAAATTTGTGCAGTGACTGTGTTGGGGGATGTTTTATTGTGTGCAACAACTGTGTTGAGATGAGAATCACTTGTGAAGGATGTGCACAAGTGTGTGTTGTGATAGCATTAAAGTGTCATGTGCACTTGAGTAGGTAATGGGATGGGTTGTGAGTAGCCTAACCTAACGTGGGCAATGAATGTGTGTTCATGTATGTGTGTTGTGTTGTGTCACCAATGCTTAACAAAGAAGTGTTTAGGCGCATGGGTGAGTGGGTGTATTGATGGAATACTTGTCCTTGGTCCTATCTTACAGGGGGGATTCCTATTCCTATTCCTATTCCTATTCCTATTCATATTCCTATTTGCTGCCATTTGTACTCCTATACCAGGGAATAAATTTTATATGGTAGTTCTGGGGCCGTCTGCAATCAGTTTCTCTTTATGAATCAAAGGATGGGAGTCTTTGGGAAATTATTAATTTGTTAACTTTTCATGTTGTCTGTTGTTTCCTTTCTTTTTTAGTTGGGTAATGTTGACTGATTACTTGTTGGATATTTCTGTGGATCAGGACCTTTTAATCAGTCTTGGCCAACTGCTGCCATGCCGCGGAGGAGACCACTGCGAACGTCGGCAGGAAATCAGGTAGCTTCCTCCCCTCTCCCTTGGTGCTAGTTTTCTTAGATCAAATTAGGCGAGATGTCGAACTCAATTGAGTTGACTTGAGAGCGAGTCATGGAGGGATGACTGAAATCTGTTCATTTATTCCGGTCACCTCCGGTCACCAATTCACCGCCCGTCGATGCACCTCATATATGAGAAAGGGGCGGAGGTGTTGGTTGGTCGGATGGGAAATAAGGTGGCTGATGTGTGAGTTTTATTAGACTCCAGGTCGGGCAAATAACAGCCCCAGGCTGGAGGAAGAAGATGACCGAACATTGTTCGATCAGTACTTAGAGCCGTGTAGTTTACATTAGTTATTTGGTAAATAATATGTTTAGCGCGCGGCGAGGTAGGCGTACAAATTCATAGTATTTTGGTGATTTACCTTGTTTTGTTTATCGGAAGCTGTTTGGAAATTGGTAGTTAAATGTTTGATGACAATGTGGACACCCCTCTTGGATTTCATAATTTTCGGATATGGGCTTGCTGTGATTGTCAATATTATGTTATAAAATTATCGTACCGTAAAAAGTTATCATGATTATTCCGAATGAACTGAGATTTGGTGTAAACGCTCAAGATGCTAACCATGACATATAGTGGAAATTTTAGAGGTCTTGGGTTTGATATAGCCACTCGATTAATCACTTGTTTGGTGATGCTCTAAGACAATAAGTATGTGCATGAAAGTTGAGGCAAATAGTGATTTGAACAGTGCTCCGATTTTCATTATATGTAAAGGTTATTAATTTGATTCTAATATGACATTGGAGGTGATTGACCTAAATATTGGGGCAAATTATGTAATGAACCTAAAACTTGCTAATTGGAGGGCGTTTGTACATGTGCTCATGATGGTAAGACACGACTTGACAGTACTCGTAGAAACAGAATACTTAACCGTCTACTTCATGGTTGATTCTTCGATGATATGAGACTTGTAAATATCAGTGTTTATGATCAGCTTTTTTATACACTCCTACCAGTCAACTAATGCTGACTATAAGACATGCGAGTTGCCACTAATGTGGAGGATTATATATATACGAGGTCGGGTATGCACTTGGGGATCATACTGTTTATGATGCGTCGTTAGATGAATAACTACATTGTACAACCACTCTTTTTTACCCAAGTGGTCGGATGTGATGAACGATTGATGGCGTAGAATGAATTAACATTTAAATATATATGTTGAATCTAACAGGGTTGAGTAAGAAATAACCCTTGAGTAAAAGCCGAGCTTAGTCTTATAATATCATGATAATCTTCTGGTAATAATCTTGAGTCAATTGGATGAATATTTGCAGTACCTTCCCTTATGTGGTTCATATAACTCATTTGGTCTGCAATTAGTACAACGGTAGAATGGAGATAACTTGGAGACCATTAGGCGGGAATGGGAGGTAGTTGGTGTACCTGATTTGGATGAAGAGGTTGAGGACACCAAAAGGGAGCTTAGGTGATGAGAGAGTGCTTGGTGAACAATGGGTACGGCTGTGCTCGGGATTGACGAAAGATCGCCTTTCCCCTTAGAGGGTCATAAAGCACTGAGGTTTAATTCAAGTGAAATGATAAGAGGGTAATCTTATGGGTAAATACCGTAATACTAATGTCTTGAGAAAGGGAACTTTGGGGTGTCATCCCATTGTAGTTCCTAGTACTGTAGCGAGCCCCTTACAGGGTAACCCTCGGGAAGTCCAAGATTAACCCTAAATTGCAATAACATTTAAAGTAGGCAAGAGTAGCCATAGTGGGGTAAGACTGGATTTATGTATCTCCTCCCAGTGTGGGAGTGACAGGTGTGTGGTATACTGGGTTGGACAAGCTGGAGGCTCGAGGGGAGGATAGCCCCGTTAATTCTTGGATAATTGTGGCAGGTCTTCGGTACTAGGCAGGTCGTCACACCGACCGCGTTACGTGGACTTAGCGGGTGTGTTGGGGTCTGAGGGGCCAGCTTGTCTGCGTGTCGGGACGACAATTCCTCGAAGACACCTTCCACTTAGCTCAAAGCCTGGTGGACTCCAGCAAAGAGTACGCAGAGCTCCGCTGTTGTTTAGCGTCGAGGCGTACGTGCGGTCTAGGCCTGGTAGTGTGCATACCCGCCTAGGAGTGGACAGCCCGGTCCACTACCACCGTGTGTCACAGCGGTTGGTACCCGAGAGGTTGGCTTCCTCTCAAATAGAGGGAACTACAAAGGTCTGTGTGCACAGAGTCGTGTGTGTGAGTTCATTGCATAATCATTCATGGCATAGCATAGCATACGCACTTGCAGATCCTCATCATATAAATTAGTATGGGCTCTTTTATATGATGAGTTATAATTCCTGGAAATCCTAACTTATAAGTTTGTATGGGCATTCATATAAGTTAGGGTACGAGATTGATTACTTGTCGCTACTGTTCTTACTGTCTTGCTTTACCTGCTTTACTTACTGTTTATTTACTGGTGCACACCTTTATTATACTCCTGCTTATACATGATTAGATTAGCCCTTTTACACTTGTGTAGCTTAGAATTTGTGTATATACTAGTTTACTTTCCCCGTCACCTGCTTTGTATATATTACTGTTATATTGCAGCTTTTCCTCCCTTCCTTCCGCCCGGTGCCTTGGAGTCGCCGGGGGAGCGGATGGGAAGCCACTTAGTCTTTATGACTAACGGTTGCTACCTCCCTCTTTTTAGGAGCACATTCAGATGTGTAGCAGCGTTCAGCACCGGAGGCCAGTCGGGTCAGGTGTGCAGGGCTGGGGTTTATGGTACCTTAGCTGCCGTTAGTGACATAGGCGGGTGAGTGTTTTGAGATGTAGCCCTTGGGGCATTTAGCTGATTACTCTGATGATTTGCAGGAGCTTGTGTAGCTGTCTGTCTTTCTTATACTCTGATTTGGACATTATTACTTATTGTGAATCTTTGGCTTTTAATACTTTCTTTCATTGATGGGTTGGCGCTGTGTAGTTGGTTTGGCCGGCAGGATAGGCGTCTTGTGGGGGAGGCTAGCTCGTGTGCTGGCGCTTCCGCAAGACGGCTGTCCTGGGCATAAGATTCCCCTCGGCCGTGTTGTGTGTTCCGGGAGGGGGATCTTACAAATGGTATCATCTTGCAACGATCCTGAGATAAATAAGTCATTAGACCACTAGGCCACCCCTGCTAGCTAGATCAGTTTGAGGACAAACTGATGCAGCGGAAGCAGTGGTGTGCCCATGTGTAATTCACAATAAGTACGTCCGCTTTTTCTTATAGAAAGTGCCAACCTAAGCCAAACTCGTACCCTTACGTATAGATGCTGGCTCATTCCGAGACAGTATTTTGTTTTCCCAATCCAACAGTCAGAGTTGGTTTGGCATATGATACCATTTTGGTCGACTTAGCAGGATAGGTCA
This sequence comes from Dactylorhiza incarnata, assembly GCA_033032865.1. NCBI lineage: Eukaryota > Viridiplantae > Streptophyta > Magnoliopsida > Asparagales > Orchidaceae > Dactylorhiza > Dactylorhiza incarnata. The sequence goes on along the minus strand of JAWHQI010000288.1, from coordinate 391,520 downwards.
CGACGTATCCTAGCCTTATACGGATCTTGGGGATGATTGGGCCAAGCAATAAGTGACCTTGAGTGACTAAGGGAAGAGTTTAGCGTGAGTGTAGATGCTAGAGACTCACACCCTGAGATTTCTATCTCAGATATGGAGTAATATTATCTCCTTACCCAAAAATTTTAGGGCAATCTCAATGAGATTGGTGCCTGTAGTCCATTATCAGCTTAGTAAGAGACCACCAAGTATGCCTTTTATACTGTATGTCGTTACCTCTCACTTCTATTTATGTAGAAGGTTTCATATGGAGGAGATATGATAAGAATTCGGATCCAGAGAAGACTCATTTTGGGACGAATGTGTTATATTGGTGGTAGAAGAAACTCAGTTAAAGAGATATGGGGGCTTATCTCTTCGTTTATTGGTCTAGCTATGTACCATCTTGGATCCCTTGAGGAGTTAGAATCTTTGTAATTTTTGACATTGGAAGTTTTGATCCTTGAGAAGTTAGTTTACCTTAAGCAAAGCAGACTGCTAAGGCCATGTTTGGGTTGATATGGATTTTATTAGCGGAATAAGAGAGGAAAAGCATTTTTGAAGATGATCATTTTCTCTATATTGTTCTAAGATTGTGTGGATAGGTAATGAGGAGAGTAGTAAATCTACACTTTGGGGATATGCAGCTATGTTGTGATAACATTATAACTGGGAAGTTAATGAAATTTTGTGCATGCATTGCGGGTATGATGATACACTACCCCTGAGTTTGGAAAATTCATGGTGAACATTCCCTTAGTGTTGTAATTATTTGATGTTGGGAAATTAATAAGTATTCGGCGGTGGAGTCAACAAGATTAATATGACTTGATTGATGATCTAAAATCCAAAAAGTTTTTATAAAATAAACATGCATGTCATGGATGATCATTGACAGGGATGGTGGGGCGCTTGTAATGGATTTGATTTAGTTTATCATATCGTGAAGTATGCCCTACTTTTGGTAGTCTGCATAACTCGTGTCGAAGGGAAAATCATTCCGGGCCTTGCACCTTGGTTCATGTTAAGTTCAAACATATAAATGTACCAGGTGATTGGATGTTATTGGTGCATGCTCTCATTACAATGAGATGCAGCTTGGTCGTCGCCGTAAAAATTTGAATTTCTACATCACGGCTGATATATAAGTGCGTCGATTCGGGGATCTATAGGGAAAGAACTCTAAGTCGAGGAAGGTATGCCCCTAAGGTTTGTGTCCATATGTGAGATGAATGTACCATATGGGCGGTGGAAGAAATTTACTCCAAAAACGTATGGGGGCTAATCCTATTTCTTCGTTTATTGGCCTAGCTAATGGACCAACTGAGGTTTCACCGGGAGTTAAAAATCTTTGCAGACTGCTTCACTTAGCCTTGCTATAATGGTGTTTTCTCATCTAAGTCGTTACAAGTCGACGATATTAGAATTAGGTACACCTTGATGAATGAGTCATTTTAAGCAAGGTGGATGGTTAAACACCAAGTTTTGGATTACGTTGAGTCCCCTACCAGAATGACAGATGTGAGTACCTAAAGGATGGTTATGTCTTTGCTCTGATCGAAGGTTATGCGGAGAAGTAGACCAAGGAGAAATGGTGATCTAAAACCTTTTGGGATATACACCGAGGTTGTCGAGTGTTCATACATGAACTCCTGGATAAATCATATAGCTGGGTAATTGAGGATATGAATACACCCTGCTAAGCGCCAATTAGGACCTTTGTGGGTGGCGTTGAGTAAAATTTAGCACGGTTTTAGATGGATGCCAATACTATGTGAAGGATGCGATGATATCCTGATGTGATGGTAAGGACTTGAGTTGGCAGTCATTGAGTGCTGCTATGCACTAGTCGGATCTTGGCAAGTGCTTGGATGACTTAAGGACTTGGTGGTAGTCCTTAGGTTCTGATAGCATGAGTTCCATCATTAGAACCTCATGGGTGTAGTTATGTAAAATCTTGAATCCTCTTGATAGTGTTGTAGTGCCTCTCAGTGATCAATGGTCGGTCCGACGACCGCGCGACAAATTTTGGGGGACGCCTTGAAATTTGTTGAGTTGGAGTTGTATTTGATTGTTGATCAAAGAGGTGTATTTAAAAGTGACTTATTTAGGATAACCGGTATAAATCGTAGCATTCTTAACGCCAAGGTTTTGCAACGTGGTTGTTAAGTTAACAAATTCACATCAGTGGTGTCTATGCACTGGTTTGCGTACATATATAATGATATTGTAAACTAAATAAAATTACTGAGGATGTGTGTTGGAGACTCATGACAAATAGGTATGATATTGATGCAAGACGACTGATGATGACACCTGCTATAGAGATATAGTGTTTTGAGATCCAGTCCTGCAAGGTGTAAACGAGCTGGTGGCTCGACAGTCATGTTGGTTCATAGAACCTGGTTAGCGATATAGATGTTGGTAGTGGTTGCCGGTTGCATCGTGGTTTTATAAATGAATAGCCTGCTTGATGCCGTTCACACCAAGTCCTTGCTAAATGTTCCCTTGTATGTTGTATGCTTGAGATTAAATCACAACATAATCAGTTAGACTGATGTAGTGGTTTTGAAATAGTGTGTGTCATTATTAGTTTGTATGACTTCACAGGGCAAGAGTGCGCATGCAATCTAGTTCCTATGTGTAAATCGCAACAATTGAGAATGCATATATAAGCTTGAAATTACTATGGATGAAGTGCCCATGAATGAATATGATGAGTATATTTTACTCTCGTTCAGAAAATCCTCATAGCCTCAACCTAAAATTTCGGGGACGAAATTATTTCTTCGTTTATTGGATTTGTAACATCCCGATTCGAGCTAGACCCCTTGTGCGCGTTTTTGAGTCACGCGAGTTGACTCGGGTTCGGGGTGTACTGAGGGCCAGGCTTGCAACTGAGCCGGGGAAGTGCACTCGATGAATGCGGCGAGTACCAGTTCTATTCTTTGTCCCGATGTTTGCTGTATCAGGATCCGAGCCATCCGGAGAGCATAACTTGAGCGATAAAACTCGAAGGAGGCGTACCGCCTCGAAGGAGTTATAGTGCGTACGTTAGCTCAAATGACATGGTCTGCGATTAGCATATTTATCCAAAAGGCAATATGCAGCAGACGGTCTCGGTATTCACCCCAGTCAGTTTTGTTAGACCGTGAAGCCTATACGAGTTCAACATCTGATGAGAATCGGCGAATTTATTAATGTGGTCTGCGAATAGCATATTTATCCAAAATGGTGAAATTGACCAAACAATCTCGCAATTGACCCCAGTTGGTCTTGTTAGACTCGTAACAATAGTACGAGTTCAACGAATTTATCCATTTGCGATTTCGACGTCGTTCAGAGAGTTTTTGATGTAACGCAAAATTAGGCCCCGAACGCTCCGGAGAGTATAACTTGGGCAAACGAACTCGGAATCGACATTGGATCGTTCCAGTGGGTGCGTATCGGCAAGACGGTCATAACGAGCCCGTCCGGGATAAATTCCGAGTCCCATACGGTGAGATACAAGCATTTAAATGTTAATACTAATAATACTACTATTACTATTATTATTATTATCATATTATATATATATATATATATAATTTAGGTTAGAAATTTAACCAGAGCCGATCTACCCTCCTCCCGTGCCTGCGCCGTCAACACCTCCCCCCTTGCCGATCCAGATCTCCCTCCTCCAGATCCTCTCCAAGCTCTCAACTCTGGCGGCCATTCCTCCACGAGTTCCTCCGGCGAACTCTGAGCTCCTCCCTCCTCCAAGCTCCGGCCTCATCTCCTCCATCCATGGCCGAGCTCCAAGCTCCTTTCCATGGCCGAGCTTCCTCTTCCTTAGCTCCGACGAGCAACCAAACTCTGGCGTCATTCGTCACAGCGAGCTCACTCCGGCGCTGTCCGGCGCACGAGCTCCGGCAACTCCCTCTTCCGTGAGCCTCCGCCTCCAGAACTCCCCTTCTCCACTTCTCTCTCTACGTTTTCTGTCCAGACCACATCCCTCTCCATCTCTCTTTCTCTCTCTAGATCCCTCTCTTTTTCTCTCCATCTCTCTCTCCCAACATCTCTTCCAGCTAACCGCAAACCACATCCGCCTCTTGGTTTTCACCCCTCCACCTCCCACTCACTTTCTCTCTCTAACCGCCAGCCTCTATTTTTGGCGGTGAAAACTCCAAAAACAGCGAGTTCTCCAGCGAGATCCAAGTCCGACTCCTTCGGCGAACATCAAACAAGGTTGGAATCGAAGCTTTGGAGAAGATTATTGAGGATTTGGGACTAGTGAACTCGATTCTCAGGCGGAATCGGGGCTCGGTTGTTTGCGACCTACGCAGTAAGTTTCATGTTCTTCTTCTTTACTTAATCTAAGTTTTCTTGCTCTTAATCGAGTTAGGGTAAGTCCTCAATGGTCGGCCATCGGTTTGGGTTTCCTCGTTTTTATGGTAAGCCGGATGTTTTGGGGCTTTGATGTTGTTTAATTGCTGGGTAACCTATTCTAAATCTTGTAGTGGGTATGTGCGTGTGGTGCGGTGCTGTGTATCCTTCAATGTCCCTATTCTAAAGTGCTTAGTGGTTGTGCATGTGCACTTATGTTGTGTACGTGTTGTGTCTCTATCCTAAATTTGTGCACTGACTGTGTTGGGGGATGTTTTATTGTGTGCAACAACTGTGTTGAGATGAGTATCACTTGTGAAGGATGTGCACAAGTGTGTGTTGTGCTAGCAGTAAAGTGTCATGTGCACTTGAGTAGGTAATGGGATGGGTTGTGAGTAGCCTAACCTAACGTGTGCAATGAATGTGTGTTCATGTATGTGTGTTGTGTTGTGTCACCAATGCTTAACAAAGAAGTGTTTAGGCGCATGGGTGAGTGGGTGTATTGATGGAATACTTGTCCTTGGTCCTATCTTACAGGGGGGATTCCTATTCCTATTCCTATTCCTATTCATATTCCTATTTGCTGCCATTTGTACTCCTATACCAGGGAATAAATTTTATATGGTAGTTCTGGGGCCGTCTGCAATCAGTTTCTCTTTATGAATCAAAGAATGGGAGTCTTTGGGAAATTATTAATTTGTTAACTTTTCATGTTGTCTGCTGTTTCCTTTCTTTTTTAGTTGGGTAATGTTGACTGATTACATGTTGGATATTTCTGTGGATCAGGACCTTTTAATCAGTCTTGGCCAACTGCTGCCATGCCGCGGAGGAGACCACTGCGAACGTCGGCAGGAAATCAGGTAGCTTCCTCCCCTCTCCCTTGGTGCTAGTTTTCTTAGATCAAATTAGGCGAGATGTCGAACTCAATTGAGTTGACTTGAGAGCGAGTCATGGAGGGATGACTGAAATCTGTTCATTTATTCCGGTCACCTCCGGTCACCAATTCACCGCCCGTCGATGCACCTCATATATGAGAAAGGGGCGGAGGTGTTGGTTGGTCGGATGGGAAATAAGGTGGCTGATGTGTGAGTTTTATTAGACTCCAGGTCGGGCAAATAACAGCCCCAGGCTGGAGGAAGAAGATGACCGAACATTGTTCGATCAGCACTTAGAGCCGTGTAGTTTACATTAGTTATTTGGTAAATAATATGTTTAGCGCGCGGCGAGGTAGGCGTACGAATTCATAGTATTTTGGTGATTTACCTTGTTTTGTTTATCAGAAGCTGTTTGGAAATTGGTAGTTAAATGTTTGATGACAATGTGGATACCCCTCTTGGATTTCATAATTTTCGGATATGGGCTTGCTGTGATTGTCAATATTATGTTATAAAATTATCGTACCGTAAAAAGTTATCATGATTATTCCGAATGAACTGAGATTTGGTGTAAACGCTCAAGATGCTAACCATGACATATAGTGGAAATTTTAGAGGTCTTGGGTTTGATATAGCCACTCGATTAATCACTTGTTTGGTGACGCTCTAAGACAATAAGTATGTGCATGAAACTTGAGGCAAGTAGTGATTTGAACAGTGCTCCGATTTTCATTATATGTAAAGGTTATTAATTTGATTCTAATATGACATTGGAGGTGATTGACCTAAATATTGGGGCAAATTATGTAATGAACCTAAAACTTGCTAATTGGAGGGCGTTTGTACATGTGCTCATGATGGTAAGACACGACTTGACAGTACTCGTAGAAATAGAATACTTAACCGTCTACTTCATGGTTGATTCTTCGATGATATGAGACTTATAAATATCAGTGTTTACAGGGGCGGATCCAGGAACTTCGACTAGGGGGGGCCCAATCAAAAGGTGAAGCAATTTATTTTTTAATATAATGTATTAAATATAAAATCCAATCGGGTTGGTTGAAGTGGAGAGGCGCGTCAGGAATCTTATGTGATCGTAAAGTACCATTAAAAATTAAAGGCAAGTTTTACCAGCGATGCTCTATGGTTCTCAGTGTACAACAGTGAATTGTGTACATGAGCAAAAAATGGGAGTTGTGGAGATAAGAATGCTTAGGTGGATGTGTGGACACACGAGACTGGATAAAATTAGGAATGAATGTATCAGGGATAAGACAGGAGTAGCACCAATTGCAGAGAAGATGCGAGAAGCTCGACTAAGTTGTTTTGGACACGTACAAAGGAGACCATTAGAGGCACTTGTTAGGTGTTGTGAGAGTCTAGTCACTATGCATGTTAAACGAGGGACGAGTAGACCAATAAAGACTTGGAATGAAACTATAAGCAAAGACATGATGTACTTAGGCATTAGTGAGATTATGACTAAAGATGGGGCACAATGACGTCAAATGATCCATATAGCCGACCCTTCTATAGTGGGATAAAGGCTTGAGTGTTGTTGTTTGTAATGTATTAAATATAAAAATACATTTTTGATTAAAAAACCCTCTATTTTTAATAAACAAAAATGAGACAAACAATCATATATATGTTATTTCAATACACAAATTGCAATTACAATGAAAAAAATTAGCAAACAACAATGAATTTGTTACAATAAAAAAACTGAGCATAGAGAAATCAACAAAAAAATCAATATAAGTGAGTTTTTACCTGAGGTGAAGTAGTAAAGGAGCCGGATTTCTGCGGATCCGACAAGGCTGCAACAGAGCTCATGAAGAAACGTCCGCTCTTCCCCGTGTGGTCAGCAAGAACGGCACACGCGAGTGATTGAGCAGATTCGATCAGCAAAGATCTCGTGAGTAGCGAGCAGGAGTCGCTGTGCGCCGAAAGGGAAGATTGATGGAGGCTTCAGCTGTGGCTGGGGACTATAGGACTACGACATGTTGAAAACAGAATGACGTGCGTTGTTGCTTTCCCTTGACAAGTGCGTCGTTTACCAAATGGATGCCTTCGTCGACGATGATAAGGATCGTGGAGGCGTAGGAGATGGCAGATGCAGTGAACGGACACGTCGGCCATGTTGGGAGGTGTCGACGTTCTTGCTGTTGACGACGCAAATATTTTTGTGCTCGTTTACTGGCGTAAAGGCCGCTGCATGATCAAAATGACAGCGGCTTCATAGAAGGGGGCCAAGCATAGTTTTCCTCTATTAAAAAAATGAAAATCTCCATCTTCTCGGAGACATTTCTCCCTCATCCGGACACCGTTTTTGACGTGTAAGTAGTCAAAATTCATTGGCTCGACGAGAGGAATCCAAATCTACTAATAATTTTGCAAAATTCTTGGGGGGGCCCGGGCCCCCGCCGGCCCCCCCTTAGATCCGCCCCTGAGTGTTTATGATCAGCTTTTTTATACACTCCTACCAGTCAACTAATGCTGACTATAAGACATGCGAGTTGCCACTAATGTGGAGGATTATATATATACGAGGTCGGGATATGCACTTGGGGATCATACTGTTCGTGATGCGTCGTTAGATGAATAACTATATTGTACAACCACTCTTTTTACCCAAGTGGTCGGATGTGATGAACGATTGATGGCGTAGAATGAATTAACATTTAAATATATATGTTGAATCTAACAGGGTTGAGTAAGAAATAACCCTTGAGTAAAATCCGAGCTTAGTCTTATAATATCATGATAATCTTCTGGTAATAATCTTGAGTCAATTGGAGGAATATTTGCAGTACCTTCCCTTATGTGGTTCATATAACTTATTTGGTCTGCGATTAGTACAACGGTAGAATGGAGATAACTTGGAGACCATTAGGCGGGAATGGGAGGTAGTTGGTGTACCTGATTTGGATGAAGAGGTTGAGGACACCAAAAGGGAGCTTAGGTGATGAGAGAGTGCTTGGTGAACTATGGGTACGGCTGTTCTCGGGATTGACGAAAGATCGCCTTTCCCCTTAGAGGGTCATAAAGCACTGAGGTTTAATTCAAGTGAAATGATAAGAGGGTAATCTTATGGGTAGATACCGTAATACTAATGTCTTGAGAAAGGGAACTTTGGGGTGTCATCCCATTGTAGTTCCTAGTACTGTAGCGAGCCCCTTACAGGGTAACCCTCGGGAAGTCCAAGATTAACCCTAAATTGCAATAACATTTAAAGTAGGCAAGAGTAGCCATAGTGGGGTAAGACTGGATTTATGTATCTCCTCCCAGTGTGGGAGTGACAGGTGTAACACCTCCCCTGTAATGACCATATAATATGGGTCCGGCCGGGACCCCACAACATATAACCGCCACAGCTTTAGTATTAAAAGATGATAATCACTACCCAATCTCATAACTCAGACAACACAGCGGAAACAAACTAAGCCACAGAGATTGTCCACTACAAAAGAGTCCAACTGGCCTTAAGGCCTTACAAAACAAAGTTCAAAACATCCAACAATCCATAATGAAAGACATCCCAACAAAAGGGGAAAGATGGTTTTTCCCTAAACTACCTCGGCATGCAAGCCGGATATAACAAAACACGAAGAAAGTAATGCAGGAAATCAACTAAGCACTTCATGAGGCTTTAGGCCCTTTTGGCCGGCGCGCTGGGTCCAGCCTGCGATTCGTGCCCTGCAAACAAATCACAAAGAGCGGAAAACGAGGGTCAGCTATGGCTGACCACAAGCGGTGTAACAACATCCCTCCTCCCGGCCGTCCTAGCGGACCCCAGGGAACTACTTCACCCTGCAAGTCAGCACTTCGTATGCAAATGTACATAAAGGAAAACAACATAGAATACTGGCATGAGTGTCACAAGCATCATCCACGTTCCTATGTTGAGCAGGTAATAAAAGGGGCCTAACAATGCAAAATGGGTGCAAGCCTGGGTTTCACCCAAGGCGCCCTAAAGCGTATGAATCTAACACATCATCATACATTACCAAACACAAGGGTACTCAATACTTCCCCACAAGGGCATCAAAACCCAAGGCCAAGCGCTCTCGCTGAGACTCACCTCGCCTGGCCTTCCATGCCATCGGGCTTGTCTGACAGCTCACACGCTCGGGCCGCCAACAACGCACCAAGACCGATGCTAAGAATTCTGGCCAATCAAAACGTCCCAAGGCCCTGGGCTTACTCTCGGGACAACGTCCACCGATTGCCTCGCCTGGTGACCGTCAACGGACTCAACCGTAGCACAGACATTCTCGTCAGTCAACACTCGAAGGGACTAATCTTGCCGGGACACTCTCCACACGTGAATCTCAGTCTTCACGGGATAGCCAGCCGACCACAAAGACCAATCGCGCCTTCGCACAACACTAGGCATCACAAGCCCCATAATCCGCACATTAATTCTCCGCCCTAAACCCAACATTCGTTACCATACGAAGCTACAAGGGCATCACAACGACGAGTTCACCGTAATCGGATTTCTAACAAAACCCTAACATGCGCGTAAATCAACATCACCGGATCGGACCAACGGCCACAAATCCGGCTTCACCCACAATGCCTAATCCGCTAACGGAGCAGATCTCTAGTGCAAAACATGCCGGGGACGGACACAATCAACCCGGTGGTTTCTCTTGAACCAAGGAGACCCGGATCCCTCTCACTCGACGGATCCGGTGCCAAAAAAGCATAAAAGAAGAGATGCCAAACACGCATCCTAAAGACCGGGAGGAGAAACGTCGTTACCTTTTGAGATCTCCTCCTAGCCATGAGAAGCTTGCAACCACACGGTGGAGAAGAAGCACCTTGATGCCCTCTACGCACTGCCGGTCTCGGATCGGCGAACGGAGCTCCGAAGCTCCGGCAATGGCGGAATCCCCTTCTTCTTCCTCCTTGCCTCCTCCTCCTTTCTCCAACCTAAGAGAGAGAAAGACTTGGAAAATATGAGGGTTTAACTCCTCTACTAAGTCCTAAACCCCCCCCAGCCATCCATCGCAGCCGTTGGATCAAAATCCAATATATTTGGACGGACCGATCTCCTTCTCCGCTCAAAATCGCGGAACAGAATAAACAGGGCGCACGATCACATTCGCACGATCACTGGTCGTGCGCGTCGAAGACACTGGTCGTGCGCACTATCCGAGACAGAACTCCGAATTCTTGCGGATAGCGCACGATCACAGGCACACGATCACTGGTCGTGCGCGAAGAGGAGAAATGGTCGTGCGCGAAGAGCTGCTAAGAAATTCCTAGCCTTTCCCGAGCGCAGCACTACCACTCCGCCTACCTCGCGGAACTACGATTTTTGGGGTGTTACAACTCCACCCCCCTTAAAAGAATTTCGTCCTCGAAATTTCAGATTTTAAACAGGAAATTCACAACGCATACCTGGAGCGAAAAGTTCCGGGAAATCCTCCCGCATCGCTTGCTCTCGCTCCCAAGAGAATTCGTCTCGCCCGCAGTTGTCCCATCGCACCTTTACAAGTTTGACTTGCTTGTTACGCAACTGCCGGACTTCTGAATCCTCCACGCACACCGGGCGAACCCTCGCCCCCAAGTTCTCCATCACCGGCACCGCCGCCGCTTCGACCACGACACTCGGCTCTACCAAAGCTTTCCTCAGCACGGAGACATGGAAAATGCCATGTAATCCACTCAGCTCTGCGGACAACGCCAAACGATAGGCTGCTTCGCCTATACGTTCCGTAACCTCGAACGGACCCAAATATCTTGGACTCAACTTCTTGAGTCGCCGCACCCGCGAAACACCCTTGAACGGCTTGATCTTCAAGTAGACCATGTCGCCCACTGCAAACTCCACATTTCTGTGGCGGGCATTAAAATACTTTGCTTGTCGATCCTGAGCAACCTTCATGCGCTCCTGAATCGTCCGCACAATCTCGCAAGCATCTTCCACCACTTGCTTTCCCAAAATCTTAGTGTCTCCCACCTCTGCCCAAGACATCGGCGTTCGACACTTCCTTCCATACAAAGCTTCATATGGCGCCATCTTGATACTCGCCTGGAAGCTATTATTATAGGCGAACTCCACCATGAAAAGGTGGTCCTCCCAACCTTTACCAATGTCGAGAGCACACATCCTCAACATGTCTTCCAACGTACGGTTCGTTCGCTCCGTCTGACCATCGGTCTGCGGATGGAACGCGGTACTAAACTTGAGCTTCGTGCCTAGGCTTTTCTGCACTAATCTCCAGTCCTTCGATGTGAATCGCCCATCGCGATCACTAATGATGCTCTTCGGAATCCCGTGCAACCGCACAACGTTTCGAACATAAAGCTCCACGAGCTTTTCCACGCCATCACCCTTCTGGTTCGGAATGAAGTGGGCCACCTTCGTCAGGCGATCTACTATCACCCAAATCGCATCGTTACCCTGCTGCGATCGAGGCAAACCATGCACAAAATCCATAGAGATGTCATCAAATTTCCATTCGGGGATGGGAAGAGGCTTCAAGAACCCGCCGGGCCTTTGGCACTCAGCCTTCACCAAGGCACAAGTCTGACATCGGCTCACGTACTCGGCTACATCACGCTTCATCCCAGGCCACCAAAAAGATTTCTTCAAATCCGCGTACATCTTTGTACTTCCTGGATGAACGGAGTACTTCGTAAAGTGAGCTTCAAACATCAACTCCTCGCGGAGCTTGCCAAAGTGCGGAACACAAACCCTTCCGTCCCTTTTTAAGATCCCACCAACCATCTCCAAAGCAGTGCCCTCGCTTTGTTGGGCCTCCAACACCAACTGTTGGCACTCCTATGTGGACAATCTCCTACGCGATCCAAATACACTAGACCTCGCAAGAATACTAAACCTGGCTCTGATACCAAATTGTAACACCTCCCCTGTAATGACCATATAATATGGGTCCGGCCGGGACCCCACAACATATAACCGCCACAGCTTTAGTATTAAAAGATGATAATCACTACCCAATCTCATAACTCAGACAACACAGCGGAAACAAACTAAGCCACAGAGATTGTCCACTACAAAAGAGTCCAACTGGCCTTAAGGCCTTACAAAACAAAGTTCAAAACATCCAACAATCCATAATGAAAGACATCCCAACAAAAGGGGAAAGATGGTTTTTCCCTAAACTACCTCGGCATGCAAGCCGGATATAACAAAACACGAAGAAAGTAATGCAGGAAATCAACTAAGCACTTCATGAGGCTTTAGGCCCTTTTGGCCGGCGCGCTGGGTCCAGCCTGCGATTCGTGCCCTGCAAACAAATCACAAAGAGCGGAAAACGAGGGTCAGCTATGGCTGACCACAAGCGGTGTAACAACATCCCTCCTCCCGGCCGTCCTAGCGGACCCCGGGGAACTACTTCACCCTGCAAGTCAGCACTTCGTATGCAAATGTACATAAAGGAAAACAACATAGAATACTGGCATGAGTGTCACAAGCATCATCCACATTCCTATGTTGAGCAGGTAATAAAAGGGGCCTAACAATGCAAAATGGGTGCAAGCCTGGGTTTCACCCAAGGCGCCCTAAAGCGTATGAATCTAACACATCATCATACATTACCAAACACAAGGGTACTCAATACTTCCCCACAAGGGCATCAAAACCCAAGGCCAAGCGCTCTCGCTGAGACTCACCTCGCCTGGCCTTCCATGCCATCGGGCTTGTCTGACAGCTCACACGCTCGGGCCGCCAACAACGCACCAAGACCGATGCTAAGAATTCTGGCCAATCAAAATGTCCCAAGGCCCTGGGCTTACTCTCGGGACAACGTCCACCGATTGCCTCGCCTGGCGACCGTCAACGGACTCAACTGTAGCACAGACATTCTCGTCAGTCAACACTCGAAGGGACTAATCTTGCCGGGACACTCTCCACACGTGAATCTCAGTCTTCACGGGATAGCCAGCCGACCACAAAGACCAATCGCGCCTTCGCACAACACTAGGCATCACAAGCCCCATAATCCGCACATTAATTCTCCGCCCTAAACCCAACATTCGTTACCATACGAAGCTACAAGGGCATCACAACGACGAGTTCGCCGTAATCGGATTTCTAACAAAACCCTAACATGCGCGTAAATCAACATCACCGGATCGGACCAACGGCCACAAATCCGGCTTCACCCACAATGCCTAATCCGCTAACGGAGCGGATCTCTAGTGCAAAACATGCCGGGGACGGACACAATCAACCCGGTGGTTTCTCTTGAACCAAGGAGACCCGGATCCCTCTCACTCGACGGATCCGGTGCCAAAAAAGCATAAAAGAAGAGATGCCAAACACGCATCCTAAAGACCAGGAGGAGAAACGTCGTTACCTTTTGAGATCTCCTCCTAGCCATGAGAAGCTTGCAACCACACGGTGGAGAAGAAGCACCTTGATGCCCTCTACGCACTGCCGGTCTCGGATCGGCGAACGGAGCTCCGAAGCTCCGGCAATGGCGGAATCCCCTTCTTCTTCCTCCTTGCCTCCTCCTCCTTTCTCCAACCTAAGAGAGAGAAAGACTTGGAAAATATGAGGGTTTAACTCCTCTATTAAGTCCTAAACCCCCCCCAGCCATCCATCGCAGCCGTTGGATCAAAATCCAATATATTTGGACGGACCGATCTCCTTCTCCGCTCAAAATCGCGGAACAGAATAAATAGGGCGCACGATCACATTCGCACGATCACTGGTCGTGCGCGTCGAAGACACTGGTCGTGCGCACTATCCGAGACAGAACTCCGAATTCTTGCGGATAGCGCACGATCACAGGCACACGATCACTGGTCGTGCGCGAAGAGGAGAAATGGTCGTGCGCGAAGAGCTGCTAAGAAATTCCTAGCCTTTCCCGAGCGCAGCACTACCACTCCGCCTACCTCGCGGAACTACGATTTTTGGGGTGTTACAACAGGTGTGTGGTATACTGGGTTGGACGAGCTGGAGGCTCGAGGGGAGGATAGCCCCGTTAGTTCTTGGATAATTGTGGCAGGTCTTCGGTACTAGGCAGGTCGTCACACCGACCGCGGTACGTGGACTTAGCGGGTGTGTTGGGGTCTGAGGGCCCAGCTTGTCTGCGTGTCGGGACGACAATTCCTCGAAGACACCTTCCACTTAGCTCAAAGCCTGGTGGACTCCAGCAAAGAGCACGCAGAGCTCCGCGGTTGTTTAGCGTCGAGGCGTACGTGCGGTCTAGGCCTGGTAGTGTGCATACCCGCCTAGGAGTGGACAGCCCGGTCCGCTACCACCGTGTGTCACAGCGGTTGGTACCCGAGAGGTTGGCTTCCTCTCAAATAGAGGGAACTACAAAGGTCTGTGTGCACAGAGTCGTGTGTGTGAGTTCATTGCATAATCATTCATGGCATAACATAGCATACACACTTGCAGATCCTCATCATATAAATTAGTATGGGCTCTTTTATATGATGAGTTTTAATTCCTGGAAATCCTAACTTATAAGTTTGTATGGGCATTCATATAAGTTAGGGTACGAGATTGATTACTTGTCGCTACTGTTCTTATTGTCTTGCTTTACCTGCTTTACTTACTGTTTATTTACTGCTGCACACCTTTATTATACTCCTGCTTATACATGATTAGATTAGCCCTTTTACACTTGTGTAGCTTAGAATTTGTGTATATACTAGTTTACTTTCCCCGTCACCTACTTTGTATATATTACTGTTATATTGCAGCTTTTCCTCCCTTCCTTCCGCCCGGTGCCTTGGAGTCGCCGGGGGAGCGGATGGGAAGCCACTTAGTCTTTATGACTAACGGTTGCTACCTCCCTCTTTTTAGGAGCACATTCAGATGTGTAGCAGCGTTCAGCACCGGAGGCCAGCCGGGTCAGGTGTGCAGGGCTGGGGTTTATGGTACCTTAGCTGCCGTTAGTGACATAGGCGGGTGAGTGTTTTGAGATGTAGCCCTTGGGGCATTTAGCTGATTACTCTGATGATTTGCAGGAGCTTGTGTAGCTTTCTGTCTTTCTTATACTCTGATTTGGACATTATTACTTATTGTGAATCTTTGGCTTTTAATACTTTCTTTCATTGATGGGTTGGCGCTGTGTAGTTGGTTTGGCCGGCAGGATAGGCGTCTTGTGGGGGAGGCTAGCTCGTGTGCTGGCGCTTCCGCAAGGCGGCTGTCCTGGGCATAAGATTCCCCTCGGCCGTGTTGTGTGTTCCGGGAGGGGGATCTTACAGGCCGTCCCATGTCAATCGGCCACCACCAGTCGTTAGCCCTATGTCGACTGGCGGTGGTGGCGGGAGCGTTTGGCCGGAGACGGCCTAGGTTCGCCAGAAAATGGCCCGTAAAATGCCCCAGGCGCGGTCAATCCGAGCCGTTGGCTCATCGGGGAAGACAACCCTGTAGCCGTTGGATCTGCGCTGAAATTCTAACCGCAGACCACTTTAATGAAATTAAAACTATACAAATGATTGTCACACTATGCATATGTTTTGTACGTAGAAATTGAAGGCCTTAGATGCAGAAAATGAAAAAAACCTCCTGAGACAACTTTTGTAGCTCTTGATGACTACTTTCTGTAGGATTTGAGATCAAGTGATTTGGAGTAATACAGCTCCTTGTACAGCCATTCTACTAAGACTGCTCATTTTGCCTATTAGCAAACCATTTAATCCTACCTAGGTTTTTAATCAGTAGTTCGCATGCAATTTTTGAAGGTCTTAGAGGCCCTATTTGCAAAAATGTGCAGAAACAACTTTTGTAGCCCTATGGGTATACTTTCATTTGCCACCTTAATCATCTGATTTGGTGCACTGTGGACACCAGGGCACCCATTTTCCTAGGACTGCTCTTTATGTCTATTGGCAAACCATAATTTTTCTGCCTAGGATTTTTAAGTAGTTTGCATGCAATTTTTGAAGGTCTTAGAGGCACTATTTGCAAAAATGGGCAGAGACAACTTTTGTAGACCTATGGGTCTACTTTCATTTGCCACCTTAATCATCTGATTTGGTGAACTGTGGACATCAGGACACCTTCTTTCCTAAGACTGCTCCTTGTGTGGGGCAGAAATTAAAAAGGCTATATCTTTCAATTGGCTTAACCAAACCCCTTGATTTTTCTACCATGCATGCATGGTATGAATACACACCTAGGGTTTTAATTTGAGAATTTTTGGAGGTTTACCCATTGGGTTATTTCATTTATTATTAAAAGTAGATTTTTGGTATTTAAGGAGTTGTATAACTCCAAACACCCCCTAATTTGGGGGGGGGGGGGGTGAGCTCTTCATACATATCTAAATCACTGGTTAAAATATCATCTCATATGCATGAGTATTTTTCTCTGAACTTCAAAATGAGGTTAGGGTCTTAAGAGGAAAAATGGGGTTTGAAGTATATCTCTCTAATGGCTCACTACTTGGCAATGAGATCTTGTCCATGCATGTGATATGAATGGATGCATCACTTTAGGGTGAGTTGGAATTTTTGGGCTCATAATTTCTAGGTTGATTAATAGCCCCACTTTAGACAACACTTTATTTATATGTGTAAATGTACTTGTATGTTAAATGTTGTGTACAACCTTGCATGTTGATTTCACCTTGGCTAAGTACATTTATGGATAAAATGATCAATATGAAATCTGTAGATATTGATGTTACCTTTCAAATGTCACTGACTTCATGTCATTTGGCTAAGTATAGCTCCTTCTATACTATTTCTAGTGAGACATATACAATCTGTAATTTTATGATTAAATGTCTTGTGTTGTACTTATATGTAATTCCACCTAGGATAAATACATTTCTGGAAATTGTAACCAACATGAGTAATGTAGAGTTTGAAGTTACCTTTCATATGCCACTGACGTTAGGTCATTTGGATAAGTAAAACTCTTTCTACATCATTTTTAGTGAGACATATACAATCTGTAATTTTATGATTAAATGTCTTGTGCTGTACTTATATGTAATTCCACCTAGGATAAATACATTTCTGGAAATTATAACCAACATGAGTAATGTAGAGTTTGAAGTTACCTTTCATATGCCACTGACTTTAGGTCATTTGGATAAGTAAAACTCTTTCTACATCATTTTTAGTGAGACATATACAATCTGTAATTTTATGATTAAATGTCTTGTGCTGTACTTATATGTAATTCCACCTAGGATAAATACATTTCTGGAAATTGTAACCAACATGAGTAATGTAGAGTTTGAAGTTACCTTTCATATTCCACTGACTTTAGGTCATTTGGATAAGTAAAACTCTTTCTACATCATTTTTAGTGAGACATATACAATCTGTAATTTTATGATTAAATGTCTTGTGCTGTACTTATATGTAATTCCACCTAGGATAAATACATTTATGGAAATTGTAACCAACATGAGTAATGTAGAGTTTGAAGTTACCTTTCATATGCCACTGACGTTAGGTCATTTGGGTAAGTACAACTCTTTCTACACCATTTTTAGTGAGACATATACAACCTGTAATTGTTATGTTAGATGTCCTGTGCTGTACTTGTAAGTTGATTTCACCTAGGTTAAACTCATATCTGGAGATTGTAATCAATACGAACATTGTAGCCCTCTAGGTTACCTTTCATATGCCACTGACCTCATGCCATTTGGCTAAGTATAGCTCTTTCTATACTTTTTTTTAAGACATGTACGAACCTGTAAATTGTTAAGTTAAATAACTTGTACAACACTTGTATGTTAACAACGCCTACGTTAAATTCTTTTCTGAAGAGAATAATCAACTTGAATAGAGTAGCTCCCTTTAGGTCACCATTAAAATTCCACTGATTTCATGACCTTGGGTTAGGGGTAGCCTCTTTTAGGTCACATCTAGTGAGACGTGTATAAAGTGCATCTGGTGGGTTAGTGATGGACTCATACAAATACCTTGGAGATTGTCCGTGCCTTAGGCTTGATAACAACCACCTCTAGTTAAGAATTCAACCCGTGTGCATGAGTGGAAATCCTCTGAACTTCAAGTTGGGGTTTTGGGCATAAGGACGTAGGAAAATTTGGGTACGTCTAGCAGATGTAACAAATGTAATTAAGGATAAAACACCCCACGGTTAATACATGACTTAGGACCTGGAGCTTAGACCTACATGGGACTGTAGTAGTTATCCCAGGACCTATAGAGGCTCAGATGTAGAAATTAAGGAGACCCCTAACTGATACTCAACGTACAACATCCCCTAGACAAACAGGAAGACCGAGACTTGGGGCTCTAGATCGTTACCCTTTGAGAACTTAGGACAAGACCTGGAACCCACTTGCACATGATATGTAACGCCCCTGATTTTCGACTATTATTTTAATTATTTTAATTGTCGTAATAATGACGTAAGGGCGTTACGCTAGTGCAGAGTCAACGACGCATCGCTGTTAGTGCGTTCTCGTGTCCGTTTGGTCAAGCCGACAAAATTTTGAAAGTTACCGAAATTGGAAAATTTTACGATAGGAAATTAAGCTGTTTAATTTTAGAAATCCCCGTCGAGTTTCATCGCAATCCGATCGTTTTTGGAGACTCGGCGCGCGTTTGAAGTTTAGTGTGGTTTGCGTTTAACGTAAACTTTGTAAAATTTGTACCTCGACGATGACACGTCGGATTTTGGTTTGGTCTTCGCCGTTGAATTCGTAGCGCTGCCTTTCGCCTACGGTGCGAATTTCGTTTGATTCGGTGTGCATTTAGCCCTTCGTAATAACATAATATTTATAGTATTACATTATTATTAATATGAGCATTATAAAAGAATTCAAAAAAGAAAAAGAAAAATAATAACATTTATAAAATCTTAGCAGCGCCCCCTCCCCCTCTTCATTTTCTCCCGACGGAACCAGAGAAAGAAAGGACGAGCGCGAGACGTCTTGTTCGCGATCCTTCCGGTGGCCGCCGTCGGCGATCCAGAGCTCGAAATCTTCGATCGAGAGTAGATCTGGAATGCTCTCGACGAGAGCTTCGCTATAGAGGTAAGTTTTCCCCGTTTCCTCGACGTTTTCGCGATAGGATTTTTGACCCTAACCCCTATTTCGCCCGATTTCTTGTAGATTCCAACTTCTCCCGTCTTCTTTTGCCCCGATCTACGACGTGGCGCATTTCGGAAGACGTCTCCGGCGAAACCAAGGCAAGTGGTGGATCCCTTGCTCTCTTGTTTATTTTCGTCATTTCTTTCCGTTTCTCCTCAACCTTGCTTTGCTATGCTGGTTCCCTTACTTACAAAAAAATAGGGGAGTTAGTTGTCCTTATCGGGTCACGGTCAGCTGCCTGACGGGTTAGTCATGGCCAAAGAGAGTAATAAATCCTGGAATTAAATTTGAGAACATACCCGCCTATTGATATTGTGTGGGTTAGTCCTAATCACTATGATCACCTGAATCTTGTAACTATTGACTCATTATGGAAAAAAAACATAAACCGCGTATTATTGCTCCTTTGGGTAATGATGCAATAATGAAAGACTACAATTCTGAGATAGAGGCTGAAGCTTATGATCGGGGGGATCAGGTAATAATTAACGATCAGGTGAAATTACATATAGAACCTAAGTTGAGGTTATACATCAGAAAGCCTATTTTAAGATAACTTTTTGGATAATATCACTAAATCTTTTACGGGTTCTCCTTCTAAAATACAAGCTTGATCATTTAGGATTTAATTCTAGTAGTTTTGCGGAAGCTGTTGATAGTTGCTTATTATGATTTGTTTAGGATGTGGTGCAGAATTGGCTAAATATTTGGTAACACGTTCACAATCTCAGGCATTAATCTTATATTCTATAATAGAAGTATTAGTTGGTGTTTATGGTGTATTTTCTGTAGGTATATGACGATGAGTTAATACTAATTTCAGTAATATTACAGAAAATTATTTAATTAGTGGTTTTCTCTTAAATCTTGGACTACTTTCAGTTTCGATTATTGGTATGGGTTTGACAACAAGAAAAACTGTCTTCTGCAATAATTCTAGATATTTGGTTACAAGGTAGTGAGCTTGATGGGTTGGAATTTTGGAGATAGTAAACAAAACGTTACCCTTTGATACCTGTGATAGTAATTAGTGGACATGGAACTATTGGAACAGCAGTAAGTGCAATCAAAATGGGGGCTTTCGATTATTTAGAGAAACCTTTTAGCCATGATAAGTTAATTATCCTCTTAAAACGAGCCTGCTATAGGTACTAAATCTATTTTTTTGCTTCTTCTACACAATTATGTAGATTTAAAGTTGGAGGAACTACTTGATCTTGAATTGCCAGAATTGCAAATATTAATTCCATACTACCAGCAGCTCCTAGCAAGTGTCCGGTGGAAGATTTAGTAGATGACATAAGAATTTTGGGATTTGCCTCCAAAAATAATTTTTTGCACTGCTAATAATTCAATGACATCACCAATTTGAGTAGAAGTCCCATGAGCATTAATATAATCAATTAAATGAGCTCCAATCTTTGCGTCGTTAACTGCAAGACTTCACTTGCTTATCCTTTACCAACTATATAATCTCGATTCGTTCCCTTTGTATAATTTAAGGCATGTATTGGCTGCTTGTCGGTCAGGTCATCATCGTTGGTTGACTGCTTGGTTATTCCCGTTAACGATTGTATCGTTCATAGTCTTTTACGATGATTGTATCAAATCCTCAACTCGCTTATTAGTACAGTGTTGGTCTAAGTGTTGAACCTTGAATTGTGTGCTTCTAGCTGTCGTGTCAACTTGGTCGTCGCATCATTTGGATCGTCGCCTCGTTAGGCGGAATGATTTAACTGAATTGTTTCGGTATCGGAATACCATCAGATGGCTAGTTTTTCCCCGATTATTTTGGAGATATGTGTTGTTAGGGCCTTGGACTTGTACATGGATGGTCTGTGTAGTTACGTCGACCGTATATTCAGTTTGGCCTAAGTCTTTGTCGGCTTCGTAGTTCAGAACCGTCATAATAAAATGCTATATTTAGGGTTGTGCGCTGTGTGGTTTTTACCCCCGGCATGATGCTTCGTAACCGTAACCTAAATATGTAGGAGGTCGTACGCGGTGTGGTTTTTGCCCCCGGTGCGGTGTTCTTTTAAGCTTTTGTGTAGGAGGCCGTACGCGGTGTGGTTTTTGCCCCCGGTGCGGCGTTCTTTTAAGCTTTTGATTAGGAGGCCGTACGCGGTGTGGTTTTTGCCCCCGGTGCGGTGTTCTTTTAAGTTTTTTGTTGGGAGGCCGTACGCGGTGTGGTTTTTGCCCCCGGTGCGGTGCTCTTCTTTTGGATGAGCTGATCAGTCTCTTATGAATATGAATACGAATATGAATTTGAAATCTGGTAAATATATGTATATATATATAGCTATGCATTTCTTTTGCTTCTGTTAGTAAGCTCTCTTGATTTTAACCATTTAGCTGGTTTCTCTCCCTGTTTCTGCACTCTAGTACTGACGTCTGTTGCAGGCTGTTGGTTTACCTCCCGTTTACTTGGAGGTTTGTTTAGCTCTTTTTGCTCTTTTGCACCACTTGCAACTTGTTTCTGAGGTGTTCTTCTTTTGAATGCCTCAGGTTCAGAGCAGTAGCAGGTTCGTCTGGTAGAGCTCGAGGTTTCTGTGCTACAGGTAGTGGCAGCGTTTGTTTCACCTCCTTCTGTGAGGTAGTTTTGTCTTTTCTGACTAGATTCGCTCCTATGGGTTCGTGTCTGTTTGTTGACGCCCATAGTGTTTTGTCTTGGATGTTAGACTACTTGCTAGTGTTCACTGCTGTTACCTACTGTTAGCTCTTACTCTTGCTCTCTGGGAAGGATTTATGTTAGGATGCATGTTAGTTACTTTAAATATAAAAAGCTGCATTTAACTTAGATTCATTGCATATCTTTAACTGAAAGCCACCATATTTTGAACGTTAAAAAAAAACCTTTTTATTTCTTATAATAAATCTAGAGTTATGCATAACGTTAGTTGTATGTTAGGTCTTCGGGCTCATATAGGACCATCAAAGAATTGAATCAAGTATTTCTCCGCTGCGACCACATATATTTTACTCGTGGACTAGTTGATCCACTGAACCGAGGGACACGGTTCTCAACTTAAACTTAAATATTGTTTTATCATAATAACATGTCTTTTCATAAAATAGCATTAGATTTAGGAGTTTGCCTGAGCGTCTGCAGTTGTTCCCTGCACGACGTGGCATCACGGCGCGTATTTTCTCTCACTCTGATATATTTTAAATATTGAGAAAATGCGGGTTGTGACATGATAGGGTTAAGATAGAACCTTGAAAGTCAACTTAGTTCAGTCTCACCTTGGTCTGCAGACATTAGAAACCGAATCACGGATTCGGACCCCTATCTTATGGTCACCACCCCAGAGTTACTAATCTTAGGAAAAGTAGCGGATGCCCAGTTGAGTTAAGGACTTACTCACCATGGACTGCCATTAGAACTAGAGATGACGTACCCAGAAGTAAAAATGGTGGTTGAGAGGTAAGTCAAGGAATAGTCGGACACTAGGAATGGCATGGTTCGGTGTTCAACAGATCACCGACACATGTCTGCCCGAGTCGAAAAGGTAATCCACCCTAGGATTTTAGATCAATTGGAGAGCAAACAGGCATACAAGAAAGGGTAGTAACAAAATAAAATAAACATCGTGAAAAGGGGAATTTGGGCTTTAGTCACCAACATATTCCCTAGTACCGTTGCGAGCCCTTCACCGGGTAACCCGCGGGAAGTCCAGGATTCACCCCAAGCTTTTAAGATCAACTAAATTATAGTCAAGACTAGTTAAGTAGGAGAACTGGACAAGTTAACTTTCATCCCAATCATAACGGTTTATAAGGATGGACTGAGATAGTCCGGGGAACGGTAGGCTCGGGTTATAAGGATGAACTGGGATAGTCCGGCGAGCGGTAGGCTCGGGTTATAAGGATGGACTGGGATAGTCCGGCGAGCGGTAGGCTCGGGTTATGAGGATGAACTGGGATAGTTCGGCGAGCGGTAGGCTCGGGTTATAAGGATGGACTGGGATAGTCCGGCGAGCGGTAGGCTCGGGTTATAAGGATGGACTGGGATAGTCCGGCGAGCGGTAGGCTCGGGTTATAAGGATGGACTGGGATAGTCCGGCGAGCGGTAGGCTCGGGTTATAAGGATGGACTGGGATAGTCCGGCGAGCGGTAGGCTCGGGTTATAAGGATGGACTGGGATAGTCCGGCGAGCGGTAGGCTCGGGTTATAAGGATGGACTGGGATAGTCCGGCGAGCGGTAAGCTCGTAGTTTATATATAAGACTTGTATAGTCTAGCGAGCTGTAAGCTCATATTTTAAATCTAAGGCTGGTATAGCCTAGTGAGCGGTAAGCTCATATTTTACTTATAAGACTAGTGTAGTCTAGTGAGCGGTAGGCTCGTAGTCTAAACATAAGACCAGTATAGTCTAGCGAGCGGTATGCTCGTAGTTTAAATCTAAGGCTGGTATAGCCTGGCGAGCGGTAGGCTCTACTTTATAAATGTTAATGCAAATATGTGAGCTGGAGGCTCAGTAGTAAATAACTAATACATGTTACTTGTGTGTAAGTTGTGGTGGGTCTTCGGTTCTGTTTTAGTCGTCACACCGACAGCAGTTCCTTGACTCGGCAGTGCTAGTGGTTTTTATTGGGGCCAGGTTGTTTTACTGCGCGTCTGACGGTACGAATCCCCTAAACCCTGCCTGGCCAATTCAGTTTAGTACGCAGGAGCTTGTGAGTACCGGGTACCGGTATCACAACGTACGTTTGGGCCTAGGTCTGGTAGTGTGACTTACCCACCTAGGTGAGGAGATGCCCGCTCCTCTGCCACCGTTTGACCACGACGGGAGGTGCCTGAGAGGTTAGCTACCTCCGAAAAGTGGGAACTAAAGGTCTGTACGTACAGAGTCGTGTGGGTGAGTTGCATGCGTCTGAGATATTAATACAAACATTGCATCATTGCATTGCATATCATAGCATAACATTTCTGCATAAACGGAAACCTCATCGTATAAATCAGTGTGGGCTCTTTTATACGATGAGTTTATACCTTCCAGATCCCTTAGCTTATGTGCCCTCTTGTGTGCATATAAGTTAAGGTTACTTTCGTAGATGCTCGTATTTATTTGCTTCTTATATTTCATTGCCTTTTACTTATTGCATAAACGGAGACCTCATCGTATAAATCAGTGTGGGCTCTTTTATACAATGAGTTTATTGTTTGCCAGATCCCCTAGCTTATGTGCCTTCGTGTGTGCATATAAGTTAAGGTTACTTTTGTAGCTGCTCTTGTCTATTATATTTGCTACTTATAGTGCATTGTCTTGCACATATTGCTGTCATACTTCACTCTGCTAGCATAGAATCGTTACCATTTAACGTTCTGTAATTATATACATTGATAGTTTTACCACTTGTCACCTGCTTCTTGAATCACCCCTTGTTTGTCCTCCGCTTCTTCCTCCCGCACGGTGCCTAGGAGTCGCGGGTGGAGGCGGTGAGGAATATGCTGAGTCTTTTAGACTGACGGTCAGTGTACCTTATCATTTTAGGGATGATGTACTGGAGCAGCAGGACCCCGTTTAGGAGACAGGATAAGAAGATGGGATGGATCACGTCAACCTCTATACGTCGTCGCAGCAGCAGCTACAGATGCTTGAAGGCAGAGTTGATGGCTTCCGCATCGAGGTAGAGAGAGAGTGTTATAGCACCATACTTACACATGTACTGGGCATAAGCCCTCATTCGTTTAGTTCTCTTTTACTTTAATTCTCATCGTGGACATTGTAATCATATAGTTACTATATATGTAATGTGATTTGTGGACTTGTCGCTTCTATTTGTTTCCGTTACTATGAATTGTGGTTGACCTGGATGATGTTGAATAACCGGCAGGATCGGCGTATTGTGGCGGCGACCGTTGGGAGTAATGGTCTCGCCGCAAGACGGCGGTTCTGGGCGGTAAGACCCGGTTTAAAAGCAAAAAAAAGAGGGTCTTACAGTTGTAGCTTTTTCTCTTTATTTTCCACAAACCAATTCAACCCCCGTGTCCGCAATTCATCCGACTCAAAGGACTTCGATCTCAAGTCCTTCCTCGAACGTTAACTCCACCTTACTGTGTTCCTTGAGAGATTCGATACTTGGGGATTTACTTCCTCATATTATTACTTGACAACGACCGGTTCACTTTTGTTCGGATCGCAGTCTCGCTACCGCCTATAGCAGTGTGCGAAGATTTGTGCATCAGGATACGCTCGCCCGTTTTATCATTGGCTTTTCTAGCGGTGATGATAACGGATTTGGAATTATCGTGTGAGGGATTTTTGTTCTTAGAAGTAGTGTGGTGCGTGGATGTGGATTTGGAGTGGAAAAATCCCTTGGAGGAAGATGACCACGAAGTGGCGGTCATTGAAAGATGTCTTTCAACGTCAATGGCGGCATTCATTGCCGAGTCTAGGTCATGGTGCTCATATCGCCGGATTTGATTTTGAATTTCCGAACGAAGGCCCTTTCGGAAGCGGGAGACGGTAAGCTCGGGCATCTCATTAATATCACATCGGATCATTAATTCATTCAACTCGCCCATATACTCACTCACCGATTTAGTGCCTTGGCGTAAAGAGGTGAAGTCGTCGAACATATTTGTTCGGTGGTAGGTGGGGACGAAGTGATTCGTGAGGATGTTACGCTTTTGCGGCCATGTATGTGGAATCCCACCGACACGATGCTCTTCATTGAGCCAAAATACTTGAGCGCGTCCCTCTAATTTCATACGAGCGACGATAACCTTTTGGTTATCCTCCAAGCTGTGCCAATCAAAATAGCGTTCCATCTTAATAAACCAATCCTTAAATTTGGTCGGGTCACCCATTCCATCATAAGTGGGGGCATCGAATTTTATTTTGCGGGTGAGGTCATTTTGCCAAGCGCCGTTGTATTCCTCGTCGCCACGGTCAGTGTGTTGACGTTGTTGCCGGTGCGGAGGATTACGTGGTGGAGGGTTATTAGGTTGGTTTTGCGGTGGAACACCATTTTGGATCGTGTGGGTGAGGGTGGTAAAGGCCGCGGTGAGTTGAGCGATTTGATTGGTGAGATCACGTTGAACGGCCGCTAGTTGGGATTGTGTAACCTCACGGTTATCCGGATTCTCGCCCATATTATTGGACGCGGAAGATTGCGGGGGATACTCGTCCCCCGAGCGTGTGTGCATAAAAGTGAAGCAAGAGGACCAGCAAAGATTAAGAAATCTTTGCGCCGAAGTCTGATACCAAATTGATGTAGGGTACTACGTTCACAACGCGCGAGACTAAGGAAGAATGATGCAAATGCAAGCCGCACAGTGCAAGCGCACCAGACTAGGTGATGAGTAATTTATTTACTCATCTTTTAGTTTAGGTTTATTATGTTTTTTATATAAAATTATGTTATTTTATGGAATTTTATCATATAAATTCTTCCATTGTTATTTCATAAGCTAACTTAAGTTTATTTTGTGTTTTTAGGTTTTCTGGGCTGTTTCGAGCAAGAAGTTAAAATTACACGCCCCAGGTCACGGGCGTGACCATGGGCGTGTAGAAACCTACGAAATACTCCAGACCTGCTTCTGCCACCCCGGGGATGCTCCGTGAAGATTTCGCCAAGTACACGCCCTAGGTCACGGGCGTGACCAAGAGCGTGACCCAATGTCACGTCCACGACCCGCCACAAGCATCAGGAGCACGCTGCCACGTCAATTAAAATTACACGCCCTCGGTCACGGGCGTGACCGAGGGCGTGACATCAGGTCACGGGCGTGACTCGC
Source organism: Dactylorhiza incarnata (assembly GCA_033032865.1). Taxonomy (NCBI): domain Eukaryota; kingdom Viridiplantae; phylum Streptophyta; class Magnoliopsida; order Asparagales; family Orchidaceae; genus Dactylorhiza; species Dactylorhiza incarnata. The sequence goes on along the minus strand of JAWHQI010000288.1, from coordinate 364,496 downwards.
CCCGCGCTTCTTCCCGCCAGAGTTTCCCGCCAGCAGCCAGATTTCAAGATTACACGCCCCAGGTCACGGGCGTGACCTAGGGCGTGACACGGCCGAAACGCTCGCAATTACTCCAGAAGGCGCCCTCTCCGCTGCTGCTTCGATCACGCCCCGTACACGCCCTTGGTCACGGGCGTGACCAAGGGTGTCACAACCCGCATTTTCCCAACATTTAAAATGCTATCAGAGTAGGGGAAAGCTACGCATTGTGATGCCACGTCACGTAGGGGACGCCTACTGACGTTAAGGCAATTCATCCTTCTTCGCAATCAAGCAAATATTATTATTAACTCAAAGAGATTTAAATATAATTTATGCAAAAAGATTAACAAGCCGCGTCCCTCGGCTAGGTGGATCAACTAGTCCACGCTTTTAAAATGTAGTTTTACGCAGCGGAAAAATACTTGATTTAATTACTTAGTGGCCTAAGTGAACATGAAGACCTAGTGAGGTGCACCATGCAAGATCGAATGTGTGGATTTACTATAAATAAAAATAGATTTATCACGCGCAGAAAGTAGTGAGATTAACATTTCAAAACATGATATGCAATGCAACAATTACCTTAACATATCTAACAAGGACCATGAAGCCAACCAATATCTAACCATTCCAGAACAAGTGTCCAAAAGTGAACCACAAGTAACAGCAGCAGTGAAACAAAAATCTAACTAGACGTCACCACGGGCGTCAACACCTGACACGAACCCATGGGCCGACAAGTCCACGGAATACTCTACCTCAAGAGAGTCAGAAGACGACAACCAATGAAGCTCCGCACTAATACCTACTACTGTCCAGAACCTGAGGCATTGAAAGAAAGAACACCTCAGAAGCAAGTACAAGTGGTGCAGAAAATAAGGAAGTAAGCAAACCATCCGCGAGACCGGAGGGAAACAGAAGCTGCAAGGGTCAGTGATGACAAAGCTAACAGCTAATAATCAACAGGAAAAGAAATAGCAGAAATATCTAATCATCAGCAGAAAAGGAAACAACAGAACGACTAAAATTCAGCAGAATAAGCTCACCAGACAAAGGTGAGAACACATGCGATGACAAAACTCGCCGTAAGCAAAAGAAAAGAACCATCAACTTTCAAATTATTAATCATGTTACTCTTGTTCAGAATTATAGAGACTGATCAGCTCATCAGACAGACATACAGAAAAAAAAAGAGAAGTCGTGCGGGGATAAATCCCTATCGCATCGTCACGACCCTCAGAGCACCGCACCGGTGGCACTGCCAACAACGTGTACGACCTTCAACAGAATTTATTAAATTAAAAGAGCATCGCACCGGTGGCACCGCCAACATCATGTACGACCTCCAACAGATCATTCACATTTTTCATGGTTCTTTCAAGGAGTAATGGGCGAGGCCCAACAGATCATATCATAATAAATTACAAGCAGAAATGGAAAACACAAGGAGATCTAATGCTGACAAAAGTCTTTTTATTAACTAGCAAAATGTCCAGCTATTAGCGGCAATAATTAGAGGATAAAAGGGAATGTAACACAGCTAGATCAAGGGAGACTGCTTGGAGCTATTATATGGAAAAGAAAGGAAGAAAAGAAACTAGAGCAAGATCACCACTTGCCTTAGGTTTTGCTGGAAAAACTCTCCGAATCGCTCCCCGTTGTAAATCGGGTTACGAGAAGGCGAGAGGAGTCAAGATCTACAAGAGATCGGGCTAGAAAAGGTTAGGGTACAAAAAACCTAACAAAAAAGTTCCACGAAGCGGAAGGAAAATACCATGAGGACGAAGCTCTCGCCGAGAGCTTTTCGAATCTATGCTCGGCTCGCGATTTCGACCACCGGAGCTCCGTCGGCGGCGTCCGGAAGATTCAAGAAATCGCCACTCCCGTCGCTCGATTCTACTCTCTGGTTCGGACAGAATGAAGAAGGAGAAGAGGTCTGGGCTCGTTTTCTTTTATGCAACAAAACATAACTATAATAATAATAATAATATTATTATTATTAATAAATAAATGAATGAAGGGGTCGGCGCATGCATGCAAAAAGGAAGTCGACGCACGCGTTGAATGGAAGTCGACGCATGTGGAGGAAGTCGACGCAAGGGGGAGGAGGGAAGTCGACGCATGTGGAGGAAGTCGACGCAAGGGGGAGGAGGGAAGTCGACGCATGTGGAGCTGGAGAAATCGACGCCAGCATGCAAGGAGTCGACGCAAGAGGAAGAGGGAATCGACGCATGAAAGGGAGAAATCAACGCATGGGGGGGGCCGCCGGGTTCCACTCTGGTATGAGGGGGAAAAAGGGGGGAGGGGGGGGGGGGAGAAAAAAGAAAAAGAGGGGGAGGAGAAAAAAGAGGGGGGAGGAGAGGGAAAGGGGGGAGAGAGGAAGAGAAAAGAGGGAAAGGAAGAAAAAAATGGAGGGAGGGAGGGAGAGAACGCGACCACAATTTGCGAAAGATAGACATTTGGCTCTCCGCGGAGATCCAAATGGCTCTCCGCGGAGATCCAAATGGCTCTCCGCGGAGAGCCAAATGGCTCTCCGCGGATATCTAAATGGATCTCCGCGGAGAGCCATTTGGATCTCCGCGGAGAGCCATTTGGATCTCCGCGGAGAGCCATTTGGATCTCCGCGGAGAACTTTGTGCTCTCCGCGGAGAGCTTTTTGCTCTCCGCGGAGATCTTTTTGCTCTCCGCGGAGAGCCTTTTGGATCTCCGCGGAGAGCCTTCTGTATCTTCACTGATTTCATTTAAAACTATAATTTTGACCCATTTGAAAACGGTATTCATCCATGAAACAATTGTTATTATAGACAAACATTACAAATGTACACGAATAATGTTTCTTAATTTACATCAATCAACCACAAAATTTTTAAAGATGTCTGCACAGATCTGGGCTCTAAACATAGGCATATTTTTCTGCCAGTCTACGCAACTCTCCCAGCTCATCAGCCCTTCCTTCGCTATGTGCTCCATATACTTCATAACGAAGACACCGCAGTCCACGGAGTTCTCCTGCTGTGGTATACCAGCAGTCAAGTCGAGTTTCCAATTGGAAAATCCTGCGTGGACTTTTTTAACGGTCGCCTTCTGGAGCGCAGAAATCTGCATTAACACAAATTTGTTCGTACATTAGTAACTCGTAATGTACAATACTACATTGCATGTCAATGAACTGTACTTACAGCTTCTTTAGCGGAAACTTTTCGTTGGGCATTACGCAGAGAGTCATGTATAAGCCACTTCTTCTCTTTAACCATACCCACCAATAAATACCAGTGTTGACTATAACATACTGGCATTAGAATCATTTTGATATTGGCAAGATTCTCCTTGGTAATGCCCTCAAGGAATGCAGCTACAAGCTTAGATTCTCCGTCATTGGACCTTGGGAAGTGCAACTACATAATTTGTAACATTTTTTAGCAATGCAAACAGAATTATTAATGTATAAAGCACTGATAGGGAGATCATACCAAAAAGTTCGGACTGATGTACATAAACGGATGATACGGTTCTTTATCCCGATCTCTACGCAAAGTCAAGATCTTTGCGTAGGCATCAATGTGACAATCTTCGACGTATTTGTCCGTCAGAAGAGCATCCATGCCATCTCGAAATCCGACTATATTCCATTTATTGAATGCTTGGTCGTTCCTGAAATATTAGAAAGCCATCGTCAATATCAATGTGCATAGATCAAAATTTTGAAAATATAAAAGTGTATAATGTCAAAAGGGCACCTCGATGGTATGGCGCTCATACGCTGATGGATGATATCTCTATCTTCTTCAGCTATTAGCGGTCTCCCCGGATAGTCAACGGGGTACACATCAATTTCATCCGCCTTTGTAGTTTTAATTTCTCTTTCTCCCAATGGGGAGTCTAGAATATCAGTAATGGAAGTATCGTGAGGGGTAGTGAGGGTGGTAGCGTTTTGGTGGGCGGGGGATCTAGAGATACTCGGGCTAGATGATGGCGAGGAATGATGAATGAGTGTGTCTATATCAGCACTCATGGATTCAAGACGTCCACCTACACTGTGACTAAAACTAATTAAATCACTATGTACTCTATCTATTTTTTTGTCTAATTTATCTACAGAACTATCTATCTTGCTATCTAATAAAGCAAATTGATCTAACATCCTATGTTGGAAATCAATCCAAAACTGTGCCGGAGGGATAGATGGTGTGCTAGGTGGTGGGGGAGGTGCTGATGTGCTGGGTGATGGGGGAGGTGATGATGATGAGGGAGGTGGTAATGATGTGGGAGGTGGTGGTGCAAACTTCATTTTTTTTACTACCCTAGATGGCGAGACTATTGGTTTTCTCTTAAATGTGGGAGGTGGTGGTGTCCACTGCGTTGTCACGTCTGAACATAACAACTTCTCTGTCGGTGTTATTTCATCTAGTACTTCCAACACCTAAAAAGAAGAAATACAACTATTGTATTGGATAGTTCAAAAGTGGTTGTTAATTGAATAAACTAAATTATTTACCTGCTCATCCAAGAGTTTTGCAACAGTCCCCATCTCTTTCATTGAAAATGAGACCTTCTCCGACCATCTTAATATTCGTGGCCTCAATGACGGATAGTGCGGAGCGAAGGTGGTGGTGTGCTCGAGGAACCAAATCTATATCAAACATTGCAATAGTTTAGAACATATTAAACAAATTTCATTTTAGGAATTAGAAATATAGATACTTACAACGAGAACATGGGTGCATCCATAGATGTATCCCATTGAAGACTCTGGCCAATTTTGCAGTTGGCCTTCTTCTGCAACAGGTGGCAGCTTCTCCACCATCGACCTGAACGACCTCATAACGAAGGTATAGATCGCTTCTGGCCAATTGAACTTTTGAAATTTCTCCAAGCTGGAGACCTCCTCGAAGAACATTGGCATCCTCTCCGCGCTCGAGGGGAAGAAGAAATTGCACAGAAGGTGCAAAATCAATATCTTCATCGTCACAGGGGACGACCCTTTCTCCATCGATTGAAGTTCCGTCTTCAAATCGGACTTCGTTAGCGGTCCAAATGGCTTGGTAGTCAGGATGACTTCCTCCCCATGGTTCGGCAGACCCAATATCATTGCCATGTCATTGGGGGAGAAGGTTAGCTCCCTCGATCCAATGACGAAGACATCCTTCTCTATATCATACCAGTTTAGTAGACCGTAAAGAAGGGGAGTGTTCTGCGATACCTTTGGTGCATGGAAGATATGCCAGATGTTGGCATCCATCAGCATCTTCTTCTGATCCTCCTCCAATCGTTCTAGTATTGCTGAACTTAGGCCAACAAATGAGTTTAAATAGCACCTCGAGCTCAAAAAATGGATCTTTTTCTGCCCCATTGATCTGCAAAATTTATAAACATATGTTACAATAGAGGGACAAGAAGAATAAATTGGAGAGAGAAATAGAGGAAGCAAACGGCTCTCCGCGGAGAGCAAACGGCTCTCCTCGGAGAGCCAGACGGCTCTCCGCGGAGAGCCAGACGGCTCTCCGCGGAGAGCCAGACGGCTCTCCGCGGAGAGCCATTTGCTCTCCGGAGAGCCATTTGTATCTCGTTGAGATCCAATTGGCTCTCCGTGGAGAGCCATTTGGCTCTCCATGGAGTGCCATTTGGCTCTCTATTTAGATCCAATTGGCTCTCCGTTTAGATCCAATTGGCTCTCCATGGAGATCCAATTGGGTAATGGCCTAAATGAGGTACAATTGTATCATGGAATAATAAGTGCAAATTATTGTGTTATTTCCAAATCATTTTTTTACTATAATACATATAAAAAACATACCTTTCATGGTTTCACACATACTGTTGCAAGCTCTTTTTTTGTTAATATCCTTAACCTTTTGCTTGAGCTGCACATCGGATCGAACCCGAAACTGGTTCATCCCCAACACCCGTGCGACTCGCCCCCAGTACAAGAAACGCTTGGCTAGGCTCTTCCAAGACATTTGATCACCAGTCGACGATTTCACATGGGAGCGCTCTGCTGGACTAGTTAGCAAGTAATTGAGCAACTCCTTCTCCGATTGGGAGAACGACTCTCCTGTAGCTGGGGCGGGGACGATGGCCTCCATTATCTGATTGAAAGTCGGCAATTGTTGATTTACCATGAATGGAGGACGAGAACCAATCTCGCTGACAGCGGACGAGATGCCCACATTAGGTTCCTCCGTCGTCGTGATGACTGCAGAAGACGTTGGTTGAGTTAAATTATTTGTGGACGGAGTTTCGGCTGGCAATGATTGTGTAACAACCAGCGATGGTTGAATGTAGATGGCGTCTTGATCACCGAGCTCCTTTTGCGCTTCGGTATGCGACTGCAAAGTGTTTGATGTCCTTTTCCTTTTGAGACGTCTAAGATAATCCCAACGATTTTGAATCTCCTTGTGGGTCATCTGAACTAGATCCTCACGGCGTGCAGCAATGCGGGCGTAAGCTGGGGCGACCACTTTGGTCCAGTGAATGTTGCCGGCATGCCCAGCATCAATCTCGTTTTGAACAAGTCGATCAATGATATCGTCCGCTGATCCTTCAATTACTAGATCGGGCGGGGACGTTTGCAGATCTGTTGCAAGGGGCTGACTTGAACTGTGACTTGGGGCGCCAGTTGTAAAAGTGACGCTTCGAGTTACTGTTGTGGTGACAGTCTCTTCTAACTGGATGAAACTATCCTCACGGCCCGCCTGCGTTGGAGCAATCAATGACGCAGCCAGATTTAGTGCAGTAATGATGCTGCGTTTTGGCGCTGCTCGTTGAATGGGCAATCTGAAACGAGACTGGGCAACCATATCCTCCAAGTGCTGTTTAAGAACCTGTTCTGTTTTTGGCCGAATGAACCGTTTGAAAGCGTAATTGGTGCTATGTAAAGCCGAGACAAGAACAGACCAAATTCGATGCAATTGTGGAATATGCAAGGATTCAATTGGAAAATCTTTTAGATCAAGCAGTTCATCGGGTTGAAGAAATTTGAGAGCCACCATTCTGAGTAAGCGCCGTTCGAAGGGGTTGATCATTGGTGAAGTGCTCATCACTTTTTCCCAGAGATTAAGGCCTTCTAATGCCGATTGACGTTCATTGCCCAACGCGTTGAGGCTGCGAGATTTTTTATGGTGATTTGAAGAAGAGCTTTGCCCATGCGATGTTGGTCCGGGTTTTCTGCGCTTGCGACTGGACTGAATAGAATGGGGAGTGTTGCTTATATCAGTATGGTTTAGCGGTAGTGCTTCGTCTTCTCCAATGCAGTGATGATCATCGTTTGGAGTCCTCTCCACAGCAGTTGCGGCAACCTCAAGCGCATCGTTCACAATCGCATCGAACGTGTGGCTCGACCAAATTGCATTATCAGCTATTGCTTCGACAATCATTCCAACGGATTCTAGCTGACCTGCTGGAATTTCTGGAAGTTGAGGAAGGGATTGTCCAAATGCCGCCGTTAATCCAAACTCGCCGTGGCAATCCTCAATCGAGAGAGGCAACATATGAAACATTGTCGACAGAGACGTTTGGGAGGGAGTTATGCCATCGGTCGAAAGAGCTGCGAGATATTGAGTGAGAATGATATGCATACCAGAGATTGACAAATATGCCCAGCGAGGATCAAATTGGAGTTCGCCGCGAAAGTTGATTTGAGCGACCACGGCATGGAGCAGCAAGATCCCTCCATCCAGGGACATAGTCTCCGGGAAAATGGCTCGTCCTTGACGCCATAAGTTTTCGTTCTTCCCCAATCCACGACGTAGAGTCGAACGGAAGAAGCGATCCACGACGGTGTTTGACGCCCCTACAGGCGGTGTTAAGCAATTTCTGATGTGCTTTTTCTGCGTCTCGTGGCAAGATAGAAGTTTGGTCGTCACAATGCGCTTCGACGGTGACACATCATTCTCGTTTTCCCAGTTTTTAATTCGATCCAACAATGCATCAAGTTCAGCCTCAATGATGGAGCCTTCCCGCATTGAAGCATGTCCATTGCCAACAATGATTTCGGCCACGCCAGCCATAAATAGTTCCTGCCGAGCTCGATCCGTGCCGTTCGAATTGTCCCTATACCTCGTGATCAGGTGATGATTGTCTAGGAGAACAATGATGTTGTCGAAATCTTGTAGCCATTCTCGGTCATCGCAGCACTTGTCAAGGTACATGATGAGCAGAGAAGTATCAATATTGTAAGCATTGTACCGGTTCTGCAAACTCCGACCAACAAATCGACGCTCTGCATTGCCCGTAGTCGATGTGAATTGATGGGAGAGAATTTGTTGGCGCTCGTTCATGACGGAGTGCAATCCTTCAACGGGGGAAAATTTCCTGCCATTGAACTCGTCCGTCAATTTCATGCGTCCCGACACGTTGTGATGATGGTCAGCCGAGAGATGAGTCCCGGTTATGGCGCCTTCCATTCGGTTGAAGAAAGAAAGTTGGCGAGCAATGCAGTCATTGATTAGGCGTGAAAGCGTTGATTCCACTGGACTAAGAGTGCCATTGTACCCGTTACAATGCTGAAAAAATGATGGGAAATCAGGGAACACTGCTGGATCCTTCTGCCATGACGTTTGCCCAATTGCTGCATCCCATAAGCGCATATCCAAATACCACGACACGTGACCACGATATAGTGCGGCTTGACGCATGTATCGAGTCGTTTGTGCACAACGAATCACCTTGGCTGCATCAGCAATGCCGGAACGGGACGTGTACAAGTCGTATGCCATTTGAACAAGACCGACGTCGTGTGCGCTCTGTTCGAAAAGTTGCACAGGATAGTTAAGGATGATGGCTGTCGGGATCAACTTCTCGTTTTTTGCCTCGTCCATGACCTGGAACGTGGCACCACAGCCACCGGAGGTGTTCGACTTCTTGCACATGTATCTAGCATTGATAGAGAATGCAGTGGTGTCGATGCAATCGACAACTCGCGGGGCACTTAATTGCTTGCGGGAAAGAAAGCCGACTTTGTTGCAAGATGGACATGCACCCGCTGTCACATTGACGCTGTACTGCCGTTCCGGATCAATCACGAACAATGGTTTCAAAAGATACGCATTCAGGTCAGGTCGCTTGTTCCACAGTGGCACTGGCAGATCGATTCGGATGGGAAGGCGAATGCCATCCTCCATCATTTTCACTTGGATCTTGATCCAATCTTCCTGAATTTTGTTCAACGTGCCTGATTGCTTCCCACAAATGCACGGCTCAGTAGTGGGGCGGTCGAAGGCTGACGAATAGAATGGAGGCGTTTGGGTCGGAATCGATTCAGGTAGAATTTCAGGGCAGCGATGAACGAGGGTCTCTACTGATCGTTGTGTTTTCGCAATGTCCCGCAGAACAATGTCAACACCATTCATTGCCGATAAAGACAAATAGTCAAATAATCTAGTCACCAAACCCAAAGGTTAGATTAGTTGCCATAATACTAGGATCCTATTTTGAGTAACTATAATTGGTTATAGTAGCTTGCCTAGGTTATTTCCTACCTCACCTTCCAAATTATATGCTAATTATAATTTATTTCCAATGATTGTCATAGAAGAATGAACAAACAAACGTATTTCCTAAAAACAGAAATTAAAAATTTTGGGCTCTCCGCGGAGAGCCGTTCTCTCCGCGGAGAGCCAAACGGCGAGCCAAACGGCTCTCCACGGAGAGCCAAACCGCTCTCCGGCTCTCCGCGGAGAGACAAAGGGCTCTCCTCGGAGAGCCAGTGGATCTCAGCGGGAGAGTCGTTTAGCTCTACGCGGAGAGCCATTCTATCCTCACGACGGACAGCCATCAACGGAGAGCCAAACAGATGCGATAATGGTGGATGCGATACATACCTTGCGGAGAGGAGGATGGGTAGGCTGCGCCGGAGAGCTCTTGTGTATAATCGGATTGGAGAAGGAGCGCCGGAGAGCAGAGTGATTACTGCCGGAGACGATGGGGGAGCTGCGCCGTAATCAAACCCTAGAACGCCGAAATGCGAGAGAGAAATTCACGAGGAGAGCGAGGAGAGTGGAGTACGGAGAGGAGAAATGAAGGGGCGCGGGATTTCAGCGAAGCAAATCGTTATATTTTATATTTTTTTATTATTGCGCTGAATATAATAATAGTATTCAGTCGGATTCAGTCTACCAGAGTGAGGCCCGACCGGGGGGGGGGGAAGGTCGACGCATGCTTTGAATTTGAAAGGAATGTATATATATATACACGTTCTCAATTAATATAATAATAATAATAATAATATTATTATTATTATTATTTTATCACTAAAAAAAACGAACGCCGAATCCAACGAAAATTTCTCCTAAAGTGAACGGTAGCGCTACGAATCCAACGGCGAAGTTGGAATCAAAATCCGACGTGCCGTTTTCGAGATATGAATGACGGAAGTTACGGCGAGCTTTAAATATACACAAAACTTCTAAAAAAAGCGTCGAGGCTCCAAAATGGCTCGGATCGCGACGAAACTTGATAGGCAAGTCTAAAATTAAATAATCTAATTTCCTAATGTAAAATTTTCCAATTCCAGGTCGTCGCAAAATTTGGTCGACTTGACCCAAACGGACGCGAAAACGCGCAAACGGCAACGCGCCGCTAACTCGACGTTAGAAGTAACGCCCCGACGTCAAAAACACGTCATCACTGAATTAAACAAATACCAGAAAAAATCTGGGGCGTTACAGCCACTCCCCCTAAAAGAAAGTTTCGTCCCGAAACTTGACATAAGGGCAGAAAACAACATTAAGATAGGTACATGGTGTAGGAAAGAAGAGTTAAGATGAATACTTAATTGCGCAGGAACAACACTTGGGCAAGATATATGGTACAGGAAAATAAATCCATTTATTCACGATAGCTCACACAATTTGTGTCTTCGGAAATACCTCATCCAACCGATAACAAATCTAATACCAGCAAACAATACGTTTCAAATCTCCATACATCCTAGTAGAATCCGGGTGGTAACGAATGCCAATATCAGAATTCGCAATATATTTTATTCATTTTCTCTGGCGCAGAATCAACTCCTTCTGAGCGAAGATATGCTTTAATTCTTATGGTCCGTAAACCTTACATAATACGTCATACCAAAATAATCTCCAAGGCTCAATGCCTATATTATTGGGGTAATTCCAAATCATGCGCACGATAATCCTCGTCATGAATCTTCAATTGACTCGAATAGTGTGCGATCACTTTTTTTTGAGACATACATGGGCTCAACGTACAATTTATCTACATAAATAATACACCACTCCTTCGGTAGGTATGATCCAAAGCTGGAGCAGTGCTCATCTTCTATTCAATTCCTGAAAGGCTCCTTCGCACTAGTCACCCCAACCAAAATTTGGATTCTCCTACATAAACCTAACCAAGGACGCAATTAATCACACGAATCATTACACAAGCCTTCCATATCATCTTGCCAACCCTACAAAATTCCCTATTTCCCCGGATGTTGTAAATCTCTTCCAAATCAATCACTCAACGATCTATACTGGGTCCGTCGAAAACTCATCCTCATTAATAACATGGCCCAAATAGGTAAGTAAAGACATCCAAAACTTGTACTTGCTTATCTTGGCAAACAAACTTACGCTCTCACAACGTAGACCGCACTCAATCACAAATGCTCAGCACGCTCCTCTGTGCCCTTAGAGTGTATCAAACATCATTTCTAAGGACGGTCACAAGGTTGGTCCGGAAATTTTCTTAACACTCAATTCATCGAATTCATGAAGGCAGATGAGACATTAGCTAAATCAAAGGTCGTCACTAAGATCTCAAATAAAGCCCACAACGGGAACGAACAGGCAGTCCGTGGAACATCCAACTCACGGATCCTTCACAGATAAAAATCTAAACAAAGGCCAATCTCCGAGAATACGGATCTATCTCGCAACTGATCAAGCAAATCATCTATTCGAGGTGATGAACATTTACCTCGATAGTACCTCATTCAACTCTGTAAAATTTGTTCACAATCTTTTAGAAATATTCTTCTAGCTCACGCAGGACCATGCGGCAAGGTGCCCTCGCAAAAAGACAAGTATCTGGCTCAAGACCTAGAACAAACTCCACCTCTTTCTCAAGGGGAAGACCGAGAAGACTAGCCGGAGAAACATTTGAAACTCTCACACAACAGAACACGCGGCACAATGAGAGCAATTTCCAGAACATAACAGAAATGAGAAAAGACTCACTGCCAGACTCTAAGGATGGACGAGTACGAACTGCATAAGTAACCAGAGAGTCTGAACAGACTCAAGGGTTGGTTAATATCCAACGAGAAGACTATGCTCTTATCCTCACACTTGATCACGACATCATACCTAGAAAATCAGTCCATTCCAAGAATCACATCGAAATCTGCCAGATCTAGCATCTTCAAATCCGCTAGAACCTGGACACCACCCAAAGAAAATGGGGCACTCCCGGATACCCCGATCTGACGCAACCTGGTCTACAGATGGAAACTTAACGGACAAGGCATCATCCAACCGATCAATAGACCATCAGTGCTTATCAACAAAACTCCTAGCGACAAAAGAGTGAGACGCTCCCGAATCAAACAGGACAGGCGCCCACCTAATCTTCACCTTGAATTCACCTAACAAGCATGCATCACTAGACAACTAGCAAGCTAAGTCTAGAAGAAAGAGAACAAGTTAGGAGGGAAGAATCTAACCAGATATCACGTGCGCTGAGGTTTGAGCTTCCTCTCTAGTCAGCACATTAAGCTTGCCTTTAGCCTTGCTCACGGACTGAGGGGGCGGTGGCAAGGTCTGCAGAGGAACTGCTGAGGTCATGATCTGAGATTTCGGGCAGTCGGCCTTACGATGTCCCTTTTGTCCACACAGGAAACAACACACAGACTTCTTGAAACACCGAGCCGCCTCATGCCCGGGCTTAGAGCAGAATGAGCACACTGGGACCGCCTTGGGCGCGTCCTGAATTGCACTAACCTTTAACGGCTCCACCGCCTCGAGCCTCTTGAAACACCTTTCGGACGGGTGGCCCCGCTTGCCACAGAAGCTACAGTGCCCCACACCCCTCTCCTTCGAGTCCGAGTGAGATGCCTTGGAACTCTCCCGATCATCCAACTTTCTCTTATCACTCTTTGTCTGCTGCCCACGAATCTTCGTCTTCTCAATAGATTCAGCCTTCAATGCGGCCTCCAACGCTTCAGCATAAGTCTTTGACCCATATGCGCTAGCCCACTGCTGGACGTCGCCAGTGAGACCACCCAAAAACCGTTTCACTCTACCTTCCTCCGAGGCCACCAACTCGGGGGCGAATCTACTCAACTTGCTGAACTCGATCTCATACTCACTGACGGTGAGCTGCCTCTGCTTCAGATGCAGAAAGTTGTTCATCAATCGGTCGCGCTCCACTGAAGGGAGGAACTTCTTAAGCAACAACTTCTTTAACGTCTCCCAAGAGCATCCCTCGGCGAGACCTTCCTTCTCCCTAATCCACCAACCTTTCGCCAAACCCTTCAGTTGGTAAGCAACCACCATCACCTTTGAAGCCTCCGAGATACCTGAATAGGAGAACATCTCCTCCATGCTGATCACCTAATCATCTAGGGCCATGAAGTCTGCCCTACTATCATAGGTAGGAGGTCCCAACCGCTGAAAGCGTGAAATGAAGTTCATCTCTGGTGGCAATGCCACTGGAGGCACTAGGGGAGCAGGAGCGGCTGGACTCACCACCGGTTCTTGCACAACAGGCTGCTGCACCGAGGCAGCAGACACCAAAGACTGAATCTGAGCCTGCATCGCAACCAACTGCCTCGACAAAGCCTCATTGCTCTGTCGCAGGCTTTCGATCACGGACTCACTATGACCACCAGAAGACTCTCCCTCAGGCAGGGGAGTCGATCGTGTCACTCTCCTACGAGACATGTCTACAAGAACGATGGACATTTAATCAGAAACAGGCTTACAAAGCTTAAGCCAAACAGACTCGGAAAAATACACGGATCGATTCGGAACAGGAAAGAAAACAACCTGCTATTGCTGTTACCTTGTTCTGGAATTTCATGAAATGATGCCATGATTAACTTAGGATGATGCACCATCATCCTATTGACTCTTGTACTATGACATGAGTCCATGAACATTTAAATTTCTTTTTAAATCATGTGTGTACATATGTCATCTGGTATGTCTTTAACTTGACACGCGTGCTTATGCGAGGATATGAATGTATGCAGTGCTATGCATTCTAGAAAGAGGCCTTAATGCATGTTATGAGCGGCGTACACATGTAACGTTATGCATCCCATACTACATAACATTACATGTAACGAAAAAAGAAAACGTGCTAATGGGCATCCATGTAATGATGGTTATGCATCCCATACTACATAACCATCACATGTTGCCACCTATGGTGGATCCATATACAAACACATATTATGCATCTCATACTACATAATATGCCCCGTATACTTCTTATCATGCTATGAGTGTAGTGACAATGCTTCGGTCAAGACATATTGATGACATATCGGTGTGTGTATACAATGAAATGATCTTATGAGGTTCTGCTTAGGATAGCGGTTGTTTGGCTCACACGCCAAACCACCCAACTACCTTTTTCACAGAACCTTCCTCTGATACCAACTGTCACAACCCGCATTTTCCCAACATTTAAAATGCTATCAGAGTAGGGTAAAGCTACGCATTGTGATGCCACGTCACGTAGGGGACGCCTACTAACGTTAAGACAATTCATCCTTCTTCGCAATCAAGCAAATATTATTATTAACTCAAAGAGATTTAAATATAATTTATGCAAAAAGATTAACAAGCCGCGTCCCTCGGCTAGGTGGATCAACTAGTCCACGCTTTTAAAATGTAGTTTTACGCAGCGGAAAAATACTTGATTTAATTACTTAGTGGCCTAAGTGAACATGAAGACCTAGTGAGGTGCACCATGCAAGATCGAATGTGTGGATTTACTATATATAAAAGTAGATTTATCACGCGCAGAAAGTAGTGAGATTAACATTTCAAAACATGATATGCAATGCAACAATTACCTTAACATATCTAACAAGGACCATGAAGCCAACCAATATCTACCATTCAAGAACAAGTGTCCAAAAGTGAACCACAAGTAACAGCAGCAGTGAAACAAAAATCTAACTAGACGGCACCACGGGCGTCAACACCTGACACGAACCCATGGGCCGACAAGTCCACGGAATACTCTACCTCAAGAGAGTCAGAAGACGACAACCAATGAAGCTCCGCACTAACACCTACTACTGTCCAGAACCTGAGGCATTCAAAGAAAGAACACCTCAGAAGCAAGTACAAGTGGTGCAGAAAATAAGGAAGTAAGCAAATCATCCGCGAGACCGGAGGGAAACAGAAGCTGCAAAGGTCAGTGATGACAAAGCTAACAACTAATAATCAACATGAAAAGAAATAGCAGAAATATCTAATCATCAGCAGAAAAGGAAACAGCTGAACGACTAAAATTCAGCAGAATAAGCTCACCAGACAAATGTGAGAACACAGGCGATGACAAAACTCGCCGTAAGCAAAAGAAAAGAACCATCAACTTTCAAATTATTAATCATGTTACTCTTGTTCAGAATTATAGAGACTGATCAGCTCATCAGACAGACAGACAGAAAAAAAAGAGAAGCCGTGCGGGGATAAATCCCTATCGCATCGTCACGACCCTCAGAGCACCGCACCGGTGGCAATGCCAATAACGTGTACGACCTTCAACAGAATTTATTAAATTAAAAGAGCATCGCACCGGTGGCACCGCCAACATCGTGTACGACCTCCAACAGATCATTCACATTTTTCATGGTTCTTTCAAGGAGTAATGGGCGAGGCCCAACAGATCATATCATAATAAATTACAAGCAGAAATGGAAAACACAAGGAGATCTAATGCTGACAAAAGTCTTTTTATTAACTAGCAAAATGTCCAGCTATTAGCGGCAATAATTAGAGGATAAAATGGAATGTAACACATCTAGATCAAGGGAGACTGCTTGGAGCTATTATATGGAAAAGAAAGGAAGAAAAGAAACTAGAGCAAGATCACCACTTGCCTTAGGTTTTGCTGGAAAAACTCTCCGAATCGCTCCCCGTTGTAGATCGGGTTACGAGAAGGCGAGAGGAGTCAAGATCTACAAGAGATCGGGCTAGAAAAGGTTAGGGTACAAAAAACCTAACGAAAAAGTTCCACGAAGCGGAAGGAAAATACCACGAGGACGAAGCTCTCGCCGAGAGCTTTCCGAATCTATGCTCGGCTCGCGATTTCGACCACCGGAGCTCCGTCGGCGGCGTCCGGAAGATTCAAGAAATCGCCACTCCCGTCGCTCGATTCTACTCTCTGGTTCGGACAGAATGAAGAAGGAGAAGAGGTCTGGGCTCGTTTTCTTTTATGCAACAAAACATAACTATAATAATATCATTATTATTATTATTAATAAATAAATGAATGAAGGGGTCGGCGCATGCATGCAAAAAGGAAGTCGACGCATGCGTTGAATGGAAGTCGACGCATGTGGAGGAAGTCGACGCAAGGGGGAGGAGGGAAGTCGACGCATGTGGAGGAAGAGGGAATCAAATCAACGCATGGGGGGGGGGGGGGGGGGGGGGGGAAGGTCGACACATGCTTTGAATTTGAAAGGAATGTATATATATACACGTTCTCAATTAATATAATAATAATAATAATAATAATATTATTATTATTATTATTATTATTATTATTATTTTATCACTAAAAAAAACGAACGCCGAATCCAACGAAAATTTCGCCTAAAGTGAACGACAGCGCTACAAATCCAACGGCGAAGTTGGAATCAAAATCCGACGTGCCGTTTTCGAGATATGAATGACAGAAGTTACGGCGAGCTTTAAATATACACAAAACTTCTAAAAAAAGCGCCGAGGCTCCAAAATGACTCGGATCGCGACGAAACTTGATAGGCAAGTCTAAAATTAAATAATCTAATTTCCTAACGTAAAATTTTCCAATTCCGGGTCATCGCAAAATTTGGTCGACTTGACCCAAACGGACGCGAAAACGCGCAAACGGCAACGCGCCGCTAACTCGACGTTAGAAGTAACGCCCCGACGTCAAAAACACGTCATCACTGAATTAAACAAATACTGGAAAAAATCTGGGGCGTTACAAAGGGCGTGTAACACCAAAAATTCAGCTATTTAAAGAGAGCTTTTCCAGATGTTTGAGGACGAATTTTGGGAGTTCTAGCCTATTTTCTTGCACTGATTTTAATCTTGTATGTCTTTTTCTTCTTGCACTTTCATTTCAAAAGCTTGTAACTCTAAATTTTCTAGTTGTAATTTCTTTTGCTAAGTAAAAAAATAGTTATTTCCCTCTTACTTGTCTTCTTATTTTCATTATGCACTTCTTCTATTTCATCATTTCCTCAATCTCTATGAGTAGCTAAATTCTATTAGTACTCGGCCGAGATGATCCAAGGGAAATATAATTCTTGATCTAAATTTTAGCTTCTCTTTCTTCCGTAGAATAATCTTGATTTATTCTTGAACTATTTTTGTATTGAGATTATATTATCGATATATAATCCCCATCTTTGTTTTCGCAATCTTATAACCGAGAGGTTTCGATTCGAATCGATCATTTCAAGAATAAAGAGAGTTGAATGCACTCCTCAAGCGAGGATGACATAATTCTCCCGGATTGGAGTCAAGCCACGATAAGGCGAGTTTTAGATCTTGATTCTAGAATGAAAGTTCGTTAATCAACTAAACTCAGTTGAGCGTATCCTCGAGAGAGGTGCGTTCATAAATCGGGAACCTCCACGGTCAAGTATTTTCATGAGAGATTTAGAAGTTGTTCTTTTTATAATTTTATTTTCCCGAGGTGATTCAAGGTTGAGTACTAACCTTTAACTCATTAATTTAAATAAGCTATTTCTCTTTCTCGTAACCAACCAACCACAAGTTTTAGTCGATAAAATAATAGAGATTTTCCGAAGTAAGAGTATTCAACCGCCCCGAGTCTAATACGACCTTGTTTTAATAACCTATACTACATTCGATACGGTACACTTGCCGTTATCGTTTGCAAGCATAGTTTTGCCCATCACTATGCAAAGAGAAACACTTGCCACACGAAGGTTGCCAAACCTCTTGAGATCTCCCAAGGGCTATAAAGCCAATGTTCGATCAAGCAAAGTGACCCACCCGGTCCGAACGAGCTATGCGTTGTACCAAAAGAGACCCACCGAAAATACGATTCGGAAAGGGGTAAGTCTCTCCCAACAAAAGTTGGGGCTCGCCAAGCCCTCTTTTTTATCGGAAAATAAAACGATGATATAAAATATGTAATCTACTCTTTCACCTAGCATGCATGCGGGAGAAAATATCAGCAACAATTTCACTATCACAAGCAACTACCAACGCTTAGCGGGGAACTCGCAGGCGCAATGTTTGAGCGACGAGATTCTTCCGGGTTAGGAAAATCCCAACAAAATTAAACAACCATGCGCGTTTCCTTTCCGATCAATTGATCGGGGACGCGGCACCGAGCGAAACTCGCTCCGATTTGTTTTCAAGCTATCCGATCACACACCAAACCATTCACCACCACAAGAACACTGAAATAGACGAATCGCACAAGAGGGGAGTAGAGAAGGCGTTACCCCACGCGAGAGATCTCGCGAGATGGACGGAGGCAGTGAACTCCTGCTTCAATCAAAGCAGCCAAGAATAGGCTCTTTCCTGCGTCTATCAAAGCAGCCCACTCCTGCTTGTCTCTACCAACTGCGTTCACTCCTAGTCAAACAGACAGATGATTTGCACCAGATGAGTTGAAAGCCCGTCCTGCTCCTCACGAGAACAGGGGATGTTCTTCCTCTGGCCGGCCTTGGACGGAGAACGGGGAGCGTCGAGGTCGCACCGGGTGGAGGCGGAAGAGGGTCGGCGTCACACCGACTGGAGGAGAGAGGGGGGATCGCCGACGTCACACCGAACGGAGGGATGGGGGGTCGCCGACGTCACACCAGGCGGGGAGGGGCTGCCGGCGTCGCACCGAGCAGGGAGTCGCAGGGATCGGGAGCTTCACGCCCTAGCCGACGCACAGGAAGATCTCAAAATCAGAATACTTTTCATTAGGGCTTTTGCCAAAATTAGGAGTATTTAAACTCCTCAAGTGGAGCACTCCTAGCCACACATCAACTAGACCAAATCCTAGCCATCTAAAATGTTTGACATAAAATAAAATGCAGGAAAATTAAAACAAAGCCGGCGTGAGACCACCTAACAATTCAGTTGCGCCGGACGGGAATGCTGAAATTAAACTTTGATAATAACATAATTAATTAGTCAAGAGTTACAGAGCATGTCGCGGTAAGATTTTCGCGTGTTGGGGCGAAGGTTGTAGCCGCGCGGTGCATCGTCGGGCGGAATCGGGTCGCCGCCATCATCTCGAATCGTGAATTTGGACACACAACCAATGAAAATCTATAGGATAGAATCATGAAATACAAAGAACTTACATGAAGCTGCTGGAATGACAGGCATGTAGGATGTTATAAATGAGAAAAGCAGGAGCTTTGCATATATTCACTTAACTATAAAATGGTGACCAATGGGTCTTACATATAGGAGAGAAGAGGAGGGTGGAAACCACAATAGGCAATGTGGGACTAAACATGCAAAATAATAAATACAAGAAACTACATAGTTTAACACGCCCTCTCAAACTCAAGGTGGATCATGAACCGAGAGTTTGCTAATGAGATATCTGAATCTTGCAGCAGTGAGAGACTTGGTGAGAAAGTCCGCAACTTGTTCTTCAGATGCAATGAAGGGTAGAGAGATAGTGTTGGCGAGGAATTCCTGGTGAGTGAGGTGACAATCAATCTCAATGTGTTTTGTCCGTTCATGGAACACCGGATTGGATGCAATTTGAATGGCACTTCGATTGTCACAAAATAGAGGAGTGGGTCCTGTTATCTGCACACCAAGATCGTGTAGAAGACGGCGGAGCCAGACGATTTCAGTAATGGTGGAGGCCATGGCACGATACTCAGCCTTCGTGCTGGAGCGTGCAATGGATTCTTGTTTCTTACTACGCCAGGAGATCATGGAGTCGCCCAGGAAAATGCAAAAACGGTAGTTGAGCGACGAGTCGTAACATCCCCCGCCCAATCAGCATCCGAAAATGCTCGGAGGGTGAGTGTAGAAGTTGCAGAGAAAAATAGTGAGCGATTGACGGAGGTGCGAAGATAGCGGAGAATCCGGAGGACCGCGGCGTAGTGAGCTGAGCGAGGATCTTGAACAAACTGACTGGCAAAGCTAACAGCGTAGGCAATGTCAGGTCTAGTCATAGTGAGATAGACCAGCATCCCGACAAGGCGCCGATAGTGGGAGACATCTGAAAGCGGTTCGCCGTCTGTTGGGAGGAGTTTCAGATTGAGCTCTATGGGGGTGTCAAAAGTGCGGTCGTCAGTGAGAGCGGCGACTGAGAGAATATCAGAGATGTATTTCTGCTGAGAAACCAGGATGCCGCGTTTGGAGTGGGAGATCTCTAGCCCAAGGAAGTATCGAAGGGGGCCCATGTCCTTCATCTCGAACTGATTACGGAGATGTTGTTGATGAGAAGCAATGGTGACATGGTCATCGCCAGTGATAATCATATCGTTCACATATAAGAGAAGTATGGCGCATCCCTGAGCGGAGGTGCGAGTGAACATGGCATGATCCGTTTGTCGTTCAATGAAGCCAGCCTTTAGAATAGCAGTGCGGAAACGCTCAAACCAGGAACGAGGGGCCTGTTTGAGACCACAGAGGGCCCGACGGAGGTGGCAGACGTGGTCAGGGGGAACGGAGAGACCCGGAGGAGGGGCCATGTACACCACTTTTGTGAGATCGCCATGCAGAAAGGCATTGGTGACATCCATCTGATGGAGGGGCCAGTTTCGGGCAGCAGCGACTGCAAGTAAGGTGCGAACGGTTGTCATCCGGGCAACTGGTGCAAAGGTTTCATCGTAGTCGATCCCATGTTCCTGAGAAAATCCGCGAGCAACTAAACGGGCTTTGTGTCGCTCAATGGAGCCGTCCGGGCGAGTCTTAATTTTGAATATCCATTTGCAGCTGACAGGGGTGACGCCAGGAGGACAGGGGATGAGGTCCCAGGTGTGAGTTCTGCGGAAGGCCTGAAGTTCAACTGCCATAGCCTGCTGCCATTCGGGTTTTCCAACTGCCTCTTGGTAGGACTGGGGATCCCGGTGGGAGTGGAGAGCCGTGAGGAAGGCTTGAAAAGCCGGGGAATAGGAGGTAGCTGTAACGTCCCAAGGCCCCGGCCTTACAATCGGGACAAGTCCACCGACTGCCTCGCCTGGCGACCGTTACCGGGCTGCAGCCCAAGCACCCCAAAGCCTCTCCGCGCCACTATTTCTCAGCAACGACGCATTGTTGAGGCCAGGTCTTGAACCCGCAACCTCCTTGATAAGGAGTTTTCAAACCACTCCTCATCACCAATTGAGCTGCAGCTCAATTGGTGATGAGGAGTGGTTTGAAAACTCCTTATCAAGGAGGTTGCGGGTTCAAGACCTGGCCTCAACAATGCGCCGTTGCTGAGAAATAGTGGCGCGGAGAGGCTTTGGGGTGCTTGGGCTGCAGCCCGGTAACGGTCGCCAGGCGAGGCAGTCGGTGCACTTTTTTTGTAACGTCCCAAGGCCCCGGCCTTACAATCGGGACAAGTCCACCGACTGCCTCGCCTAGCGACCGTTACCGGGCTGCAGCCCAAGCACCCCAAAGCCTCTCCGCGCCACTATTTCTCAGCAACGACGCATTGTTGAGGCCAGGTCTTGAACCCGCAACCTCCTTGATAAGGAGTTTTCAAACCACTCCTCATCACCAATTGAGCTGCAGCTCAATTGGTGATGAGGAGTGGTTTGAAAACTCCTTATCAAGGAGGTTGCGGGTTCAAGACCTGGCCTCAACAATGCGCCGTTGCTGAGAAATAGTGGCGCGGAGAGGCTTTGGGGTGCTTGGGCTGCAGCCCGGTAACGGTCGCCAGGCGAGGCAGTCAGTGGACTTGTCCCGATTGTAAGGCCGGGGCCTTGGGACGTTACAGTAGCGGTGATGAGAGCAGAAGAGGTAGTCCTATCAGGGCTTTGGTCGTAGCGAGCAGGCGGGTTGCGATTGCGAGCAGGGTTGCGCCGAGGAAGAGCAGGATTCACGGGCGCAGAGGCGGGCGGAGCGTCAGACGTAGCCGTATCAGAGGGAGCAGGAGCGGGAGGTGGAGTAGGATCCACGGGTGCAGAGGCGGACGGAGCGTCAGACGTAGCCGTATCAGAGGGAGAAGGAGCGGGAGGAGGGACTGTGGGCAGCGGAGGAGGAGTCGAGGTTGAGGGAGGATCGTCGGCCGGAGGACGGGCTGGTAACAACATAGGATGGATAATGGGAGTCCTGGGACGAGTTGGAATAGGAGGGAGTAGCGGAAGAGAAATGGGTGGCGAAACGGAGGGTTGGGCGGGAAGAGTTGGTGGTGTGGAGGAGAAAAACATCTCATGTTCAACGAAGGAGACATGTCGAGAGATGCGAATGCGATGAGTCACCGGATCATAGCACCGATAGCCCTTGTGGTGGGGGCTAAGGCCTAGATGAACACAACGGGACGAGCGAGCAGAGAGTTTATTGCGTTCGGTGGTGGGGAGGAGAACAAAGCAGGTGCACCCAAACGTACGGAGGGGGGTATAGGTTGGTGGACGGCAGTATAGTCATTCATAAGGAGTTACTCCAGATAGAGTTGAGGAGGGAGTTATGTTGATGAGGTGAACAACAGTGAGGACAGCTTCAGCCCAGAAGGAATGAGGGGCGGAGACAGAGATGAGCAGGGCCCGAGCAGTTTCGATGATGTGACGATGTTTTCATTCAGCGACCCCATTTTGTTCATGGGTGTGCGGGCAAGACTGTTGATGGATGGTACCATGTGATTGGAGGATATCGCGCATGGTGGAGGAGAGGAACTCCTGAGCACAGTCAGATCGAAAAATTTTAATGCGACGGTCAAACTGAGTGTGAAGCATGGTTGTGAGCGTGCGGTACACATCAGGTATTTCAGAGCGACTGCGGAGGAGATAAACCCAAACACAACGAGAGAAATCATCAATAAAACTAACATAGTAAAGGTATCCAGAATGTGAGGCAATTGGCGCTGGGCCCCAAATATCAGAATGGACTAATTCAAAAGGGGCTGTTGTTTGAGAGGCACTGCTTGAGAATGGTAGAGCAAGGTACTTGGACAAACGACAACCAGTACATATAGAAAAGGGGGAAAAGGAGACACGACCCAAAGCTCCAGAGCGGATAACACTTCGAAGTCGATCAGTAGACAAATATCCTAAACGTCTGTGCCACAAGTCGACATCAGATATAACAGAAAGGGCAGAAACTGATGAAGATGACGATGGGGGAACGTGGAGATACTCCATCTGATACAGGCCACCAGTCCTACGGCCCTGTCCAATCCTCTGAGCTGTCCGTGAATCCTGCACAACACAATCAGACGAGGAGAATGTGATAGTTAGTCCGAGATCACAAAGAGAGCTAACAGAGATAAGGGTCATGTGTTGCCGAGGAGCATGGTGAACGTGGGAGAGGGTAAGGCGACTAGTAGGGGCAGAGGTCGGGGTGATGGAGCCAGATCGCAGAATAGGGACAGAGCCCCCATCAGCAGTGGTGACTTGAAGGGTAGTGGGGGTGGAAGTGCAGTTGGTTAGGATGCTGGAATCGGAAGTGAGATGGCAGGAGGCCCCAGAGTCGAAATACCAAGGTGCAGTTGAAGTAACCCGAACAACAGTAGTGCTAGAAGCGGCTGACATGATGTGGGTTGCAGAGGTGGCAGGTTGGAGCATAGGTGACTTCTCTAGACGTTGTATTCGATCTTCGACAGCAGTTGCAGCAGGTATAGGATGAGAAGGCGGGACAGCCATGGATCCGGGCTGACTGGCAGACTGGGAGCAGACGGGCGCGAGCAGAGTAGTCGCAGGCGGACTGGCAATCTTGCGAGCTGGCGGTCTGGCTGTCTTCGCAAAAAAGGGCAGGACGAGGGCTCGGGAGGCCGGAAGTGGGCAGATAGGAGATCGCGAACCGGAGCTCGGGCTTGTCCCTAGCAGCAGTGGTCGTCGTTGGACTGGCAGAGGTCGCACGAGTAGGTGTGCGGTCTGGAAGAGCGGACGAACAGGGCTTGAGGTCGCAGATAGCGCGGGCAGTTAGGGTGCTGGCAGGGTGATCGCAAGGGAGAAAACTGGTCGCGCGAGCAGATTGGGAGGAAGCTGGCGGACAGGCGCGGGAGAGCTCGCGCGGGCAGGAGGCGGACAAGGCAGATCGAGCAGGAGGCTAGCGGATAGGCAGAGATCACTGGAGGTCGGCGAGCGGGGCGGTCTAGCAAGTAGTGAGCTGGCAGTCTGAAGCTGGGAAGATTGAGCGAGATCACGGCGGGCAGAAAGCGGGAGGTCGCACGACAGATTACGCGGGCAGGGGCGGAGCAGGTCGTGCGGGCAAGGGCGCTGGCAGATCATGCGGGCACGGGCAGTGGGCGGAGTAGTGGCAGATCGCGCGGAGCAGGTCGCACGGCTGATTGAGGCGAGCGGTCGCGCGGCAGAGGGCGGTCTCGCTGGCAGATCGGCAAGGGCGCTAGCGGAATAGGAGATTGCTGGCGGACTGAGCTGGGGATCGCAGGCGGACAGAGCGGCCTGGGCAGATCGCTTGGGAGAGGGCTGAAGCGGACAGATTTCTGCGGAGAACGGGCAGCGGGCAGCGAGCAGAGCGGGCAGCGGGCAGAGGGCAGAGCGAGCAGATATGTGAGCGGAAAAATTTAGGCAGAAAGCTCTGATACCATGTTATAAATGAGAAAAGCAGGAGCTTTGCATATATTCACTTAACTATAAAATGGTGACCAATGGGTCTTACATATAGGAGAGAAGAGGAGGGAGGAAACCACAATAGGCAATGTGGGACTAAATGATGGCGCAAATCTCACACACCGCTATAGGCGGTAGCTCGACTGCGACACGAAACGGCAGTGTACCGATCGTTCAAGTAATATAAAACGAGGAGTAATCCCCGAGTATCGAATCTCTCAAGGAACACAGTAAGGTGGAGTTAACGTTCGAGGAAGGACTTGAGATCGAAGTCCTTGAGTCGGATGGAATGCGGAAACGGGGTGATTGGGCTTTTGGAAAATAAACAGAAAAGCTATCAACTACTCCTATGCAATGCCGCTATGCAATGCTTCGCTTGGCGGGATGGAGACTAGGCAGGCCTTGAGCGCGCTGCGTCGCAAGGGCGGATGGACGAGAAGGCAAGCGGAATTGAACAATGCAGGCCTTGAGCGCGCTGCTTCGTAAGGCGGGATGGAATACGGGCCGCGATGCCACGCTTCGGTAGGCGGATGGACGAGTAGGCTAATGGATCGAACTATGCAGGCCTTGAGCGCGCTGCTTCGTTAGGCGGGATGGAATACGGGCCGCGATGCCACGCTTCGGTAGGCGGATGGGCGAGTAGGCTAGCGGAATGAGGGTCGCAAGCACCTCTTCGACAAGCACGCCACTAGCAATTGCTAGTGCGGCACCGGACAACCAACAATCCACACCACAAGGCACACCTCAAAATAATAAGCAAGAATACTCAAATCACATAGACATAATCAAGTATAAATGCTAATAATCAAGCACGCTTCATCATAATGTTAGGTCTAGCTACATATACATCAATAAGAAGAGAACAAGGCAAGAAATCGACCGAATCCGAAGGCTCGTTGGAGATTCGCGGTTGGAATCGCCGGGTTGTCAATCCGCGTCCAAGCTCGGTCCGCAACTACGTCCGGGGTAGAGAGAGCTGTCACGACTCTCCAATGGACCCGTCTTCTTCGTGTCACGATCCGGTAGAGGTTGCAAACTTCATCTTGCTTGATGGCGATGGCGGCTAAACCTTCCTTGGAGCACTTGGATGAAGGAGGAGGCCGAGAGGAAACTCCGGCTCAAGATTGGCGTGAAGAGCAAGCCTGGAGCACCTCCATATGGTGGGCGACGGTGGAGGGGCGAAACTGGGCGGAACCGGGCGGAAAACGGCGGTGAAAATCGGGGGTCTGACCTAAAATCGCTTGCAGCGGATTTTATAGGCGCTGGAATTAAACAGTGCGCACGGTCATTGGCGCACGACCAGTGGTCGTGCGCACTAGCATTCGGTGATCGTGCGCTCTGCCTGGACGGAACCTGCAAAGACAGAAATTATAAAATAACATGTTCGCACGACCAGTGGCGCACGACCGGTGGTCGTGCGCACTAGCGTTGATGGTCGTGCGCAATACAGCAAACAGAACTCAGAATTTTAATGATGAGTGCGCACGAGCAGTGGCGCACGACCGGTGGTCGTGCGCACTGGCGTTGGTGGTCGTGCGCACTACACCAAACAGAACTCATAAAAAGGGTTAAGTGCACACGATCAGTGGCGCACGACCAGTGGTCGTGCGCAATAGAACCGGTGATCGTGCGCAGTGTTCCTGTGCAGAATTGCACCGGGAACACCTGCACGACTCCAATTCCAGCATACGACACCAGTCTCGCCACTGAAAGTGGAACTTAACAGTACATGAAAACTGCTAATGATGATAAGCATGAAATCACACCAAAATGGGCCTAGAGGTGCACCTAGCATGGAATATCAAAAATAAACGATAACAGGGCTAAAGTGCGGTGGAATGACTAAATAAATGGCCCAGATGAGTCCATAAAAGTGTATATGATCAGGACTCATCACACCCCCAGACTTACCTGTTTGCGCGTCCCGAGCAAACGAATCCGGTGGAGTGTGAAAAAGGTAGTTAGCAAAGAAAATTACGCAAGGGAGTACAATGCGAAGTAACAAAAGCATGCAAATAGAGATTTCGTAAAAAGAGATTCTAATTATGCTAACTAATTTATGAAAATACTAGAGCGTAAATAAAGACTTATCAATACTCAGTTGGTGAATTGTGAAGAATTTGATGATCATGCCCGGTGTGAAAGTAACAAGCCACTAAGGAGGGTGTTGCAAAAGATCGGGGTTCGGGAATAACTCCGCTGAAATCCATCAACGTCGGGAACCATACGCTTGCCCGGTCACACTCTCTCCACAGCGCTAGCAAACTCGCGAGATAAATCAATAGGACTTTTAGGATTATAATGGGGCTTAGGTTGCGGTATGATAATCAAAGGTAAAAACGAAGGCTACGCAACCAACATGAGTCAACGGGACGCTGCACCAAGCAAAACCAAAAACAAAGCTCGTGTGACACACCCCCAGACTTATTGTGAAAACTAGGTGTGCACACGGCCTACTCCACAAATACCAACAGATTTTCTAAAACGCTCGGGAGGATAACTTTTCAATACATTTTTTTTTTCAGATTTTTATTTCAATACAATATTTTTCTTTTTCTTTTTCTTATCCTCCGGTTGATTCAAAATCAGCAAAAGGAGTTTATTTCTCCTTCACAACACGACAATTCCAAACATCACACCAAATCTAAAACATGAGTGCAAATAACATATACTTGGCTGCGACACTGGGATAAGCTTTAGTCCTTGGTGAATGGAGGAGGAGCTGAACAAAGGGAGTGGTAGGCACAAGTGTTGGGTAGCAAAGGTGAGCGAATAGGATATGGAAAGCAAAGGCTCAAACTAGCCAAAAGGTGGCCTATATCACATTTATCTCAACGACTCGCCCGCACCCATGCTTCAAGAGTCGCTTGGGGCAAGTTCTTAGCCCACGAGAAAGGTAAACCTTCCTCCCGACTCGAGCAAAACACAACTAGCGCTCGTATACACACAACACCGGGTTATCACCAATTTCATTCACATTCACCACTTGAGTAGAATAAATCTAAAACTACGCACAAATACTAATCATAAATTAAATGCATAGAAATAATCTAATTTTACTCAAATTCTATTGTAGCATGCGGATGCGACTAGAACACTGCTCGAGTCAACATCGCACTCCAAATAGTAATTCCTAAGCTATCATCCCAATTCGCATTCCTAACCAAAATAGTTTATTCGGAACTAAACAAATAGATAAGCGCGTGCTTATGTGGGTGAAGTGGTGTGCGATGAAGATGAACAAATAAAATAACTGAAATAATGTACTTCTAGCATGCACTGAGATGTGCACGTGCAGTGGGTACAATAAATATCTCTCCCCCAGACTTAAACTAAACAATCCAACACAAGATAGAACCATGAAATTCAAAATGAAGTCTCGGGAAAGAAGGTACCCAATGCTCAGCAAGTGAGCATACCAGAAGACGCGTGTAAACCAGGACAAAGCTGCAGCATCCGCCATCCAGAAGAAGGATACCTGCAGGGGTCAGCTCCGCAAAAACAAAAGAAAATAGAAAACTGAAATAAAGTGCAATTAGCCAAATGAAATTAGAAAAGAAATGAAAATGAAGGAAAAATTAAGATAACTACTGGGGTTATTGTCATCCCAGCACGACTTATTCAAATTTAAAGCAGTTCTAGCTAATGGGTCTATGAAAGAGGAAATGAACAGGTAACTGTTCTAATACGCGTGTCGGTAACGGGTACCGATACGGAGAAAGAACAGTCACGCCTCTACCCGAATATAAATAAAACCTGCCCATCACAGGTAGAGGGAAAAGAAAGTAAGAAGAGGAGGAGGCCTGGTCCTCACTCATCTCACCAGAACTATCCTTGCCCAGCAAGGTATCGCCCACAGCAGGTCCGCAGGAGGAGAAGGCAACGAGTGGAGCTTCCTCTACGGAGGGGGGATCAACCTCCTCACATGAAAGGACGCTCACATTATTGACTTGAGCATCATGCTCCAAGTCCTCCTGATGTACCTGTGAAGACTCATCCTGCACAGGCTCAGATGAAGAAGGGGGGTCAGGAAATAAAAGAGAAGAATGACATAAATAATCCAAATTCGGGGGAGTGGTCCCGGTCTCACTCCCATTAGGTTGGGGAAGTAAAATAATGTTTGCATTGTCATCAATGCTACAAGATTCGGCGGGATCAACGGTGGCCAGGCTTAGGATTTGTACTTCCTTCACCAGTGCTGAGGAAAATTCCTCTTCACCTAGAAGGTTGTCCTCCTCCATAGGAATAGGCACAACACTCAGATCAACCGCCTCCTCCTGTGACACATCATCAACAATGTCGTCTGAGATGAGTGTAGTATGCACAACAGGGAGAGGAATAGTGCTCGGATAAAAGTCGAGCACCGATTCCTCACAAAGAATCGAATCCACTAGAGGTGGTGGATGCAATGGGAGAATGGGCTCAGCAATGTCGGTGCCCAGATCAGCCACACATCTGGTGACTGTGTCAACGCCATACCCTTCAAGATGTGAAGGTGGCAAAGACACAAAACCGGATGTTGAAGGTGTGCTGCCAGAGTTAGGAGTTGGGACGATCCGGATATCCGGCTCGTCATCCTCATCCAATTGGCGACGAAAAGCAGCACAATCCTTCAGGGCATGATCTATGCTCCGACAAAACTGGCACTGCCTAGCAGGCTTCTTTGGCACAGCGGGGGCTGGGGCCGAAAAGAAGTATGATGGTAAAGGCTCAGCAGAGTAGCCATAAGACTTACGCGCACCATATGGAGTACCAGACGAAGTCGGTGCTCCATATGCTGGGCTATAAGAATTATGCCTACTATTCTCCGTAGGGCATTCATCACTAGAGTGGGAGGTAGCTCCACACCAACGGCAACGGAAATTCAGATGTGCCCACATAGTGTAAAGATAATACGATTCAAAATAAAAATGCTATTGTGCAAATACTATACCTAACAATAATTACTAAAGCAACCTAATTAAAACAAGAAAATGGAATAAAGAGAAATAAAACAAAGAAATGCAATTTACAAATGGAAGGGCTTCTCTCTCAGGTTCTCCCTCTCCAGAAAACTCACACGACTGCGTTCCTCGGCAACGGCGCCAAAAACTTGATGGCGCAAATCTCACACACCGCTATAGGCGGTAGCTCGACTGCGACACGAAACGGCAGTGTACCGATCGTTCAAGTAATATAAAACGAGGAGTAATCCCCGAGTATCGAATCTCTCAAGGAACACAGTAAGGTGGAGTTAACGTTCGAGGAAGGACTTGAGATCGAAGTCCTTGAGTCGGATGGAATGCGGAAACGGGGTGATTGGGCTTTTGGAAAATAAACAGAAAAGCTATCAACTACTCCTATGCAATGCCGCTATGCAATGCTTCGCTTGGCGGGATGGAAACTAGGCAGGCCTTGAGCGCGCTGCGTCGCAAGGGCGGATGGACGAGAAGGCAAGCGGAATTGAACAATGCAGGCCTTGAGCGCGCTGCTTCGTAAGGCGGGATGGAATACGGGCCGCGATGCCACGCTTCGGTAGGCGGATGGACGAGTAGGCTAATGGATCGAACTATGCAGGCCTTGAGCGCGCTGCTTCGTTAGGCGGGATGGAATACGGGCCGCGATGCCACGCTTCGGTAGGCGGATGGGCTAGTAGGCTAGCGGAATGAGGGTCGCAAGCACCTCTTCGACAAGCACGCCACTAGCAATTGCTAGTGCGACACCGGACAACCAACAATCCACACCACAAGGCACACCTCAAAATAATAAGCAAGAATACTCAAATCACATAGACATAATCAAGTATAAATGCTAATAATCAAGCACGCTTCATCATAATGTTAGGTCTAGCTACATATACATCAATAAGAAGAGAACAAGGCAAGAAATCGACCGAATCCGAAGGCTCGTTGGAGATTCGCGGTTGGAATCGCCGGGTTGTCAATCCGCGTCCAAGCTCGGTCCGCAACTACGTCCGGGGTAGAGAGAGCTGTCACGACTCTCCAATGGACCCGTCTTCTTCGTGTCACGATCCGGTAGAGGTTGCAAACTTCATCTTGCTTGATGGCGATGGCGGCTAAACCTTCCTTGGAGCACTTGGATGAAGGAGGAGGCCGAGAGGAAACTCCGGCTCAAGATTGGCGTGAAGAGCAAGCCTGGAGCACCTCCATATGGTGGGCGACGGTGGAGGGGCGAAACTGGGCGGAACTGGGCGGAAAACGACGGTGAAAATCGGGGGTCTGACCTAAAATCGCGAGCAGCGGATTTTATAGGCGCTGGAATTAAACAGTGCGCACGGTCATTGGCGCACGACCAGTGGTCGTGCGCACTAGCATTCGGTGATCGTGCGCTCTGCCTGGACGGAACCTGCAAAGACAGAAATTATAAAATAACATGTTCGCACGACCAGTGGCGCACGACCGGTGGTCGTGCGCACTAGCGTTGATGGTCGTGCGCAATACAGCAAACAGAACTCAGAATTTTAATGATGAGTGCGCACGAGCAGTGGCGCACGACCGGTGGTCGTGCGCACTGGCATTGGTGGTCGTGCGCACTACACCAAACAGAACTCATAAAAAGGGTTAAGTGCACATGATCAGTGGCGCACGACCAGTGGTCGTGCGCAATAGAACCGGTGATCGTGCGCAGTGTTCCTGTGCAGAATTGCACCGGGAACACCTACACGACTCCAATTCCAGCATACGACACCAGTCTCGCCACTGAAAGTGGAACTTAACAGTACATGAAAACTACTAATGATGATAAGCATGAAATCACACCAAAATGGGCCTAGAGGTGCACCTAGCATGGAATATCAAAAATAAACGATAACAGGGCTAAAGTGCGGTGGAATGACTAAATAAATGGCCCAGATGAGTCCATAAAAGTGTATATGATCAGGACTCATCACTAAACATGCAAAATAATAAATACAAGAAAGTACATAGTTTAACATAGGAATTGGGCGGCCACCGACAAAAACCATGAACATCTATTTGCGTGATTGCACGGATAGTGCTCAACGTGCTCAACTACATGAATCGGGTGTTGTCGCCCTGACATCCTTTGCTGCCCCAATTGCCTCAGTTTGCTTCCCAAAGCTCATGTGAACTTAAGTCTCAACACCTACGAAGATGACTCATTTCTCATGCTTTGCGCTATACTAATTTAGGGTGGCTAGATCATTTGGACAATGATTGATCCACCATTAGTTTTTTTTCTCACTCAAGGCAAAAAAATTCAGGGATCGGTCTTTCGATCCACTATTGAAGCTGAGTACCTGACACGAATATCTCCGCTGCTGCTTAAATACACACTTATTGTGATATTAACAAGTGATTGCTAGTTCCTCTCCCCAATGTATGTTCATCAGGGATATATACATAAGAAGTGAAATCCATTATATATATATTTTCATTTCTTTCCTCAAAGGTTCAACAACGTTGACTCTCATGTGGGGCCAGCCCCAGGCACAAAAGTGGATTGCACGTGGCGAAAATGCACAGGACGCAGATGGTTCGGGATCCGAACACAATAATTTAACTGCAAAATGGCTCTTTTGAGGAAGATGCATTTCTCTACAAGTGCATTTACACATGAAACAGCCATTATTAAGCTTCTGCCAGTGTTCAATCTTCTGTTTGGTTAATGCAGGAACAAGGTGCTGCATACAGATTGTATGTGCTCTAGCGCCCTGCGACAAAGAAGAGACAACAATGCTAACAGATCGAGGAAATCTTCAAAGTAAACAACATAATCCCTAGAGCACATACAATATGCGGAAAAGGCTCGGCGAATGTCGCGGTTTCCATGGCCAGATAGGGTTCTGCGTATCTTGGTGTCTGTGGAGTGGCTTGATAAGTAGGATTTATGCTTATTTTAATTATAGTATTTAGGTTAAGTTTAATATAATTTTGTAAATATTATTTATGTTTTAGTTAAAAATCACTTCTTTTATAATTTTAGTTCTAAATATAATTGTATTTTTGTTTTGCAGATTTTCTGGTATTTTTGGACAAATTCCATAGTACACGCCCTAGGTCACGCCCGTGACTAAGGGCGTGTAACACTAAGATCAGTCCAGAAGTGTTGCCGAGCAGATTGAGCTAGTCCACAGCAAGTCACACCCCAGGTCACGCCCGTGACACCAGGTCACGCCCGTGACCAAGGGCGTGTAATCTTAGAATCTTCCCAGCTGGCTACCGACGAGACGTGGAGATGCTGTCAAGGAGTTGACCTAGGTCACGCCCGTGACCAAAGAGTCACGCCCGTGACATCCCGCGTGATCCCTGCTCCCTGCTGCGCCGAATTCAAGCCCACGCCGCATTGATGGAGTTGACCCCAGTCACGCCCGTGACCCATGAGTCACGCCCGTGACTTTTCGCGCGTGATCGCTTTTCGCTGCAGCGCCGCACTCAAGCCCACGCCGCATTGATGAAGCCGCCCAGGTACACGCCCGTGACCAAAGTTACACGGGCATGTAATGTCCTTTTTCGCGACACAGTCACGCAAGACCCACGCCGATGTCGCAGCCGTGCAGAACAAGTATTACACGCCCTAGGTCACGCCCGTGACCGAGGGCGTGTAACCTGTAAATTTTTCCTATAAATTCAGAGGTTCCCCTCCAGCATTCAAGCCCCTTTCCCCTGCCCATTTGGGATGTTCTTGTATAGTTTTCCTTATTTCTTCATGTTTTAGTTAGTTTTTTTTATTTGTGCAATTTCTTTTCTTAGCTTAATTTTATTTCTTGTAATTTTTATTTCATGCAAGTAGTTAGCTTTATTTTCATGCAATGTAACTTAGTTTTCAATTTATGTAATGTTCTCTTTTTCATGGTAATGAAATATTATGTTTCCCTTCATTTTTGCAAAGTCTCTTTCCTTCTCTTAATTTAGTCTTGTCTTCTTTATTTTATTTTTATTGTTCTCTTTTTAGTTAGTTTCAATTACGCTTCCTTAATCAATTTTATTTCCGATAAAATAATAGTTAGCTTTCACGAAGTAGAAGTAATCGACAAACCCGGATTTCAATACGACCTTGATATTTTCTTTAAAATATCCTATGCTATACGCGATAAGGTATACTTGCCTTTTCGAATGAGTAGTTTGGATTACACATTAGCAAAAACTTGCAAAAACTTTCTCCCTCTCTTTTCAATTTATTTTTAGATTTCGGCGCCGCCGCCGCCGCGTTTATTTTCGTCGATATTCCGAAAAAAGGAAAGACTATTACTCTTATCATCTCGACAGGTAGGATAATGGTTACTTCCTCGAAGTAGGATTACTCGCGAGACGCCTCGAAAGCGCCCGTCGAATTCTTATCGCATCGAGAAAGGATTTTGCAGAACTTCAATTTTTTCTTATCAAGTTTTTGGCGCCGTTGCCGGGGAGTTATTATTGTCGATATTTTGAAAAGAGAGAGCGCTATTACTTTTATCTTTTTTTTTCTTGTTCTCTTATCAAAAAAAAAAAAATATATATATATAAATTAAAAACAAAAAAACATTATAAAACTTATCAAAAAAAAAATTTCAAAAAAAAAATTAATGAGTAACTTTTATATTTTATTTCTTTTGATTTTGTGTTTTACCTTATGGTTTTGAAAGAAATTTTTGCAGGTAATCGTGACGGTCGTCCGTCTCCAAATCAGGGACGTACTTCTTTTCCTCTCTTTCTTTCATAATCATGCTCTTATTTTTTTCTATTTTGTTATTCTCCATACTTAGCTTTCAACATTGGGGACAATGTTGAATTTTAAGTATGGTGGTGTATTTCCCTCTCTTTTAAATTATAAAATCGTAGAAAATTTCCCAAAAAAAAATTTTGAAAATAAAAAAAAAAATTTCCAAAAATATTTGTGTACATAGTTTTGTAAATAGTTTATTTCCTTTTTATTATCTTTTACAAAAGAAAAATTAGCTTTTTAAAAAGAAATTATTAGAAAACCCAAAAATATTCAAAAAAAATTAGAAAATTGAAAATTTTAATTCTCGGAAAGGACGCTTTGGGCTTGAATTCCCATCATAGCCTCTAGTACCTTGCGAGCCCTTCACCGGGTAGACCTTGGGAAGTCCAAGAATTAATTTACAAACAAAAAAATTAGGTTTATTAGTTTAAGTTTAGCATTTTTAGTATTTATTTCTCATCCTAAAAAAAATTCCAAAAAAAGATAATATTAAAAATTTCCAAAAAAAAAGATAATATTATTATGAAAAAAATTCCAAAAAAAAAAGATAATATAAAAAAATTCCAAAAATATTAGTACATAAAACTTAGAAAAAATCCCAAAAATATAATAAGCCCTTACTTTGGTTTTTGTTATTTCCAAAATCAATTTTGAGTTTATTTATAAGCATTTATATTTTTGCTAATCATTTATTCTATCATGGTTTGCTAAATCTAATTTTTGATTAAGTGATTTAGTGTTAAGAAATATTTTATGATTTTAATTTGATAAGAGATATTTCTTTAGCACTTCTTCTCTTTTATTTTAAATAGTTACAAATTTTTAGTAATCTTGCTTAAAACACCTTTAGATTTTATTTATTTCTACCTCAAGCTTTTTAAATCTTAGGAAAGTTTAAATTACTAAAATTTGCTCTCAAAATAAATTAATTTAAAAGCTAGAAATCTTTTCTCCACCCTACCCCCTTTGATGGCATAAAAAAATTGTATTAAAAGATCATATGTCATGGGAATAAGAGGATAAAATTCATTATTCCCTAAACATATGCACCCAAAATCATTTAAAAGATTATATGGCATGGAGTAAGAGGATAAAATTCATTACTCCTAAACCATATACATTTTGGGTTTTTTTTATTAGAAGAGAAAAAAAAAGAAAAAAAAAGGAAATTTCATGATAAATTCCATTTCCTCCATTCAAAAGTTTCTCTTCTTATGCCAAATTTTATGAAATCCCCCCAACCCAATATCTTTGATCTAGATTTAAATTATGTTATGGAGAGAGCAATACTTAGTAAGTTACATTTTTCCTTTAGCTTTTTCAAAGTTATGGTTTTTATAAATTTTAAATCTAATTTTGTTTACTTATTACTCAATTTTGTTAACTAGTTAATATTTTTGAGAACCCTTGGCTAAATATTTCTCTTATTATTCTAATTTCATAATTTAGGACTTAATTCGTTGATCCTTAAATTTTCTTTTTAGCTTACTTATGATTCAATAAATTTTTAGGCTTAATTAAAATTTTTATTAAATGTCTTATAAATATTTCTCATACTTTTGCTCTGGAATAGCAAAAGCTTAAGTATGGGGGTATTTGATAAGTAGGATTTATGCTTATTTTAATTATAGTATTTAGGTTAAGTTTAATATAATTTTGTAAATATTATTTATTTTTTAGTTAAAAATCACTTCTTTTATAATTTTAGTTCTAAATATAATTGTATTTTTGTTTTGCAGATTTTCTGGTATTTTTGGACAAATTCCATAGTACACGCCCTAGGTCACGCCCGTGACTAAGGGCGTGTAACACTAAGATCAGTCCAGAAGTGTTGCCGAGCAGATTGAGCTAGTCCACAACAAGTCACGCCCCAGGTCACGCCCGTGACACCAGGTCACGCCCGTGACCAAGGGCGTGTAATCTTAGAATCTTCCCAGCTGGCTACCGACGAGACGTGGAGATGCTGTCAAGGAGTTGACCTAGGTCACGCCCGTGACCAAAGAGTCACGCCCGTGACATCCCGCGTGATCCCTGCTCCCTGCTGCGCCGAATTCAAGCCCACGCCGCATTGATGGAGTTGACCCCAGTCACGCCCGTGACCCATGAGTCACGCCCGTGACTTTTCGCGCGTGATCGCTTTTCACTGCAGCGCCGCACTCAAGCCCACTCCGCATTGATGAAGCCGCCCAGGTACACGCCCGTGACCAAAGTTATACGAGCGTGTAATGTCCTTTTTCGCGACACAGTCACGCAAGACCCACGCCGATGTCGCAGCCGTGCAGAACAAGTATTACACGCCCTAGGTCACGCCCGTGACCGAGGGCGTGTAACCTGGAAATTTTTCCTATAAATTCAGAGGTTCCCCTCCAGCATTCAAGCCCCTTTCCCCTGCCCATTTGGGCTGTTCTTGTATAGTTTTCCTTATTTCTTCATGTTTTAGTTAGTTTTTTTTATTTATGCAATTTCTTTTCTTAGCTTAATTTTATTTCTTGTAATTTTTATTTCATGCAAGTAGTTAGCTTTATTTTCATGCAATGTAACTTAGTTTTCAATTTATGTAATGTTCTCTTTTTCATGGTAATGAAATATTATGTTTCCCTTCATTTTTGCAAAGTCTCTTTCCTTCTCTTAATTTAGTCTTGTCTTCTTTATTTTATTTTTGTTGTTCTCTTTTTAGTTAGTTTCAATTACGCTTCCTTAATCAATTTTATTTCCGATAAAATAATAGTTAGCTTTCTCGAAGTAGAAGTAATCGACAAACCCGGATTTCAATATGACCTTGATATTTTCTTTAAAATATCCTTTGCTATACGCGATAAGGTATACTTGCCTTTTCGAATGAGTAGTTTGGATTACACATTAGCAAAAACTTGCAAAAACTTTCTCCCTCTCTTTTCAATTTATTTTAGATTTCGGCGCCGCCGCCGTCGCGTTTATTTTCGTCGATATTCCGAAAAAAGGAAAGACTATTACTCTTATCATCTCGACAGGTAGGATAATGGTTACTTCCTCGAAGTAGGATTACTCGCGAGACGCCTCGAAAGCGCCCGTCGAATTCTTAACGCATCGAGAAAGGATTTTGCAGAACTTCAATTTAACTTCAATTTTTTCTTATCATGGCTCCGGCTGCTCTCCACCTAGAGTGGGAGGTTGCTGTTGATTTGGCGGGTGCGGAGCGCGATGCGTGCGGGACCCTTGTTGTGGTGGAGAGCTTTCGCGCAAAGCTGAATATACGCATGGATGTTCGAAGACGGATGAAGGTCTTTGAAGGAGGTTCGTGGTGGAGCTCTCCCGCGCTAGGAGGTAAAGCACTAGTTGGATCTTACTGAGAGATTAGGGTCATATTTATAGGCTATAGGAGTGGTTATATTCCAAGACTATAACCACCTCATTTAATATTTGCAGGCCAATTTCATATAGTTTATGACACGTATTTTTTAATGATTTTATTATGCGCAGACCGTATAGAATATTTGGCTATGCACATCCACCATGATAGGAACACGCTGGGTTCGCACCTGCACGCGTTGGGTGCACACCTGCGTGTCTCGCGTGCGTGGTGCGCGCCCATGCTTCCTGCGCAGGGTGCTTGTGCATCGTTCAATGCGCGTGTTTCTACATGCACATTTGTGCGACGTGGCTACGAGTGTTGTAGTGTATTTGGAGTATTACTTTTGCAAATACTTATGCATATTTTTGCCTTTCAGGTGCCAAGTTGTTGCTCACAGGGTAGGCCGATGCGGCTGCGTTCTTCGCTTACCGCGGAGCAGATTGATGTAGTGAGAAAACAGTATGGAATACATGCCAGGATGGAGGTGAAGGTCCCACATATCGAGGAGCAAGTGCAAATTCCTCCAACGGGCCAGATGGCGTTGTGCGAGTCATCCCGAGGTCAGGGTACTGTCTTCCACCATGCGAGGAGGCGATCGAGATTTTCAAGCATTGTGGAGTGTCAACATCTCAGCTCACCCCTGTTTGGATAATGCGCATCATGGGACTGATTGCCTTCTTCAGGGAGCATGGCTCGAGGTTCTCCTTAGATCTCTTCAAAGATTGCTACGAGGTGCACACCGATGGAGGTGGCCATGTCGAGGTGCACAACAACAACTGATAGCTCGAGTTTGAGGATTGGGTGGATCGTCGCCATGGGAACACCTTGAACAAATATGTCAAGAACTCATTGGGCCTGCCGAAGCTGTGGAAGTCTCTTCCTGGACGTTGTCATCGTGTGACAGGTCTCATGCAGGAGTTCACGCCGGTGTTGGGGTTTACTGAACCTCATGCGTTAGAGAACCCCATATTCTGTATTTCCCTATTTATGGAGGAGAAGCGCCTGCTGTTGTGCGGTATTTTCACCAACTCCGAGCGATCTGCTGCGGTGCCACTGCATCGTGAGAGGAAGAGAAAGCTGGTATTCAAGTGTGGCAGTTCAGACTCTGGGCCTCGACCTACCTCTCGGCCGAGAGAGCCCTAATGTGGAACAATCACTACGTGAGCCTGAAGAATTTATTCCTTTTGCTTCATGAAGAGCTTCATGGAGTGAAGAGCTCCCTTTCTGAGTTGAGGGGAAGGGGGGATTGTGACGTGTCTCATTTTCTCCGGATCGAGTCCAAGCTGTGAGTAGTATTGGAGCAGTCATGGGAAGAGCTTCAGACGGAGAAGGACCACATGGAGAAGATCGTGCGGCTGCTAGAGAGCGCGAAGTGGAATGTGGCTCGACATGAGACTGAGTTGGGGTCCTTGAAGACCGAGGTGGAGCGCCTTTCTTCGCTAGAGTGGACACCTAAGTTGAAGGCAGCAATGAATCTTTTATTTCCCAAGTTATAACTTAGAGTGGTGGTAGTTCTCATGCGAGAATACACCTAAGGCATGCCTTGTGTACATGAAGGGCATGGTCATGAGTACTCAAGTTGTGTTATTGAATTATGATGTTATGTTAGTCTCATGCGTGGTTGCTTAGGCGATTGAGGAAAAGCCTCCGGGTGAACCCAACCAACATCATTTACATACTTACATTCCCTTTACTTTGATGCTCAACCTAGAAGATTGATTGTGCTTGAAATCTAACATTGTGTAGTGTAGTTGCACTTTCTTTACATGTTTACATGCTACTTGTTACAGCTTACTTGCAAGAGAGCGGTACCACCGCCCTTAGGTCGGCTAGGATGGTCGGGGGGTGGGATCGTTACTGGTTTGTGGTCAGCTCATAGTTGACCCTCATTTGCCGCTTGATTGTGTTTGGTTCAGGTGCAGGAGAGCAAATCGCAAAGTAGCGGGCAAAAGCCCCAAGATGTAGATGTGCCGGACCTTGAAGTTCGGACTTCCTTTTATTACTTTCTTAATTGCCGGCTTGCGTGTGGATGTATATAATGCACCCCTTTTATTATAAATATTGGATGAATGTAAAGCCATAAGGCTGGAACTTGTTTATGCTTTCATTCCTAGTAGTGTTGTGGACATTCTTGTATTAGGCTTTTAAAGCTTCCACTAGTGTATTCTCTTTACTCTGTGTAATTGTTGTTGAGTTTTCTATACACCATTCACAATGATATAAGCATATCGAATATGCGCAGCGGAAGAAACAAACAAGAACAACCCTAAACAGTTCAAAGAACTTGCGATTTCATGAATCAAAAAATAGGAAAGGCAACACATTGCAATACCTGAAGGGGATTGAGTAAATACTCAATCGAGATGCTCCACAACTGAAATCCAGAGAACAATCGTTGAGTCCCAAGCGCAGAAATCGATCGGCGCCTCTACGGAAGTCCACACGAGCGTTGAAGAACCCTAGCCTCTTGTCGCACAAGATCTAGGTCGGAGAGAAGAAAGCCCTCAGCATCTTTCACGGACTGCTAGGTCCGACCACAGGAAGAGACATCGGTGAAGGTCCCGGAAACAGCCGATCAGAACTCTTCCGTCGGAATCGCGGAACTCTTCCAACACAGCTTCTACAGAACTCTTCCATCGCCCTCTCTGATTCGCAAAAAGGTGATCATCTATCTAGGGAATTGAATCACATTCAATTTATACCCAGGCAAAAGAGAGAAGCTATCCGCACTCCTACGACTAGAATTGAAGCAAACAGAATTCGTCGGGTGATGATGATTTCGTCGAGTAATCACGAATTCGTCGAGTAATGATTTCGTCGGGTAATCATCAATTCGTCGAGAAATCACAAATTCGTCGAATACTGATTTCGTCGAGTAATATCAATTCTTCGAGTACAACTCAATTTGTCGAGTAATGACTATTTGATGAACTGATGTAATAGTCGTCAAGACATTCTCGACGACTTGACTCGAAAACTTGTCAACACGCTCCATACAATATTCACAATACCTGCGGAGCATTCAGTTGACTCAACCCAACTCCAATAAGTCGAAGGATTGGTCCTTCACTCATATCCAATATGAGTAAGGCCAACACAATTCTTCTTCCAACTTCTCCAAACACTTTTGTGTGTGACCCCATAGGCTCATATCGCGTTGGCAGTGAGACTAGATGCTTGATCACTTCCAGATCACCATGGAAATACTAACAATTGTCTATTTGTTTATCATATTTAATACTTAGTTTATGTGTTCAATATACCGTAGGGTCCCGGCTGGACCTATGTTTATATTGTTTGGATAGGCAGGGTGTTACAATTTGGTATCAGACTTAAGGTTTTGGATCCGTAGTGCCTATGATTCAATGACGAATTCTTTTTAAGGGGTGGAGTGCACGTGATGTGCGTTCACCTAAAAATGACCAAATTTGATAAGAATGTCTACTTAGGAATGAACATGCTTGTTTGTGGAACCTGAGTGTTCCTTGTTTGATGTTTTGCTATGTTTGTAGTCACTAAATTGTGTCTTTCACGATTATAGGTGACTAGAAATGGAAGCTGGAGACTGGCTGTCGTGAATCAAGAGAATCTTGACGGCCACCGATACCGTGGAAGCAAAGAAAGCTACCTTGGCTACCTTCCTTCTGGTAGGAGATGCAAGGAGATGGTGGGATGTAGAGGAGGTACACAAGTTTCGTGGGCGAGAACTTACGGAGATCTCTATGGGAGACTTCTCAGATTCATTCATTTTGAGATGTATCCCCTCCGCCCAGCACATCGTGTTGCTGAACCAATTCCTTTACCTAACTTAGGGCGATCGTTCGGTTGATGATTACCTTCATGAGTTTACTAGACTTGGTCACTTTGCGGGGCATATGTTGGAGCAAGAGGCTACAAAGACCATCAAGTTCTATCAAGGGCTTCGAGTGACTTGAGTCTGCTACTTGCAGGCCCAATGACGTTCGGTTTTCACACCTTGGTGCAAACCGCCAGGTCCTTAGAAATGGATATGCAGAGAGTCCAGCGCAAGAAAGGCCCGAGTGCCAACAAACCAGAATTCAAGGTGTCATCCTCCCACTCAAAGTCTGAGTTTAAGAGACACAAGAAGAATTCCAAATTTATAGTGCCAGCTCCCTCTGCTGTTTCGGGGGCCACAACGGTGAGGGGTCCTATGACGTGCTACACTTGTCGTAAAGTGGGGTACATAGCCCAAAACTATCGAAGTGGCCCTCCGAAGATTAAGAGTCGAGATTTGGAGTACGCTCTGTTGAAATTATTGAAGTGAAGTGGAGGTGTCTGGGCGGTCTGTTTTTGGAAGACCGCCAAGACCGCGCGGCTTGTGCTTGTGTTTATTCTGCCGGTCGGGATCTGCCGGGTTGCTCTGGCGGACTGGTGGTTCTGCGGTCTGTTTCTTGTTGCTGCGGTCTACTCCCGAGTTGTTTTGCTGGTTGTCCTGTCTTCCTTGTTGGAAGACCGGGCGGGTTATTCTTATATGACCGTCTATCCGGGCGGTCTGTCCTGTCGATCTGGCGACTTGTTCTAAGTCGTCTAGTTGGTTCTTGGTTTGCTTCTGGTGGTCTAAGGAAGGAGCGGTTTTGTGTTCGCGCGACTTGTGCGCGCCCTGTCTGCTGGTCTGCGGTCTTGGACAGAAGATTGTCCAAGTGGTCTGATCGGGCGGTCTGTCTTATGAGACCGCCGGCGATCTGACGGGTGGTGACTGTATCCTGGTTTGTGCGGTGACGACATCCATCCACCCGCCTATAAATAGGGGTGCATGTCCCGTCATTAATAACGAGAACTGTAAGAACTAGAGCCTGGTTAATTCGTGCGGTCTCTACTTTGAGGTCGGGCGGTCTCGGAAGCGAGTTGATCATTTGTTGTGTTCGCAGGTTTGCGGTCAGCAGGTTGCGGTCTCCTTCCTTGGTGTTTTCCAGTGGCTTGAATAAACAAATCGGCACCCGCTTGTCTGCGAACTGGTGTATGTTGTTCTTGTGCTGTTCGCAACGAGCTCAGCGATCCGGCGACCTTCAGTGGTTAGGCGATCTGAGTTGCGGTCTAACGACAGCTTCAGCTCTTCGTTCCAATAAAGCTCCAGTTCATGCGGTCTGAGGTGCGGTCTTGCAGTGCTGGAAGTCAGTTCGGTTTCTGTTCGTGCGTTCTCAGGTCAAGCCGGGCGACTTCTGGAGTCAAGCGGTCTGTGCGGTCTCAGCTTGTCTAGCCGCCAGATTTGTTTTTGGTGTGTTTTGTTTTTCTCATCTCCGTGATTCTGATGAATCATGTCTCGCCATGTATACCTCGCATTGTAAATCAAGTTTGTGATTCAATAAAGCTTCTTGTATTGTTGTGTGGCATTGTGGTTGTTTGGCTATAACTCGGTTGATGCAACTCCTGCTTACTCCTAAACGATTCAAATCAGAAAATTTTAACATGGTATCAGAGGTAGGTTGCTGGAGTGGATAAGCAGTGATCAACTTGAGTTGCCATCGTCTTTGTGAAGAAGAGACCACATAGATTGCCATGGAAGGCGGATTCGCAAGAGGGATTGGTATTGAACTCCTCACATCGACTAACTATAAAAAGTGGAGGTCGTGTATGGAGAGTTACTTACTTGGCGAGGATCTATGGGAGATAGTTGGAGGAGAAGACACACAATAGATATTTCTAGCAGGAGATAATATGGCAGAGGTGAGACTGTGGAGGAGGACTAATGCTAAGGCAGAGTTCACACTCAAGAGGGCTATCTCACCGGAGCTGTTTGACCACATCATTAGATGTAAATCTGCTGCTGAGATTTGGACATCTTTGGACTGGTTGTTCAATAAGAAGAATGTAGCTCGGCTACAGTTTCTTGAAAATGAGTTGGCGAAGGCCTCTCAGGGTGA
Organism: Dactylorhiza incarnata; assembly: GCA_033032865.1. Taxonomy (NCBI): domain Eukaryota; kingdom Viridiplantae; phylum Streptophyta; class Magnoliopsida; order Asparagales; family Orchidaceae; genus Dactylorhiza; species Dactylorhiza incarnata. Next base: position 320,713 of record JAWHQI010000288.1, on the reverse strand, counting down.
TCTTTCTATTTCTACCTTCTTTCTCAAGATGAAGAACCTCACAGCGGAGATTTCTGCTTTGGACCCTGATGAGCCCATCTCGGAGGCAAAACTGAAAAGGCATATCATCCGCGGGTTGCGAAAGGAGTATCTTGCCTTTGTAACGTCAGTTCAAGGTTGGGTGAATCAACCATCTCTGTTGGAGCTGGAGAACTTACTTGCTTCGCAAGAAAGTTTGGCAAGGCAGATGGCGAGGACTTCTATCTCTGGGGGAGATAGTGATGTGTTGTTCTCTGGGAAGAAGAAGAAGAAGTGGGAGAAGAAGAAGTCGGGTTATGATGGACCCTCTACTTCAGGTCAACAGGATAGGGGTTATGCTCCTAAGTCTGATGGGAAGAAGAAGGGAGATGGACCAAGGTGCTTCAGGTGTAATAAGACCGGCCACTTCAAGAAGGATTGCCGGGTTAATCTTCAGTCTGGACATGTAGCAGAGAAGGAGAAGCCAAAGTCTGATGAAGCTGGATGGGGAGGAGCCTTTGCGGCTAATATGACGGCGATGCCCGTTAAGGCCTTGGCTTCCATCAACTTCGAAGAGGATTGGATTATTGATTCAGGGTGTGGACATCATCTCACCAGGGATGAATCAAAGTTCTCTTCTTTGGCGCCTTACTCAGGTAACGATGCTATCATTACGGCTGAGAATTCCGTTCATGCTGTCGAACAAGAAGGTGTTGTCTCCCTAAGCAGTGATAAGGGTCCACTCACTTTGAGGAGTGTTTATCACGTGCCTGGTATGAAGAAGAATCTCTTCTCTGTGCCCAATGCGGTCGATGTCGGTTATCACGTTCTGTTTGGCCCAACAGAAGTGAAGTTTCTTAAAACTCAACCGGAGATAAGGGGAGATGTTATCCATGTTGGAAAGAGGGTGAAGGACTTGTTCGTGTTGTCGACAAGTACCTCTGTTGATAAGATGAAGACCAACGATAGCGCGGTTATATGGCATGGACAAATTGAAGGCTATGGCGGTAAGGGGCCTCATCAAGGGCTTGCCTAGCTAGTCCTCTTTTGGAGACGGTCATGTTTGTGCAGGATGTCAGTTTGGTAAGTCTCATCGACTTCCATTTGATAAATCACAAACAAGATGCAAAGCACCGTTGGAGTGCATTCACGGTGATTTGATGGGACCGACTGCCACCCCAAGCCTTGGAGGCAACATATATATGTTGGTGTTGATTGACGATTACACCAGATATGTCTGGGTGTATTTTTTAAAAGAGAAGTCAGAAGCCTTTGCAAAGTTTATGGAGTTCAAGGAGCCGGTGGAAGGTCGGTTAGGCCCGCGGGTGAAGAAATTGAGAACTGACAATGGTGGGGAGTTCACCTCTGGTGAGTTCTCAAGTTTTTGCAGGAAATACGGCGTTCGTAGAGAGCTTACTTGTGCCCATACTCCACAGCAGAATGGCGTTGCGGAGAGGAAGATCCGTCATCCGACGGAAACCTGCAAATGCTGGCTTCATGCCAAGAGTATCCCAAAGTCTTTCTGGACGGAGGGAATGTCTTGTGCAGCTTATGTCATCAACAGGATGCCTCTAAGTCCTATTAACATGAAGAGACCCCTCATGAACTGATGTTCAAGGAGAAACCAAGTGTTGCTCACCTTCGGGTGTTTGGGTCAACCTGCTATGTGCATATTCCTGATGCTCTTCGGACAAAGCTAGATGCGAAAGCAAGGAAGCAAGTCTTTATTGGGTATGATGAGCGAAAGAAAGGATGGAGATGCATGGATCCTGAGACACGGAGATCAGTGGTATCTCGGGATGTGATGTTCGATGAAGTGACTTCCTACAAGGGGAGTTCAGGAGTTGAACTACCGGAAAGCAGGGTTAATGAAGCAGGGAAAGCTGCGGGAAGTCTTCAAGTGGAGTTGCCTGTTTCACCAGGAGCTCCAGCTGTGTCAAGCTCTGAAATGGAGGCTTCAGGTTCTGGAAGCAGGGGGAGCGATGCTCCAAGTTCGTCTGGAAGAGGAGCTTACACAGAAGAAGCAGCTGAGGAGGTGGTTAGTCAGGTGCAACCTCTTAGGAGGTCGAAGAGGACTATTAAGCCACCAGATCGATACACAGGAGGAAATATGGTGAGCTTCGTCTCATGTTTCTTTGCTGGTCCCTTGGATGAAAGGGAGCCGTCGATCTTTGAGAAGGCCAAAGGCGTGAAATAGTGGGATGTTGCTATGCAAGAAGAGATGGATGCTCTTAAGAAGAATGAGACTTGGTCTCTAGTGCCCAGGCCCAAGGGCATTACCCCTGTGACATGCAAGTGTGTCTATAAACTCAAGAAGAAAGCTGATGGCACGATCGAGCGATACAAGGCTCGCCTTGTAGCTCGCGGGTTCTCACAGTAGTATGGTGAAGATTATGATGAGACGTTTAGTCCAGTGATAAAGATGACTTTGGTCAGATTTGTTATTGCTTTGGCGGCATCCAGCGGATGGGAGATTTGCCAGCTCGACATTAAGAATGCTTTCTTATACATTGAGATCGATAAGGATATCTTCATGATCCAGCCGCCGGGTTTTATTTCGGAGAATCGTCCGGACTACGTCTGCAAATTGAAGAAGGCCATATATGGTTTGAAGCAAGCGCCTCGGGCGTGGTATGGAAAAATCGCGGAGTATCTCTTATTCTGCGGGTTCTTTGCTTCAAACACTGATTCCAGCTTGTTCGTCAAGAAGGAGGGGCGCTTCGGGTTATTGTGCTGCTGTATGTGGATGATATGATTGTCACTGGGAACTCGAAGGAGGCGGTAGCAAGGCTGAGAGATGAGCTTGCTATCAGGTTCGAGATGAAGGATCTAGGGGAGCTTCACCATTTCCTTGGACTCGAGGTTCAGAGGCGGGAGAGAGGAGTTCTTATCTCTCAGGCCGGATATGCGGAGCGGATCGTTCAACGATTTGGCATGGAAGAAGGGAAGAGCAGCTCTATACCTCTGGAACAGCATCATAAACTTCGGAAGGATGAAGGAAGAGTTCTATCTGATCCGTTGGTGTTCCGAGCTCTGGTTGGGAGCTTGATTTAATTGACCATCACGAGGCCTGATATTGCTTATGCAGTTGGCAAGGTGAGTCGGTACATGGCGGAGCCACGAAAACCTCATCTTTTGGCGGCAAAAGGAATTCTGAAATATGTGAAGTCGACCTCTGATTTGAGTCTCCTATATCGGAAAGGGTTGATGGGGCAAAACTATGCTTGCAAACGATAACGGCAAGTGTACCGTATCGAATGTAGTATAGGTTATTAAAACAAGGTCGTATTAGACTCGGGGCGGTTGAGTACTCTTACTTCAAGAAAATCTCTATTATCTTATCAATTAGAAATTGAGAGTGATTTTGCAAAAGGAAAATAAAAATAAGAATAAAAGAACGACTAGCACTCGATCCTTGAATCACCGCGGAATAAGAATAGAAGAAACAAAATCGCATTCTCTAAATAAAATAACTTTGACCGTGGAGGTTCCCGAATTATAAACGTACCTCTCTCGAGGATACGCCCAACTAAGACTAGGTTGATCAACCGAACTCTTGTTCTATAATTGAAACCCCTAAACTTGCTTTAACGAAGTGAACCCCTCTATTGGATTTGACTCCAATCCGGGAGATTTATGTCATCCTCTCTCAAGGGGTGCATGCAACTCTCTTTATCCTTGAAGGTTCGATTCCTCTTACGAGCTGGTTCGGCTAACTAAAGAACGAAAACAGGAACGAGAAAATACTCTTATTTCATTAAAATCAAGGATAAATCATAAGCGGTTTAGAAAAGAGAAAGAGCGATTCTAAATTGCTTCAAAACCAATATTATTCCTTGGATCATCTCGACCGAGTGCTAATAGAATTTAAGTACTCATGGAGATAAAGGAATTAAAGAGATAAAAGAATACATGAAGAAGGGAGAAGAAAATGAGAGACATAAAACAAATTTATTAATTGAGATCAAGGGAAATACAAACTATGAATTGAAGATTACAACTATTGAAATAAAAGAACAACTACAAGACTACTAAAACATGAAAATAAAACAAGAAAAGGAGAATTGAACTCCCAAAATTCGTCTCTAAACATCTGCTGGAGCTGGCTTTATATAGCTGAAAAAATGAGGTTACACGCCCTTGGTCACGCCCGTGACCAAGGGCGTGTAAGGGGCGTGATCGAAGCAGCAGCGGAGAGGGCGCCTTCTGGAGTAATTGCGAGCATTTCGGCCGTGTCACGCCCTAGGTCACGCCCGTGACCTGGGGCGTGTAATCTTGAAATAGTGCTGTTGGCGGGAAACTCTGGCGGGAAGAAGCGCGGGGCGAGTCACGCCCGTGACCTGATGTCACGCCCTAGGTCACGCCCGTGACCTGGGGCGTGTAACTTTAAATGACGCGGCGGCTCGATCTGGATGCTGGTGGCGTGGTCCCGACCGTGACTTGGATGACACGCCCTTGGTCACGCCCGTGACCTGGGGCGTGTACTTGGCGAATCTTCACGGAATGGGCCCGAAGTAGCGGCAGCAGGTCTGGAACACATCTTAGGCTGACACGCCCTTGGTCACGCCCGTGACCTTGGGCGTGTACTTGATATTTTTGCTCAAAGTGCCCAGAAAACCTGCAAAACATAAATTAAACTTATATTAGTGACAGAAATAAAAAGGAACGATTATTATAAGATAAAACAAATAATTGATATAAATTCATATTAAAATTACATCGAAATTATGCTAAAAGATGAGTACAAAGAGTACTCATCAAACACCCCCATACTTGAGCTTTTGCTATTCCAGAGCAAAAGAATGAGGGAAGAATTACAAGACATCGGTGTTATTTCTAATTAACTAAAATTTTATTGAACCAAGAATAAGTTAAAAGCAAATTTTAGGAATTCAAGAATTAAGTCATAAGTTATGTTGATAATTTAAAAAGAGAAATTTATTTAGCTAACTACTTCTCAAGATAACTATTTAGCAATCGAGATTATAGAAATTTTCAAACAAAATTAGATTGAAATTATAGACACTCTAACGTAAAATAATCTTAAGGGAAAGACACCTACCAAAATATTGCTCTCTTAATAATTTAGTTTAGGACTAGAAACAATGAATTGGCTAGGGATGGGTTTGAACGAAATGGCAAATGAAGAGTTCTTGAATAGAGGTGATGAATTTTATCCTCTCACCTCATTTGAATACGAAATTGTATATGTTTAGGAAAATAATGAATTTTATCCTCTTATTTTCCATGCCATATAATCTTTTAACAATTCTCTTCAATCAAAAACCCAAAATGTATATGTTTTAGATGTAATGAATTTTATCCTCTTACATCATGACATATAATCTTTTAAATGATTTTGGGTGCATATGTTTTAGGAAATAATGAATTTTATCCTCTTATTTCCATGACATATGATCTTTTTCTACATTTTTTTTTGCCAACAAAGGGTGAGGGGGGAGAAATACTTCTAGTTTATAAATTAAACTATTTTGAGAGCAACTTTTTAGTAAAATGAGATTTCCTAAGATCTTAAAGTTAAAAGTGAATATAACAAAAAAAAAATCTAAAGATGTTTAGCCAATTTACCACAAAGTGAAGCTATTTAAAATTAAATGGAGAAGTAGTGCTAATTTAACTCTCTAATCGAATTAAAAACATAAAGTGTTTCTTAAAACTAAATTACTTCAAATTTAGATTTAACAAATTCTGATCAAATAAAATAATTAGCTAAATTAAAAATGTACGAATTCTTATAATCGTACCTCAAACTAAATTTCTAGAACATTAAAAACAACAAGGCTAGGCGTATTTATTAAAATTTTTTTTTTCTTAAATAAAAATACAGTGAACGCAAAGCTATACCCCCATACTTAAAATTAAACATTGTCCCCAATGTTTAAAACTAAGTATGAAGAACACTTGAAAAATAAACTTTAAAAGAAAAATACATAAAATTAAAGATAAGCAAGGGGTGCCTCCCAAGAGCGCTTTCTTTTTCCCGTCTTTAAGCTAGACGGTTAGTGTTAGGAAAAAGGAAATTTAAAAGAGAGGTGGACAGGCAACTCCCTTAATTTGCGCTGAGGCGAATGTGCCGGCGTCAGTCGGCCAGCCTCTCCTCCGCTTAACATGTGATTCTTCGTTTGTCTTTGATCTTGAATTTGCAAATCCAAATCACCTATACATACCTGAGGTGATTTGGATTCATAAAGATGAGCGGCATATGGATCATCAATTAATTGGGGTAGCAACGGCTCATCTTCTACCTGAAAAATATTAGTATCTAAAAAATCACAAATAAACGATTCAGGTAATTTTTCGCAAGGAGGAGGCGCTCGCGAAAATATAAAATTAAGCTCTGGTTGTTCCTTTTCTAAAATAAAATTTTCATTAGAGAAATCTAGTGTATTACCAAGCGGGATAAAATTTTCGGACAAAAAATTTTCATGAATTTCTGGTTGAATTAAAATAGAAGAGATTTGCGAAAATTCATGAAAGAGAACAGAAGATCCGGGTGACGTAGGGGAAGAAACTTGTTCTTCTTCTAGTTCATCCGGGGTGCCCAAAACATTAAGAATTTCTTGGTAAGGGAATTTTTCTTCATAATTGGGACAAGAAATTATGGGAGTACATGAGCAATCATGTTCCTCCATAACTAAATTTTCCAAAGACGAGGAAAAAACGCTAGAAGAAAGAAAATTCTCATCTAAATTCTGGGGTGGAGTATCAAATTGAAAAAACGGACATTCCCCAAAATTAGAGTACGAAAATTGCGTCGCAAAAGAAGAACAAAAATTCGGATCTAAAGATTTATCTTCATCGCCCCGAAGACTATCCGGGTGACCGTGCCACCAAGAATAATCAACTTCGGGGCTAGAAGATAAATTATTAGAGGCCGAAAAATTATTCTCGTGAAAATTAGAAAAATTATTTTCCTCTAAATTTTGGGGGGAAGTATCTATTTGGATCTGCGGAAATTCCCCCAAATTAGAGAACGAAGACTGCGGTGTATAAGAAGAAAAACAAAAATTCGGATCTAAAGATTTATCTTCGTTGCTCCGGGAACTATCCGGGTGAGTTTGCCACGAGGAATAATCAACTTCGGAGCTAGAAGAACAATTATTAAATGCCGAAAAATTATTCTCATTAAAATTAGAAAATTTATTTTCATCAAAGTTTGAAAAATTATTTTCATTAAAAGATGAAAAATTATGATCGTAATTATTATCAAAATTATTTGCATAATATTGAGGAAAATTATTTTCATAATAATTATTTTGATAATAAGAATGTAAATAGCATTCCTCACTTTGATGCGGCGCACCACAATAATGACAACTAAATTGGCGTTCTCGTGCGGCTTGTAAGAGATAAAGTTGGTTTCGAAGCTCGGCAACCTTAACAGCAAATTCAGATTCTTTCATATTAAAAAAAATAAAAAGGAGACAACCTTTACCTAAATGAATGGAATTTTATAAATTTTTTTATTATAATTTTTTTTTCAAAAAGCGTGTTAAATTAGTCCCGAACTTCCCAAGATCTACCCGGTGAAGGGTTTGCAAGGTACTAGAGGCTATGATGGGAATTCAAGCCCAAAGCGTCCTTTCCGAGAATTTAGATTGCGCTTTTTAAGATATATTTTAAAAAAAAAAAAAATAATAAATAAAAAATAAAAAAAATAAAAAAAATTAAAGAGAAGGGGGAGAAGAGAGAGAACGATAAAATTAATAAATATTTCTTTTTTCGGAATATCAACCGTTTCCCCGGCAACGACGCCAAAAACTTGATGGGGCAAAACTATGCTTGCAAACGATAACGGCAAGTGTACCGTATCGAATGTAGTATAGGTTATTAAAACAAGGTCGTATTAGACTCGGGGCGGTTGAGTACTCTTACTTCAAGAAAATCTCTATTATCTTATCAATTAGAAATTGAGAGTGATTTTGCAAAAGGAAAATAAAAATAAGAATAAAAGAACGACTAGCACTCGATCCTTGAATCACCGCGGAATAAGAATAGAAGAAACAAAATCGCATTCTCTAAATAAAATAACTTTGACCGTGGAGGTTCCCGAATTATAAACGTACCTCTCTCGAGGATACGCCCAACTAAGATTAGGTTGATCAACTGAACTCTCGTTCTATAATTGAAACCCCTAAACTTGCTTTAACGAAGTGAACCCCTCTATTGGATTTGACTCCAATCCGGGAGATTTATGTCGTCCTCTCTCGAGGGGTGCATGCAACTCTCTTTATCCTTGAAGATTCGATTCGTCTTACGAGCTGGTTCGGCTAACTAAAGAACGAAAACAGGAACGAGAAAATACTCTTATTTCATTAAAATCAAGGATAAATCATAAGCGGTTTAGAAAAGAGAAAGAGCGATTCTAAATTGCTTCAAAACCAATATTATTCCTTGGATCATCTCGACCGAGTGCTAATAGAATTTAAGTACTCATGGAGATAAAGGAATTAAAGAGATAAAAGAATACATGAAGAAGGGAGAAGAAAATGAGAGACATAAAACAAATTTATTAATTGAGATCAAGGGAAATACAAACTATGAATTGAAGATTACAACTATTGAAATAAAAGAACAACTACAAGACTACTAAAACATGAAAATAAAACAAGAAAAGGAGAATTGAACTCCCAAAATTCGTCTCTAAACATCTGCTGGAGCTGGCTTTATATAGCTGAAAAAATGAGGTTACACGCCCTTGGTCACGCCCGTGACCAAGGGCGTGTAAGGGGCGTGATCGAAGCAGCAGCGGAGAGGGCGCCTTCTGGAGTAATTGCGAGCGTTTCGGCCGTGTCACGCCCTAGGTCACGCCCGTGACCTGGGGCGTGTAATCTTGAAATAGTGCTGTTGGCGGGAAACTCTGGCGGGAAGAAGCGCGGGGCGAGTCACGCCCGTGACCTGATGTCACGCCCTAGGTCACGCCCGTGACCTGGGGCGTGTAACTTTAAATGACGCGGCGGCTCGATCTGGATGCTGGTGGCGTGGTCCCGACCGTGACTTGGATGACACGCCCTTGGTCACGCCCGTGACCTGGGGCGTGTACTTGGCGAATCTTCACGGAATGGGCCCGAAGTAGCGGCAGCAGGTCTGGAACACATCTTAGGCTGACACGCCCTTGGTCACGCCCGTGACCTTGGGCGTGTACTTGATATTTTTGCTCAAAGTGCCCAAAAAACCTGCAAAACATAAATTATACTTATATTAGTGACAGAAATAAAAAGGAACGATTATTATAAGATAAAACAAATAATTGATATAAATTCATATTAAAATTACATCGAAATTATGCTAAAAGATGAGTACAAAGAGTACTCATCAAGGGTCTAGCTTGGAGTTGCTTGGATACATGGATACTGACTACGGGGGAGACGTGGATGATCGACGATCAACGTCTGGTTTTGTCTTTATGACGGGCCCCACAGCTATCTCTTGGTGCAGCAAAAAGCAGGACTTAGTGTCCGTATCTACCACAGAAGCGGAATACAAGGCTTCGGCCTTGGCAGCTCAGGAAGCCGTTTGGCTCAGGAGGTTGGTGGAGGACGTTCATGAGGAGGTTCGAGGTCCCACTATGCTACGCGGAGACAATGAGAGTGCTCTCAAGCTGGTTAATAATACAGTTTGTCACGCGAGGACCAAGCATATTGAGATTGAGCACCATTTCATTCGTGAAAAGGTGTTGGGAGGATCTCTTATGGTCGAGCATGTTCGGAGTGCGGACAATGTCGCAGACATCTTCACAAAGCCGCTGGCGAAGGGACCGTTTACACGGTTACGGAGTTTACACGGGTTAGTCTCCACTTCCCACTTCAAAGGGGAGTGTTGAAATTGTTGAAGTGAAGTGGAGGTGTCCGGGCGGTCTGTTTTTGGGAGACCGCCAAGACCGCGCGGCTTGTGCTTGTGTTTATTCAGCCGGTCTGGCTCTGCCGGGTTGCTCTGGCGGACTGGTGGTTCTGCCGGTCTGTTCCTTGTTACTGCGGTCTGTTCCCGAGTTGTTCTGCTGGTTGGCCTATCTTCCTTGTTGGAAGACCGGGAGGGTTGTTCTTATATGACCGTCTATCCGGGCGGTCTGTCCTGTCGATCTGGCGACTTGTTCTAAGTCGGCCAGTTGGTTCTTGGTTTGCTTCTGGTGGTCTAAGGAAGGAGCGGTTTTGTGTTCGCGCGACTTGTGCGCGCCCTGTCTGCTGGTCTGTGGTCTTGGACGGAAGATTGTCCAAGTGGTCTGATCGCGCGGTCTGTCTTATGAGACCGCCGACGATCTGACGGCTGGTGACTGTATCTCGGTTTGTGCGGTGACGACATCCGTCCACCCGCCTATAAATAGGGGTGCATGGCCCGTCATTAATAATGAGAACTGTAAGAACTAGAGCCTGGTTAATTCGTGCGGTCTCTACTTTGAGGTCGGGCGGTCTCGGAAGCGAGTTGATCGTTTGTTGTGTTCGCAGGTTTGCGGTCAGCAGGTTACGGTCTCCTTCCTTGGTGATTTCCAGTGGCTTAAATAAATAGTTCGGCAGCGGCTTGTCTGCGAACTGGTGTATGTTGTTCTTGTGTTGTTCGCAGCGAGCTCAGCGATCAGGCGACCTTCAGCGGTTAAGCGATCTGAGTTGCGGTCTGGCGACAGCTTCAGCTCTTCGTTCCAATAAAGCTCCAGTTCGTGCGGTCTGAGGTGCGGTCTTGCAGTGCTGGCAGTCTATCCGGTTTCTGTTCGTGCGTTCTCAGGTCGAGCCAGGCGACTTCTGGAGTCAAGCGGTCTGTGCGGTCTCAGCTTGTCTAGCCGCCAGATTTGTTTTTGGTGTGTTTTGTTTTTCTCATCTCCGTGATTCTGATGAATCATGTGTCGCCATTTATACCTCGCATTGTAAATCAAGTTTGTGATTCAATAAAACTTATTGTATTGTTGTGTGGCATTGTGGTTGTTTGGCTATAACTCGGTTGATGCAACTCTTGCTTACTCCTAAACGATTCAAATCAGAAAATTTTAACACGCTCGTGCGACGGGTCCAAGCTATGCGGAGAAAGGGAAATCACCAGAGTCTTCCGCTTCTGAGCATCCTTCGACCTAGACGAGAGTCTTTGAACTTGGCCAACATGAGGCCAGTAGACAAAGCAACTTCGTCACAGGTATGAGTTATAAGTAGCTTTTATAGCTTAATATGATTTATACTGTTGTACGATTACATGTCTTTCATGTTGTAATTAGGCTTTGTCCTAATCCTTAACTATCCGACGAGATCTCTCTTTGATACTAGAGCATCACACTCCTTTCTGTCTGAGGACTTCATCTTGCATATTGGAGTGCCTTCAACCTTAGCAAATGATAGATTGGATGTTCTGCTGCCGAATGGATTCAAGATGAGCGCGAATAGGAAAAGTTGTGTGAAGGTGCAGATAGGAAATCAGGACTTTGACTTGGAAGCATCATTGCTACCACTATCAGAGTTTGATGTGATCTTTGACATGGAATGGCTCTCAGAGTAGCGAGCATGCATAGATTGCAATCTCAAAGAGATCACACTAGGAAAGAATATTGAAGGCGAGACCACCTTTTCTTGGTTGCATGGAGCGAGCACGACGTTGATGTCTGCTCTCCAAGTGGTCAAGGCTGTTCGGAAGGGCGCGAAGTTGTTCTTCACGATGTTGGAGACTTCGGAGCACAGTCCTAGTGTGGGTGATGTCCCTGTAGTAGAATAGTTTGCTGACGCGTTTCCTAATATACTCCCTGGGGCTCCGCCTCAGCGAGAAATTGATTTATGTATCAAGTTAGTGTCGGGTGCCAAGCTCGTGTCACGCTCACCGTACTGTATAGTGCCAAAGAAAATGGCTGAGTTGAAAGTTCAGTTGCATTAACTACTAGAGCAAAGCTATATACGCCCGAGTTCTTCCTCATGGGGTGCACCTGCCCTCTTTTTGAAAAAGAAGGATGGAAGCTTGTGTCTGTGTATCGATTATCGCAAACTGAATAAGCTGACAGAGAAGAACAAATATCTAATTCTAAGAATCGATGACCTTTTCGATCAGCAAGTTGGATCTTTTGTGTATTCGAAGCTAGACTTGAAGTTTGGATATTACCAGTTGAAGATTAGGGAATGTGATATTCCCAAAATGGTGTTCAGTACCCGTTATGGGCATTATGAGTTCACAATTATGTCGTTTGACCTTGCGAATGCACTGTCGATATTCATGGACTTAATGAATAGAACGTTCCGAGAGTACTTGGACTAGCTTGTTATCGTCTTCATCGACACCATTTTGGTGTACTCCTAGTCTATGGAAGAGCATGAAGATCACCTTCGAGAGCGCTGAACATCCTGAGGAGGAATCAGTGGTATGCCAAGTTCTCCAAGTGTGAGTTTTGGTTATTGTCAGTGGTATTCCTTGGTCATGTGGTTAGTGGAGAGGGTATTGCGGTAGATCCGTCAATGATAGTGGCAATCCGAGAGTGTTCTGTGTTGAAGAGCATGGCGGAAGTACAGAGTTTCTTGGTACTAGCCGACTACTATAGGCACTTTGTGGAGAACTTCTCGAGGATAGCACTTCATCTCATCACCTTGACTAGGAAGGATCAGAAGTTCATTTGGTCTCCGGAGTGCGCACGAGGTTTTGGGAAACTGAAGAGTCGTCTGACCACAGTGCCCATTCTATGTTCCCCATGTTGTACGGAAGGCTATGAAGTCTATAGTAACACCTCAGGGAGCGTCTTGGGGTGTGTTCTTGTTCAGTCTGGAAGTGTGATTGCTTATGGGTCACGCCAGTTGAAAGTGCATGAGAGGAATTACCCGGTCCACAACTTGGAGTTAGCGGCCGTGGTATTCACTCTTAAGTTATGGTGGCATTACTTGTATGGCATGAAAATTGACATCTTTACGGACCACATGAGCCTAAAGTATTTGTTGAATCAAAAAGAGTTGAATATGCGGCAAAGGAGGTGGATCGAGTTCCTTGGGAACTTCACCTTCGACTTTCATTACACTCCTGGTAAATGGAATGTTATTGCGGACGGTTGAGTAAACAGGCTCCAACTCAAGCAAATTGGATTTTGATGCACGATGATCGTCAAATACGTGACTTGGAAGCCTTGGAGATTACTTGTGTTGATAGAAGAACATCTACCATTGCATGCTTGAACTGGACAGAGGTCTGACAGGCTTTGGATCTTGATGAGAGCATGAAGTGATATGTGGCGGAGACCGTGCATGGGTCAAACGCTGATTTCTCTTTTGTTGATGGTCTCCTTTAGAGGGATACTAGATTTTGCGCCCCTAATGTTGTACGAAGCTCACTTCACTAAGTACTCAATTCATCCGGGGAGCACAAAGATGTTCATAGATATGAAGAAGCTCTTTTGGCAAAGTGTCACACTTGCGCGTTTGTGAAGGCCGAATGTCAAAGACCCGGTAGATTTCTGAAATCCTTGCCGATTCCAGAATGGAAGTTTGATGATATATCTATGGTTTTTGTGCACGTATTGCCGAGGTCGCATCATTAGAACGACGCCATTTGGCTGATCGTTGATCGTTTGTCCCACTTCATTCTGAACCGGAAGGATGACTCAGTGGAGAAGCTAGCAAAGCTTTATGTTGATAGTATTGTGCGACTGCACGGTGTTCCTCGTAGCATCGTCAGCGATCATGATGGGCGATTCACATCAAAATATTGGAGGCTTATCCATGAGATGTTGGGTACTAAGTTGAAGTTCAGCACGGCCTTCCATCCGCAAACAGATGGGTAGATCGAGAGGACCAATAGGACTATGGAGGATATGATCCGAATATGCGCCTTGGATTTTGGAAAGAGATAGGAGGATCATCTTTATATGATCGAGTTCGCCTACAACAATAGCTACCAAGCAAGTATACAGATGGTGCCCTTCGAGGCCCTTTATGGTAGGAAGTGTCGTACGCCGTTGTCTTGGGCAGAAACGGGCGACACTAAATTATTGAAGAAAAATGGCGTTGATGAAGTAAACTCGACGATTCGAGCTATACGTGAAAGGCTAGTGATTGCCCAGGATTAGCAAGCAAAGTATAATAATGCCAAGCACGCGTACCTAGAGTTCACCATTGGCGACTAGGTTTACTTGAAGATCAAACCGTTCAAAGGAGTATCAAGTATCCGACGCTTGAAGAAGCTCAGCCCAAGATACCTGGGGTCGTTTGAGATCACATAACGTGTTTGGTGATGCTGCTTATCGTCTTGCGCTATCCTCCGAGCTGAGCGGGCTTCAGGACGTGTTTCACATTTCCGTATTGAGGAAGGCGGTGCAAGAGCCTACTCATGTAGTTACGGTAGACAAAGTGTCGGTTGATGGTGGGCTAACTGTTGTTCATTGGGTGTCAACTTATCACCTAGAGGGGGGGGGGGGGGGGGGGGGGGGGGGGTGAATAGGTTTTTCAGATTATTTTATCCCCTTTAGGAGTTCTTGAATTCTGATTAGTAGATCTATAAGTTATAAAGCATAACACAGAAAACACACAGGAACTTATAGAGGTTCCTCAAGACAGGGTGTTTTGAGTAGTCCTATTTCTCTCTGCGCCTACCTAGCAGTGTGCTAGGCTCGGCAAACTCCACCAAATCTTCAGGCCCTCAAGCCTTACAACACAGACCCGCAAGTCCTACAGCCTAGGCCCGCAAGCCCCTACTGCACCCGAGCCCGCAAGCTCAACACTCAGGCCCTCAAGCCCTACCTAGCCAGACCCGCAAGTCTAGCCTCTGCCCTGGCCCTCAAGCCTCACAGGTCTCAATCCCTCAAGCTTGACAATCAGACCCTCAAGCCCTACCTAGCCAGACCCGCAAGTCTAGCCTCTGCCCTGGCCATCAAGCCTCACAGGTCTCCAACCCTCAAGCTAGACAAATAGGCCTGCAAGCCTTACAAGAAATTACAGTGATAAAAGACTGTTTCTTCTGCCGGATGAAGATCGGCAACTTTAGCCTGTTGAAAATTGGCTTCTTTAGGTTGAAGAAGATGCTTCTTGATTTGGAGTTTCAGCACTGGATCTTCTTCAGCCTCCTCTTCGTTTGCTTGATGTTGATTGGCTACTTTTCAGTCGATGGAGATGACTGATTCTTCAGAGAACACTTGATGCTTGTTCTCTACTTGATCTTCTTCTTCTCCGCCGAAAATACTGTTCTATTGAAGTGTAGCGGCGGGATTCCTTTTCGTTCTTTTTCTCTATTTCGAAGGCTCTTTTGCTAGGGCATCACTGTTCCCTTTTATAGGACAAATGAGTCGCATAACAGTCACATGTGATGTCCTTTAATGTCAGACGCCCATTCCATAAGAGCACGCGCTGATTGGACAATCAGGCGGCGGCATTAAATGCTGACATCGCGTCCGCAACATTTGAATCTGTCTCGACTGTACAACCCCGATATTCGCCTAGGGGATGGGAAAACAAAAGCGAAGCGAGCCAGGTTGCTCGCAAGAAGGCGAGCGAGACAAGAGTGCGAGTGGGGCAGGGGTACAGACGAGGTCTTCGCAGGCCATTCGTCAAAAGGGGGAAAGCGGACCAGATCTGTCAAAGGTCGCCCGAGGGAAGAGGCGCGAGTCCAGTTCCCCCGAGCCAGAGCCTCAAGGCCAGCTGGCAAGGAGGCGAGCGAGCCAGAGGCTCGCCGAATGCTCGCAAGGAGGCGAGCGAGCCAGAAACTCGCCGAAAGATCGCGAGAAGACTGGCGAGCCAGATTTCTCCCAAAGTCACAGGGATCGACCAAATTACCTCTTTATCCCGATTAGCCTGTCATTAGCCTACCCAAACAACGGAGTTCAGCTGTTAGCAGACCCATTTGGGGTGCGGATAATAAAATCAAAAGGCGGAATCATGCTATTTGCATGCCGGACCAGAAAATCTATAAATAGGACCTTAAGGGCACCTTTGGAGAGGAGTTCACTTCAGCTTCCCTCTCTGTAGGCTTTCATTGGTTGGCATTTCCAGAGCTCTCCAAGGTTCCCGAGTCTCAGCTTTGGCTTGGGAGGTGAAGCGCTCAACGATCTTCTGGGTTAGTGGAGGGACCTCCTCGCTGTGACTAAGGTCTTAGTCATTTTCTTAGTTTTCCGTCTGTCTTCTCCGAGGGATCAGTAAGGGCTAGCTGCCCCTCATTTCGGTGAGAGCCCCGAGCTCCACAAGAAACCGAGAAATTGGTTTCAACATTTTGGTGCGGTGAGCGTGGAGTGTGGCTGGTCCAAGAAAGTTCCAAGGAGCAGGCATGACAGGAGGCGAGGATCAGGCGAGGGGTTCAACGAGCCACCGCAGGTGGTGACACCGAGGATGTTCGCGGACTTCAGGAGGGAGGTGCTTGACACCTTCGGGCTCGTGGTCGCGGCGATGCGAAGCGAGTTCGCGACCCCAGCATCTCAGGCGACCCTTCCCCCAGCAGCGGTTGGCGAGAACGCCTCGGGGGGGGGGGGGGGGGGGGGGGCTGGAAAGGAAGTCACAGGAAGCTCAGCTCAAGACATGGAAGTGCGAGTGTTGTACGCTAGTCCGACGAGCTCCGTGCCGGCGAGCTCTATGCCGGCGAGCTCTGTGCCGGCGAGCTCTACGCAGGCG
Organism: Dactylorhiza incarnata; assembly: GCA_033032865.1. NCBI lineage: Eukaryota > Viridiplantae > Streptophyta > Magnoliopsida > Asparagales > Orchidaceae > Dactylorhiza > Dactylorhiza incarnata. Next base: position 304,157 of record JAWHQI010000288.1, on the reverse strand, counting down.
AGCGCGCGCCCGGAAGGCATGGCGACTGTAGGAGTGGTTTGGGAGAGTACCGATCCTGTGAGCGTGATTCCCGCGAGCCCGAGTCTGGGGAGAGAGCTTGGAGGTCGCATGGAGCGAGAAAGGGTGGCAGAAGGGGGGAGCCCCTTCTGTGAGTTGGTGCTTTCTGCACCTGTTCCGGCAGGGTTCAGAGAGTGGGGCAGGGTGTACTACAACGGCATGGATGACCCCGTCCAACATCTCCAGTCTTTTGAGGACTCGGTCTCCATCAGTCCAATGTCAGATGCTTTCAAGTGTCGGCTCTTCGTCGTCACTCTTAAAGAAATGGCCAGGGACTGGTTCCATCAACTCCCTACAGGGTCGATCTACGCCTTCGAGGATTTGCGCAAGAGCTTCTTGTTGCGATTCTCAACCGCAAAGAAGAGGAAGAAGGACGTCGAGTCCCTCTTCAAAGTGAAACAGGAGCCAAAAGAGTCGTTGGCTCGCTACGCGGACCGGTTCCAGGAAGAAGTGCTACTCACTCAGAAGATTCCTGGGTTTGCACTCCAGCTCGCCTTTACGGTCGGGCTGAGGGAAAGTTTCCTTAAGATGACTTTGAAGAGAAAGGCCCCCGTCTCCTACGAGGAGTTATTGGAGAGGGTGGCGGAAGAGATTGAGAGTGAGGAGGCCAACCCGGAGCTCACCAAGAGGCTAGCAAAGCTCAGTGAGCCGGAGGTCAGGCATCAGGAGGTAAGAAGAAGGGAAGAGCCCAGGGCCCCGGAGGGGGAGTGGAGGCAACGTGTCGAAGGGATGCAAGGTCAGGGAAGGGGTTACGAACCGGGAAGGGGTAACTTCTACGGAGGACAAGGAAGACCCCGCCAGTTGGGGTGGAGACAGGGTCCGAGGCAGTTGCCTCCCCCACCCCAGCAAGCCATGGCGATCAGGCGGGGGAGAGGTGGAAGAGGACGAAGACAAGAGGCCAGAGAAGAAGCAGGGGCAGGAAGAAGGAGGAGGAACAGGGTGGCGGAAGCTGAAGCGGGGGAGGTGGCGTTACCGTATTGTGACTTCCACGATGAGGAAGGTCACGCGACGGCCACTTTCCCAGAGTTCCTAGAAACAAAAAGGGGGCGAGTGCCTACGCCGAGGCAACCGCAACAGGTGAGAATTGAAGAGGTCGAGCCTCGAGGGGAGGAAGAAGAGAGGTGTGAAGACAGAGTTGATGTGGGGAGTAGAGGGGGGATCAGAGTGATCCATGGGGGGTAGGGGTGGAGGTGACCCAAAAGCCTAGCCTCCATACCATCTATCGGTGGAGCATGGCCTCCACATCCACTGCTCCACCTCCAGCAGAGAAAATTACCCTCTCCCAGAAGGACATGCCAAGCTATGAAGACCCGTTTTGCGATGCGCTGGTCATCCAAACCGCCATCGAGAACTTCACCGTCTCACGGATTCTAGTTGACAACGGGAGTTCGGTCAACGTCGTCTTCAAGAAGGCGTTTGACGATATGAAGGTGGAGGCCCGGAGGGTGTTGGCCTCGGATGGTCCCTTATTTGGTTTTGCGGGAGAGAAGAAGGAGGTAGAGGGTGGAGTGGGACTCCATGTAACTCTCGGAGGGCAGTCCCGGAACTGCCGCTTCATGATAGTGGATGCCCCGAGCAGCTACAGCGCCATCTTTGGATGGCCTCTCATCAATGCATTTCGGTGCGTCTGATGAGTCCTGATCATATACACATTTATGGACTCATCCGGGCCGTTATTTAGTCAATTCTCCGCACTTTAGCCTTGTTATAGTTTATATTTGATAATCCACGCTAGGTGCACATCTAGGCCCACTTTGGTGTGATTTTCGTGCTTTTTTGTCATTAGTAGTATTCATGTGCTGTTAAGTGCCACTTTCAGTGGCTAGATTTGTGGTTGTGCCTGGAATAGGAGTCGTGCGAGTGTCCCCGGTGCAATTCTGCACAGGAACACTGCGCACGATCGCCGATTCTATTGCGCACGACCACTGGTCGTGCGCCACTGATCGTGTGCACTTAACCCTTTTTCACGAGTTCTGTTTGGTGCAGTGCGCACGACCACAAACGCCAGTGCGCACGACCACCGGTCGTGCGCCATTGCTCGTGCGCACTTATCATTAAAATTCTGAGTTCTGTTTGCTGTATTGCGCACGACCATCAACGCTGGTGCGCACGACCACCGGTCGTGCGCCACTGGTCGTGCGAACATTTTATTTTATAATTTCGTATCTTGCAGGTTCCACCCAGGCAGTGTGCACGATCGCAGAATTCCAGTGCGCACGACCAATGGTCGTGCGCCAATGACCGTGCGCAGTATTTATTCCAGCGCCTATTTAAACGCCTGTTGCGATTTCTAGGGTATCATCAGCCGCCGGGAGCGGGATTCCTGTTCCGTACGCCGCCGACCTTCACCGTGGGACGCCTCCACTTCATCTTCTACGCAAGGGGAAGCCTCCTTCATCCATTCCAAGCCTTCCTCCATTGTCCGTGAGTGTTCTCCATCGTCCGCAAGCCTCCAAGCAACCATTCTCTCATTCCGCCCGGTGAGAAGAAGAAGGAACCTGAAGTCGAAGACGACGGAGCTACGTATGGAGATCGTGACAGCTCTCTACGCCGGAAGCATAGTCCGCCCGAGTCCGGAGGTAGCCTGACAACCTACCATTCCAGTCGTGAACGGCCGCTAGTCTTCACCATCGGTTATTTCTTTCCTCTTTCCTCCATTGTACTTGTTGAACCGTGTGAACTTGAATATTATGATGATGTTTGTTGAAATGAATGTCTCCTTTTTGTTCTTCATGGTTTGCTAGTGATTCACTCCGTTCTCACTCACTCACTCGCACACGCACGCAAGGTGTTTGTTCCGTGTTAGCAAGAGCTAACGACGGTTGTGAAGAGGTGTCTACGACCCTCACCCTTTCGCGCCAGAACACACCCCATTTCGCCTCACGAAGCACGACATCGCGGCCGTTGCATCCATCTCACCTTGCGAAGCGGTGTTTTCGACCCGCAACTCTTTTTGTTGTTGCTAAGATTAGGACAAACCAATCAAGAACCCCCTTTTTCATGTGTATTTCGTTCGTATAACAAGAGTCACGCTACACATCTCGTTCACCCAACCTGCATTCCTCAAGAGACCGACATTCGGGGAGGCCACTCTCCACATTTATTACTTGACAGCGACCGGTGCACTTGCCGACACGCATCAAGTTTTTGGCGCCGTTGCCGGGGAATGCAGGCGTGTAACGTCCCGTGTTGTGACTGTCGTCATACGAGCATTTGTTTTTGATTTTTCTTGTTTGTGATAGTGCATGCAGAGATAGGTCGCAGGTGAACTCGTACCCTTCGATCCTGAGATTGAACGGACCGCTCGCGCACGAAGGCGCGCTGCTGCCGCGCAAGCGGCCATGGGTGATCAGGTAGACCCAAATGATGTTGATCCAAGAATGCCCGGCGTGGGGGAACATCAGCCTGGGATTGAGCAGGAGGAAGCTAGGCCTCGACCCCGCACGATGAGGGATTACACCACTCCAACTGCTGGGGGTGTGTATCCGGGGTTCGGGCCAAATATTATGAATAATCAGTTCGAGATTAAGCCAGCAATCTTGAACATTATCCGGAACAACGCTCAATTTTCCGGGCTAGCCAGCGAAGACCCGCATCTGCATCTGGCAGAATTTTCTGATATTTGCGGAACCTTCCGCTACGCAGGGATTGCTGACGACACAGTCAAGCTCAGACTGTTTCCCTTTTCACTCCGCGACAAAGCAAAGGTGTGGCTCCACTCCATTCCACCCGGGACTGCTGCAACTTGGGATGCCCTCGCATCCAAGTTCCTTGCTAAATTCCATCCTGTGGATAAGATTGTAAGCTTGCGGCGGGAGATCGCCACATTTCGCCAACTTGACCAAGAGACCCTTGTTGAAGCTTGGGAGCGCCTCAACGATCTCCTTCGCCGTTGCCCTGGCCACGAGCTCCAACCATGGAATGTGGTTGAATTGTTCTACTTCGCGATCGAGCCCAACTACAGGGCAATGATCGATGCTGCGGCGGGTGGCACCTTGATGAACCACACCCCTGAAGAAGCCCTTCGGATTCTGCGCGACACTGCCTCCCACAATACATTCTGGACTGCAGGGAGAAACGCTCCAAGAAGCGGCCGAGGACTCTTCATGGTTGACTCTTTCCCTTCTCCATCCCCACCTGCTGCTATCATTACTTGTGAAGGATGTGGAGGCGGAGGCCACCACGCGTATGAGTGTTCGGGGAACAACGTGGTAGGTGACTTCGCACACTTGAACTTGAACGAATCTGTTAATTATGTAGGAAATCAGCCTAGGGGGGCGCCTTTCAATAATGCTTATAATCCGGGAGCGAGAAGTCACCCGAACTTCTCGTGGAATCCAAACACACCTGGCCAACGCTGGGCACCGGGGCAGCATCAAAACGATGCTTACGCCTCTGGGAGCCAACCGAGGCCACCACACCCGGACTATAATCAAGCACCTCCTACTCAAAAAAAAAAGTAATCAAGAAGAGATGATGGAGAAATTCATGCAAGTAGCTAATTCGAATATGGTAAATCAAACTGCATCCATGCGAAACCTGGAAACGCAGTTGGGCCAATTGGCCCAAGTGCTAACCGAGCGATCGCAGGGGACCCTTCCCAGCAACACGGAGAAGAACCCGATTGATCAAGGGAAGAGTCTTGGGGATGTGGTAGAGGTTGAACCGAGTGAGCTGGTAATTTCTTGTTCCATCAATAAGGTTGAAACAAAAGCTTTATGCGATTCCGGTTCCTCCCGCAACGTCATTGCACTGCAAGATGTTGCGAGATTACAACTTGAGATGAACACGGAGGCAAGGAAATCGCTTGTTCTCGCTAACGACACTATTATCCAATCTGAGGGGGAAGTGAGAAATGTGGAAGTAATAGTTGAGGGGACGACTGTGGTCGCGGACTTTCAGGTGTTGGGCCCCCAGGAAAATCATTCCATTCCTATCTTGGGCGTGCCGTTCTTGAAAGAGAGCAGCGCCACCCTTGACTTCGCTACTGGGTGTGTTCTCCTACCTAACAAGGCGTTGCAGCCCACTTGCCTCGAAGCTACAGCTGACACATCCACTCCTCCCCCTCTCGTTATCTCTGATGAATTTCTAAGCTGTGCAGGAAAGATACATGATCAAGAAACAAGTGAAGGGGGAAAGGAGGAGCTCCAATCAGATGAGGAAGAAGAGGTTGACTTCCGGAAAGAGTTCGACTCTGAGAAGGAGGAAGACTGCAGTTCGGGAAACGTTGACTTGGATCTAGTTAGGGATGCTGATTATTTATCTTCTTGTGGTGAATCTTGTAATAAACCATCTAAGCGCTCCATCTCCTGGGCCGATCCGGTGGTCACCGCGATACCGGAGCTGACGCCACCCCCCGCTAAAGTGGAGAAATCTGAGAACTCTCAACGGTGGCAGTCTCCGACTGTCGCCAAACTTAAAAAGGAAAAACTTCTGCGCGACGCTCGTGCTGCCGCTCTTCGTGGCAAGGTGGCGGAGGTTAGCGGAGTATTGGGTAATACCAGTGCTGGCCCTAAAGCCTTCATCTCCCGCCTACGTGCTACGGGAGACGCGCACCATAAGAGCGCTTTCAGCTGATTTGTGTTTTTTTTGTTGTGATGAACTGTTTCTGAGTATCTCTTTTAATTCCTGCACTTTATAAACAATGCTAATACAGGTATTTGGTCCAGCTTAAGGACGTTAAATGAAAGCGCTACTGGGAGACAACCTAGATTTCCTGATTTCTTCTTTCTCTTTATCTAACTTCTTTTAGTTCAGCTATTGCATATGCTTTTGTTGTTTTGAGTTTGTGCTTGCAGGTTTTGTATTCGATGGTGAGGATGCTGCGGACTGTTTTTGATTGTAAACGCCAATCGTCTGGTATGCTCAATTCTGAGCATTGGGTAACACTTTCTCCCCTCTTTTCGCTTCAAATGTCTAGATATATTGTTTAGCTTAAGTCTGGGGGAGCGGTTGTTGTTATCCACTGTGCACGAGTTGCATTGCATACTAGAAGATTGCTTTTTATTTATCCTTATCATTATCATTGTTCCATGTTTCACACACCATTTCACCCACTTGAGTGCTCGCTTATCTTTTTGTTGTTGTTCCGTTGTAAACTATCTTAGTTGGAGTATGAAATAGGTTGTTAACATAGGAATTATTATTTGGAGTGCGATGTTGACTCATGTAGTGTTCTAGTCACTTCGCATGTTATGGTAGAATTTGAGTAGAACTAGATTTTCTCTATGCATCTAATTTATGTTTAGTATTTCTGCGTAGATTTAGATTTGTTATACTCAATTGGTGAATTTGAATGAAATTGACGATAACCCGGTGTTGTGTGTGTGCGATTACTAGTCGTGTGTTGCTCGAGTCGGGAGGAAGGTTTACCTTTCTCGTGGGCTAAGAACTTGCCCCAAGCGACTCTCGAAGCATGGGTGAGAGCTACTCGTTGAGTTAAGCATGATGTAGGCCACCATTTGGCTAGTTTGAGCTTTGTTATTCCATGTCCATTTCGTTCACCGTTGCAAGCCCATTTTGTGCCTACCATTCCTTTGTTCAACTCCTCTTCATCCACCAAAGCCTGAAGCCTATCCTACACTCGCAACCAAATTGTTTTTAACTGCGCTCATAATTCTCAACTTGTGGTGTGTGGAATCTTTGTGTTATGAAAGGAAAATAACGTCTATCCGCTATTTTTGAACCAACCGGAGGATTCATAATAGAAGCAAAGTTTGTTAAAAGAAAAAAAATCTGAAGAAAGTTCATTGAAAAGAAATCCTTCCGAGCTAAATAGAAAATCTGTTGGTATTTGTGAAGTAGGCCGTGTGCACACCTGATCTTCATGATAAGTCTGGGGGTGTGTCACACGAGCATGGTTGTTGGTCTTGCGTGGTGCAGCGTTCCGTCAGCTCACTTGGGTTGCGTAGCCGCCGTGTTTAACTTTGAATGTCATACCGTAACCTAAGCCCCGTTTTAATCCTATAAGACCTACTGATTTGATTTGCGAGTTTGCTAGCGCCGTGGAGAGAGTGTGACCGGGCGAGCGTATGGTTCACGACGTTGATGGATTTCAGCGGAGTTATTCCTAAGCCCCGATCTCTTGCAACACCCACCTCAGTGTCTCATCACTTTCATACCGGGCATGATCGTTCAAATTCTTCATAATTCACCAACTGAGTACAACTAAATCTTTCCTTACGCTTTAATACTCTTGTAAATTAGTTAGCATAGTTAGAATCTCTTTCTACTAAATTCTCTACTTGCATGCGTATGTTACTTCGCACCGTACTCCTTTATGTAATTCTCTATGTTAATTATCGCTTTCACGCTCCGCCGGATTTGTTTGCTCGGGACGCGCAAACAGTTAAGTCTGGGGGTGTGATGAGTCCTGATCATATACACATTTATGGACTCATCCGGGCTGTTATTTAGTCAATTCTCCGCACTTTAGCCTTGTTATAGTTTATATTTGATAATCCACGCTAGGTGCACATCTAGGCCCACTTTGGTCTGATTTTCGTGCTTTTTGTCATTAGTAGTATTCATGTGCTGTTAAGTGCCACTTTCAGTGGCTAGATTTGTGGTTGTGCCTGGAATAGGAGTCGTGCGAGTGTCCCCGGTGCAATTCTGCACAGGAACACTGCGCACGATCGTCGGTTCTATTGCGCACGACCACTGGTCGTGCGCCACTGATCGTGTGCACTTAACCCTTTTTCACGAGTTCTGTTTGGTGCAGTGCGCACGACCACCACTGCTCGTGCGCATGACCAACGGTCGTGCGCCACTGCTCGTGCGCACTTATCATTAAAATTCTGAGTTCTGTTTGCTGTATTGCGCACGACCATCAACGCTGGTGCGCACGACCACCGGTCGTGCGCCACTGGTCGTGCGAACATTTTATTTTATAATTTCGTATCTTGCAGGTTCCACCCAGGCAGTGCGCATGATCGCAGAATTCCAGTGCGCACGACCAATGGTCGTGCGCCAATGACCGTGCGCAGTATTTATTCCAGCGCCTATTTAAACGCCTGTTGCGATTTCTAGGGTATCATCAGCCGCCGGGAGCGGGATTCCTGTTCCGTACGCCGCCGACCTTCACCGTGGGACGCCTCCACTTCATCTTCTACGCAAGGGGAAGCCTCCTTCATCCATTCCAAGCCTTCCTCCATTGTCCGTGAGTGTTCTCCATCGTCCGCAAGCCTCCAAGCAACCATTCTCTCATTCCGCCCGGTGAGAAGAAGAAGGAACCTGAAGTCGAAGACGACGGAGCTACGTAGGGAGATCGTGACAGCTCTCTACGCCGGAAGCATAGTCCGCCCGAGTCCGGAGGTAGCCTGACAACCTACCATTCCGGCCGTGAACGGCCGCTAGTCTTCACCATCGGTTATTTCTTTCCTCTTTCCTCCATTGTACTTGTTGAACCGTGTGAACTTGAATATTATGATGATGTTTGTTGAAATGAATGTCTCCTTTTTGTTCTTCATGGTTTGCTAGTGATTCACTCCGTTCTCACTCACTCACTCGCACACGCACGCAAGGTGTTTGTTCCGTGTTAGCAAGAGCTAACGACGGTTGTGAAGAGGTGTCTACGACCCTCACCCTTTCGCGCCAGAACACACCCCATTTCGCCTCACGAAGCACAGCATCGCGGCCGTTGCATCCATCTCACCTTGCGAAGCGGTGTTTTCGACCCGCAACTCTTTTTGTTGTTGCTAAGATTAGGACAAACCAATCAAGAACCCCCTTTTTCATGTGTATTTCGTTCGTATAACAAGAGTCACGCTACACGTCTCGTTCACCCAACCTGCATTCCTCAAGAGACCGACATTCGGGGAGGCCACTCTCCACATTTATTACTTGATAGCGACCGGTGCACTTGCCGACACGCATCAGCGTCCCATCCACTTTCCACCAATGCCTCAAGTTCAACGCAGGAGGAATCCAGGTCCGGGTCCGGGGAGACCCCAAGATTGCAAGACAGTGCTATGTGACGGCTGTCAACACCATCACCTGGATGGGAGAAGCGGAAGAGTTCGATAAAGTGATGGAGGAGGCAGCAGGAGCCGGAGGAGAGAATGCATTCAAGGAGGGGATGGAGGAAGAGGAAGTTCAGGCCCGGGAAGGGGTCGCGGAGAGGCCCAGGGCAGAGAAAGGGGAAGAAGAGGAGAAAGAAGAGAGTGCCCGAGAAGGAGGGGCGGAAGAGCTAATGATGGTAGGAGAGGCAGAGACGAAGGAAGGAGCCCAAGCGCTCGCTTGCGGCGAAGAGAAGGAAAGTGTTTGGGGAGAGCAATGCAGGCTAGAGGCCGTGGATGAGGTCGTGGAGTTTGAAGTCACCACTCGGCTTGGGGTGGTGGAAAAGGTCCGAGTCAGTGGAGAGCTCAGTTCAGAGGAGCAGGCCGAGATCCTGGCCTGCATACAGAAGAACGTGGACGTCTTCGCCTGGAGCGCCGCGGAGATGCCCGGGATCGATGCGGATGTGGCTTGCCACCATCTCAACCTCGACCCCAGCACCCGCCCCATCCGCCAAAAGAAAAGGGCCACGACGGACAAGCTGGAAGGACCAATCCGCGAGGAGGTGAAAAAGCTCATACAAGCAGGTTTTGTATCAGAGATCCAGTATCCAGGCTGGGTCTCCAATGTAGTCATGGTGAAGAAAGGAGGAGGTAAGTGGCGTATGTGCATCGAATTTTCACTTCTTAATAAATCATGCCCGAAAGATTGCTACCCCCTGCCCAGAATCGACGTGCTGGTTGACTCAGCCGTTGGTTTTTCTGTAATGTCTTTCTTAGATGCTTTTTCAGGTTACCATCAAATCCGCATGCACCCCCCGGACATCAAGGATGTCTCTTTTATCACGGGGGACGGATGCTACTGTTATAAGATGATGCCCTTTGGGCTCAAGAATGCAGGTGCCACTTATCAAAGGATGATGGATCGGGTCTTTCGAGAACAAAGGGGAAGGAACTTGGAGGTCTATGTCGATGAACTCATGGTAAAGAGCCGGGACCTCGGGTCTCACCTCCGAGACCTTGAGGAGACGTTTGGGACCCTGCGGAAGTATAAGATGAAACTCAACCCCTTGAAGTGTGTCTTCGGGGCTAGCCGAGGGAAGTTTCTAGGTCACTTGCTCACCCCAGCGGGGGTGGAGCCTAACCCAGACAAGGTCAAGGCAATAATGGAGTTGGGGTCACCGAGAAACCCAAAGGAGGTTCAGAGCCTCACTGGGAAGCTGGCTGGACTCAGCAGGTTCCTCTCCAAGGAGGGAGAGAGATGTGCGCCCTTCTTTAAAGCGCTAAGAGGCAATAAAAAATTTGAATGGACCCCGGAATGCGAGGGAGCCTTCCAATCCTTGAAAGAACAGCTCACCCAAACCCCCCTACTTCAAGGGCCGAGGTCAGGAGAAGACCTATCCCTATACCTGGGAGTGGGACTTGAAGCGGTAAGTTCTGTATTGATTCGAGAGGAAGGAAGACAGCAGTTCCCCATCTACTATGTCAGCCGAGTGCTGAAAAAGGCAGAGCTCCGTTATCCCATCTTGGAGAAGTTGGCTTTTGCGTTAGTGGTGGCGGCTCGGAGACTCCGGCCCTACTTCCAGGCACATTCAATCAAAGTGGTAACAGACCACCCGCTTCGCAAGGTCATGGAAGGGGTGGAGCACTCGGGAAGATTGGCAAAATGGTCCGTGGAGCTGAGCGAGTTCGATATTTCGTTCGTACGCAGGACATCAATCAAGGCCCAAGCAGTGGAGGACTTCACGGCCGACTATACGACCGAGGTGAGGGAACATGAACTGCCTCCTCCAGTGGCATGGAGGGTGTAGGTGGATGGTGCCTCAGGGAAGCACTCCTATGGAGGGGGAATCATCCTAGTGAGTCCCCAAGGGACAAAGATCGAGCAAGCCTTGAACATCCATTTTCCAATTACCAACAACCAGGCAGAGTATGAAGCAGTGATAGCGGGCCTGCGGTTAGCTCGAGAACTGGCAGTGCAAGATGTGGAGGTCTCGACGGACTCCATGGTGGTAGCATGCCAAGTCAAGGGAGAGTTTGAGGCAAAGGACCCGACCCTCCTGCGGTACTTGGAGAAGGTCAAGGGAGTCATCGGGCAGTTCCACACGTTCTCCATCAAACATGTGTCGAGGGAAGAAAGCACCCCCGCTGACCTCTTAGCCAAGTTCGGTCCTCGTGCAGGAGGGACGGTTTCAGAACTCTTCCGGCCCTCCATCGAGGAAGGGGAACTGATGGAGGTGGATCAGCGGGTCTCGTGGATGGATCCCTTCATCTCTTTCCTATCATCAGGGAAATTCCCAGAAGGGGACATAGTCAGGCGACGATTCAGGTATAAGTCAGCTTATTACTCTTTGCATGCAGGAGGGCTGTACAGGAAGACTCTCTCGGGACTCCTGGCCCGTTGTGTTTCAGAGGAGGAGGTTCCAAGAGTCCTAGAAGAAATTCACTCCGGGGAGTGTGGAAGTCACTCCGGGAGCCGAACTCTGGAAGGGAGGGTGTTGAGACAAGGCTATTTCTGGCCCACCCTTAGCAAGGATGCGGCAGAATTTGCAAGGAGGTGTTCGAAGTGCCAGCTCTATGCTCCACTCCAACTCCTCCCAGCCCAGAGACTCCGAACCATCACTGCTCCCTGGCCCTTCGCCATATGGGGGTTGGACCTAGTTGGCCCTTTCCCTCAAGCTAGCGGCCAAAGAAGGTTCTTGCTGGTCATGATCGACTATTTCTCCAAATGGGTAGAAGTGAAGGCACTCGCCAAGGTAACATCTCAAGTTGTGAGGAATTTTGTATGGGGAGCGATAATTTGCAGGCACGGCCTCCCCCTGGCTATAGTGACAGACAATGGGCCGCAATTTGCTAGCGAGGAATTCGTTAGCTTCTGCACCCAGCTTGGCATTGACCTCAGATTCGCATCGGTTCACCACCCAAGAAGCAACGGCCAGGTGGAAGCGGCAAATAAAGTAATCGTCAACCTACTGAAGAAGAAGGTGGAGAACCTCCGAGGGAACTGGGTAGAACAACTACCATCCGTTCTCTGGGCCCTGAGGACTACTCCCAACACCGCCACCGGGGAGACCCCATTCAAAATTTCTCATGGGTCCGAAGCAGTCCTTCCCATTGAGTTCGAAGTAAAGATCCCCAGGGTGATCGCCGCAGGTGAAGGGGATGAAGAATGGCTGGTGGCCAACGATGAAGAACAAAGGCTATCCTTAGATCTGGTGGAGGAACTCCGGGACCAGGCCACCATCAGGCAGGAGGAAATAAAGCGGCGTATGACCCGATATTTTGACAAGCACATCCGAGTAAAACACTTTCAAGAAGGGGACCTGGTCTTGAAGAAGGTCGACGCGGCCGGGAGAGGGACCGCGGTAGGTAAGCTCAACCCCAATTGGGAGGGTCCGTACATTGTAAATGAGGTGCTCAAGTCAGGGGGGTATCACCTCCGAGATGTGGAAGGGGTGCCCCTCGACCGAGCAAGAAGCGGAGATGATTTGAAATGATTCTATCATTGAAACTTTTATCATGATGTTAGCTGAATGTTTTGTCTCACTTGATAGTTATAGCTACCATGCGAAGGCTAGCAAGGTGATAAGTTTGTGCTGGAATGCACCAGATCGATTCCGCTCCCGGGCTCTCACTAGACGGGGGGTTCAGGTTGATCTCTGGAGAGGCTGGCAAGGTGCCAAGTATTGGTGCTGGAATGCCCCAGATCGATTCCGCTCCCGGGCTCTCACTAGACGGGGGGTTCAGGTTTATCTCTGGAGAGGCTGGCAAGGTGACAAGTATTGGTGCTGGAATGCCCCAGATCGATTCCTCTCCCGGGCTCTCACTAGACGAGGGGTTCAGGTTGATCTCTGGAGAGGCTAGCAAGGTGACAAGTATTTGTGCTGGAATGCCCCAGATCGAGTCCGCTCCCGGGCTCTCACTAGACGGGGGGTTCAGGTTGATCTCTGGAGAGGCTGGCAAGGTGACAAGTATTGGTGCTGGAATGCCCCAGATCGATTCCGCTCCCGGGCTCTCACTAGACGGGGGGTTCAGGTTGATCTCTGGAGAGGCTGGCAAGGTGACAAGTATTGGTGCTGGAATGCCCCAGATCAATTCCGCTCCCGGGCTCTCACTAGACGGGGGGTTCAGGTTGATCTGTGGAGAGGCTGGCAAGGTGATAAGTATTGGTGCTGGAATGCCCCAGATCGATTCCGCTCCCGGGCTCTCACTAGACGGGGTGTTCAGGTTGATCTCTGGAGAGGCTGGCAAGGTGACAAGTATTGGTGCTGGAATGCCCCAGAACGATTCCGCTCCCGGGCTCTCACTATACGGGGGGTTCAGGTTGATCTCTGGAGAGGCTGGCAAGGTGACAAGTATCAGTGCTGGAATGCCCCAGATCGATTCCGCTCCAGGGCTCTCACTAGACGAGGGGTTTAGGTTGATCTCTGGAGAGGCTGGCAATGTGACAAGTATTGGTGCTGGAATGCCCCAGATCGATTCCGTTCCCGGGCTCTCACTAGACGGGGGGTTCAGGTTGATCTCTGGAGAGGCTGGCAAGGTGACAAGTATTGGTGCTGGAATGCCCCAGATCGATTCCGCTCCCTGGCTCTCACTAGACTGGGGGTTCAGGTTGATCTCTGGAGAGGCTGGCAAGGTGACAAGTATTGGTGATGGAATGCCCCAGATCGATTCCGCTCCCGGGCTCTCACTAGACGGGGGGTTCAGGTTGATCTCTGGAGAGGCTGGCAAGGTGACAAGTATTGGTGCTGGAATGCCCCAGATCAATTCCGCTCCTGGGCTCTCACTAGACGGGGGGTTCAGGTTGATCTCTGGAGAGGCTGGCAATGTGACAAGTATTGGTGCTGGAATGCCCCAGATCGATTCCGCTCCCGGGCTCTCACTAGACGGGGGGTTCAGGTTGATCTATGGAGAGGCTGACAAGGTGACAGGTATTGGTGCTGGAATGCCCCAGATCGATTCCTCTCCCGGGCTCTCACTAGACGGGGGGTTCAGGTTGATCTCTGGAGAGGCTGGCAAGGTGACAAGTATTGGTGCTGGAATGCCCCAGATCGATTCCGCTCCCGGGCTCTCACTAGACGGGGGTTCAGGTTGATCTCTGGAGAGGCTGGCAAAGTCACAAGTGGTTTGGGCAGGTAAACAAGATACTCATGATAGGAGATTTGGCTCGCAAGCGACCCCAAGACCCGGGCGAGGCGAGATCGGAGGTCCGCTCGCACACGAGAGTCATTCGCGGCAGGGCAATAGAGCCGGCGGCTCGCAAGGTCACTCGCGAACGATAGTGAAGCGAATAAGGAAGGTGAGCCGGGAGGAGTCTGTTATCACGGTGACCCGCGGATAGCGGTGGGGGCTCGCAAGAGGCGAGTGCAAACGAGATAGGCTAATGTAGACCCCTCACGTAAGGCTCTCCAGCGAGGACCGTCCCGAACAGAGATAAGGCCCTACAACCTAAGTCCTAACAACGCCGCAGAAGAATGGTAGGCGAGAGAGACCTGGACACAACGCAACGAGGAAAAGCTGCCAATAAAAGAGAGGCGAGCGCGAACGCCGAACGAAGATCTACAGACACGAACATAAGAAAATTAGGGCCGCGCGGGCGCAATAGAAAAGATCACGTGCGAATCGTAAATAAAACGATAATACAGGAAAAGATTGATAAAACATTCCCTTTCATTCCCCACAAAAGATTACAATTCAGCGGCGATCTCGCGAGAGACAAAAAGAAAGGAAAACTTTTACATTATCAACAAAAAGAAAAATCAATCCGGCTCGCCAGGCGGCTCTTCAATCGCTCTCTACCCCCCGCCTCGGAGATGGGCGCGAACAAGTCAGGAACGACTTCCTCCACGGTGAACTCCATGGCATCAGGAATGATCATGCCCGCTCCCTTGAGAATGTCGAGGACGAGTTCCGCGATCTCCATCAACCTCTTGCGGTCGGCTTCCTTCTCTTCCCGCGACTGACCACGAGTCCCAGCTCGCGGAGGAGGGGGAGGTAGCATCGCCGAGGTCAGGTCGTGAACCTGGGCCTTGAGGCAAGTGTTCTCCAGCTCCAAGTCAGAAATCCGCGCGTGAAGCTGACTAACGGACTCGGCATCCTAAAAAGGCGGGTTAGTGAGAAGAGAACGAATCCGAGCTGAAAAAGACTTCCGCAGAGCACTACTTACCAGTCCGCCTTGAAGACTGGCAAGGAGGCCCTCTGACAAGGCCTCTTTCCCCTTAAGCTCCACGACTTCATCCGCGGACTTCTGGAGCTCGGCGTTGAGCTCCTTGATCTCCCTATCCGCCGTGAGGTACTGGCGACCCACCCTGTGGGTTAGCTCCATCGCCCGGAATTGGGCTCGCATCGCCTCATACACGACCCCCCTCGGCATGAAGGACCGAAAGAGGGAAGCGTCCTCACGACCGTAGAGGCCAAAGGCGAGGGCGAACGCCTCACCCCCGGCCTTGCCGTCCTCTACCCAGGAAGGGAGCAGAGAGGAGCAGGCGACCTTGTTCTGGTCAGGGTCCCACGCGAGCACCGGTTACCCGACCGCATCCACCAGCTTCATGCCGAGCCCAAAGTTAGTATGGCTTGACGGCTTGGGCCTGGAGGCCGTCTCTCCTGGCTCGCCCCCCTCTTTGGCGAGCTCCTGATCCGCAGCAGAAGGAGAGGGGAGATCGGGCTCAGACAGGTCCACGACCTCCTTCGCCTTGGCAGCCAAGGGAGCCTTCTTGGTCTTCTTCACCGCCCCCTGCAAGACAGGCCGGCGTTGGGGGGAGGGCGCTTCCTTCCTGACGAAGAACTCGGGACATCGCGGCAGGCCTCGGCGGCTACGTGCGCGAGCATGCCGGAGGTAAGGGAAGAGGGAGGCGCATGAGGTGGATTGAGGGGGAGTTCGCGTTCTCCTGCAAAGATAACGGGGAACGTTAGACGATCGAAGGAGGAGGGAGTAAGAAAGTTGACGAGTGCGATTCAAACCTTCTCCCGGAAGGACGGGTGGCAGGAGGTCCACTGGCTCTCGGAGGAAGGCGACCTCGAAGTTTTTCCCTTTGAGGAACTGGTACAGGGCCGCATCACAACCCCCTAGCGAGGTCGGAGGGCGGTAGGCAGCCTTGTCTCGCTGGGTAGGGGTGTAGGAGACGTTGCCAAAGGGACCCTTCACCAGGACGAACTTCTGCGTCCAGTAATGAGATTTATTCACCGTCTCGCAGACGGTGACATGCTGGCTCGCGAAGTGAGCCGTCCCGTCCCTATACGCGCGGAATGAAAAGACCTTGCGGAAGACGAGTATACTGAACTCGATCCTCTCCGCCCTGAGATAACTGGCGAACGCGACCACCACGGCGATCGCGTTCGACGTTAGATGGCTCGGCAGAACGCCGAAATACTTGAGCACCTGGAAAGGTCGACAAATTTTAAGCTCCATTCGCAAAGCAAGTCAGGAATACAAGGGGTGAGAAATAAATATACCCGGCGCACTTCCGGCCAGAGTGGGAGTCGCAACCCGTTTTCGAAGTGGGCAACGGGAATCGTGAGCTCGTCCGGGTGTGGGTCACTGATGGTATCCTTATCGGTAGGGCAGCGAGCCACGAAACCAGAGTGGATGAACTGGTCGGCGGCGGCCTGGTATTCCTCCTTCGTATGGTTGGCGCAATAGAAGATGCCATCAAGGAAGGCCCTGGCACACTTGGATCGCCCCTCAGCTTCCGCCTCGCCGACCATGGTGTCTGGGATCCGCGGAATCACAAAGGTCGCGAGGATGAGCTAGATCTGCGAGAGAAATAGAAGGAGAGAGAGCGCGAGGAAGTAACAGTAAATGCGGTGGTTGAAGGGAAAAAAAGGTCGGCTATTTATAGAAATAAAAAAGGCGGGAAGAAGCCGAAACGTCGGTATCTGCGGATAGCGGATTCGCGCGGTACTCTTCCACCTCTAAGGATCCCAGTCGCTCCCGGCGAGTCGACACCCTGTCGAAGCTTTCTCCCATTGGTGAGCTAGCGCTAAATAATAAATCATTTAACAAGCAGGGACAGTACGCGAGTACGAGTAATGGAAACACAAACACAATCCACGCAAGAGCGAGCCAGGTAGGGCGAAAGAAGAGATCAGAAAAAAGAATATATGGCTCGCAAGCGAGTCAAAGTATCATTACTACAAATTCATAAAAATTGTTCTCAGCACCTCCTATCGAAGAGGAGGGGGAAAGAAAAACAATAAAAAGCAGTACTAGGGTCCTCAGTATCGTAGCCATTTCTAGCGACCGCGACCCCGGACACCAGAGCGAGGGGGGACCCGCGGGTAGTGATACTCGCGGAGTGACCGATTCGCCTGGCTCGTCAGTCGCATGTAATCATCGATGCGAGCAATGTACACCCCAGTGGAGGTCGCGTCGCCATGATCGGTCGGCCGTCTCTCAGCGAGAACGCGCGCGTTTGCGTCCTCCATCGCGGCGAACCTTTCTTCATTGGCGAGCCGGTCCAGCCGATTCTGCTCGTGTAGATCCCTCAGCAGGGTGGTATGCTTCTGGAATATCTCTGTGACCCGCCTCTTCATTCGCTCCGGATCGCTGGGATCCCCTAGAAAGTCAGCAACCTAGCTCGGCGAGGGGGGTGGAGATATCTCCAGCGCTCCAGACTCTGACTCGGAGAGAGGGGTCGTCGGGTTACCTGCGAAGTAGGAATCAACGACAAAGTGAAAAACAACACTCAATGGCGACAGCCTAACCTAGTGGGGGAATTCGAGTACTGGGCCGCTGGCGGGAGGTGCCCGGCTGGCCTCGGAATGCTTCAATAAAGGCAGGGGTGAGGGCCTTACCAAGACCGGAGGCGAGCACGGGTCTGGAGCCAGGTCCAGACTCGGCAATCAACGTCCCTCCTGGGCTCCTCTGACCTAGTAAGCCGAATCCAGGAGTTGGGATAGTCTGATTCGGCATGATGGGAGAGTTCGCCAGAGGAGGAACTTGATCCTCTGGGGGCGCGAAAGAGGACACTGCATGAAAAAGTAAGCACGATTTAGCGAGTCAAGGAACGTGAGGGAAAACGAGGTAAGCCGCTCACCTCGTTGCGAAGGCGAGTCCTGTCGACCAACGGCCCTCGTATCCGCAAGAAGAGCATCACCCCCACCCGTAGAGGGGAGATGGATCTCCGTGTTTGGCCTTCCCGATTCGCTCTCGTCCGGAGGATCATTCTGCGAACATGATAAATAAGGATGAAAAGGAAGAACATCAAATAAGAGAGCTTGGCGATAATACCTGCGACGCGCGCCCGTCATCCGGAGAGTGTGGCGAAGAGGAAGACCCTCCCCCACCAGCCGCGCGCCGAACGACCTTTGCCGTCCTTAGGGAAGGAGGAGGCGGAGAGCGTCGCGGAGAATTTTAGTAGGCGATGACAGCGGTCTTCCCCTTCTGGGCCGCTTGCGAAGCCTTTAGGCGGGCCAACATCTCGGCCTTTTTTGACATCGCGTTGGGGCCCGCGGCGAGTAAGAAAAGATAGAGAAAAATGAAAAGTTCGAATGACGGACAGGGAGAGTGGTATTTATAGTGGTGGGCATGGGACCCACCGAAAGATTCTCGCCACGTCACCGAGGGGCCGACGAATATCAAGGGTTGGATGATTCTTCGCGAGCCTAAATAGCCTCGCGAAGAGCGGGGATTGTGTACAACCCCGATATTCGCCTAGGGGATGGGCAAACAAAAGCAAAGCGAGCCAGGTTGCTCGCAAGAAGGCGAGCGAGACAAGAGTGCGAGTGGGGCAGGGGTACAGACGAGGTCTTCGCAGGCCATTCGTCAAAAGGGGGAAAGCGGACCAGATCTGTCAAAGGTCGCCCGAGGGAAGAGGCGCGAGTCCAGTTCCCCCGAGCCAGAGCCTCAAGTCCAACTGGCAAGGAGGCGAGCGAGCCAGAGGCTCGCCGAATGCTCGCAAGGAGGCGAGCGAGCCAGAAACTCGCCGAAAGATCGCGAGAAGACTGGCGAGCCAGATTTCTCCCAGAGTCGCAGGGATCGACCAAATTACCTCTTTATCCCCATTGGCCTGTCATTAGCCTACCCAAACAGCGGAGTTTAGCTGTTAGCAGACCCATTTGGGGTGCGGATAATAAAATCAAAAGGCGGAATCCTGCTATTTGCAGGCCGGACCAGAAAATCTATAAATAGGACCTTAAGGGCACCTTTGGAGAGGAGTTCACTTCAGCTTCCCTCTCCTTAGGCTTTCTTTGGTTGGCATTTACAGAGCTCTCCAAGGTGCCCGAGTCTCAGCTTTGGCTTGGGAGGGGAAGCGCTCAACGATCTTCTGGGTTAGTGGAGGGACCTCCTCGCTGCGACTAAGGTCTTAGTCATTTTCTTAGCTTTCCGTCTGTCTTCTCCGAGGGATCAGTAAGGTCTAGCTGCCCCTCATTTCGGTGAGGGCCCCGAGCTCCACAAGAAACCGAGAAATCGGTTTCAACATCGACGATATTTCCAAGGGGGCGAGAGCTTGGGCTCCTTCCTCCGTCCCTGCCTCTCCTACCATCATTAACTATTCCGTCCCTCCTTCCCGGGCACTCTCTTCTTTCTCCTCTTCTTCCCCTTTCTCTGCCCTGGGCCTCTCAGCGACCCCTTCCCGGGCCTGAACTTCCTCTTCCTCCCTCCTCTCCTTGACTGCATTCTCTCCTCCGGCTCCTGCCGCCTCCTCCATCACTTTATCGAACTCTTCCGCTTCTCCCATCCAGGTGATGGTGTTGACAGCCGTCACATAGCACTGTCTTGCAATCTTGCGGTCTCCTCTGACCCGTACCTGGATTCCTCCCGCGTTGAACTTGAGGCTCTGGTGGAAAGTGGATGGGACGCACCGAAACGCACTGATGTTAGGCTGTCCGAAGATGGCGCTGTAGCTGCTCGGGGCATCCACTATCACGAAGCGGCAGTTCCGGGACTGCCCTCCGAGAGTCACATGGAGTCCCACTCCACCCTCTACCTCCTTCCTCTCTCCAGCGAAACCAAATAGAGGACCATCCGAGGCTAACACCCTCCGGGCCTCCACCTTCATCTCGTCCAACGCCTTCTTGAAGACGACGTTGACCGAACTCCCGTTGTCAACTAGAATCCGTGAGACGGTGAAGTTTTCGATGGCGGTCAGGATGACCAGCGTATCGCAAAACGGGTCTTCATAGCTTGGCATGTCCTTCTGGGAGAAGGTAATTTTCTCCGCCGGGGGTGGAGCAGTGGATGTGGAGGCCACGCTCCGCCGATAGATGGTATGAAGGCTAGCCTTTCGGGTTGCCTCCACCCCTGCCCCCCCATGGATCACTCTGATTCCTCCTCTACTCCCCACATCCACTCTGTCTTCACACCTTTCTTCCTCATCCCCTCGAGGCTCGACCTCTTCAATTCTCACTTGCTGTGGTTGCCTTGGCGCGGGCTCTCGCCCCCTCTTTGTTTCCAGGAACTCTGGGCAGGTGGCCGTCGCGTGACCTTCCTCATCGTGGAAGTCACAATACGGCAACGTCACCTCCCTTGCTTCTTCTTCCGCCACCCTATTCCTCCTCCTTCTTCCTGCCCCTGCTTCCTCTCTAGCCTCTTCTCTTCTTCCTCTTCCTCCTCTTCCCTGCCTGATCGCCATGTCTTGCTGAGGTGGGGGAGGCAACTGCCTCGGACCCTGCCTCCACCCCAACTGGTGGGGCCTTCCTTGTCCTCCGTAGAAGTTACCCCTTCCCGGGAAGTAACCCCTTCCCTGACCTTGCATTCCTTCGGCATGTTGCCTCCACTCTCCCTCCGGGGCCCTGGGCTCTTCCCTTCTCCTTACCTCCTGCTGCCTGACCTCCGGCTCACTGAGCTTTGCTAGCCTCTTGGTGAGCTCCGGGTTGGCCTCTTCACTCTCAATCTCCTCTGCCACCCTCTCCATCAACTCCTCGTAGGAGACGGGGGCTTTCCTCTTCAAAGCCATTGTAAAGAAACTTTCCCTCAGCCCGACCGTGAAGGCAAGCTGGAGCGCAAACCTAGGCATCTCCTGAGTGAGTAGCACTTCTTCCTGAAACCGATCTGCGTACCGAGCCAACGACTCTTTTGGCTCCTGCTTCACCTTGAAGAGGGACTCGACGTCCTTCTTCCTCTTCTTTGCAGTTGAGAATCGCAACAAGAAGCACCTGCGCAAATCCTCGAAGGCGTAGATCGATCCTGTATGGAGTTGATGGAACCAGTCCCTGGGCTTTTCTTTAAGGGTGACGGCGAAGAGCCGACACTTAAAAGCAACCGACATCGGCCTGATGGAGACCGAGCCCTCAAAAGACTGGAGATGTTGGACGGGGTCATCCCTGCCGTTGTAGTACACCCTGTCCCACTCTCCGAATCCTGCCGGAACAGGTGCAGAAAGTACCAACTCGCAGAAGGGGCTTCCCCCTTCTGCCACCCTTTCTCGTTCCATGCGACCTCCCAGCTCTCTCGCCAGACTCGGGCTCGCGGAAATTGCGCTCGCTGGATCGGTACTCGCCTGGACCGCTCCTACAGTCGCCAGGCCTTCCGGGCACGCGCTCGCCTGCTTAGAGGTCGCCGGCACAGAGCTCGCTGGCACAGAGCTCGCCGGCAGGGAGCTCGCCGGACTTGCGAACTGCACCCGCCCTTCCATGTCTTGAACTGAGCTTCCTGCGACTTCCTTTCCGGCCCTCCCCCCCGGGGCGTTCTCGCCAACCGCTGTTGGGGGAAGGGTCGCCTGAGGTGCTGGGGTCGCGAACTCGCTTCGCATTGCCGCAACTGCGAGCCCGAAAGTGTCAAGCACCTCCCTCCTGAAGTCCGCGAACATCCTCGGTGTCACCACCTGCGGTGGCTCGCTGAACCCCTCACCTTGATCTTCGCCTCCTGTCATGCCTGCTCCTTGGAACTTTCTTGGACCAGCCACACTCCACGCTCACCGCACCAAAACGTTGAAACCGATTTCTCGATCTCTTGTGGAGCTCGGGGCCCTCACCGAAATGAGGGGAGCTAGCCCTTACTGATCCCTCGGAGAAGACAGACGGAAAACTAAGAAAATGACTAAGACCTTAGTCGCAGCGAGGAGGTCCCTCCACTAACCCGGAAGATCGTTGAGCGCTTCCCCTCCTAAGCCAAAGCTGAGACTCGGGCACCTTGGAGAGCTCAGGAAATGCTAACCAAAGAAAGCCTAAGGAGAGGGAAGCTGAAGTGAACTCGTCTCCAAAGGTGCCCTTGAGGTCCTATTTATAGATTTTCTGATCTGGCCTGCAAATAGCAGGATTCCGCCTTTTGATTTTACTATCCGCACCCCAAATGGGTTTGATAACAGCCAAACTCCGCTGTTTGGAGAGGCTAAAGGCAGACCACCAAGGGTGACTGGGTAATTTGGCCGATCCCGGCGACTCTGGGAGGAATCTGGCTCGCCCGTCTTCTCGCGACCCATCGGCGAGTTCTTGACTCGCTCGCCTCCTTGCGAGCATTCGGCGGGCCTCTGGCTCGCTCTCCTTCTTGCGAGCAACCCGGCTAGCTTCGCTTTTGTTTGCCCATCCTCTAGGCGAATATCGGGGTTGTACAATCGTAATCACCTTGTTCTCTCGACGACATGCCTTCTTTACGATGATGTTCAACGCCATCAGTCATACTTCGCCTTTTCAGCGACAAGTCTTCTTCACGGCGATGTCTATTCTTCTCGACGACAAGGCTATTTGTTGATGTTGACGATTTCGCGTCTTCTGGAAGACATTTCTTCCTTTTGTCTTCATTCTTCTCTGCGTTCGACGAACGACAATCTTCGTTCGACGAACAGCATTCTGCGTTCGACGATCTTGCCGAGTCTCAGCGTTCGACTAAATTGCCAAGTCTCAGCATTCGACGATCTTCCTTATGCGTTCGACGAACAGCATTCTGCGATCGACGAACTTGCCAAGTCTCGGCTTTTGCTTTGTCCATCATTAAGACGACAAGTATACTTTGTCGATGACATCTCCTATTCTTCTTGACGATATAGTACTTACTGAAATAACTAAAGTACTTGACATATTGTCGATCTCTGCAAGCATGAACTAGATGAAACATTAAATACAACTGGCACTTATCATTGAGCTGAGCACTTCTTCAAACCAGGAACATTGCTGAGCATTGTTCCCAACAATCTCCCCCTATTTGAAGAAGCCCTAACTTACCTCAATGATAAATGCCACTCATGAAAAGATATATCATTTTAGATAGTAACATCACACTTAAAGCAGCAATCATATAAATAGATGAAATGTTCTTCAAACATATAAATAGATTAAATGTCCAAGAATAAACATTAGCATTCATTTGCCCCAACAAAATAAAATAAATTAAGATTTTAATTTGTTGCCCCATCAGCGTCTGCTGCTGCTTGCCCCTTTGGTTTTCTTCCTTTGCCTCTGATGGTAGTTGATGGGCAGGGGGAATCTTCTTAGGAGAGGGAGGAGGACCTTGTGGGAATGCTAGCTTGTGATTCTTCCTCCTCTCCAGCTGCTTCAGATGTTTCTGCCATTCAGTTGACTGATATGCCCTCAGATAGTCCTCCTGAGGATATTCAAACTGAACCCATGATTCAGTTATTATTTCCCTTGAGACAGGACTCCACCTTCCTGATTGTGGATCCAACTCAATTTCCCTCAGTCTCTTTTGTCGATACCGGCTGCTCTGAATTCTCTTCCTTTTCCTGGAGGTTGTTGATTCTCCGAATTCTATTCCATACTCAGCCGATTCAGTGCTTGCAGAAGGATTGGCAGCTCATATGCTGATGGGGGTTGCTTCATTGTCTGCTTTATTTGATTTGATATCCTCATCGCTTGATATGAACTGGCGTTTATTATTTCATTCTCCCCCTTTTGGGCTTGTTCAATTACCCTTTCCTCAAGTCCTTCTTTGACTTGATTCAGCTTTTCATGCAAGTTTTGTTCAGTCACATCCAAATTATTGTTTATTTCAAGCAGATGGGTATATAAGGTATGAGCTGTAAGACCCCCCCTCCCAAATCAGCGGTCTGACTGGGGGATCTTATCGCACACCACCCTTTTAGCACGACGCCGAAGCGATCCCGAAGGGTGGAGGTACTAGCTTCTCCAACCCCCTTCCTTGAACACTCCGTTGTCACGCCTAGGGGTGGTGTTAACGAAATTCACTACACAAGAACAGAGTAGGGAAGCAGGATTCTAGCGGAAGACATCATCAAAGAGTGCATATTATAATACTTAGTGGAAGACGTCATCAAGGAGTGCACTTTATAGCACTTAGCGGAAGGCGTAGTTTTATCACAGAAACCACAATTTCAAGACCTATAATTAATCTACATATCTTTGCCGCAAAAAATCCTAACCATCAAGGATTTATTGCCATTATATATATACCCTGGGATAGGGCACAACAAAAGAAGATGCGGCTTAACAAACTTATACCTGACGTAGCCTGCTCCGTGGCTTCATCCACACATAGGTGTTGTCACTCATCCGCACCTGCCACCTGTGCCATGGACAAGTTATTAGAACCACGAACAGAATCCAACCCCTACTAACAAACAAACATAATATAACATTTATAAGGGAGGGGATATCTGGATTCTTATTGGGCCGAGGCAGTCTTCCCACGACCACCGCCTACGTACTCCGTATCATCCTGCATACGGTCTCAGACCCATGAAGTTATATAAGTTTTGCACGGGTTGCCCTCCCAGGCCGTCCATCGTGCGGGTTGCCTTAGAGTAAAACTCATAGGCCATCCGACATTCTCCCAAGGCACATTTTATATTCCCGGAGGAATAATTCTCGAAGGCACAATATATTCCCGTAGGAATTACATCTCGAAGGCAGCATTTCATTCCCGTAGGAATTACTTCTCGAAGGCAGCATTTCATTCCCGTAGGAATTACTTCTCGAAGGCAATATTTCATTCCCGTAGGAATTATTTCTCGAAGGCAGCATTTCATTCCCGTAGGAATTACTTCTCGAAGGCAGCATTTCATTCCTGTAGGAATTACTTCTCGAAGGCAACATTTCATTCCCGTAGGAATTACTTCTCGAAGGCAACCTTTCATTCCCGTAGGAATTACTTCTCGAAGGCAACCTTTCATTCCCATAGGAATTACTTTTTGAAGGCAATATTTCATTCCCGTAGAAATTACTTCTCGAGGGCACAATATATTCCGGTAGGAATATTTCCCGAAGGCAGCATTTCATTCAAGTAGGAATTACTTCTCGAAGGCAACATTTCATTCCTGTAGGAATTACTTCTCGAAGGCAACCTTTCATTCCCGTAGGAATTACTTCTCGAAGGCAACCTTTCATTCCCGTAGGAATTACTTTTTGAAGGCAATATTTCATTCCCGTAGGAATTACTTCTCGAAGGCACAATATATTCCCGTAGGAATATTTCCCGAAGGCAACATTTATATTCCCGTAGGAATTACTTTCTCCAAGGCAACATTTACTTTCATAAGAGAGAGAAGAGAAACTCCATTTTAAGCTTAACAATACTTCCTCCCGAGGTGGACAATCCCTTCCTTCCGACTTTCGTCGATCTTTTGGATTGTTTGGCCATCAAACCCAAACCATC
The DNA here is from genome assembly GCA_033032865.1 of Dactylorhiza incarnata. Taxonomy (NCBI): domain Eukaryota; kingdom Viridiplantae; phylum Streptophyta; class Magnoliopsida; order Asparagales; family Orchidaceae; genus Dactylorhiza; species Dactylorhiza incarnata. The sequence continues at coordinate 278,600 of JAWHQI010000288.1, read as the reverse complement.
CTCATATATAACCCTCCTTAATAAGAAGTCACAAGGAGAGTAAGTAGAGAGTGGTAAGAGATATGTCTTTTAATCATTAACCACCACCTCATTTCCTTCACATTATTGAATGCTAATCAATTCTTATAAACATGCAGACCCGTAGAAACCTCATGCTCATAGGGCTTATATAATAGCGGCACAACAAATCAAACTGAGGAGAAAACCCTATTCTTCCAACCTCCTCCCCAACCATAATGTTAGTTGGGTGGGTTGCCTGGAAGCTTCTCTTCAGTCCATCCTTAATGCCCCAAGATATATAGACCCTCTTATGTGTAAGCATATGTATAAGTAAATGTATTAGAACTTGTATAAACATGGAAAAAGAGTGAGAGAGATGAGGAGTGAGATATAAATCGAAGCCAAAAAAGAATCTCATGCTTCCTCTAAGAAATTAATCCAAACCGAGAATCCCAAGCCATACCTGGTGGAAAATTTCAAAGTCAAGTCCACTATTATCTTGAACCTACAGCTGGGCTCAAGATTTAATTAAAACATTAATAAATCATCTCCCCCACTCAACCAAAATATTATTATTAAGAAACAATTTATTTTAGGAAACTTCCATCCGAAGACCCATCCCAACCGACCTCATCTGTTATGAAATAATATGCCAAACTAAGGAAGGACTTGACAGTCCAGCCGGTCCCAAATATTTGTAAGCTCAGATGAAGCATTATAAAGAATGTAATTGGGGAGTGAGAAGAGAAATGAGGGAGAAGTAGATGAAATTTAATTTCCAACTCATCAGAATAACCTCAACCCTAGCTTAGAATTCAATCCCCGTTGCAACACCCATTTAGTCAGAACTAAGTTAGGAATTACCAGGGCCTAGAAAGAGATGAAGAGCATCCCCCATTTTGGTAGAGCTTCCAGTAAGGAGGAGGAGGGGATGGGGACAAGAAGACTTTGTCGTGAGAATAACAACAACAATTTCCCCAACATTTATATCACCATCAACCATGTACCCTTCCATACCGAGCCATAGCTGTCATTTAAACCATGCCCGTTGTAAAACCGACCTTGACTCATGTTAGATTACCTTCATTCCAAATTTAAGCCCCTACAAAACACATACGATTTATTATGTGCAGTCTTAACTCAAACCTTCAGAAATTTCCTCATGGGGAAGATAAAGTAGGTGGAGAGAGAGAGAGAGAGAGAAAGATATTAGCACATCAATCATATGTAAAGCTCTAAGAGGGAGAGTAGGAGCACATGAAACATACAAGAACTGAACTAGAGCCTTTGCTCATCCACCTTCTCCTGTGAAGCCCCCTTCTTATGTGCATATATATGTATTAATATATGTGTGGATATATATATAACTTGCACAGACAAAGAAAGAGGGAAAAAGAGAGAGAGAGAGAGATGGAGTCAAGCCTCCAACTGGCCATTAATATTACCCCCAAAGGCCCAGCCTTAGCATGGCATACTACTACTGAATAAGGATGGACAGAGCAAGAGCCTCATAGTAACCCTGTTATCATTTGAAGAAGCCTAGATCAAATTAACAAAACTAACTGGCAACGAGGTGTTACAATTTCTTCCCCCATTTACTTAGTGAAACTGCTTGTCTCTACTTCACCAAAAATCACCAAAAAGTGATAGTACCTACCTTATATATGCTATATATATAATGAAATCAGGGCATATAAATTATATCCAAACTTTTAACATGATTTAGATCCAAGTCCTTATAGACTTGTTTATTCATAAGTGTTTAATCATGTTATTTGTTGACTGAACCAAGCCTGTAATCTTGTTAGCATGAAACCAAGAATTTTGTTAGTATAAAACAAACAACCACCAACCCCTATTTCCCACAAAAGATAAGAACATTTTCAATAATGAAATTCCTGGAAGGGTAAAACCAAGCCACCCCACCCGAGTAGGAAATCCAGGATTTGTTAGCATAAGTTCCGAAATCTGTTAGCATATATATACCCAGAAATTTGTTAATACAAGCCAGGAATTGGTTAGCATAAATTGGGAACAATTTGATAACATAAGCTAGGAAATCTGCTAGCAAAAACTCCCCAACAGATCAGGGCCACGATCGGTAAAGCAACAGAGAAGTGATGAAGGGGAAAAGGAGGAAGAGCTCCCCTACCATGAGAGGGAGAGAAGAGAGGTATCCAACCATTCTCGTTGCCAGGGGGTAATACCTGCACATCGCCCGAGGAGGAAAGGATCCCGTCCCCAAAGAGTACCAAACCAGCTCTATTTATAGCCATGGATGATCAATCAAGAACTCCCACGAGCCCCCGGTGAGCTTCTTCTCCCGCCCATGGTTTTCCGCCCATGGTTTTTCCGCCCATGGTTTTTCCGCCCCTGGTTTTCCCGCCCATGGTTTTTTCGCCCATGGTTTTCCCGCCCATGGTTTTTCCGCCCCTGGTTTTCCCGCCCCTTCGTCGATCGTAGCAAACAAGGCTTTCGTCGAACCCAGAAAGGAGTTCTTTGAACTCGATGTGGAGTTCGTCGAACTGAGGCATAAATTGAAGATTTTCTGGAGAGAGGGACTTTCGTCGAACTAAGGCACGCCGTTAGTCGAACTCAGGATGGAGTTCGTCGAACGGAAATTGAAGCACGCTGTTCGCAGATCGAATACGCTATTCCTCGAACTCAGTGTGGCGTTCGTCGAACGCAGCGCCTAAACGTTGTTCGTCTAACTCAGGGTGGCGTTCGTCGAACGCAGGGTGGCGTTCGTCGAACGCAGATCAAGTACGCTGTTCGTTGAACTCAGGGTGGCGTTCGTCGAACGTAGGGTGGCGTTCATTGAACGCAGATCGAATACGCTGTTCGTCGAACTCAGTGTGGCGTTCGTCGACCGCAGGGTGGCGTTCGTCGAACGCAGATCGAATACGCTATTCGTCAAACTCAGTGTGGCGTTCGTCGAACGCAGATCGAGTTCGTCGAACGCCTTGGAATTTTCCTATGTTCTAACAGCCTAAAACCTTGTAAGGGAATTTAAAAATAGCCCTACTTCTCCTAAAAATAAATCCCAAAAATTACACAATTGCAGTTATGGTTTTCTTGAAACCAATCTCTGAAATTGTATTCTTGTATATGTCAAGTTATGCCCAAGCGCTGAATATACCTTAACCAAAATATGTCAACTTATATGGGACCCTATATAATTTTGGCGTCTCAAGCCCGGTATATTTCTATAACCATAACTTCTAATATAAGTGCAGAAAAATTGCATGAATGGTGTCGTTGTGTTTGTATCAACCATGCGAAGCTGACGAAATCATCTGAAGTTTATTCCGGGTTTGTTTGCTCATAATTATTTGCTTGAGTTGGCACGTAGCTTAAAATAACTCATTTCGACTAACTTTCTCAAATCCCATCGGATTAGAACGAGACGAGTTCTGTTGCACTCGTATCGACCATACGAGTCTAACGCAACTGATGGAAGTTGATTTGGAGCACGTATGCTCTATATTCTAAAACTGCGTTGACGTGATGCGCTACGATACTCAAAACGGTCACTTTCACCAAAAGACCTCGGATCAGAACGAAACAAATTCCGTTGAACTCATATCAACCATACAAGTTTAACGCAACTGACGGAAGTCAACTCGGAGCACGTATGCTCTATATTCAAAAACTGCGTCGTTGTGACGCGCTACGATACTCAAAATGGTCACTTTCACCAAAAGACCTCGGATCGGAATGAAACGAATTCCGTTGCACTCGTATCAACTATATGAGTTTAACGCAACTGACGGAAGTCGATTCGGAGCACGTATGCTCTATAAACAACTTTGACGTTGTGGCGAAGCACGATGCTACCCAAAACAGTCATTTCCCTAAATGACCACCACTATGTGGTGAAGGTCGGGTCGTGGTTGCCCTATGACCAGACCTAGGTTCCTCCAAGGGTTCAACTGAACCGGCTAGACCCCTTTTTCAAAGTTGGGATGTTACAAACCAATAAAACGAAGAAGATTTTCGTCCCCGAAAATACGAGTGGGTCATTGAGATTCAAAACGGGACCTACTATAGACCACTATATGTGTCAAATGATCTCAAAATTTAATGGTCTACAGGTTTGGTTTTACCTAAATGAGCTGTATCGATTGCTTCTATCGTGCAACATAATAAGCAGCTTAAGTGGAACAACGATAGTTTTACCGTAGCTATGTCCATTCTGCCTAACTTAGATATCTATTGTTCATAAGAATATTTTGTGCAGCAAATTGTTAGCTAAATGAATTACCAGCTTAGATAATTATATCGAGTAAGTAATTCTAGCATAGTCGAATACCTCAAAGGTTTCAATATCTGGAACGCAAAATTTATGAGATGTGTCCTAGAGGCACATAGTAAAAGCCCATTAACCTATAACTAACTCCCTCACGGAGGTTATGTGTTAGTGGAATGAATAAAAGTTACAACTTGCATAAGCCTTTGTAAAACCCATCAAAGAAATGCAAGTAGGCAGTGTAAATTCCATGAACATATAACCAACTCCCATACGAAGGTTGTATGTTAATGGGATAGATAAACAGAAATGTACGTAAGCAGGGTAAATCCATGAACATATAACCAACTCTCATACGAAGGTTATATGTTAATAGTATGGATAACAAGAAGTGCAAGTAAGCAGGGTAAATCCATGAGCATATAACCAACTCCCATACGAAGGTTATATGTTGATGGTACATGTCAAATTTGCAAATAAGCAGTGAAAAATCCATGAACATATAACCAACTCCCATACGAAGGTTATATGTTAGTGGAACAGATAAACAGAAATGTAAGTAAGCAGGGTAAATCCATGAACATATAACCAACTCCCATACAAAGGTTATATGTTGTGGAACAGATAAACAACAATGTAAGTAAGCAAGGTAAATCCATAAACATATAACCAACTCCCATACGAAGGCTATATGTTGATGGTATATGTAAAAATTGCAAGTAAGTAGTGAAAAATCTATGAACATATAACCAACTCCCATACGAAGGTTATATGTTTATGGTATATGAAGATATGTATGTTTTGATGCAAATGATGCATATGCAAGCCATGCATAATGAGTACTCACGACTCAATCACATATCCCTACATCGACATAGTCTGACCGCTTTTCTTCCAACAAGGTAGCGTCCACCGCGAGCCTCACCGATGTGGCCGTCGGTGACAGTGGCCGGTCCTGCCACTTCTGGGTGTGGACGTACCGCACTACCCAGGCCCCAACGTACAACTCCGTGTACTCTTGGATGTGAGCGACATCCGACGATTTTGAGATTCGGCTACCCAGCGGAGGGACCTCCCGGGGAAATAATAAATAACCTCTCGGGGTTCACACACTCCCTAGTGCCTCGTGAGTCGTCAACCTTCCCATTCCTGTACGAACGGTCTTTGGGCATGACTGACCCGCCACGATAATTACATACAATTATTTGCACCTTATGTTGCCATATTTTGACCGCTTTTCTTCCAGCCGGGTAGCGAACCCCGCGGGCCTCACCGATGTGGCCGTCGGTAACAGTGGCCAGTCCTGCCACTTCTGGGTGTGGATGTACCGCACTACCCAGGCCTTAACGTACAACCCCGTGTACTCTCGTACGTAGGAGACGTCCGAACATAATTGAATTTGGCCAACCAGCGAAGGGACCCAGCAGGGCATATAAGATACAACCGAGCTCCCGGGGTGCACATCTCCCTGTTGCCTAGAGTCGTCAACCTTCCCGCACCGGTATGTATGGTCTACGGGCATGACCGACCCGCCACTTTTCCACCGCAAGCAATTTACAGTAAAAGTAATAAAAGAGATCATACTGATAGATGTTGCGTTAGATTGAAACATACCTCACAGTTCTTCTATGATTGCACAGCTCTATTTTAAGCAGATCGTCACATTGACAAATGTTATATCAAGTCAAAGCATAATTCATATTTGCAATCGTCAGAGCAATTCTCCATATACACACAAAATTTCATTTGATTAGCTTACCTCAAATGAAATTTTGGAAAACGAGAATTTTAATCCCAATAAAACAAAGAGGCTTAAACCTGAGATTGAAATTAGTAATAGAATACTTATATTGCACACAAAATTCCATTTGATTAGTTTACCTCGAATGGAATTTTGAAAACGAGATTTTAATCCCAATAAAACAAAGAGGCTTAAACCCGGGGTTTAAAGTTTGAAGTGGTCATTTGCAGGGTTTAATGAAAGTGTTTTATGGGGACAAGGTAAATCATCAGTTGAGATTAGATGTGGTAAAGGCATATAAGTGTTGATCCACATATATATGCCAAGTTTGTTGTCAACTTTTACCTTTAAGGTCCACCACCGCTTCCGCTGCAGTGGTTCGTCCCGAACCACGCAATAACGACCGGTGGAGAAAGAGTTGTTTCTGTGAACACTATTGGTCGAAAGATCGGTGACGCTTTGATCCATTTATAAGACCCCCCCCTCCCAAATCGGCAGTCTGACCGGGGGATCTTATCGCACACCACCCTTTTAGCACAACACCGAAGCGATCCCGAAGGGTTGAGGTACTAGCTTCTCCAACCCCCTTCCTTGAACACTCCGTTGTCACGCCTAGGGTGGTGTTAAGTGAAAGTCACTACACACTAACAGAGTAGGGAAGCAGTGTTCTAGCGGAAGACATCATCAAAGAGTGCATATTATAATACTTAGCGGAAGACGTCATCAAGGAGTGCACTTTATAGCACTTGGCGGAAGACGTAGTTTTATCACAGAAACCACAATTTCAAGACCTGTAATTAATCTACATATCTCTGCCGCATAAAATCCTAACCATCAAGGATTTATTGCCATTATATATATACCCTGGGATAGGGCACAACAAAAGGAGATGCGGCTTAACAAACTTATACCTGACGTAGCCTGCTCCGTGGCTTCATCCACACATAGGTGTTGTCACTCATCCGCACCTACCACATGTGCCATGGACAAGTTATTATAACCACGAACAGAATCCAACCCCTACTAAAAACAGACATAATATAACATTTATAAGGGAGGGGATATTTGGATTCTTATTGGGCCGAGGCAGTCTTCCCATGACCACCGCCTACGTACTCCGTATCATCCTGCATATGGTCTCAGACTCACGTAGTTCTATAAGTTTCGCACGGGTTGCCCTCTCAGACCGTCCATCGTGCGGGTTGCCTTAGAGTAAAACACATAGGCCATCCGACATTCTCCCAAGGCACATTTTATATTCCCGGAGGAATAATTCTCAAAGGCATAATATATTCCGATAGGAATTACTTCTCGAAGGCATCATTTCATTCCCGTAGGAATTACTTCTCGAAGGCAGCATTTCATTCCCGTAGGAATTACTTCTCGAAGGCAATATTTCATTCCCGTAGGAATTACTTCTCGAAGGCAACATTTCATTCCCGTATGAATTTCTTCTCGAAGGCAGCATTTCATTCTCGTAGGAATTACTTCTCGAAGGCAACATTTCATTCCCGTAGGAATTACTTCTCAAAGGCAACCTTTCATTCCCGTAGGAATTACTTCTCGAAGGCAGCCTTTCATTCCCGTAGGAATTACTTTTTGAAGGCAATATTTCATTCCCGTAGGAATTACTTCTCGAAGGCACAATATATTCCCGTAGGAATATTTCCCGAAGGCAGCATATCATTCCCGTAGGAATTACTTCTCGAAGGCAACATTTCATTCCCGTAGGAATTACTTCTCGAAGGCAACCTTTCATTCCCGTAGGAATTACTTCTCGAAGGCAACCTTTCATTCCCGTAGGAATTACTTTTTGAGGCAATATTTCATTCCCGTAGGAATTACTTTTCGAAGGCACAATATATTCTCGTAGGAATATTTCCCGAAGGCAACATTTATATTCCCGTTGGAATTACTTTCTCCAAGGCAACATTTACTTTCATAAGAGAGAGAAAAGAAACTCCTTTTTAAGCTTAACAATACTTCCTCCGGAGGTGGACAATCCCTTCCTTCCGGCTTTCGTCGATCTTTTGGATTGTTTGGCCATCAAACCCAAACCATCCTCATATATAACCCCCCTTAATAAGAAGTCACAAGGAGAGTAAGTAGAGAGCGGTAAGAGATATGTCTTTTAATCATTAACCACCACCTCATTTCCTTTACTTTATTGAATGCTAATCAATTCTTAGAAACATGTAGACCCGTAGAAACCTCATGCTCATAGGGCTTATATAATAACGACACAACAAATCAAACTGAGTAGAAAACCCTATTCTTCCAACCTCCTCCCTAACCATAATGTTAGTTGGGTGGGTTGCCTGGAAGCTTCTCTTCAGTCCATCCCTAATGCCCCAAGATATATAGACCTTCTTATGTGTAAACATATTATAAGTAAATGTATTAGAACTTGTATAAACAGGGGAAAAGAGTGAGAGAGATGAGGAGTGAGATATAAATCGAAGCCAAAAGAGAATCTCTTGCTTCCTCTAAGAAATTAATCCAAACCGAGAATCCCAAGCCATACCTGGTGGAAAATTTCAAATTCAAGTCCACTATTATCTTGAACCTACAGCTGGGCTCAAGATTTAATTAAAACATTAATAAATCATCTCCCCCCTCAACCAAAATATTATTATTAAGAAGCAATTTATTTTAGGAAACTTCCATCTGAAGACCCATCCCAACTGACCTCATCTGTTATGAAATAATATGCCAAACTAAGGAAGGACTTGACAGTCCAGCCGGTCCCAAATATTTGTAAGCTCAGATGAAGCATTATAAAGAATGTAATTGGGGAGCGAGAGAGAGAAATGAGGGAGAAGTAGATGGAATTTAATTTCCAACTCATCAGAATAACCTCACCCCTAGCTTAGAATTCAATCCTCGTTGCAGCACCCATTTAGTCAGAACTATGTTAGGTATTACCGGGGTCGAGAAAGAGATGAAGAGCAGTCCCCATTTTGGTAGAGCTTCCAGTAAGGAGGAGGAGGGGATGGGGACAAGAAGACTTTGTCGTGAGAATAACAACCACAATTTCCCCAACATTTATATCACCATCAACCATGTACCCTTCCATGTCGAGCCATATCTGTCATTTAAACCATGCCCGTTGTAAAACCGACCTTGACTCATGTTAGATTACCTTCATTCCAAATTTAAGCCACTACAAAACACATACGATTTATCATGTGCAGTCTTAACTCAAACCTTCAGAAATTTCCTCATGGGGAAGATAAAGTAGGTGGAGAGAGAGAGAGAAAGATATTAGCACATCAATCATATGTAAAGCTCTGAGAGGGAGAGTAGGAGCACATGAAACATACAAGAACTGAACTAGAGCCTTTGTTCATCCACCTTCTCCTGTGAAGCCCACTTCTTATGTGCATATATATGTATAAATATATGTGTGGAAATATATATATAACTTGCACAGACAAAGAAAGAGGGAAAAAGAGAGAGAGAGAGAGAGATGGAGTCAAGCCTCCAACTGCCCATTAATATTACCCCAAAGGCCAAGCCTTAGCATGGCATACTACTACTGAATAAGGATGGACGGAGCAAGAGCCTCATAGTAGCCCTGTTATCATTTGAAGAAGCCTAGACCAAATTAACAAAACTAACTGGCAACGAGGTGTTACAATTTCTTCCCCTATTTACTTAGTGAAACTGCTTGTCTCTACTTCACCAGAAATCACTAAAAAGTGATAGTACCTACCTTATATATGCTATATATATAATGAAATCAGGGCATATAAATTATATCCAAACTTTTAACATGATTTAGATCCAAGTCCTTATATACTTGTTTATTCATAAGTGTTTAATCATGTTATTTGTTGACTGAACCAAGCCTGTAATCTTGTTAGCATGAAACCAAGAATTTTGTTAGTAAAAAACAAACAGCCACCAACCCCTATTTCCCACAAAAGAAAAGAACATTTTCAATAATAAATTCCTGGAAGGGTAAAACCAAGCCACCCCACCCGAGTAGGAAATCCAGGATTTGTTAGCATAAGTTCCGAAATCTATTAGCATATATATACCCAGAAATTTGTTAATACCAGCCAGGAATTGGTTAGCATAAATCGGGAACAATTTGATAACATAAGCTAGGAAATCTGCTAGCAAAAACTCCCCAACAGATCAGGGCCACGATCGGTAAAGCAACAGAGAAGTGATGAAGGGGAAAAGGAGGAAGAGCTACCCTACCATGAGAGGGAGAGCAGAGAGGTATCCTACCATTCTCGTTGCCAGGGCGTAATACCTACACATCGCTGGAGGAGGAAAAGATCCCGTCCCCAAAGAGTACCAAACCAGCTCTATTTATAGCCATGGATGACCAATCAAGAGCTCCCACGAGCCCCCGGTGAGCTTCTTCTCCCGCCCACGGTTTTCCGCCCATGGTTTTTCCGCCCCTGGTTTTCCCACCCATGGTTTTTCCGCCCCTGGTTTTCCCTCCCATGGTTTTTCCGCCCCTGGTTTTCCCGCCCCTGGTTTTCCCGCCCCTTCGTCGATCGTAGCAAATAAGGCTTTCGTCGAACCCAGAAAGGAGTTCGTCGAATTCGATGTGGAGTTCGTCGAACTGAGGCATAAATTGGAGATTTTCTGGAGAGAGGGACTTTCGTCGAACTAAGGCATGCTGTTCGTCGAACTCAGGATGGAGTTCGTCGAACGGAAATTGAAGCACGCTTTTCGCAGATCGAATATGCTGTTCGTCGAACTCAGTATGGCGTTCATCGAACGCAGCGCCTAAACGCTGTTCGTCGAACTCAGGGTGGCGTTCGTCGAACGCAGGGTGGCGTTCGTCGAACATAGATCGAATACGCTGTTCCTCGAACTCAGGGTGGCGTTCGTCGAACGCACGGTGGCGTTCATCGAACGCAGATCGAATATGCTGTTCGTCAAACTCAGTGTGGCATTCGTCGAACGCACGGTGGCGTTCGTCGAATGCAGATCGAATATGCTGTTCATCGAATTCAGTGTTGCGTTCGTCGAACGCAGATCGAGTTCGTCGAACGCAGCTCCTTGTAATTTTCCTATGTTCTAACAGCCTAAAACCTTGTAAGGGAATTTAAAAATAGCCCTACTTCTCCTAAAATAAATCCCGAAAATTACACAATTGCAGTTATGGTTTTCTTGAAACCAATCTCTGAAAATGTATTCTTGTATATGTCAAGTTATGCCCAAGCCCTGAATATACCTTAACCAGAATATGTCAACTTATATGGGACCCTATATAATTTTGGCGTCTCATGCCCGGTATATTTCTATAACCATAACTTCTAATATAAGCGCAAAAAATTGCATGAATGGTGTCGTTGTGTTTGTATCAACCATGCGAAGCTAACGAAATCATCTGAAGTTTATTCCGGGTCTGTTTGCTCATAATTATTTGCTTGAGCTGGCATGTAGCTCAAAATAACTCATTTCGACTAACTTTCTCAAATCCCATCGGATTAGAACGAGGTGAGTTTTGTTGCACTCGTATCGACCATACGAGTCTAACACAACCGATGGAAGTTGATTCGGAGCACATATGCTCTATATTCTAAAACTGCGTTGTCGTGATGCGCTACGATACTCAAAACGGACACTTTCACCAAAAGACCTCGGATCGGAACGAAATGAATTCCGTTGCACTCGTATCATCCATACGAGTTTAACGCAACTGACGGAAGTCAACTCGGAGCACGTATGCTCTATATTCAAAAACTGCATCGTCGTGACGCGCTACGATACTTAAAACGATCACTTTCACCAAAAGACATCGGATCGGAACGAAATGAATTCTGTTGCATTCGTATCAACTATACGAGTTTAACGCAACTGACGGAAGTCGATTCGGAGCACGTATGCTCTATATACAACTTTGACGTTGTGGCGAAGCATGATGCTACCAAAATAGTCATTTCCCTAAATGACCACCACTATGTGGTGAAGGTCGGGTCGTGGTTGCACTATGACCCGGCCTAGGTTCCTCCAAGGGTTCAACTGAACCGGCTAGACCCCTTTTTCAAAGTTGGGATGTTACATGAGCATTCTCATTGACCTGATTCAGAATTTGATTTCTGTTATTTGCAGCATCTGGCTCTATCTGCCCAAAACCATAGTATACATTGTTTGAGAATGTTTCTTGCTCTTTCTAGTGGAATTCCTTCAGAGATACTTGTAGATGATTCTTCACTGATATGTGATGTTACCTTGGCCTTTCCCTTGATATTTTCTGGTACTGTTTCGCCGGGGCATGTAAGCACAATCTTACTTGTTGTTACTAACTCTCTGCAGTATGAGAGAGTGATGTCTTCCATGGGCTCATTTCCTTGATCATCTAGGGCAGACTACCCCAGTTGGGTCTCCCCCTCAACTTGTGCATTCTCCTGATGTGAGCCTCCAGCTGAGAGCTCCTCATGAATCACTTCATCATCTTGGGCTGAGCACCCGAATTGGGGCTCCCCCTCAACCGGTTCACTCCCCAAGTTGGGGTCTCTACTTTCTTCAGTAACCTCTGTGGGAGCAGGTTCTGGTACTGTTTTTGGATAATTCCTTTGGGTGGAAGTCTCCCCCTCGGTTGTACCAGGGATTTGTGGGGGTGGTGGTAGGTCATCAGAGCTGCTGGATGAATCTTCTTTTTCCGAGTTGTCTGGTTGAGATGCATGTTTCTTTGGAGCAGGCTGGATATTAGATGATGGTTTGGGGATAGACCTATCCCATCGATCTAGCATTTTTGCATCCAGACGCTTGGAGTAGTGTAGAGAAACTCCCATTTTCTTATTCAGTACTTCCCCCTGGGTGTTTAGCAGGTAGAGGGACAATATTCTTCCGTAGGAGTGGGACTTCAGGGTGTTCTTCTTTCTCTGGAAGAGGAACTCACTCCAGTTGGTCTTCTTAGTGTGAATTATCCGGGCCATGACAACAAACATGTCCTTTGAGATTCGGTCATGAGACCCAGGTTTGCATAGCAGAACTTTGCCAACGATGTCAGCCATCAACTTCCTCTTCTGATTGAATTCTGCTCTCTTAATGGACCCGTAGGTCTTCCCTGTGTGACCGCACCAGGTGTAGCTGATGGCGCAAATCTCGCACACCGCTATAGGCGGTAGCTCGACTGCGGCACGAAACGGCAGTGTACCGATCGTTCAAGTAATATAAAATGGGAATGAATCCCCAAGTATCGATCTCTTGAGGAACACAGTAAGGTGGAGTTAGGTTTCGAGGAAGGACTTGAGATTGAAGTCCTTAAATCGAATGGAATGCGGGGGAGTTGGGTTGGCTTTTGGAAAATAAAATAAAAGCTATCAACTACTCATATGCAGTGCCGCTATGCAATGCTTCGCTTGGCGGGATGGAGACTAGGAAGGCCTTGAGCGCGCTGCGTCGAAAGGGCGGATGGACGAGTAGGCAAGCGGATCGAACTATGCAGGCCTTGAGCGCGCTGCTTCGCTAGGCGGGATGGAATACGGGCCGCGATGCCACGCTTCGGTAGGCGGATGGGCGAGTAGGCTAGCGGAATGAGGGTCGCAAGCACCTCTTCGACAAGCACACCACTAACAATTGTTAGGGCGGCACAACACAACCAACAATCCACACCACAAGGCACACCTCAAAATAATAAGCAAGAATACTCAAATCACATAGACATAATCAAGTATAAATGCTAATAATCAAGCATGCTTCATCATAATGTTAGATCTAACTACATATACATCAATAAGAGAAGAATAGAGCAAGAAATCGACCGAATCCGAAGGCTCGTTGTAGATTCACGGTTGGAATCGCCGGGTTGTCAATCCGCGTCCAAGCTCGGTCCGCAACTACGTCCGGGGTAGAGAGAGCTGTCACTACTCTCCAATGGACCCGTCTTCTTCGTGTCACGATCCGGTAGAGGTTGCAAACTTCCTCTTGCTTGATGGAGATGGCGTCTAGGTCTTCCTTTGAAGCTCTTGGATGAAGGAGGGGGCCGAGAGGAAACTCCGGCTCAAGATTGGCGTGAAGAGCAAGCCCGGAGCACCTCCAGATGGTGGGCGGAACTGGGCGGAAAACGGCGGAAGAAAAGCGAAGTCCGACCTAAAATCGCGAGCAGGTCGTTTTATAGCCGCTGGAATAAACAGTGCGCACGGTCATTGGCGCACGACCAGTGGTCGTGCGCACTAGAATCCTGTGATCGTGCGCTCTGCCTGGACGGAGCCTGCAAGGTCAGAAAATTATAAAATACAATGTTCGCACGACCAATGGCGCACGACCGGTGGTCGTGCGCACTATCGTCGGTGGTCGTGCGCATTAGACGAAACAGAACTCAGAAAATTAATGATAAGTGCGCACGAACAGTGGCGCACGACCGGTGGTCGTGCGCACTGTCGTAGATGGTCGTGCGCACTACACCAAACAGAACTCATGAAAAAGGGGTTAAGTGCGCACGAACAGTGGCGCACGACCAGTGGTCGTGCGCAATAGAACCTGTGATCGTGCGCAGTGTTCCTGTGCAGAATTGCACCGGGAACACCTGCACGACTCCAATTCCAGCACAACCACGTATCTAGACACTGAAAGTGGCACCTAACGGAGCATGAAAACTACTAATGAAGAAAAGCATGAGATCACACCAAAATGGCCTAGAAGTGCACCTAGCATGGAATATCAAATATAAACTATAACAAGGCTAAAGTGCGGTGAAAAGACTGAATAAAGGCCTAGATGAGTCCATAAAAGTGTATATGATCAGGACTCATCACACCCCCAGACTTAACTGTTTGCGCGTCCCGAGCAAACAAATTCTAAGCGAACTAGGAAAGAACAGTAGATGGCTTATGATTACACCACAGAGTACCATGCGAAGTCGCATGCTCACGTGCATAAGAAAAATAGTAGAAAAGATTTCTGATTATAAAAACAGTTTATATATTTCTAAAAGAGTAAAAGCATATTACAACTACTCAAAATGGTGAACAACGGAGAATCATTCGGTCATGCATACGGAGAAAGTAAACTAAACGCTGAGACGAGCATTGCTCAAGATCGGGATGCGGGAAAAACTCCACTGAAATCCATCAGTGTCGGTGACCATAAGCTTGCCCGGTCACATTCTCTCCACGGCACTGGTTTGACTCAAATGCGTGAATCAATAGGACTTTAGGTTTTAAATGAGGCTTGGGTTTAGGTGAGGATAAACAAAGATAAAAACGACGGCTCAAGCACTAAACCCAAATGAGCTAATGCAGGAAACTATCCTCATTCACCACACAAACATGCGGGTACACAACACCCCCAGACTTGAACTTAACAGCACGGGTGCGTGCACCGCCTACTCCCAAACATAAATCTATACATAAAGATTTTCAATTAAACACTCCTTCTCTTTCCTTTTTTTCTTTAACTTCTTTTCTTTTTCTCATTTTTTTTTCTTTTCTCATCATTTTCAGCAAATAAACAAAAGGACACATCCACATCTTCACAAACATATTACCACATCAACAACCCAACTCATGAAAATAATAAACAGCTAAAGCTCAGATTTGGGTGTGCAACTAGGATTGGCTTTTGGGCTTTGGTGAAATAAAAGTGGGGCTGAATCAAAGAACGGGTAGGCACAACTGGGCTAGCGAGGATATAGCGGTAGGGATAGGCATAAAGGCTCAACCGGGCCAAAATGATGGCCTATATCACATTCACACAAATGACTAACTGTATACCCATGCTTCAAGAATCGCTTGGGGCAAGTTCTAGCCACTGAGAAAGATTCTCCTTTCTCCCGACTCAAGCAATACGAATCTAGCGATCGTTTACACACATCCCTATGCTACCGTTTGATTCCACCGAATTCACCATTTGAGTAGAGTAAACAACATTTACACTAATAAGAAAAAAAATATAAAACCATAAGCATAAAGAGAAGTCTACTCTACACAAATTTCTATGCAACCGAGCACTCGACTAGGAGCACTACTAGAGTCAACATTTTACTCTGCTACATAGTCCTAAACCATCACCTAGACTTTCCCACATAAGCAGAAGAATTAAATTCACAACAGAGCAAGCAAACAGATAAGTACGCGCTCAAGTGGGTGATGTGGTGTGCAATGAAAATAAACAAAACATTTTTAAATGAAATCTTCTAGTATGCAGTGCAATAGTGCATGTGAGCGGGTAAACAAAACTACTCTCCCCCAGACTTAAACTAAACAATCCGCATAATATATGACATGAAAATCAAAATAGGGCTAGGGGAAGAGAGTACCCAATGCTCAGCAAGTGAGCATACCAGAAGATTGGCGTGTAAGCTAAAATGAGCTGCAGCATCCGCCATCCAGAGAAGATACCTGCAGGGGTCAGCTCCGCAAAAACAAAAGACAAAAGAAAACTGAAAAGAAAGTACTACTAACTAAACATGATTAGAAGAAATAAAAATGCAGAAAAGAAAGATAACTACTGGGGTTATTGTCATCCCAGCACGACTTATTCTAAATAAAAACGGTTCTAGCTAATGGGCCTATGAAAGGAGAAGTGGACAGGTAACTGGCCTAATATCCGTGTCGGTAGCGGGTACCGATACGGTGATAGAACAGTCACCCCTCTACCTAAATATAGATACCTGCTCCTCACAGGTAGAGGGTAGAGAATGTAAGAAAAGGGGGAGGCCTGGTCCTCACTCATCTCACAAAACACATCCTTGCCTAGCAAGGTATCGTCAACAGGGAGGCAGCAGGAGGAAAAGGCAATGAGTGGAGCATCCTCAACGGAGGGGGAATAAACCTCCTCACATGAGAGGATACTCTCATCATTGACTTGAGCAAAAAGCTCCAAGTCCTCCTGGGGCACCTGTAAAGACTCAACCTGCACAGGCTCGGAAGAAGAAGGGGGGTCCAGAAAGAAATGAGAAGAAAAACGTAAATCATCAACAATCTGGGGAGTGATCCCGGTTTCACTCCCAGCAAGATCCAAGGGTAGATCGCTATCATCATCGTAAATATCATAGCAAGGGGGACTTGAGAATTCAGGAGCCTCAGTGGTGATTTGGACCTCCTCGTCCCATGAAGAAGTGCAAGCCTCCTAATCAGAGAGAGTATCCTCCTCATCCCACCGAGGTGCATCATCGTGTTCAAAGTATTCATTCTCCCCGTCAGGGAGAATGACATCCTCATCCCACTTTGGAGCACCCTCCGAGTCAGAAGCATCACCCAGCTCCTTTACTTCGATAGGATCATAAAGAATATGTGTAGAAAAATCTTGCAAAGAAACTGGAGGGACAAAAATATTCGGTTCCTCCGCAAAAAGATCTGCTAAAGCCTCCCCGATGGAAAGAATACTTTCCTCATCATACTCAGGTGCATCAAGGAGCTCCCATTCCTCTCCTTGTTGGCTAACAGATGAGTGATCATCATCACTGGGAGTGAAGCCATAAACAGGGAGTGAGGAGTCCGTGCACGAGACAAGCTCAGGGGTAGAGGGCACAATTGCCTCCATGGGTAAAGAATGAGTGATAGGGACGATGTCGTCATGAGTGGAGGAGAGGCGGTCAGGATTGAAAAGACTCGGACAGTCCTTCAATTCATGACCCTCTCCTCGACACAACAAGCAAACAATGTTCCTACACTGCCTAGCATTTAACTCATTCATTTGGTCCAAATAATAAACCATCTTGTCATTAAAGCTAGGTGAAATATCCCATGACGACATTATCAATAAAAGAGCAGATACAATGAAACTGAAATTCTTTGCAAGGGAATCTACACAACTAAAAAAAAACTCCTTGAATAAAACTTGCCTAAAACTTCAAAATAGGGGGGAAAGAAATAAAAACAAACAACAGAAGATTAAAAGGCAAACAAAAATAATAATGCGGCTATTCACAAAGAAAGAACCTCTATCTCTTGTCTCCCTCTCAAGAAAACTCACACGACTGTGTTCCCCGGCAACGACGCCAAAAACTTGATGGCGCAAATCTCGCACACCGCTATAGGCGGTAGCTCGACTGCGGCACGAAACGGCAGTGTACCTATCGTTCAAGTAATATAAAATGGGAATGAATCCCCAAGTATCGATCTCTTGAGGAACACAGTAAGGTGGAGTTAGGTTTCGAGGAAGGACTTGAGATTGAAGTCCTTAAATCGAATGGAATGCGGGGGAGTTGGGTTGGCTTTTGGAAAATAAAATAAAAGCTATCAACTACTCCTATGCAGTGCCGCTATGCAATGCTTCGCTTGGCGGGATGGAGACTAGGCAGGCCTTGAGCGCGCTGCGTCGAAAGGGCGGATGGACCAGTAGGCAAGCGGATCGAACTATGCAGGCCTTGAGCGCGCTGCTTCGCTAGGCGGGATGGAATACGGGCCGCGATGCCACGCTTCGGTAGGCGGATGGGCGAGTAGGCTAGCGGAATGAGGGTCGCAAGCACCTCTTCGACAAGCACACCACTAACAATTGTTAGGGCGGCACAACACAACCAACAATCCACACCACAAGGCACACCTCAAAATAATAAGCAAGAATACTCAAATCACATAGACATAATCAAGTATAAATGCTAATAATCAAGCATGCTTCATCATAATGTTAGATCTAACTACATATACATCAATAAGAGAAGAATAGAGCAAGAAATCGACCGAATCTGAAGGCTCGTTGTAGATTCACGGTTGGAATCGCCGGGTTGTCAATCCGCGTCCAAGCTCGGTCCGCAACTACGTCCGGGGTAGAGAGAGCTGTCACTACTCTCCAATGGACCCGTCTTCTTCGTGTCACGATCCGGTAGAGGTTGCAAACTTCCTCTTGCTTGATGGAGATGGCGGCTAGGTCTTCCTTTGAAGCTCTTGGATGAAGGAGGCGGCCGAGAGGAAACTCCGGCTCAAGATTGGAGTGAAGAGCAAGCCCGGAGCACCTCCAGATGGTGGGCGGCGATGGAAGGGCGAAACTAGGCGGAACTGGGCGGAAAACGGCGGAAGAAAAGCGAAGTCCGACCTAAAATCGCGAGCAGGTCGTTTTATAGCCGCTGGAATAAACATTGCGCACGGTCATTGGCGCACGACCAGTGGTCGTGCGCACTAGAATCTTGTGATCGTGCGCTCTGCCTGGACGGAGCCTGCAAGGTCAGAAAATTATAAAATACAATGTTCGCACGACCAATGGCGCACGACCGGTGGTCATGCGCACTATCGTCGGTGGTCGTGCGCATTAGACGAAACAGAACTCAGAAAATTAATGATAAGTGCGCACGAACAGTGGCGCACGATCGGTGGTCGTGCGCACTGTCGTAGATGGTCGTGCGCACTACACCAAACAGAACTCATGAAAAAGGGGTTAAGTGCGGACGAACAGTGGCGAACGACCAGTGGTCGTGCGCAATAGAACCGGTGATCGTGCGCAGTGTTCCTGTGCAGAATTGCACCGGGAACACCTGCACGACTCCAATTCCAGCACAACCACGAATCTAGCCACTGAAAGTGGCACCTAACGGAGCATGAAAACTACTAATGAAGAAAAGCATGAGATCACACCAAAATGGCCTAGAAGTGCACCTAGCATGGAATATCAAATATAAACTATAACAAGGCTAAAGTGCGGTGAAAAGACTGAATAAAGGCCTAGATGAGTCCATAAAAGTGTATATGATCAGGACTCATCAGTAGCTCGCGGACACATTCTCTGAAGT
Organism: Dactylorhiza incarnata; assembly: GCA_033032865.1. Taxonomy (NCBI): domain Eukaryota; kingdom Viridiplantae; phylum Streptophyta; class Magnoliopsida; order Asparagales; family Orchidaceae; genus Dactylorhiza; species Dactylorhiza incarnata. Next base: position 258,971 of record JAWHQI010000288.1, on the reverse strand, counting down.
TAGATCTTCTTCTTCCTCCCCCCCTTGGATTCGTGGCAAATTCAGTGCTTTTCCAAGGCTTTTCGCGGATATCTTGACTTTCCTGCCTCCCACCATGGACTTTATCCGTGGTTCAGTGTGGTCGAGTTTTTCTTCGGCAAAGAACTCGCCTATTTACCGGTGGAGAAGAACCGAGGGTTCACATAGGATATATTCTAGTCCCGATGCCTCCAGCAATCCTATTAGAGATCTTATTTTGTCGGAGCAGGCATTGAAACCTCCTCGCTGAAGTTCACAACCTGAGATCACTTCTCCTTTCTTGGGAGCCATTGATTCGGAGTGAAAGAGAAGGCATCACGACAAAGGAGGCGAGGGTTTGTCGACGGAACGGCTTAAAGCAAATGATAGCGTAATTTTTATTTTCGAGCATTCATTATATTTATTGTGTCGGTAGGTGAAGAGGCGCGTACCTTAAAAAAATGATCAGACGACTCCGATGGACCCATCTAATCCCGATATAAATAGCTCGATTATGTTTTGCCGATGCGGTTATTGTTGTCGAAATGATCCTTGGATACGCATCCTCCCAGCTCGAATCTTTGTCGTCGTAACATCTATTGTGTCGTCGTAGCAATTTCTTGTACCGACGAGTCAATTCTTCCTTACATGTCTGCCTAAGGCATTCTTTCGCCCTGCTTGGGAGTTATCCTTTGGCACCAACCCAATGCAGCTTTTAGCCCGCTTTTAGTAAGATACCTGCATCAGTTTTGTTAGTAAATAGACTTTGTTGTTCTGCCTATGGGTCAGAACAGCCACCTTGTCCAAGGCCGAGATGTGCTTCTGGTGGGCACTTGGATTACCTGCAAAATATGATTACAAGCCCTTAGGAACCCAAGTGAGTTTGGGTTCTAGGAAATTGTTAGCTTTGACGGGCATACTGGATATGACTGCCCTAGGGTATTGATGCGCGAATCTAGCACACCGCTATAGGCGGTAGCAAGACTGCGGCATGAAATGGCAGTGTACCAATCATTCAAGTAATATAAAACGAGGAGCAAATCCCCGAGTATCGAATCTCAAAGGAACACAGTAAGGTGGAGTTTAATATTGAGGAAGGACTTGTGATCGAAGTCCTTCAGTCGGATGGAACGCGGGGGGGGGGGGGGGGGGGGGTTGCTTGGGTTATGGAAAATAAAAGTAACAAAATTAAACTACTCCTATGCAGGCCTTGAGCGCACTGCTTCGCTAGGCGGGATGGAGACTACGTAGGCCTTGAACGCACTACTTCGAAAGGGCGGATGGATGAGTAGGCTAGCGGATGGAATGGTTCGCACCGGCGGAGTCGAGGTGGATTACACGGGCCGTTAGCACCGCTTAGCTTGGCGGATGGAAGAGTAGGCTCACGGAATGAAATCGATAAAATGAATGACAATAGCGCACCTCATACACATGAATAAATCAAAAGAAATTTCATAAAGATGAAATAAAAGTTACAGATCTAGATTTATCATGTTCTTCATCCGCAAAATAGAGAGTTTAGCATACAAACATCATTTCGAAAGAATAAAGAGTAAGAGATTCGACCGACTCCGAAGCCTTGCTGGGATTCACGGTTGGAATCGCTGGGTTGTCAATCCGCGTCCAAGTCATGATGCGCAAATCTTAGCACACCGCTATAGGCGGTAGCAAGACTGCGGCACAAAACGGCAGTGTACCGATCGTTCAAGTAAAATAAAATGAGGAGTAATCCCCGAGTATCGAATCTCGAAGGAACACAGTAAGGTGGAGTTATCTATCGAGGCAGGACTTGAGATCGAAGTCCTTTAGTCGGATGGATGCGGAAACGGGGGTTTTGGTTTGTGGAAAATGAAGAGCAAAATCTATCACTACTCCTATGCAATGCCGCTATGCAATGCTTCACTTGGCGGGATGGAGACTAGGCAGGCCTTGAGCCGCTGCGTCGCAAGGGCGGATGGATGAGTAGGCAAGCGGAATCGAACTATGCAGGCCTTGAGCGCGCTGCTTCGTAGGGCGAGTGGATTACACGGGCCGCGATGCCACGCTTCGGTAGGCGGATGGACGAGTAGGCTAACGGAATGAGGGTCGCAAGCACCTCTTCGACAAGCACGCCACTAGCAATTGCTAGTGCGGGACACGAACGTGAAGGCGGGATGGAGGATGGAATGGGGCGCACCTCATACACATATGAACAAAATATAACTTCACATAGACATGAAATTAAGATTACAAGCAAGACTCATAGTGTTCATCATCAAAATATAGAGATTACAAACATTACATCAACATAAGGAAGAGAAAAAGGCAAGAGATACGACCGAATCCGGAGGCTCGTTGTAGATTCACGGTAGGAAGCACCGGGTTGTCAATCCGCGTCCTAGCTCGGTCCCAACTATCGTCCGGGGTAGAGGAGGGCTGTCACACCTCCCAATGGACCCGTCTTCTCCAGCGTTTTACAATCCGGCCACGTCCGATGCGAAGAACTCCTTCCTTGGCGATGAAGATGAGTGTAGAATCTCCTCCTTGAAGCCCTTGGATGATGGAGGAGGCCTAGGGGGCGAACACCTACGGAAATGGGCGGAACGGCGGAGCTGGGCGAGAAAAACGGTGAAGGATCTGACCTAAATCGCGAGCAGGAATATTTATAGGCGCTGGAATAAACAGTGCGCACGGTCATTGGCGCACGACCAGTGGTCGTGCGCGCTGGAGTTCTGTGATCGTGCGCCTGCCGGAGTGGAGCCTGCAATGTAAGAAATTTATAAAATAACATGTTCGCACGACCAGTGGCGCACGACCAGTGGTCGTGCGCACTATCATAAATGGTCGTGCGTTCGGTCAAGACAGAACTCAAATTTTGGGGGTTGAGTGCGCACGATCAGTGGCGCACGACCAGTGGTCGTGCGCAATAGAACCAGTGATCGTGCGCAGTGTTCCTGTACAGAATTATACCCGGAACACCTGCACGACTCCTGTTCCAGCATACAACACCAATCTAGCCACTGAAGGTGGCAGTTAACAATGCATGAAAACTAATATCTAAGATAAACAAGAAATAACACCAAAACGGGCCTAGAAGTGCACATAGCATGGAATAAAAAATATGAGCTAAAACAAGGCTAAAGTGCAGTGCAGAGACTAGAAAATTGGCCCAGATGAGTCCATATATGTGTATATAATTGGGACTCATCACACCCTCAGACTTAACTGTTTGCGCGTCCCGAGCAAACCATCTCCCGCGGACAGGAAAAACATAAGCTGGCGAAGAAATTATCAAGCGGAGTACCATGCGAAATCGCATGCTCATGTGCGTAGAAATACAGTAGACAAAATTTCTAATTATACATATTAGTTTATAATTTTCTAGGAGCGTATTTATATATTACGTTTACTCAAAAAGTGAATCACGGTGAATCATAAGGTCGTACATAGGAAGAAAGTAAACTGAACGCTGAGGCGAGCATTGCCAAAGATCGGAGCTCGAGACAACTCCATTGAAATCCATCAATGTCGGTGACCATAAGCTTGCCCGTTCGCACTCTCTCCACGACACTGGTTTGACTCAAATGCGTGAATCGATAGGACTTAAGGTTTTAAATGGGGCTTGGGTTTAGGTGAGGTATACAATGATAAAGACGATGGCTCAAACGCTAAACCCAAATGAGCTAGTGCAGAAATTCTCCTCATTCTCCACACAAATACGCGGGTACACCACACCCCCAGACTTGGATTTGACTACATGGGTGTGTGCAACGCCTACTCCCAAACATACATTTATACACAGATTTTTTCAATAAAGCTCATATCTTCTTCTTTTCTTCTCACTTCTCTTCTTTTTCTTATTTTCTTTTTCTTTTCTTATCATTTTCAGCAACTAAACAATCAGACACATCTACATCTTCACAAACATATCACCAAATCAACAACCCAACTCATGAAAATAATAAACAGCTAAAGCTCAGATTTGGGTGTGCGACTAGGATTGGCATTTAGGCTTTGGTGAGACAACAGTGGGGCTGAATCAAAGAAAGGGTAGGCACAACTGGGCTAACGAGGATAAAGCGATAGGAGTGGGCACAAAGGCTCAACCGAGCCAAAATGATGGCCTATATCACATTCACGCAATTGACTAACCGTATACCCATGCTTCAAGAATCGCTTGGGGCAAGTTCTAGCCACCGAGAAAGATAATCCTTCCTCCCGACTCGGGCAATGCAAGGCTAACGAACGTCTACACACATTCCTATGCTACCGTTTGATTAACACCGGATTCACCAATTTTGAGTAGAGTAAACAATATTTACGCTAATAAAAAAAATATAAACTAAAAGCATAAAAAGAAATTGAATCTACATGAATTTCTAAACGAGACATGAGCACTCGACTAGGAGCACTACAGGAGTCAACATTTTACTCCGCCTCATAATCCTAAGCCAGCACAATGATTTTCCAAATCACACAAAAAGACAAATTCAACTCGCGACGTGCCAACGGCTAAGCGCGCTCAAGTGGGTGTTGTGGTGTGCAATGAAAATAAACAAAACAGTTTAAATGAAATCTTCTAGTATGCAGTGCAATAGTGCACGTGAGCGGGTAAACAAAACTACTCTCCCCCAGACTTTAAACTAAACAATCCGCATAATATATGACAGGAAAATCAAAATAGGGCTAGGGGAAGAGAGTACCCAATGCTCAGCAAGTGAGCATACCAGAAGATTGCGATTAACTCTAGACCAAGCTGCAACACCCAACCAGAAGAATACCTGCAGGGGTCAGCTCCGCAAAAACAAAGGAAAATAGAAACGCTGAAATAAAATAAACTAACTACGCAGGATTAGATAAATTAAAAAAAGCAAGAAAAAGAAGATAACTACTGGGGTTATTGTCATCCCAGCACGACTTATTTAAAAACATGAAGGTTCTAGCTAATGGGCCTATGAAAAAGAAAATGCACAGGTAACTGCTCCATTATCCGTTTCGGTAGCTGGTACCGATACGGAGATAAGGCAGTCACCCCTCCACCTAAATAATAATACCTGCTTGACACAGGTAGAGGGAAAAGAAGGTAAGAAGAGGAGGAGATATCCTCACTCAACTCACCAAAAATATCCTTGCCTAGCAAGGAGTCGTCAACAGGGAGGCAGCAGGAGGCGAAGGCAATGAGTGGAGCTTCCTCTACGGAGGGGGAATAAACCTCCTCACATGAGAGGATGCTCTCATCATTGACTTGAGCAAAAAGCTCCAAGTCCTCCTGAAGTACCTGTGAAGATTCAACCTGCACAGACTCAGATGAAGGAAGGGGATCAAGAAATAAAGAAGATGAAGAACATAAATAAACATAAATCGGGGGAGTGATCCCAGTCTCGCTCCCATCAGGTTGGGGAAGTAAAATAATGTTTGCATCGTCATCAATGCTACAAGATTCGGTGGGATCAACACTGGCCAGGCTTAGGATTTGGACTTCCTCCACCGGTGCTGAGGAAAACTCCTCTTCACCTAGAAGGTTGTCCTCCTTCATAGGAATAGGCACAACACTCAGATCACCCACCTCATCCTGCGACATATCATCAACAATGTCGTCGGAGACGAGTATAGTATGCACAACAGGGGGAGGAGTAGTGCTCGGATAAAAGTCGAGCACCGATTCCTCACAAAGAATCGAATCCACTAGAGGTGGTGGATGCACATGGAGAATAGGCTCAGCAATGTCGGTGCATAGATCAGCCGAACATTCGGTGACCGTGTCAGGGCCATACCCTTCAAGATGTGAAGGTGACAAAGACACATAACCTGATGTTGACGGTGTGGCGCCAGAGTTAGGAGTTGGGACGATCCGGATATCCGGCTCGTCATCCTCGTCTAATTGGCGAAGATACTCGGCACAGTCCTTCAAGACATGATTAGTGCTCCGACAAAACCGGCACTGCGTTACGGGCTTCTTTGGCACAGCGAGGGCTGAAGCCGAAAAGAAGTATGACGGTAAAGGCTCAGCAGAGTAGCCATAAGACTTACGCGCACCATATGGAGTATCAGACGAAGTCGGTGCTCCATATGCTGGGCTATAAGAATTATGCCTACTATTCTCCGTAGGGCATTCATCACTAGAGTGGGAGGTATCTCTACACCAACGGCAACGGATATTGAGATGTGACCACAATATGTGAAGATAATACGATTCAAAATAAAAATGCTATTGTGCAAAATACTACACCTAACAAAAATTACTAAAGCAACCTAATATAAAATAGGAAACAGAATACGAGGAAATAAAACAAAGGAATGCAATTAACAAATGGAAGGGCTTCTCTCTCAGGTTCTCCCTCTCTAGAAAACTCACACGACTGTGTTCCCCGGCAACGGCGCCAAAAACTTGATGCGCAAATCTTAGCACACCGCTATAGGCGGTAGCAAGACTGCGGCACGAAACGGCAGTCTATCGATCGTCCAAGTAAAATAAAACGAGGAGTAATCCCCGAGTATCGAATCTCGAAGGAACACAGTAAGGTGGAGTTATCTATCGAGGCAGGACTTGAGATCGAAATCCTTTAGTCGGATGGATGCGGAAACGGGGGTTTTGGTTTGTGGAAAATGAAGAGCAAAATCTATCACTACTCCTATGCAATGCCGCTATGCAATGCTTCGCTTGGCGGGATGGAGACTAGGCAGGCCTTGAGCGCGCTGCGTCGCAAGGGCGGATGGACGAGTAGGCAAGCGGAATCGAACTATGCAGGCCTTGAGCGCGCTGCTTCGTAGGGCGAGTGGATTACACGGGCCGCGATGCCACGCTTCGGTAGGCGGATGGACGAGTAAGCTAATGGAATGAGGGTCGCAAGAACCTCTTCGACAAGCACGCCACTAGCAATTGCTAGTGCGGCACACGAACGTGAAGGCGGGATGGAGGATGGAATTGGGCGCACCTCATACACATATGAACAAAATATAACTTCACATAGACATGAAATTAAGATTACAAGCAAGACTCATAGTGTTCATCATCAAAATATAGAGATTACAAACATTACATCAACATAAGGAAGAGAAAAAGGCAAGAGATACGACCGAATCCGGAGGCTCGTTGTAGATTCACGGTAGGAAGCACCAGGTTGTCAATCCGCGTCCTAGCTCGGTCCCAACTATCGTCCGGGGTAGAGGAGGGCTGTCACACATCCCAATGGACCCGTCTTCTCCAGCATTTTACAATCCGGCCACGTCCGATGCAAAGAACTCCTTCCTTGGCGATGAAGATGAGTGTAGAATCTACTCCTTGAAGCCCTTGGATGATGGAGGAGGCCTAGGGGGCGAACACCTGCGGAAATGGGCGGAACGGCTGAGCTGGGCGAGAAAAACGGTGAAAGATCTGACCTAAATCGCGAGCAGGAATATTTATAGGCGCTGGAATAAACAGTGCGCACGGTCATTGGCGCACGACCAGTGGTCGTGCGCGCTGGAGTTCTGTGATCGTGCGCCTGCCGGGGTGGAGCCTGCAATGTAAGAAATTTATAAAATAACATGTTCGCACGACCAGTGGCGCACGACCAGTGGTCGTGCGCACTATCGTAAATGGTCGTGCGTTCGGTCAAGACAGAACTCAAATTTCGGGGGTTGAGTGCGCACGATCAGTGGCGCAAGACCAGTGGTCGTGCGCAATAGAACCAGTGATCGTGCGCAGTGTTCCTGTACAGAATTGTGCCGGGAACACCTACACGACTCCTGTTCCAGCATACAACACCAATCTAGCCACTGAAGGTGGCACTTAACAATGCATGAAAACTAATATCTAAGATAAACAAGAAATAACACCAAAACGAGCCTAGAAGTGCACATAGCATGGAATAACAAATATGAGCTAAAACAAGGCTAAAGTGCAGTGCATAGACTAGAAAATCGGCCCAGATGAGTCCATATATGTGTATATAATTGGGACTCATCACCAAGCTCGGTCCTCAACTTCGTCCGGGGTAAAGGAGGGCTGTCACTTCCTCCCAATGGCCCGTCTTCTTCGTGTCACGACCCGGCGATGTCCAATGCTCTTCAAACCTTCCTTGATGATGAAAGTAAGATCCATCTCTTCCTTGAAGTCCCTAGATGAATAGAGGAGGCTTAGAACGAAAAAATGCAAAAAAAAACGGCGCTGGAAAAGACCTAGAAACTAAGAAGTTCCGACTGTTTTCGCGGAGCAGCTATTTATAGACAGGTGCAGAGTTTTAATGCGCACAATCAGTAGCGCACGACCAATGGTCGTGCGCACTATGTACAGTGGTCGTGCGAAGTTCCTGGCAGGCAAATTTTTAAGTGAGAATTAATGCACGATTAGTGGCGCACGACCAGCGATCGTGCGCACTATGTCCAGTGCTCGTGCGCAGTGTTCCTGTGCAATTTTTGCGCCCCGGAACACTCGCACAACCCCCGTATCAACATGAAAGATCGCCGGGCCACGCAAATTGGCATTCCACACATTCTCAAATATAGAAATTAAATTGCAACATAAAGCATGAGTAAGTTAAACATGAAAATACAACGAAATGGGCCTAAAAGTGCACATAGCATGGAATATCAAATATGAACGAAAACATGCCTAAAGTGTAGTCCATAGACTAGATAATCGGCCTAGATGAGTCCATAAATGTGTATATAATTGGGACTCATCACACCCCCAGACTTACCTGTTTGCGCGTCCCGAGCAAACAAATCCTAAGCAGGCGGAAAAATGAAATAGCTAGCTTAAAATTACAAAAAATGGAGTACCATGCGAAGTCGGATGCTCACGTGCATAAGATGAATAATAAAGAAGATTTCTCATTATACAAACAGTTTATAGATTTTTAAAAGAGTAAAAGCATATTACAACTACTCCAAATGGTGAACTACGGTGAATCATCCGGTCACGCATACGGAGAAAGTAAACTAAGCGCTGAGATGAGCATTGCTCAAGATTGGGGTGCAGGACAAACTCCACTGAAATCCATCGGTGTCGGTGACCATAGGCTCGCCCGGTCACATTCTCTTCACGACATTAGAGTGGTTCATAGCGTGAGTCGGTAGGGCTTTAGGTTTTAAATGAGGCTTGGGTTAAGGTAGGGTATACAAAGATAAACATGATGGCTTAAATCACCTAAACCCAAATGAGCTAGCACAAAAAAAACATCCACGCAGCAACAAAAAGTGCGGGCGCACCACACCCCCAGACTTGAACTTGAAAACATGGGTGTGTGCACCGCCGACTCCCAATACAAACTTACACAAAAAATATTTTCATTATAACTCTTTTTTTTCACATTTTTTTTCTTTTCATTCATTTTTTTCCAACTATTTTCAGCACATTTACTCAATGTAGCACATCCACATTTCCCTCATCATCATCACCACATCAACACCCCCAAAAGAAAACTATGAAAACAGCTAAAGCTCAACTTTGGGTATGCGACTAGGATCGGCTTTTTGGCTTTGGTGAGAAAGGGGTGGAGCTGAATCAAGAGGAAGGGGTAGGCACAAAGGGGTTAGCGAGGGAAGATATCAAGAATGGCACAAAAGTTCAACCGGGCCAAAATGATGGCCTACGTCATTCTCACGCACTAGAACTATCCTATGCCAATGCTTCAAGAATCGCTTGGGGCAAGTTCTAGCCACCGAGAAAGATTCTCCTTTCTCCCAACTCAAGCAGTACCGCTATAGGCGGTAGCAAGACTGCGGCATGAAACGACAGTGTACCGATCGTTCAAGTAATATAAAACGAGGAGCAAATCCCCGAGTATCGAATCTCAAAGGAACACAGTAAGATGGAGTTTACTATTGAGGAAGAACTTGTGATCGAAGTCCTTCAGTCGGATGGAACGCGAGGGGGGGTTGTTTGGGTTATGGAAAATAAAAGTAACAAAATTAAACTACTCCTATGCAGGCCTTGAGCGCACTGCTTCGCTAGGCGGGATGGAGACTACGTAGGCCTTGAACGCACTACATCGAAAGGGTGGATGGATGAGTAGGCTAGCGGATGGAATGGTTCGCACCGGCGGAGTCGAGGTGGATTACACGGGCCATTAGCACCGCTTAGCTTGTCGGATGGAAGAGTAGGCTCACGGAATGAAATCGATAAAATGAATGACAATAGCGCACCTCATACACATGAATAAATCAAAAGGAATTTCATAAAGATGAAATAAAAGTTACAGATCTAGATTTATCATGTTCTTCATCCGCAAAACAGAGAGTTTTGCATACAAACATCATTTCGAAAGATTAAAGAGTAAGAGATTCGACCGACTCCGAAGCCTTGCTGGGATTCATGGTTGGAATCGCTGGGTTGTCAATCCGCGTCCAAGCTCGGTCCTTAACTGCGTCCGGGGTAAAGGAGGGCTGTCACTTCCTCCCAATGGCCCATCATCTTCGTATCACGACCCGGCGATGTCCAATGATCTTCAAACCTTCCTTGATGATGAAAGTAAGATCCAATCTCTTCCTTGAAGTCCCTAGATGAATAGAGGAGGCTTAGAACGAAAAAAATGTAAAAAACGGCGCTGGAAAAGACCTAGAAACGAAGAAGTTCCGACTGTTTTCGCGGAGCAGCTATTTATAGACAGGTGCAGATTTTCAATGAGCATGATCAGTCGCGCACGACCAATGGTCGTGCGCACTATGTCCAGTGGTCGTGCGAAGTGCCTGGCAGGCCCATTTTTTAGTGAGAATTAATGCACGATCAGTGGCGCACGACCAGCGGTCGTGCGCACTATGTCCAGTGCTCGTGCGCAGTGTTCCTGTGCAGTTTTTGCGCCCCGGAACACTCGCACAACCCCCGTATCAACATGAAAGATCGTCGGGTCACGCAAATGGGCATTCCACACATTCTCAAATATAGAAATTAAATTGCAACATAAAGCTTGAGTAAGTTAAACATGAAAATACAACGAAATGGGCCTAAAAGTGCACATAGCATGGAATATCAAATATGAACGAAAACATGCCTAAAGTGTAGTCCATAGACTAGATAATCAGCCCAGATGAGTCCATTAATGTGTATATAATTGGGACTCATCACAGAAAAACTTGATGCGCGAATCTAGCTCACCGCTATAGGCGGTAGCAAGACTGCGGCACGAAACGGCAGTGTACCGATCGTTCAAGTAATATAAAACGAGGAGCAAATCCCCCAGTATCGAATCTCAAAGGAACACAGTAAGGTGGAGTTTACTATTGAGGAAGGACTTGTGATCGAAGTCCTTCAGTCGGATGGAACGCGAGGGGGGGGGGAGGGGTTGTTTGGGTTTTGGAAAATAAAAGTAACAAAATTAAACTACTCCTATGCAGGCCTTGAGCGCACTGCTTCGCTAGGCGGGATGGAGACTACGTAGGCCTTGAACGCACTACTTCGAAAGGGCGGATGGATGAGTAGGCTAGCGGATGGAATGGTTCGCACCGACGGAGTCGAGGTGGATTACACGGGCCGTTAGCACCGCTTAGCTTGGCGGATGGAAGAGTAGGCTCACGGAATGAAATCGATAATATGAATGACAATAGCGCACCTCATACACATGAATAAATCAAAAGGAATTTCATAAAGATGAAATAAAAGTTACAGATCTAGATTTATCATGTTCTTCATCCGCAAAATAGAGAGTTTAGCATACAAACATTATTTCGAAAGAATAAAGAGTAAGAGATTTGACCAACTCTGAAGCCTTGCTGGGATTCATGGTTGGAATCGCTGGGTTGTCAATCCGCGTCCAAGCTCGGTCCTCAACTGCGTCCGGGGTAAATGAGGGCTGTCACTTCCTCCCAATGGCCTGTCTTCTTCGTGTCACGACCCGGCGATGTCCAATGCTCTTCAAACCTTGCTTGATGATGAAAGTAAGATCCAATCTCTTCCTTGAAGTCCCCAGATGAATAGAGGAGGCTTAGAATGAAAAAACGCAAAAAATGACGGTGGAAAAGACCTAGAAACGAAGAAGTTCCGACTGTTTTCGCGGACCAGCTTTTTATAGACAGGTGCAGATTTTCAATGCGCACGATCAGTCGCGCACGACCAATGGTCGTGCGCACTATGTCCAGTGGTCGTGCGAAGTGCCTGGGAGGCCCATTTTTAAATGAGAATTAATGCATGATCAGTGGCGCACGACCAGCGGTCGTGCGCACTATGTCCAGTGCTCGTGCGAAGTGTTCCTGTGCAGTTTTTGCGCCCCGGAACACTCGCACAACCCCCGTATCAACATGAAAGATCGTCGGGCCACGCAAATGGGCATTCCACACATTCTCAAATATAGAAATTAAATTGCAACATAAAGCATGAGTAAGTTAAACATGAAAATACAACGAAATGGGCCTAAAAGTGCACATAGCATGGAATATCAAATATGAACGAAAACATTCCTAAAGTGTAGTCCATAGACTAGATAATCGGCCCAGATGAGTCCATAAATGTGTATATAATTGGGACTCATCACAGAAAAACTTGATGTGCGAATCTAGCACACCGCTATAGACGATAGCAAGACAGCGGCATGAAACGGCAGTGTATCGATCGTTCAAGTAATATAAAACGAGGAGCAAATCCCCGAGTATCGAATCTCAAAGGAACACAGTAAGGTGGAGTTTACTATTGAGGAAGGACTTGTGATCGAAGTCCTTCAGTCAGATGGAACGCGAGGGGGGGGGGGGGTTGTTTGGGTTATGGAAAATAAAAGTAACAAAATTAAACTACTCCTATGCAGGCCTTGAGCGCACTGCTTCGCTAGGCGGGATGGAGACGACGTAGGCCTTGAACGCACTACTTCGAAAGGGCGGATGGATGAGTAGGCTAGCGGATGGAATGGTTCGCACCGGCGGAGTCGATGTGGATTACATGGGTCGTTAGCACCGCTTAGCTTGGCAGATGGAAGAGTAGGCTCACGGAATGAAATCGATAAAATGAATGACAATAGCGCACCTCATACACATGAATAAATCAAAAGGAATTTCATAAAGATGAAATAAAAGTTACAGATCTAGATTTATCATGTTCTTCATCCGTAAAATAGAGAGTTTAGCATACAAACATCATTTCGAAAGAATAAAGAGTAAGAGATTCGTCCAACTCCGAAGCCTTGCTGGGATTCATGGTTGGAATCGCTGGGTTGTCAATCCGCGTCCAAGCTCGGTCCTCAACTGCGTCCGCGGTAAAGGAGGGCTGTCACTTCCTCCCAATGGCCCGTCTTCTTCGTGTCACGACCCGGCGATGTCCAATGCTCTTCAAACCTTCCTTGATGATGAAACTAAGATCCAATCTCTTCCTTGAAGTCCCTAGATGAATAGAGGAGGCTTAGAACGATAAAACGCAAAAAATGGCGCTGGAAAAGACCTAGAAACGAAGAAGTTCCGACTGTTTTCGCGGAGCAGCTATTTATAGACAGGTGCAGATTTTCAATGCGCACGATCAGTCGCGCACGACCAATGGTCGTGCGCACTATGTCCACTGGTCGTGCGAAGTGCCTGGCAGGCCCATTTTTAAGTGAGAATTAATGCATGATCAGTGGCGCACGACCAGCGGTCGTGCGCACTATGTCCAGTGCTCGTGCGCAGTGTTCCTGTGCAGTTTTTGCGCCCCGGAACACTCGCACAACCCCCATATCAACATGAAAGATCGTCGGGCCACGCAAATGGGCATTCCACACATTCTCAAATATAAAAATTAAATTGCAACATAAAGCATGAGTAAGTTAAACATGAAAATACAACGAAATGGGCCTAAAAGTGCACATAGCATGGAATATCAAATATGAACGAAAACATGCCTAAAGTGTAGTCCATAGACTAGATAATCGGCCCAGATGAGTCCATAAATGTGTATATAATTGGGACTCATCACAGAAAAACTTGATGCGCGAATCTAGCACACCGCTATAGGCGGTAGCAAGACTGCGGCAAGAAACGGCAGTGTACCGATCGTTCAAGTAATATAAAACGAGGAGCAAATCCCCAGTATCGAATATCAAAGGAACACAGTAAGGTGGAGTTTACTATTGAGGAAGGACTTGTGATCGAAGTCCTTCAGTCGGATGGAACGCGAGGGGGGCGGGGGTGTTGTTTGGGTTATGGAAAATAAAAGTAACAAAATTAAACTACTCCTATACAGGCCTTGAGCGCACTGCTTCGCTAGGCAGGATGGAGACTACGTAGGCCTTGAACGCACTACTTCGAAAGGGCGGATGGATGAGTAGGCTAGCGGATGGAATGGTTCGCACCGGCGGAGTCGAGGTGGATTACACGGGCCGTTAGCACCGCTTAGCTTGGCGGATGGAAGAGTAGGCTCACAGAATGAAATCGATAATATGAATGACAATAGCGCACCTCATACACATGAATAAATCAAAAGGAATTTCATAAAGATGAAATAAAAGTTACAGATCTAGATTTATCATGTTCTTCATCCACAAAATAGAGAGTTTAGCACACAAACATCATTTCGAAAGAATAAAGAGTAAGAGATTCGACCAACTCCGAAGCCTTGCTGGGATTCATGGTTGGAATCGCTGGGTTGTCAATCCGCGTCCAAGCTCGGTCCTCAACTGCGTCCGGGGTAAAGGTGGGTTGTCACTTCCTCCCAATGGCCCGTCTTCTTCGTGTCACGACCCGGCGATGTCCAATGCTCTTCAAACCTTCCTTGATGATGAAAGTAAGATCCAATCTCTTCCTTGAAGTCCCTAGATGAATAGAGGAGGCTTAGAACGAAAAAATGCAAAAAACGGCGCTGGAAAAGACCTAGAAACGAAGATGTTCCGACTGTTTTCGCGGAGCAGCTATTTATAGACAGGTGCAGATTTTCAATGCGCACGATCAGTCGCGCACGACCAATGGTCGTGCGCACTATGTCCAGTGGTCGTACGAAGTGCCTGGCAGGCCCATTTTTAAGTTAGAATTAATGCACGATCAGTGGCGCACGACCAGCGGTCGTGCGCACTATGTCCAGTGCTCGTGCGCAGTGTTCCTGTGCAGTTTTTGCGCCCCGGAACACTCGCACAACCCCCATATCAACATGAAAGATCGTCGAGCCACGCAAATGGGCATTCCACACATTCTCAAATATAGAAATTAAATTGCAACATAAAGCATGAGTAAGTTAAACATGAAAATACAACGAAATGGGCCTAAAAGTGCACATAGCATGAAATATCAAATATGAACGAAAACATGCCTAAAGTGTAGTCCATAGACTAGATAATCGGCCTAGATGAGTCCATAAATGTGTATATAATTGGGACTCATCACACCACCAGACTTACCTGTTTGCGCGTCCCGAGCAAACAAATCCTAAGCAGGTGGAAAAATGAAATAGCTAGCTTAAAATTACAAAAAATGGAGTACCATGCGAAGTCGGATGCTCACGTGCATAAGATGAATAATAAAGAAGATTTCTCATTATACAAATAGTTTATAGATTTTTAAAAGAGTAAAAGCATATTACAACTACTCAAAATGGTGAACTACGGTGAATCATCTGGTCACGCATACGGAGAAAGTAAACTAAGCGCTGAGATGAGCATTGCTCAAGATTGGGGTGCAGGACAAACTCCACCGAAATCCATCGGTGTCGGTGACCATAGGCTCGCCCGGTCACATTCTCTCCACGACACTAGATTGGTTCATAGCGTGAGTCGGTAGGGCTTTAGGTTTTAAATGAGGCTTGGGTTAAGGTAGGGTATACAAAGATAAACATGATGGCTTAAATCACCTAAACCCAAATGAGCTAGCACAAAAAAAAACATCCACGCAGCAACAAAAAGTGCGGGCGCACCACACCCCCAGACTTGAACTTGAAAATATGGGTGTGTGCACCGCCTACTCCCAATACAAACTTACACAAAAAATATTTTCATTATAACTCTTTTTTTTCACATTTTTTTTTCTTTTCATTCATTTTTTTTTCCAACTATTTTCAGCACATTTACTCAATGTAGCACATCCACATTTCCCTCCTCATCATCACCACATCAACACCCCCAAAAGAAAACTATGAAAATAGCTAAAGCTCAACTTTGGGTATGCGACTAGGACCGGCTTTTTGGCTTTGGTGAGAAAGGGGTGGAGCTGAATCAAGAGGAAGGGGTAGGCACAAAGGGGTTAGCGAGGGAAGATATCAGGAATGGCACAAAAGCTCAACCGGGCCAAAATGATGGCCTACGTCATTCTCACACACTAGAACTATCCTATGCCAATGCTTCAAGAATCGCTTGGGGCAAGTTCTAGCCACCGAGAAAGATTCTGCTTTCTCCCGACTCAAGCAGTACGAGTCTAGCGATCGTTGATAAGTAGTATTTTTATAACTTTTTAATAGAAAATCTTGTAAATATTTAATATGAATTCTCTATTTTATGTCAAATTTAGGTTATAAGTAGTTCTTTTTGTAATTTTGATTCTAACTTAGCCTAATTTTAATATTTGCAGATTTTTGGACAAATTGGGAAAATATTACATTACACGCCCTCGGTCACGCCCGTGACCAAGGGCGTGTAACTTGTAGACCAGTTCAGGTCGATGCCGTGCTGTTGAGCTAGTCCACACCCAGTCACGCCCCAGGTCACGCCCGTGACCCAAAGTCACGCCCGTGACCATGGGCGTGTAATATTAGAATCTGCCGCGTGGAGCTGCCGTCGAGACGAGAAGTTGCCGTTGAGAAGTCAACCAAAGTCACGCCCGTGACCCAAAGTCACGCCCGTGAACCAAAGTCACGCCCGTGACCTTCCCGCGTGATCCAAGCACGCCGCCGCGCGGTCTGCCTAGCCCATGCCGCATTAAAAGAAGCCGTCCTAAGTCACGCCCGTGACCCATATGTCACGCCCGTGACATGTCCGATTTTCTCCCGCCGTCACGCCAAGCCCACGCCGCTGCCGGATCCAATGTTACAGTGATTACACGCCCTTGGACACGCCCGTGACCGAGGGCGTGTAACTTGAAAATTTTGCCTATAAATTCAGAGGCTCTCCTTGAGTTCAAAGTTCAGAATTTTGGAGTGGGGAAGGTGCTGCTGGAGCCAATCTTGAGTAGTTTTCCTTTTTCATGTTCATGTTCATGTCTCTTTATTTTCATGCTCTCTTCCTTTTCTAATGCAATGTATTAGCTTTCCTTTAGTGCAATAGTCTAGTTTAAGCTTGTAATCTTGTTTTTTCTAGCTTGCAATTTCCTTTCTTAAGTCTTGTAATAGTTTTTCATTTAAATAAAAAATAGTTTGTTCTCTTTATTTTGTCTCCTCCTTAGCTAAAGTTTCTTAATATGCATTTTTATTTTTTTTCCTCTTCCCCCTCCACCATGATTAACTAATCCTCATTAGTACTCGATCAAAATGATCCGAGGATGAGTTAGACAAGTTATGATTTTCTAAAGTTTTCTTTTTCCGTTTTTATAAACACTTGAATTATCCTTGATTTTTAATTAGTGAGGCCATACTTTCGATATATGGTTTTCGCTTAAGTTTTCATATTTAGTTAGCCGAGAGGCTCAAAGTATGAATCGATCACTCAAGGGTAAAGAGAGTTGCACGCACCCCTCGAGAGAGGATGACGTAAATCTCCCGGATTGGAGTCAAATCCAATAGTGGGGTTCACCTCGTAAAGCAAGTTTTAGGTAATCGATTATAGGACGAGAGTCCGGTTGATTTTTCCTAATCTTAGTTGGGCATTAACCTCGAGAGAGGCATGTTCGAGCTTCGGGAACCTCCACGGTCAAGTAGTTCAATTTAAACGGAATTAGATTTAATTTCTTTTTACTTGTCTTTTCTCACTCCAAGGTGACTTTTGATTGAGTACTAGCCTCTTTTATCATCATCTAAACCCTTAATTTAGCTTGCAATTTCTCTTTTTTAGCTAAGAACCAAAACCCCAAAATATCATTAGATAAGATAATAGTGACTTTCCTCAAAGTAGAAGTATTCAACGCGCCCCGTGGAATACGACCTTGGTATTTCTTAATATCCTATACTATAGACGATAAGGTACACTTGCCTTTATCAGATATAGTTTTGGAGAAAATCTCAACCCTTCACTAGAATTTCAAAACCGCAAAAATCTATATCAAGTTTTTGGCGCCGTTGCCGGGGACTTTTGCGTAGATATTTTGAAACAAGGATAGCTATTAATCTTACCATGTTGTTTTTATTTTAGTTTTTCTATTTTTGAAAATCTTAAGGGTGAAATTAAAATTCTTGGAAAGGACGCTTTGGGCTTGAATTCCCATCACAGCCTCTAGTACCTTGCAAACCCTTCACCGGGTAGATCTTGGGAAGTCCAAGACTAACTTAATCCGCCTAAAAAGAACAAAAAAATATTCTCTCTTTTTCTTCTTCTTTCCTTCTCTTTTTAGTGTATGACCCGTGGTAGCACTTCGATTCTTCCTTTTGATCCGGAAATCGAGCGAACCCTTTTGAGGCACCGCCGTTCTCGTGATCAAGGAAATCAAGTAGAATCTGAAGAGTCAATCGGGGACACTAACGCAGCAAATATGGATCATAATCTTAATCCTCCTAATCTTAACGAGCCAAACCCTAATGAGGACGTGCAACGGACCATGTCCTATTATGCGCGGCCGAATTTGGAAGGCACACAATCGAGTATTGTTCGCCCCGTGGTGGCGAACAATAATTTTGAGATCAAGTCCAGCATCATACAAATGGTGCAACAATCGGTGACCTTTGATGGTCAACCGGACGAGGATCCAAATTCACATATCTCTTACTTTCTTGAAATTTGCGACACTTTTAAAATCAATGGCGTCACCGATGATGCCATTCGATTACGTCTTTTTCCTTTCTCTCTGCGGTCTAAGGCCAAGCAGTGGCTGGGCTCCCTACCAAGGGGATCCATCACTACATGGGCCGAAATGGCGGAAAAATTTCTTAATAAATATTTCCCGCCTTCAAAGACCGCTAAATTACGCACGGATATTGCATCGTTCATGCAAATCGACTCGGAGACTCTCTATGATACATGGGAGCGCTTCAAGGAGCTTTTGCGTCGATGCCCTCACCACGCACTTGCCACTTGGCAACAAGTGCAAATATTTTATAATGGCTTAAATCTCCAAACGAGGCAAATGATTGATGCGGCCGCCGGGGGGACATTAAATAACAAAACCCCGATCGCCGCTCAAGAGCTTTTCGAAGAGATGGCCACAAATGCGTATCAATGGAACATGCCCCGAGCGCGGCCTAATAAGCCGGCCGGAATTTTTGAAATAGACGCTAACGCAAATTTGGCTTTACAAGTTGAGCGCTTAACAAAGCAAGTGGCGGAGATGTCTGCTTCCTCCGCCACTCCTCCTTGGGCTAATAATATTTTACTTGAAGAGCAAGTTGATTACATGGGAAATCCACCTCGGCCTTCCTATAACCCGAACACCGCTCCGTATAATAACACCTACAATGCGGGTTATAGGAATCATCCGAACTTCTCATGGAGCAATCAAGGAAATGCTCAGCGTCCCTTAAATTTAAATCAACCTCCAAATCAACTTCTCAATTTAACTCCCCCTCAAAATTTTAATCCACCCAGTTTTCCACCGCAACAGCAAAAACCCTCTCCGCTTGAAGAGGTTTTTGCAAAATATGTTGCTACAACTGAAGCGAACATCCGGAACCTCACCGGATCGATCAAAAATTTAGAGAACCAAGTGGGCCAGCTAGCAAAGATAATCTCCGAGCGACCGCAAGGAGCCCTTCCGGGAAACACGGAGCCCAACCCAAGGGAGAGCGCAAACGCGATTACACTCCGAAGCGGGAAGGAGGTGGCTTCTAAGCAGGACGAACCCATGGTAACTTCCTCTCCTCCTCTTCCTCCTATTTTATCTTCAATTTTACCTACTACGTTAGCTCCGCGCGCTTCTACTTCTAATGTTCCGTATCCATCTAAGTTTAAAAGCGAGAGCGCCGAAAAGAATTATAAAAAGTTTTTAGATATTTTAAAGCAAATCCACATTAATGTACCCTTCTGCGAGGCTATCTCTCAAATGCCTAAATATGCGAAATATCTTAAGGAGTTGCTCTCCAATAAGAAAAAAATTAGAAGATATTTCGCACATTTCTTTGAACGCAGAATGCTCCGCGGTTGTACTCAACAAATTGCCTACAAAAGTGAATGACCCGGGACGGTTTTCCATCCCGTGTTTATTTGGCAATTCGTTAGTAAAACACGCTTTAGCGGATCTGGGAGCAAGTATCAATCTCATGCCTTTTTCATTATTTAAGAAACTAGGTCTAGGAAATCCAAGCCCCACTCGAATGAGTATTCAATTAGCGGATCGCTCTTTAAAATATCCGGTAGGAATAGTGGAGGACGTGCTCGTCAAGGTCGACAAGTTCATCTTCCCGGTGGACTTTGTCATTCTTGACATCGAAGAGGATGCCGAAGTACCCCTCATACTCGGCCGCCCCTTCCTTGCCACCTCCCGCGCCATTATTGACGTAAGTAACGGAAAGCTCCTCCTTCGGGTTGGAGATGATGAAGTTTCTTTCGGAATAAATTCCTCGATGCGGAACACATTAGAAAACGACGATTCATGTTTTTACCTGGAAGAGTGTTGGGAATTCGATTCCCCTCCCGAGTTAGTCTCCACCTCGAGTCACGAGTCCGAGTTCGCCGAGCTCTTTTGTCTGGAAGAAGAAGAAGTCACTCGTTTCACACCACCCGAACCACTATTTTTAGAAAAATTAAAAATCAAAACATCTTATGAAGAGCCACCCGTTTTGGAACTAAAGCAACTTCCCCCTCACCTTAAGTATTTATTTTTAGAAAAAGAGTCGAAGCTACCCGTCATCGTTTCATCCGAACTTAGCAACTCAGAAATTTCCGAGTTGGCTATTGTCTTAAGAAAGCACCGCCACGCAATTGCGTGGCAAATTTCGGATATAAAGGGTATAAACCCTTCCTTCTGCACTCATAAAATCTTCCTCGAAGATAATTCCCGAAATTCGGTCCAGCCTCAACGACGGCTAAACCCTAACATGAAAGAAGTCGTTAAGGCCGAAGTGATCAAACTATTGGACGCGGGAATTATCTACCCGATATCGGATAGTACTTGGGTTAGCCCAGTACAAGTCGTACCAAAGAAAGGTGGCATTACGGTAGTAGCTAATGAGAATAACGAGTTGATCCCAACCCGTACTGTTACGGGTTGGCGGATGTGCATCGATTACCGAAAACTAAATGATGCCACCCGTAAGGATCACTTCCCCCTACCATTCATCGATCAAATTTTAGAGCGCCTTTCAGGTCACTCCTACTACTGTTTTCTCGATGGTTTGTCGGGATATTTTCAAATACCGATTTCGCCCGAGGACCAAGAGAAAACCACTTTCACTTGTCCCTTTGGCACCTTCGCTTATCGAAGGATGCCATTTGGTCTTTGTAATGCGCCAGCTACATTCCAAAGATGTATGCTGGCAATATTTGATGAGTTAGTAGAGGAGGTGATGGAAGTGTTTATGGACGACTTTTCCGTGTTCGGAAATTCATTTAAAAATTGTTTAAAAAATCTTGAGCGCGTGTTGCAGCGATGCGAGGAAACGAATTTAGCACTTAATTGGGAGAAATGCCATTTTATGGTCAAGGAAGGGCTAGTCCTTGGTCATAAAATTTCGGGCATGGGGATCGAGGTCGATAAGGCCAAGATCGAAGTGATTGAAAAACTTCCCCCTCCAACAAACGTAAAAGCTATTCGTAGTTTCCTAGGCCACGCGGGGTTTTATCGGCGCTTTATACAGAATTTTTCAAAAATCACAAAGCCGTTAACCCACCTTCTTGAAAAAGAATCCTCGTTTATTTTTAGCGATGAATGCCATTTGGCTTTTAAACTCATCAAAGAGAAACTTATAAACTCCCCGATTCTAGTCGCGCCGGATTGGTCGCTTCCTTTTGAAATCATGTGCGACGCGAGTGACATTGCGGTTGGTGCCGTTTTAGGCCAACGGGTGAGTAAGTATTTCCACCCTATTTATTATGCGAGCAAAACACTCACGTCGGCACAAGCGAATTACACCACAACCGAAAAGGAGCTTCTAGCGATCGTTTTTGCCTTCGATAAGTTTAGGTCATATATCACCCTCTCAAAAGTTATTGTCTTCACGGATCACTCCGCACTTAGGTATCTTTTAAGCAAATCGGACGCCAAGCCTCGTCTTTTGCGATGGATCCTCCTCTTGCAGGAGTTTGACTTAGAGATCCGGGACAAAAGAGGAGCCGAAAACTTGGCGGCCGATCATCTCTCCCGTTTAGAAAACCCCGCCTCGGAAGTTTTGATAGAATCTGACATCGATGATAAATTTCCCGAAGAGCGCCTCCTCGCTCTCGAAGATATTAATACGTCGTCTACCCCCTGGTTTGCAGATCTGGCTAACTATTTAGTAGCCCGGGTCTTGCCAAAAGAATTCTCGAGTCAGAAAAAGAAGAAATTCTTTTCTGATTTAAAGAATTACTTTTGGGAGGATCCCTTTTTATTCCGTGTATGCGCAGACCAAGTGGTGAGACGATGCGTCTCGAGTAAGGAGGGTCTTAAAATTTTACGACATTGTCACGAGGGACCATCCGGTGGTCATTATCATTCGAACCGAACCGCGAGGAAGGCGCTGGAGGCAGGCTTTTATTGGCCCACGCTCTTCAAAGATGCTCACACCCTTGTGAGTACTTGCGACAGCTGCCAGCGGTCGGGCAACATCTCTCGCCGGGATGAGATGCCCCAAAATATTTTCTTAGAATGCGAGATTTTCGATCTTTGGGGCATTGATTTCGTTGGTCCTCTCCCTCCTTCATTTTCAAATAAGTATATTCTAGTGGCGGTCGACTACGTGTCAAGGTGGGCGGAAGCGCAAGCTCTCCCCACCAACGATGCGCGAGTCGTCGTTAACTTTTTAAAAAAATTATTTTCTCGATTTGGCACTCCGCGCGCTATTGTGAGTGATCGGGGCACCCATTTTTGCAATACTCAATTCACAAAAACTTTAGCCAAATATGGTGTCACGCACAAACTATCCACTGCATATCACCCACAAACGAGCGGCCAAGTCGAAGTGGTTAATCGAGAATTAAAGCGAATTTTAGAGAAAACGGTTTCTATTAATCGGAAGGATTGGGCATTAAAGCTCGATGACGCGCTTTGGGCCTATCGTACGGCGTACAAGACCGCTATCGGTTGTACACCATATCGAATGGTCTATGGCAAGGCTTGCCACCTTCCGGTCGAATTAGAACACCGCGCATTTTGGGCGCTTAAATTTTTAAATCTCGATTCCACTTTAGCGGGTGAACAAAGGAAGTTTCAAATAAACGAGTTAGATGAATGGCGAGCGAATGCGTATGAGAGCAATAAATTATATAAGGAGCGAACAAAGTTTTATCACGATAAACATATAAAATTTCCGAAAACTTTTTCGCCGGGCGATCTCGTCCTCCTTTATAATTCTCGCCTTCGCCTTTTTCCGGGAAAATTAAAATCCCGATGGTCCGGACCCTTTATTGTTAAAGAGGTTTGGTCCTATGGGACAATCCTAATTTCCCACCCGGAAAAAGGCTCCTTCAAAGTTAACGGGCACCGCCTTAAATTGTATCTTCCGGGAGACGTACCTAATGACAAGAGTGATGCGATTTTTCTTCATCATATAACATAATCGGCAAGTGGGTCAAGCTACGCGACCTTAAACAAAGCGCTTTTGGGAGGCACCCCAAAGTTATCTTTTGTTATTTTCTCTTGTCTCTTCTTTTCTGCTTTAACAACTTTTGCAGGTAATCGCGGTTTCCCCACAAAAGCTTCAAAAAAAAATCAGGGAAGCCCTTTTTCCTTCTCTTCTTTCGTTTTTGCATTTTTTTTTATCTTTTCCTACTTCATACTTATTTTTAAACATTGGGGACAATGTTTAACTTTAAGTATGGGGGTGTGAATAGCCCTTTGTAAATTCTTGTAAATAGTTGTTAAATTAGAAAATTTTCAAAAAAAAAAAAAATATATATATATATATATATTTTCTTATGTTTTTCTTCTATTTTAGCACTTGTAAAACCCAAAACTCAAAAAAAAAAATAGAAAACAGAAAAATTTAAATCTTGGAAAGGGACGTTTGGGATTTTATCCCATCACACCTCCTAGTACCTTGCGAACCCTTCACCGGGTAGCCCTTGGGAAGTCCAAGACTTGCAAAAAAATTTGTTAAGTTTTAAATCTAGTTTCCTTTCTTTGTAAATAGTTTTTAATGAGAAAAATTCAAAAAAAAAGATAATATCAAAAATTCAAAAAATTCTTATTTCCCTCCTTGTTGTTTTTGTGATTTCTTAGAAATCTAGTTGAGAATGTTTATAAGCATGTTTAAGTTTTTAATTGGCTAAAATTTTGCTTATCATAGTTTGTTAATTTTAAATTTGAGGTAATCTTGATTTAAGAATCATCTTATGATTTTAAATTGATTAGAGAATTTTGTTAGCATGACTTCTCTTTTTATTTTTAAATGGCTTCATTTTGTAGTAAATTTCCTAAACCTCTTTAGATTTCAATTATACTTTCTTCTAACTTCTTAGATCTTAGGAATTTTAATTTTACTAGAATTTGCTCTCAATATGATTTAAAACTAGCTAGATTTATTTTTCCCCTACCCTACCCCCTTTGATGGCATAAAAAAAAATGTGTATTAAAAGATCATATGTCATGGGAATAAGAGGATAAAATTCATTATTCCCTAAAACATATGCACCCAAAATATTTGAAAAGATTATATGGCATGGAGTAAGAGGATAAAATTCATTACTCCTAAACCATATACATTTTGGGTTTTTATTAGAAGAGAAAAAAAAAAGAGAGAAAAGAAAAAAAAAAGGGGAAATTTCATGATAAATTCCATTTCCTCCATTCAAAAATTTCTCTTCTTATGCCAAATTCTATGAAATCACCCTTAGCCAATTATCATTGTTCTAGTTTTAGTTGAAAATTATGGAGAGAGCAATATTTAGTAATTTACTTTTCCTTAAGATTCTTTTAAGATAGAGTTCTTATAATTTTAATTTAATTTAGTTTTATAATTTCTACAATCTTGTCAAACTACTTAATTTTCTTGAGAAGTTATTGCCTAAACATTTTTCCCTCTTTTCAAATCATCATCATAATTTAGGACTTAACTCCCCCTTGAATTTACTCTTAACTTAACTTTTGGTTAAATGAAATTTTAGTTTTAAATTAAATTTTTTTTTTAAGGATGTCTTATAAATAATGTCTCACACTTTTGCTCTGGAATAGCAAAACCTCAAGTATGGGGGTATTTGATAAGTAGTATTTTTATAACTTTTTAATAGAAAATCTTGTAAATATTTAATATGAATTCTCTATTTTATGTCAAATTTAGGTTATAAGTAGTTCTTTTTGTAATTTTGATTCTAACTTAGCCTAATTTTAATATTTGCAGATTTTTGGACAAATTGGGAAAATATTGCATTACACGCCCTCGGTCACGCCCGTGACCAAGGGCGTGTAACTTGTAGACCAGTTCAGGTCGATGCCGTGCTGTTGAGCTAGTCCACACCCAGTCACGCCCCAGGTCACGCCCGTGACCCAAAGTCACGCCCGTGACCATGGGCGTGTAATATTAGAATCTGCCGCGTGGAGCTGCCGTCGAGACGAGAAGTTGCCGTTGAGAAGTCAACCAAAGTCACGCCCGTGACCCAAAGTCACGCCCGTGAACCAAAGTCACGCCCGTGACCTTCCCGCGTGATCCAAGCACGCCGCCGCGCGGTCTGCCTAGCCCATGCCGCATTAAAAGAAGCCGTCCTAAGTCACGCCCGTGACCCATATGTCACGCCCGTGACATGTCCGATTTTCTCCCGCCGTCACGCCAAGCCCACGCCGCTGCCGGATCCAATGTTACAGTGATTACACGCCCTTGGACACGCCCGTGACCGAGGGCGTGTAACTTGAAAATTTTGCCTATAAATTCAGAGGCTCTCCTTGAGTTCAAAGTTCAGAATTTTGGAGTGGGGAAGGTGCTGCTGGAGCCAATCTTGAGTAGTTTTCCTTTTTCATGTTCATGTTCATGTCTCTTTATTTTCATGCTCTCTTCCTTTTCTAATGCAATGTATTAGCTTTCCTTTAGTGCAATAGTCTAGTTTAAGCTTGTAATCTTGTTTTTCCTAGCTTGCAATTTCCTTTCTTAAGTCTTGTAATAGTTTTTCATTTAAATAAAAAATAGTTTGTTCTCTTTATTTTGTCTCCTCCTTAGCTAAAGTTTCTTAATATGCATTTTTATTTTTTTTCCTCTTCCCCCTCCACCATGATTAACTAATCCTCATTAGTACTCGATCAAAATGATCCGAGGATGAGTTAGACAAGTTATGATTTTCTAAAGTTTTCTTTTTCCGTTTTTATAAACACTTGAATTATCCTTGATTTTTAATTAGTGAGGCCATACTTTCGATATATGGTTTTCGCTTAAGTTTTCATATTTAGTTAGCCGAGAGGCTCAAAGTATGAATCGATCACTCAAGGGTAAAGAGAGTTGCACGCACCCCTCGAGAGAGGATGACGTAAATCTCCCGGATTGGAGTCAAATCCAATAGTGGGGTTCACCTCGTAAAGCAAGTTTTAGGTAATCGATTATAGGACGAGAGTCCGGTTGATTTTTCCTAATCTTAGTTGGGCATTAACCTCGAGAGAGGCATGTTCGAGCTTCGGGAACCTCCACGGTCAAGTAGTTCAATTTAAACGGAATTAGATTTAATTTCTTTTTACTTGTCTTTTCTCACTCCAAGGTGACTTTTGATTGAGTACTAGCCTCTTTTATCATCATCTAAACCCTTAATTTAGCTTGCAATTTCTCTTTTTTAGCTAAGAACCAAAACCCCAAAATATCATTAGATAAGATAATAGTGACTTTCCTCAAAGGAGAAGTATTCAACGCGCCCCGTGGAATACGACCTTGGTATTTCTTAATATCCTATACTATAGACGATAAGGTACACTTGCCTTTATCAGATATAGTTTTGGAGAAAATCTCAACCCTTCACTAGAATTTCAAAACCGCAAAAATCTATATCAATCGTTTACACACATCCATATGCTACCGTTTGATTCCCACCGGATTCACCATTTGAGTAGAGTAAACAACATTTACACTAATAGAAAAATATAAAACCATAAGTATAAAAAGAAGTCTAATCAACACAAATTTCTATGCAACCGAGCACTCGACTAGGAGCACTACTGGAGTCAACATTTTACTCCGCTACATAGTCCTAAGCCAGCACCTAGACTTTCCCAAATATGCAGAAGAATTAAATTCAACTCAGAGCACACATACATATGAGTACACGCTCAAGTGGGTGCTGTGGTGCGCAAAGAGAATGAACAACAATTTTCAATAAACTAAAATAAAAGTACTTCTAGCATGCTATGAAATAGTGCACGTGAGTGGGCACACATAATTACTCTCCCCCAGACTTAAACTAGACAATACACAAAATATATAGCTATGAAATTCAGAAAAGAGCTAGGGGAAGAGAGTACCCAATGCTCAGCAAGTGAGCATACCAGAAGACGCGTGTAAACCAAGACAAAGATGCAGCATCCCTATCCAAAAAATAAACCTGCAGGGGTGAGTTCCGCCAAACAAAAAGAAAATAGACAAACTAAAAAGAAATGAAACTAACTAAACTAGATGAAATAAAATTGCAGGAAACGTAAGATAACTACTGGGGTTATTGTCATCCCAGCACGACTTATTTAAAAACATAACAGTTCTAGCTAATGGGCGTATGAAAAAGGAAATGAACAGGTAACTGTTCTAATATGCGTGTCAGTAGCGGGTACCGATACGGAGACAGAACAATTACCCCTCTACCTAAATAATAATACCTGCTTAACACAGGTAGAGAAAATAGGAAGTAAGAAGAGGAGGAAGGCTGGTCCTCACTTGTCTCACCACAAAATAAATCCTTGCCTAGCAAGGTGTCATCTCCAGGGAGGCAGCATGAGGAGAAGGCAATGAGTGGAGCTTCCTCTATGGAGGGGGGATCAACCTCCTCACATAAGAGGATGCTCTCATCATTGACTTGAGCATCATGCTCCAAGTCCTCCTGGGGTACCTGTGAAGACTCAACCTGCACAGGCTCAGATAGAGAAAGGGGATCAAGAAATAAACAAGAAGAAGAACAGAATAGAAATCAATTGGGGGAGTGATCCCGGTCTTACTCCCATCAGGTTGGGAAAGTAAAATAATGTCAGCATTGTCATCAATGCTACAAGGTTCGGCGGGATCAACAGTGGCCAGGCTTAAGATTTGGACTTCCCCCACCGGTGCTGAGGAAAACTCCTCTTCACCTAGAAGGTTGTCCTCCTCCATAGGAACAGGCACAACACATAGATCGCCAGCCTCATCCTGCGACACATCCTCAACAATATCGTCTGAGACGAGTATAGTAGTATGCACAACAGGGGAAGGAGCAGTGCTTGAATAAAACTCAAGCACTAATTCCTCACAAAGAATCGAATCTACGCACGGTGATATATGCACAGGGGAGATAGGCTCGGCCATATCAGAGCCTAAATCAGCCACGCATCTGGTGACTGTGTCCACATAATCCCCTTCAAAGCATGAAGGTGACACGGACATATAACCAGATGTTGAAGGTGTGCCTCTAGAAGTAGGAGTCGGGACAATCCGGATATCCGGCTCATCATCCTCGTCCAATTGGCGAAGATACTCAGCACAGTCCTTCAGGGCGTGATCAATGCTTTGACAGAACAAGCACCGTTTTATATTACTCCTTGGTCCTTGAGGGGCCGGGGAGGAATATAAAGATGGTGTATGCGGCGAGGACGAGTGGCCATAAGACTTGGGCACATGGCATGAAGAACCATAGGAAAATAATGCTCCGTACACCGGGCCACGAGAATTATGCCCACCATCTTCCGTAGGGCATCTATCACTAGCGTGAGAAATATCTCCACACCAACAGCAACGAATATTGAATGCAGCCCACATGATGTGAAGATAATAAGATTCAAAAAGAAAGACACTGTTGTGCAAAATACTACACCTAACAATGATTACTAAAGCAACCTAATATAAAACAGGAAAATAGAATAGGAAGAAACAAAACAAAAGAATGCAATATACAAAGGGAAGGGCTTCTCGCTCAGATTCTCCCTCTCCAGAAAACTCACACGTCTGTGATCCCCGACAACGGAGCCAAAAACTTGATGCGCGAATCTAGCACACCGCTATAGGAGGTAGCAAGACTGCGACACGAAATGGCAGTGTACCGATCGTTCAAGTAATATAAAATGAGGAGCAAATCCCCGAGTATCGAATCTCAAAGGAACATAGTAAGGTGGAGTTTACTATTGAGGAAGGACTTGTGATCGAAGTCCTTCAGTCGGATGGAACGCGAGGGGGGGTTGTTTGGGTTATGGAAAATAAAAGTAACAAAATTAAACTACTCCTATGCAGGCCTTGAGCGCACTGCTTCGCTAAGCGGGATGGAGACTACGTAGGCCTTGAACGCACTACTTCGAAAGGGTGGATGGATGAGTAGGCTAGTGGATGGATGAGTAGGCTAGCGGATGGAATGGTTCGCACCGGCGGAGTCGAGGTGGATTACATGGGCCGTTAGCACCGCTTAGCTTGGCGGATGGAAGAGTAGGCTCACGGAATGAAATCGATAAAATGAATGATAATAGCGCACCTCATACACATGAATAAATCAAAAGGAATTTCATAAAGATGAAATAAAAGTTACAGATCTAGATTTATCATGTTCTTCATCCGCAAAATAGAGAGTTTAGCATACAAACATCATTTCGAAAGAATAAAGAGTAAGAGATTCGACCGACTCTGAAGCCTTGCTGGGATTCACGGTTGGAATCGCTGGGTTGTCAATCCGCGTCCAAGCTCGGTCCTCAACTACGTCCGGGGTAAAGGAGGGTTGTCACTTCCTCCCAATGGCCCGTCTTCTTCGTGTCACGACCCGGCGATGTCCAATGCTCTTCAAACCTTCCTTGATGATGAACGTAAGATCCAATCTATTCCTTGAAGTTCCTAGATGAATAGAGGAGGCTTAGAATGAAAAAATGCAAAAAACGGCGTTGGAAAAGACCTAGAAACGAAGAAGTTCCGACTGTTTTCGCGGAGCAGCAATTTATAGACAGGTGCAGATTTTCAATGCGCACGATCAGTCGCGCACGACCAATGGTCGTGCGCACTATGTCCAGTGGTCGTGCGAAGTGCCTGGCAGGCCCATTTTTAAGTGAGAATCAATGCACGATCAGTGGCGCACGACCAGTGGTCGTGCGCACTATGTCCAGTGCTCGTGCGCAGTGTTCCTGTGCAGTTTTGGCGCCCCGGAACACTCGCACAACCCCCGTATCAACATGAAAGATCATCGGGCCACGCAAATGGGCATTCCACACATTCTCAAATATAGAAATTAAATTGCAACATAAAGCATGAGTAAGTTAAACATGAAAATACAACGAAATGGGCCTAAAAGTGCACATAGCATGGAATATCAAATATGAATGAAAACATGCCTAAAGTGTAGTCCATAGACTAGATAATTGGCCTAGATGAGTCCATAAATGTGTATATAATTGGGACTCATCAGGTATCCATAGTGATTATGAAAGATGTTATTTGCCAGTTTAGCATTTGTTACCCTTGGAGCAGTTGGATTGTACCAACAATCAATTGCAAAGTGCCCAGTCTTTCCACAGCACCAACATTCATACCTGTTATATCTTCTTTTCTGGATGACTGTATGAGCAGGAGTTCTTGGTGTGTGAACAAATGAATGAAGCAAAGAAGGTGAACTGTGTTGATGGTAGATATGATGTTTGCTGTCACCATTCACTATTTTCCATCTGGAGTCAGTCTTCTTTAAGGATTTCTTCTCTTCTCTGGGCTCAGCAAATTTCTGCCTCCTCATAACTTCCTGAGGTACCTTTGTGGTTTTTGGCATGTTCTTTGCTCCACTTGTGGAGCTCCCAAACTTGAAATACCCAAGATTGGATTGCTCAGCATTCTTGTTGGAGGGTGAAATTACCTTCCTCAAGCTAGCCTTCTTCCCATAGGGTCTGCCTGATCTGTCTTCCTTGAAGCATCCCTGCTCCCTTCTCTGAGTGGAGCAGCAACCATTTACCAGTAGAGGAGAGGTCTCTGGTTTGGAGGATCTTGTCATAGGCTTTACCACAAAGGGGAGTTTACTCTTCACCCTTCTGATGTTGTCATTTTTAGATTTCAGGACTTTGGGCTGAAATTTGTCCTTCTTCATAAGAACTACTTCTCTGGTTAGTGAGCAGCACAACTCCTTGCTCTCAATCAATGCCTTCCGAGTTTTTCCAAATTTGTCTATCAAGTCAAGGTTGGAGCTTGCCTTGAAGTCCTTTTTGAGTTGACAAAACTCTGCATTCTCTAGAGTTAGCCTTTCTGCTTTCTCTGAGAGATCAAGATTTCTTGCTTGAAGAGAGGAGATCTTTGCATCCTGCTCCTTGCATAGCATCTTGAGCATCTTGACATCTTCTAGGAGATCATTGTATGACTTGGACCAGTCATCATTACCAGATGAGCTCGTCTCCGAATCTGAGTCTGAGGTAGATAGAGGAGCTCTTATGCATACTTGTTCAGGTGAGACTTCATCCTGGACTTCTTCCTCTGACTCAGATAGGACTGTCAATCCAAACTGAGTCTTCTCTTCTGAGTCTGAACAGCTTGAGTCACTGTCACTCAATGTTCTGACTTTCTCATCAGCTGCTTTGCTTCTTTCTTCTTCTGATCCTTCCATAAGGATTGTTAGAGAGTTCCACATCTCCTTAGCTGTAGTGCAGTGGATCAGTTTCTGGAGTATGGGAGTATCAACTGCATCAGCTATAATGCCTTGGGCCTGTTTGTCTAAGTTGACTAGGATGATCTCATCTTCAGTCATTTTCTTGGACACTGTCTTAGGAACATAAGACCCTTCTTGAACAATTTGGAACATTCTAGGATCCATTGCTTCCATGAATACTCTTGCTCTAACTTTCCAAAGGGCAAAGTTCTCACTGGAACATATAGCTATTCTTGACTCCATAGCTATGATATTTGGACACCCACTGGCAGATCTGTTCAAGCTGTTAAGCTTTTCTTTGAACAACCTCGCTTTGATACCACTTGTTGTTTATTAGGTGTCAACTTATCACCTAGAGGGGGGGGGGGGGGGGGGGGTGAATAGGTTTTTCAGATTATTTTATCCCCTTTAGGAGTTCTTGAATTCTGATTAGTAGATCTATAAGTTATAAAGCATAACACAGAAAACACACATGAACTTATAGAGGTTCCTCAAGACAGGGTGTCTTGAGTAGTTCTCTTTCCCTCTGCGCCTAACTAGCAGTGTGCTAGGCTCGGCAAACTCCGCCAAATCTTCAGGCCCTGAAACCTTACAACACGGACCCGCAAGTCCTACAGCCTAGGCCAGCAAGCCCCTACTGCACCCGAGCCCGCAAGCTCGACACTCAGGCCCTCAAGCCCTACCTAGCCAGACCCGCAAGTCTAGCCTCTGCCCTGGCCCTCAAGCCTCACAGGTCTCAAGCCCTCAAGCTTGACAATCAGGCCCTCAAGCCCTACCTAGCCAGACCCGCAAGTCTAGCCTCTGCCTTGGCCCTCAAGCCTCATAGGTCTCCAGCCCTCAAGCTAGACAAATAGGCCCGCAATCCTTACAAGAAATTACAGTGATAAAAGACTGCTTCTTCTGCCGGATGAAGATCGGCAACTTTAGCCTGTTGAAAATCGGCTTCTTTAGGTTGAAGAAGATGCTTCTTGATTTGGAGTTTTAGCACTGGATCTTCTTCAGCCTCCTCTTCTTTTGCCTGCTGTTGATCGGCTACTTTTCAGTCGATGGAGATGACTGATTCTTCATAGAACACTTGATGCTTGTTCTATACTTGATCTTCTTCTTCTCCGTCGAAAATACTGTTCTATTGAAGTGTAGCGGCGGGATTCTTTTTCGTTCTTTTTCACTATTTTGAAGGCTCTTTTTCTAGGGCATCACTGTTCCCTTTTATAGGATAGATGAGCCGCATAACGGTCACATGTGATGTCCTTTAATGTCAGACGCCCATTCCATAAGAGCACGTGCTGATTGGACAATCAGGCGGCGACATTAAATGCTGACAGCGCGTCCTCAACATTTGAATCTGTCTCGACGATATTTCTAATGTTACGACGACATGGACAATATCTCGACGACAGGACTTTGTCGATCCCTTACGCCTTGGTAGATCTTCAATTCTTCTTGCTTCTACCTCTGATGCTGGTATCTCGACGATACGAGACATTCTGGTGCTTCTGCATATACGACGATATGCTGTCTCTGACTGTGTCGTCGTAATCACCTTGTTCTCTCGACGACATGCCTTCTTTACGACGATGTTCAACGCCATCAGTCATAATTATGTTGGACATGTGTGTCACATCCCTTTGTTTGAGAATAACAAATCCCATATTGTATTTGATATTGCTTGTAGTGTGTTTATAGTGTGCAGGAACTATAGGTGCAATACTCCACAGGTAGAAGGCAGCATGGAAACAATTTTTGAAAGTAGCGGTTCCTTAGCGCTACCTCCAGCGCTATCACTAACGCCAGGCGCTAGCTCCATTGGTTCCGTCTCAGCGGTTTCATCTCAGCTTCCGTCTCAGCGGTTAGCCTCGTCTCAGCGGTTCCTTAGCGCTACCGCCAGTGCTAACGCTAACGTCAGGCGCTAGCTTGAGCTCGTGCAGATCGCCACGCCACCGACAATTTTGCAACCGCTCCACACGAGCGCTACCGCCAGCGCTATCGCTACCGCAGGCACTATCTCAAGTTCGTGCATAGAGCCACGCCGGCGACGGTTTCGCAACCGCTCTACACGAATGATGCCACAGGCGCTAGCTCCAAGGTCTATAAATTGAAGCCAACTTCGATCATTTTGATCATCTATCCCAGAGAGGTTGCTTGTTCCACAAATCCAGTGCTGTTATACTGTCGAAGATGGATCTCCCACAAAAAGCTTCAAGGAGAATTCTGGAGGAGGACAACGTCACGCTACATCCGAAGGACGATCGCTTCAACCTCGCTTATACTACAGCGATCCTTCATCCTCAACTCCAGAGATCTCATATAGGGAGTTTTATTATTGTTTTTCATTATTTCCATTCCATACTTTCTTTGTAACCGTTTAGTTAATTCGCCTTATGTTGGCGACTATGTCTGGGTAGGACTTAGGGGGAAATTCTCCTTGTGTTGGCGACTAGGTCTAGGTGATTGGATCTAGGGAGTGCTCGAGGCCATATCCGGGGAAGGATTGGCTAGAGCGGCTTAAGGCCATATCCGGGGAAGGATAGGCTAAAGCCAACCGGTTCGTGGGGATACGAGTCGGTATAGAAAAGGAAAAATTATTTACATATGTACGCCTCCGATTTCTAGCAATATTGAAATCAATTTTTGTAAATACCTTTTCATATAATATAATCATGTCTCTATTTGTGTTTACTTGATTTCTCTCATTTGGCGTAATCTGTATTATATTGTGGTCTTAGTTTTCAATTCTAAATCTAAATTGTTTATTTCAATCTCTTTCATCATAAAACAATTTAGTACTTGTTTCTAAAATTGCAAATCATAATTTTCTATTCATTTAGCTAAATTGTTATTTTACCTTCACCTATTATAAAACAATTTAGTAATTTTAATACAATTATAAAAAGATTTTTTATTCCCTTATTCACCCCCCCTCTAAGGGCACTGTAAGATCCAACAAGTGGTATCAGAGGGCAGGTTATTCCAAACGGTTTAAAAACCAGGAATAATGGCGTCTCATTATCTTGCTTTTACTAGTGGGGGAAATTTTCTTATAAATGAAAAATCTTTAGCACCACCTTTATTTGAAGGCAAAAATTATAATGGGTGGAAATTTCTTATGGAAAAATTCCTTAAATCTTTGGATATTGAAGTATGGAATATTACAATTAAAATGCCCCCAAGTATTTTAAATAAAAATGAAATGTTTTTAAATGCCAAATCTATGAATAGTCTATATTGTGCATTAGATCAAAATATTTTCAAACTTATTTATACACTTCTACTAATTATGAAGTTTGGAAATTTCTTGAGAATACTTATAGTCTTCCTTCCACAGATGATGAACAAGAGGAATTCCTTATGGATCCAAGAGAAGAAATCGACAAGGACTCACTCTTGGAGGATGATAAATCTAAGAGTGAAATCGACGAGGAATTCCTTATGGATCCAAGAGAAGAAATCGATGAGGACTCATGCTTGGAGGAAGAAAAATATAATGTCACAATGTTGGACTCATTTGATGACCAAACATCAAGCAAAAGAGAAGATGGAAATTATAGCAAGGTTAGAAAATCTAAATCTTCTCTTTTTGTAACAAATTCAATTTCTACATTTCGTGTGCTTAAATTTGCTAAACGTAAAATTTCAAAGTTGAAACATGCTAATTCCAAATTGCGTTTAGAAAATAAAACTTTAAAAACAAACGCTAAAGTAGAATCTAATATTGATGTGTTAAATTCTCTTTCATGCTCTTTAGGTAAAATTCCTATTCCTTGTTTAGATTGCAATCTATTAAAAGAAAAATTCAAGGATATTGAAAAAGGGCTCTTAGTTTCTAAAGAACATAATGAAAAATTGATAGTTGAAAATGATGCTTTAACTTGTAAGTTAATACAATTAAAATCTTTTGTTGAAAAATTTCAAATGTCATGTAATGAATTTCATCATAAGATTTTGAATAACAAGGATAAATTAACTTACAAAATCATTTCTAAAAAGGACCATTTTCACACATTAAATCAAAAGGAGTGTAGTTTTAAAAAGAATTATGATCCTCACAAAATTCTTAAGAGTCATTATTATAAGTCTCAATATATTTTCAATCATGACTCAAATTTAAAAACTCCTTTTCATGAAAATCAAATTATAAAATATTATCCTTCATATTATAAGAGTATGTCTATAAGAAAGAGTGGAAATGAAAATTATCGAAATAAGAATCAATCATTTAAAACATATTGTAACCCACTCTTTCAACAATCACTTCTTAAGAAAGACAATCACTCTTATAAACTTTCAAAAAATCTCTATAATAAAATTCATTATGATTATCAACATCAATCTATTTTGAAAAATAACTTGAATAAACATAAATCCCAAATGAATTATTTTTCAAATAAATATAATCATATAAAGATGTCACATAATCATAATATGAATTTAAATGATAAACAACCAATGTATGAATGGAGACCCGTAAAGAAATATGATGTATCATCTTTAATTGACAATGCCCATTCATCATTATCCTCCCAAAAGTCATCATGATGTATTTGGGTACCCAAAGGAACCATTACACATGGCCAACTTTGGATACCTAAATCTCTTATCATTTTGTATCTTCCAATTGCATGAAGTAGAAACAATTAAAAATGAAATATCAATACTCTACTTCATGATAGGCTTATTGTCTCTTTTCTTTTGTTTTACTTTTTGTTATTTTTTTGAACAAACATGCTATGATCACTTTATATATCATGAAATATGACTTTCATACATTAACCCTAATGTTTATCAAATCAAATTTGAATTAAAATTGAACATTAAGTCATATATTTTTCAAAGTGATATATCTCTCATCTTAAATTGTTTAAATATATCCTTTTAAATCCTTTACCCATCAATGTCTTGAATTAACATTATCATTTGAATATTGAAATTATTTTCAAGACTAATGAAATTATTTTAAAAAAATATATGGATTTAAATGGTTTATTAAAGGGCTTAAGCTAAAAATTAAAATGCGCAACGTTTTAATTATTTTTCTATTTATTGCATTTGATAGCCCTTACAATGAAAAATATTATCAAATAAAATCGAAAACAAACATTCACAAAACGCGTGTTTATTTTTTTTTTAAAAATGCGAGTTTTAGATCAAAACTTCAAAAGCCATATCTTTTGATCCGCTCGTCTGATTTTTTGCGTTTGTTATCTTTTTGGAAAGAGCACAGAAATCGAAAACTTAGTTTGCTTGATTTGGAAATTTCTGTGTTTATGGATTTTTCATCACATGATATCCTTTGTATATTGTGTGTAATGTGTGTCACCATTTTTTGCATGTTATTTAGACCTTAGAATCGTCATATATCATTAAGTTCAAATCAAAAGCTTAATCATTTCATTCTAGGTCTAAAGAAAATTAATTTGAAAACTTCTCATATGACATGCAACATTATCTTCATTAATCCTATGTAATAACATTGCATTCAAACTCATCATTTTAGCATCACTTTTTGGTTTATGCTTAATTTTATAGGCTAGGTATAACATTTACAATGTTATTAAAATATCATGATAACTATGTGATTTGAAATTATAATAGAATACTAAAATTCCAACAAACACATAGTTTATGGATTAATCATTAGAATATATATGAATATTGTATCATAAATCATATATTATCATGCAAAACCAAAGATCAATAGATTCAATTATTGAATGCAAATTTTATTATAAATTTCAAAACATTATATATGTGATCTTTGTCTTTGATATGATTACATGATCATCATTTTCTAGACTTAAAAATCAAACATGCTTATTCAAAAGAAAATCACCAAATCATATTGTCATAAGTCTAGAAAGAATAGAAATCACATACACCATGATGATCTAACATATATTCTATGCAAAATTCTCAATAATCATAAATCATAATTCATGTTCAATCAAGAAATATCTCAAATCAATAATAAGAATTATGAATCTTATGATAAAAATATGAATATTGCTTTCTTTATATTAGTTGGTGTATGGATATGCTTTGATATTGATTGCATGTATCTCACATATATATAGATTCTAGAACCAACCTAGGAATAATAAAGATACATCAAACTTAATCATCACTCTATTCTAGATCTATAATTTAAAATTCTATTTTGGAATACATGCAATATTAATATTAATCTTATGACATGACATTAAACCCAAAACTCATCATACTAGCTTTATCACTTATTAAATATTAGTAATTGTGCTAGTTATCACATATCGTCATCTCATAAAAGTAGAAAAACTATGTGGCTTTATAACTCATCACATTAAACAAAACCCATAGTTTATAAATCAACCCATAGTTTAAAAAGCATAGGTTGTCCAAAGATTATTCACCTTTAACTTCATAACTCACAATAGCGGGGGCGTAGGGTTGTATACATTAGAGACCTAACCTCTAAGTCATGTCTTGTCCTTAACCGGGAAGGCTTCCAGTGGGGCCTTGCGAGGCACTGAGGGGAAAGAGTGATAGGTTGAGTGTTCTCTAGTGTGTGCATATGGGACTAACACCCAAACCTACGACATGCGTGCAGCTCCTCATGCCCATCCGTCACTTAGTACGGGGCTAGGGTGTAGATATTTAGTCGGGATAGTTTTTAATCGTAGGACATACTTATATTACTCTTTGCATGATCATTTTATTTACTTATCACTTAAATCATGCATATTTTGGGTTGTTTAATAAAAAATGTCCTCTTGTGTTTGCATAAGTTATCTTTTTGAGCTTAAATGTTTTTTGTAAAACACATGTATTTGAAAAAGCTAAAGTTTCATGCCAATTTGATCCACCTAGAGATCTCCAAAAAGTTTGAAATTTCAGCATGGAACTACTCTAAGGACACTTAATCAAAATAAAAAATTGAAAATTCTCAAAAAATCACGTACTGTTTGCCGCGCTATCACTAGCGCCGGCGCTAGCGTGGGTGTGTGATTTTTCTATTTTTTAAAATTTCTAAAAATCAACAAAAATATGTTAGTTTATTTGTGCAAATTTATTATTGTGTTTATGTCTATTTTATTTTTGTTTTATTTGAATTATGAAAAATCCACTATAAAAGTTCAAAATTCAAAAATACAAAAATATGTTTTATGGTTTTCTGTTATATTCATATTATGAAAAATCAACTACAAAAATTCAAAATTCAAAAATACAAAAATATGTTTTTTGTTATTTGTGTTTTATTCATATTATGAAAAATCTACTACAAAAATTCAAAATTCAAAAATTACAAAAATATTTTTTTTTGTGATTTTGTAGTTTTATTTGATTTAAAAATGATAAAACAAAAAAACTGTATGATCTTTATTGCCAATATCAAGCATGTATGAATTCTATTATTTAGAATTATTTACAATGTTAAAACTTATTCCTTCAAATTACTATGAACATTGTCCTGCTTATCATGCTTTGATATATCTATTTAAAGTGCATCAAATATTGAAATATGTGTAGAACCAAGCTTAGCATGCCTCTAAGTATGAGTAAATATTTTATGATTGATAATGATACATTTCACTCACTTATTTTGGTAATCAACATGTGTGTTTAAATCTAAAATGCTTGCTTGTGTATTGTATTTGTACAATGAATTAAAACTTGCATAAGTCTATTGCCTACACTACATTTGAATTGCACTTATGAAATTTAGAAAAGTGGTTAAGTTAAAAAAAATTTTGGGTTTGCAAAACAAGTGTATTCGGAGAATGTTGTCTCACAAATATGAATAAAAAATTTATTATGTAGACAACTATAACTCCACCAAGCACTACTTGAACCTCCTGATAAGTCTTCATAAGCATTGTGAGGTTGAGCACCTTGGAAATAATAGTAAAGTGTCTTGTGCAAACCTTAGTTATTACACCACTTTATTAAAAACTTGTGTGCATTAAAAGTGTGTGAAAGTAATTTACTTGTATTTTATTGTGCACTTTACTTTA
This sequence comes from Dactylorhiza incarnata, assembly GCA_033032865.1. Lineage (NCBI taxonomy): Eukaryota > Viridiplantae > Streptophyta > Magnoliopsida > Asparagales > Orchidaceae > Dactylorhiza > Dactylorhiza incarnata. Next base: position 219,190 of record JAWHQI010000288.1, on the reverse strand, counting down.
CATATGTCTTATATTTTGATGATTTAAATCAATTGTTAACATTGCCCAAAATACACTTATGTGCACATCATTATCTTCCATAACACTTCTTCTCATGAGTATTGGATTCTAATGCTTTATCTATACTACTCTTTATATAAGAAATGCACTAAATAACCTAGCATGATCTCTACAATGTTTTGGTATTTCTTGAATTTAAAATTAAGTAACATTGTAGTATAATCTCTCTTTGATATGTTCATTTCATGCTTGGTATCTTTATGAAAAACTTTGAGATTTCAAAAGGTTAAAACATCTTTCAATTTTGAACTAAAACTCATATTTTTACTTATGCTTTTCATGCTTACAAAAAGATGTTTCTTATAATCTTCCACTATGCTAAAACTCTTATCTATTTATTTAAAATCTCTTCAATACTATACTTAAATTCTCTATCTTTGTCTATATTACAAAAGCTTGATCATGCTTTATCTTTTTAAAATGCCTCCTTACTACCCTCACCCCACCTTCTTTTGATAATACCAAAAGGGGGAGATTAATTGAAGAAATCTATAGAGAAGAAATATAGATAAATAAGGGGAGACTAATTCATGTAATCTATCATTTAGGGGGAGTAGAACATAAATTGCTTTTATGTAGGGGGAGCATTAAGATAGGGGGAGTATGCACAATTTCATCATGCTTATTATATACTATAGTTGCACTACTATCATGCTTGTCATATACTATAAACACTATTGTTGATTTCTTTCTTAGAGAATTTGTTATTATCAAAAGGGGGAGATTGTTGGACATGTGTGTCACATCCCTTTGTTTGAGAATAACAAATCCCATATTGTATTTGATATTGCTTGTAGTGTGTTTATAGTGTGCAGGAACTATAGGTGCAATACTCCACAGGTAGAAGGCAGCATGGAAACAATTTTTGAAAGCAGCGGTTCCTTAGCGCTACCGCCAGCGCTATCACTAACGCCAGGCGCTAGCTTAGTTGGTTCTGTCTCAGCGGTTTCATCTCAGCTTCCGTCTCAGCGGTTAGCCTCGTCTCAGTGGTTCCTTAGCGCTACTGCCAGCGCTAACGATAACACCAGGCGCTAGCTTGAGCTCGTGTAGATCGCTACGCCACTGACAATTTTGCAACCGATCCACACGAGCGCTACCGCCAGCGCTATCGCTACCGCAGGCACTATCTCAAGTTCGTGCATAGAGCCACGCCGACGACGGTTTCGCAACTGCTCTACACGAACGATACCGCATGCGCTAAGTACTACCGCAGGCGCTAGCTCCAAGGTCTATAAAATGAAGCCAACTTCGATCATTTTGATCATCTATCCCAGAGAGGTTGCTTGTGCCACAATTCCAGTGATGTTATGCTGCCGAAGATGGATCTCCCACAAAAAGCTTAAAGGAGAATTCTGGAGGAGGACAACGTCACGCTACATCCGAAGGACGATCGCTTCAACCTCGCTTATACTACAACGATCATTCATCCTCAACTCCAGAGATCTCATATAGGGAGTTTTATTATTGTTTTTCATTATTTCCGTTCCATACTTTCTTTGTAACCGTTTAGTTAATTCGCCTTGTGTTGGCGACTAGGTCGGGGTAGGACTTAGGGGGAAATTTGCCTTGTGTTGGCGACTAGGTCAAGGTGATTAGATCTAGGGAGTGCTCGAGGCCATATCCGGGAAAGGATTGGCTAGAGCGGCTTGAGGCCATATCCGGGGAAGGATAGGCTAAAGCCAACCGGTTCGTGGGGATACGAGTCGGTATAGAAGAGGAAAAATTATTTACATATGTACGCCTCTGATTTCTAGCGATATTGAAATCAATTTTTGTAAACACCTTTTCACATAATATAATCATGTCTCTATTTGTGTTTACTTGATTTCTCTCATTTGGCGTAATCTCTATTATATTGTGGTCTTAGTTTTCAATTCTAAATCTAAATTGTTTATTTCAATCTCTTTCATCATAAAACAATTTAGTACTTGCTTCTAAAATTGCAAATCATAATTTTCTATTCATTTAGCTAAATTGTTATTTTACCTTCACATATTATAAAACAATTTAGTAATTTTAATACAATTATAAAAAGAATTTTTATTCCCTTATTCACCCCCCCCCCCTCAAAGGGCGCCGTAAGATCCAACAACTTAGCTTTTTCAGCGACAAGGCTTCTTCACGACGATGTCTGTTCTTCTCGACGACAAGGCTATTTTGTTGATGTCGACGATTCCGCGTCTTCTGGATGACATTTCTTCCTTTTGTCTTCATTCTTCTCTGCGTTCGACGAACGACAATCTTCATTCGACGAACAGCATTCTGCGTTTGACGATCTTGCCGAGTCTCAGCGTTCGACTAACTCGCCAAGTCTCAGCGATCGACGATCTTCCTTCTGCGTTCGACGAATAGCATTCTGCGTTCGATGAACTTGCCAAGTCTCGGCTTTTGCTTTGTCCATCATTATGACGACAAGTATACTTTGTCGATGACATCTCCTATTCTTCTTGACTATAGTACTTACTGAAATAACTAAAGTACTTGACATATTATCGATCTCTGCAAGCATGAACTAGATGAAACATTAAATACAACTTGCACTTATCATTGAGCTAAGCACTTCTTCAAATCGGGAACATTGATGGGCACTGTTCCCAACACTAACGTCAAAAGTCAAGCCCATACGCATCGAAGACACTGAAGTCCGACAGTTGCCGAACAAGGCGATCAAGATGGTCAAAATCCGTTGGCACAATTGCGGCCGAGAAGAGCTCTCTTGGGAGAGAGAGAGATAATGATGCTTGCGGAGTACCACGAGCTATTTCTCTGAGGTACAACTTTAATTTTATTGCTTTTGTTTATTCAAAATTTTTGGACAAAATTCATTTAAGGGGTGGAGAGTTGTAACACCCCAAAACCCATCTAATTGCATTCCATAAAAACCTTAAGAGCATTAGAGAAGTCTCATAGAGTTCTGGGGCTGTTTGGGGGTGCATAGGAATCCTTTAGTGCATTTGAGTTTTTAAACGTCTTGCGATACGGGCGTGTTCAAGGGCGTGTTAATTTACACGGCCAAACACACGGGTGTGTGTAAGGCCTTGTCCAGGGTTTTTAGTGTCATTTTGGCATAGAAGGTCACGGCTAGGCACATGGCTGTGTAGATCTACATGGCCAGAGACATGGCCGTGTGCAGACCCGTGTTTGAAGATGCAACTTGAGTTGGTATTCTATCGATGGAGACACACGTCCAGAGACATGGTCATGTGCATACCCGTGTATAGCTACATGGCCAGTGACATGGTCGTGTGCCTACAAGTGTACAGTTCCAGAACATAAGCAGTTTCACACGGCCTGGCACACAGGCGTGTGCCACGCCATGTACAGGTTTTTCCAGCCCATTTCAAGGAGAAATCTGAGTCATTCGTTAAGTTTTAGGAGATCCGACGGTTGGGACTTGTTCCTGGCTCTTTTAGGTCATGGATTGAGGGTTTGAACACCTCATTTCATACCTCTCACTCTCTCTCTTACTTTGGAGAAAGGAGGAAGAAGGAGGAGCCATTTCCCTCCATTGGAGGAGCTCTGAAGCTCGGAATCACGAGCCGAGACCGAATACGCAGAAAGGAGTCTATTGCGGTCATTTCCAACCGAACAAATCTTCGTTCCATGGCGCTGAAACGTGCTCCAAGGGTAACTAATGAGCAGAACTATGCTTGCAAACGATAACGGCAATTGTACCGTATCGAATGTAGTATAGGTTATAAAAACCAAGGTCGTATTAGACTCGGGGCGGTTGAGTACTCTTACTTCGAAAAATCTTTATTATCTTTATTATATAAGGAAACCCCTAATAGCCTCATGGTGTAACATTTTAATACCAAAATACCCTCATTAAAACAAAAAAAATTGGTTAACTTAAGGACCTTTTCATCTTTCGGCCGACTTAAGGCATAATTAATCAATAAAAATTTTTTGTCTTCATCTTCTATCCCCTCCAGCACGGCAACTCCCTCCAGCACTCCACACTCCCGCCGAAAGTGACGACTGACGCCTGCCTGGACTGCCGCCTGCCTCGACTCCCTCCAGCACTCCACACTCCCGCCGAAAGTGACGACTGACGCCTGCCTGGACTGCCGCCTGCCTCGACTGCCGTCCGCCGAATGATGGTGTATAACCCTAAATCTCTCCTCCAAGGAACCTCGCCTCATCTCTCCTCCACAGCAGAGCTTCCGGCACGCTCCTCCGTCAAGTGTGGACGTTCTTAGCGAAGTTCTCTTCTTCCTCGACTCCTACTTCGACAATAGCGTCGGAGGGGAAGGTGCGCATTTTCCACGGGACCCGCCGCAACCCCAAACCCTCGCAAATCAATCCGGATTTCTAATTTCCATTTGCTCTGTTCCATTTGCTCCAGGTTTCTGATTTTCATTTGCTCCAGGTTTCTGATTTCCATTTGCTCCCTACCCGCAATCTTTTCTTTGCGGGCGCATTGAACACCTCTTTCTGATTTTGATCTTCTTTTCTCCACCACCGATTGTTGACTGATGAGTCCTAGAAATGGATGGCGGGGAGAAAAAGCAGGAAATAGATGTAAGTTGCTTTGAATTATAACTGTCATTATTGATTCTGTGTATATTTATTATTATTAAGATTTCTTCAAAGTAAGTTCTTAATTTTTTTGCTTCACCGTTCAATTTATGGCTTCCCATTGATCGTTGATTATCAAGAAATGGTCAACAATTTTCTTTCTTAAAGCAGAATTTAGCCATTATAGAGATTGGGCCATTTGAAGTACACAAATAACTGGCTATATATGTCTTTTTGTTTCTTATGTTCAGTTATTTAGGTATACCTAAAATTAACTTATGATGCTGAATTTTATCTTAAAAATTGCAGACTCTTGGATTTGAAACAAGGCCAAAACAAAGAAGGGAAAATGATTCCATTTCTTGATTTTCTCCAGACTCTTACTATTGTTGGTAGATTTGAAATTTAGTAATGAAGAATAATAGGTGAGAATCTTATATTGATGATTACTTTTAGCTTATAAAGGATTTGTTCAATCTTCAATGTGCTGTGATGTGCTAAGTTGTTCAAATCTTCATGTTCAGGATTGTGGCCATATCCATAAATGAACTTTTTGAGCTATTTTCTCCTTGCCTGATTAAGAGTCATTGCCGAGTTTTTGGTCAGAGAGTTCTCATCATCTACCTCAACATCATTTGGTAATGTCTTGACCACACTTTTAATTTGTTTGATCATGATGTGTTTTCATTCGTGTGATCTTTTTCCCCCAAAAATAACATTTCTATGAGGGTTCTTCTTGATTTAGGATAGTTGAAACATACTTCCCTATCGTGGTTTTGAAAAATAACTTTCCCTGTTAAATCATTGTCCCACTTCCGTGCTTTTGAGATAACTTTGGATTGATATTGCTTATATTGAGTTTTTTGTGTTAATTCAAGTTGGCCATGTGTTTACTTGGTGGTTCTGTGGATTTTAGAGGTTAATTGGTGGTTCTAAAGATTTTATCCTCTAAGGTCAAATTAATTTTGATTCTTTCTCCATCCACTCTGATAATTACAAAGTCATATATTCATCAAAGCAACTATTCTTACTTCTTTGTTAGCGTAATTTTGCACTCAGCTATACTTCAACGAATTTTTCTACCTCTTTTTTGTGCAGGGTTTTACCCATTTGCCCTTATTTATGTGATTTTCCCGACCCATTTATCCGAATTTGGCATGATATTGGGGCAATTTGAGGTAACTTGAGCTGGTGTGCCACACTCTGTTGTCAGTTATTATTATCTTATACTATATTAATTGATGATTATGTCCTTAAAATGATAACACATGATTTTATTGAGTTTATTCTCAAAATTACAGTCCAACACCAAATTCTCCAACTGAAGAGGATGACGATCATGACACTACTAAGTAAACTTATAATTGCAATTTTGATGTTCAATGTCGCGCTCTCTTCTTTCTCTTTCCATCATGTGAGATGAAGTTGATGATAGGCTCATTTATGGGTGATTTTGGATTATAATTATTATTGCATTAGATCCACCTGCCAACTCTTGATTTTTTATTTTTAAATGATCTGTATTGCCGGTGAGACCCTGCTATACATTGGTAAAGGCTCCTCGCCTCCTCCTATGCACTTTTAATGTTCAGTTTGTTATTTTTATAGATATTTCAGTTCTTCTCCATCGCTTTGAGATGAGATTGATTGCACTTCTCCTATGCACTTACATATAAACATGCCGGTTAATCAACATTTTCCACGTTAAGCTTACAATTCTGCGTCAGTACTTGATTGCAAATGCTTTTTCAGTTCAGCAAGTCATAATTAAATATTGAACTTTGAGAAAGATGCCACTAATAAAAGAATTTCAGACATACTTGATAAAGTTAAACCTTCTTCCTAACAAAATTAACCCAAAAATCCAAACAACTCTGCAAATTAAGGGATTTGGGGCCTATTTGGCAGATCGAATTTCGTGTGTTGACGGTCAAACAAAAACTCAACCAAAATTTACATGGTGTTTGGTGCACTATATTCGCAACTGCAATTAGCTTCAAAATATAGGATTTCTATTTTGATTAAAAAACTTCCTTTTTGATGTCATCTTTCTTTTTGGTCTACTCTTAGATTTTATTAAGCCAGCTTCATATATGATAATAGTAGTTCTTTTAAATACATTTTTTATTAAGCCATCTTCACAGATTAGCAACTTCGTTAATGATTTTGATGTAATCACAGTTCTCAGCATTTGGTAATGCCAACACTTTTTATAAATTCAACCAAAAAGGAATGGTGACTAATTTATGTTTATTTTAGATTTTTAAGATTTTTAAAACCTAACTGTTGGGAAAATGATTTCTCTTAACCCCTAGAAATGAATTCAAAGGATGAAAAACAAGGCCAAGTAAATATACGTCGAAAAGTATTCGACGCAACGTCGAAATATAGTCGACGTTTCTTTCAGATTAATTCGAAGTAGCTCCAGAAAGATCTCGACGCAAGTCTAGTCGACGCTACTCTGATTTCTTGTCGACGCAGATAGTTAAGTCGACGCACCTATGTCGACGCACCTTCCTTATTCTTCTCTCGACGTCCAGCCAGGGTGATTTCGACGCTTACGTCGAATAGTAATCGACGCACGTCGATTTATATGACAGATTTAAATTTGCGCCAGATCTCTTTCCTTCTTTTCTGAAGATCTGATTTATACAGAATGATGTTAATATTTTATAGCCGTTCTGAATCATTCTTTCCTTCTATTTGATTCTTGGCTAATCTGATTAACTCTATTTTGGATATTATTTGAAATCTGAATTAACATCTTCCATTTATGTTATATCTGCTATGGAAATATTTCTCTCTTCCTAAATCTCTGGCTGCTAATTAATTCCTCTCTTATAGTGCTATCTTATGACATAGATCTATAAAATAAGGAGGAGGTCGGCAGGAAATGTAGTTGAGTGATCCACCACACATATATGATATAGAGGAAAAGCTCCCAAAAGAAAAGAGAGATATTGAGAAAAAGCTCTGCAGCAATATCCAACCATTTCTTCTTCTGCTCACTGCTGCAAAATCTGATTGCTCTCACTAAAAGAGAGAAAGGGTACAAATCTTCTTCTCTCTATAGAAGAAAGATTTAATTCATTACTTGTGCTTCCAATCTTCTTGCTAGGAAGAAGATTCATTCTTGTCTTTATTTCTTTCTCCTTCTTTATTCTTACTTAACCATTGTAAAAGAGTTTTTAGAATCTCTCTTCAAAAAATTCAGTGTACTGGTTCTAAGAGTCTCCTTTTCAAAAGACTCAGTTGGTTCTAAGAGTCTCCTTATCAAAAGACTCAGGGTGGTTCTAAGAGTCTCCTTATCAAAAGACTCAGTGCAAGTTAGTGAATTCCTACCAAGGGGATAGAAGAGTGGACTACCCAAAGTTTGGGGAACCACTATATTTTCTTGTGTTGTGCTGTGAATTTCTCTCTTGCATTTACTTTCTTTATTGTTTTAATTCTTGTTGGTGTGTGGAAATTCTAATCTGAGATCATACACTTGTATATATATATTAACTTTGCACAAAATATTTAAATCTCTATTCACCCCCCCCCCCCCCCCCTCTAGAGAATTCTAGTGAGGTTAACTGTGCACTTTCAATTGGTATCAGAGCTAGGTTGATCTAAAAAGGATAACTCCTTGATCAAAAAGATTCTACCTCTTATATATATATATATATATATATATATATATAGTTTCAAAACTATTTTTCACATGGCACAAATCAAAGATTATGCTTCCACCAGACCACCAATTTGCAACCTTGAAAAGTTTGCACTTTAGAAGACAAGAGTTAGAATTTATTTAAACTCTATTGACGATGAATTGTTTAATATTATCTTGACAGGTCCCCCCAAGCCATTCAGGAAGGACTCAAGTGGAAAAGTGACTGAAACACTTGCTCCAAGAGCTGAATGGACAGAGGATGAGAAGAAAGCCCAAGGACATGATGCCAAGGCTATGAATATTCTAGTCTCAACCCTCTCAGATGAAAATTTCCAAAAGATTGCTGATTGTGAGTCAGCTAAGGAAGTATGGGAAGCTCTCACCAAAATGGTAGAGGGAAGTGCTGATGAGAAAAAGGATAGAAAGGCATTACTGATCTCCCAATATGAAAACTTCCAAAAGAAAGAAAGTGAAAGTGTTGCTGACATGTACTCAAGATTCAGCCTCATAATCAATGAATTGAGATCACTTGAAAAGGACATATCTCTCACTGAGATAAATGATAAATTGCTGACTTGCTTTCTCAGCTCTTGGGATTCAAGGATCTGGCCAATTAAAGACTCCAGAAGTCAAAAAGAAATATCAACAGATGTTCTATTGGGTAAATTAAAATCCTATGAACAACTATTGAAAACCAGAGCTGAGAAAGAAAAGGCATCTCCACTCTTAAAAGAAAAGAGTATTGCATTGAAGGCTATTGAAGGTGAATCATCTACTAATGATGAGGAGCTAATCAGCTTGCTGGCTAAAAAGTTCAAGAAGTGGATCAAAACAGAAGGATCCAAAAGAAGAGACTCAAAAACCAGGTATAACAAAACACCCTCTAAAGAGATTATCTGTTACACTTGCAGGAAACCTGGACACATTGCTCCTGAGTGTCCTAAGGAAAACAGCAGCAAGAAAGATCTGAAAAGAACAGATCCAAAGAAGAAAAAGAAAGGAAGAGGATTCATTGCTCAATCCTGGAGTGATTCAGAATCTGAAGAAAATACCTCATCAGATATTGATCAAGAAGAGGTCAAGCAAGAAGAAACATGTCTGATGGCCACTGAGAAGCTTGATGATACATCTATGGTAAATATGCTTGATAATATAGATTTCTCCTCTACTGATTTCAAACAAGATTTCAAAGAATTCTGTTTAGATCTAATCAAATCTGAAAAAGAAGTAAAAGAATTAAGGATGGAATTAAAAATTCTAAAACAGGTAAATACACACCATAAAAATTATAAACTCAATCTAGAACTCTCAGAGGAAAACCTAAACAAAATCTATTTAGAAAATCTAACACTAAGAAAAGAGCTAGCAAAGGCTAAAGCCTTTGAGGACTCTCTAAATGGAAAAGGTCAGAAGATCAAAAATATTTCTGAGAATCTCACTAATAGATTTAGTCAACTAAAACTGAAACTAATGAAGCTTCTAAATCTCAATCATCCAGCAAACCTGTCTGGAAACATCCCATTCACTTCACCAGGGAGAATCATCTAGCAGAAGCAAGATCACAAGTAAGTCAAGAAATAACCACTATTTTCAATAAACCTAATCCCATTATAAATAAAGGAATCTTAGGAAAGAATCCTCACAAAAATTTTGAACATGCGTCGAACTCTCATCAACGTGCGTCGATTTCTAATCGACGCTTACGCCAAAATGCGTCGACTTGCACTCAACGCAACTCGTCTTATACTTCGACTGAAAATAAACACAGAATAAAGAAGGCGTCGACTCCATATCGACGCAACCTTAAACATACCTCGAATTCATATCGATGCAATCAATCTGACAGAAATGTCTCTCTGTCTCACTCTCTTTCTTTTTACTATGAACACCATTTTTGTGACATCACCAAAACAGATTGGTATGATAGACCAATGCCCCAAAAGGAGGGAGGATATCCTGTAAAACCTACTTATTCCTTCATTAGTTCTTTCACTGATTATAGGAAGGGACCCCAGCTGAGCAGGGTTCAAACTAATGTTTGAAATTTTATGTGCAGATGTATCACATCTCCAGGCTTGTGTGGTACTTGGACAGTGGATGCTCCATGCACATGACAGGATGCAAAAACCTGCTAATCAACTTTGAGGACAGACTTGGACCATCAGTAACCTTTAGAGACTCTAGCTGTGGCCAAACCAAGGGATTTGGAGATTTCAATGAAGGGAAAATCACCTTCAAGAATGTGGCAGTAGTCAAAGGACTGAAGCATAATCTGATAAGTATAAGTCAGATATGTGATAATGGTAAGTATGAGGTAAAATTCACCACACTACTCTGCCATATTATTGATATCAAGACTGGTGCCACAGTACTTAAAGGAATTAGAAAAGGAAAAGTATATGTAGTGGACTTTAGTTCTTCACCCACAGAAGTCTGCTTATTCAACAATATTATTGATAAAAGTGAATTATGGCATAGGAGACTAGGTCATCTAAACTACAAAACAATTAGTAAACTAGCAAAAGATAACCTAGTTAGAGGCTTACCAAAGGGTAGATACTCTAAGGATTCTCCATGCAGACCTTGCCAACTAGGAAAACAAACCAAATCATCCTTCAAACCAATTGGTAAGGATGACTCTCCAAGGATCCATCACTTGCTACACATGGATCTTTTTGGTCCCATATCCACTCAGTGCATACAATCAGCAGCTGAAAAATTCCAAGCAATGCTAGATGAGCACTGTTCCCAACTTCAATCCTCCATCCTTCACATGCACACCCAAATAGATGGGGTTAGTGCCTCTGTGCAAGATCTAAAGTCATCTCTCTCTTCCTCTAGAGTGACTAAGTCTTTCTTAACCTCCCTGGCCAAGAAGGTCAAGAAGGGGGAGAATCTAGATGAAGAGCAACCCTCCAATCCTAAATCTCTCTCTCACAAGTCCTCTCCTCCAAAATCTGACAAAATCCTTGGGAATGAGATAGTACCTGAGCTACTTAATGATGAACAAACAATAGAGGTACTCAGGATAACAAGAGAGGCTGCAGACCAAGTGATAATACTACAAGGGGAGGGAAGCAGAGCAGAAAATGAGGCTGCAAGGGAAGATGGTGAACTTCAGGTGGAGCTGGAAGCTATGCTAACTGAAGATGGAACTAAGGAACTGGAAGCTGTTGTGAATACAGCTGCAAATGAAAAAGAGCAGCCAGAAGTTGTGTTAACTGAAGCTGGGACTCAGGAGGAGCCAACTGAGACTCAGGGGGAGCTAGCTGAAACTCAAGGGGAGCCAACTGCTGTGACTCAGGGGGAGCTGAGGATACTATCTGCTGATGAGAAAGAGCAACCCACCAAGGTCTTCAAAAGAAAAAGAAGGACTCCTCCAACCCCTCCTGAGCGATAATCTAGTTTCTAAAAACCAATGATAATAATTTCTTTATGCTCAAACATTGATTGGTCAATATATATAATCTCTTCTGAGTTTGTGTATACAAAATTTCTTTCTGCTCAATATATTTCTTATTTATGCAAACTCTTTGATATGATTGATCAAATGCTAATACAATTTCTCTCTAAAAAGGGTTAAGATAAATAGGGGGAGATTGTTGGGAAAATGATTTCTCTTAACCCCTAGAAATGAATTCAAAGGATGAAAAACAAGGCCAAGTAAATATGCGTCGAAAAGTATTCGACGCAACGTCGAAATATAGTCGACGTTTCTTTCAGATTAAGTCGAAGTAGCTCCAGAAAGATCTCGACGCAAGTCTAGTCGACGCTACTCTGATTTCTTGTCGACGCAGATAGTTAAGTCGACGCACCTATGTCGACGCACCATCCTTATTCTTCTCTCGACGTCCAGCCAGGGTGATTTCGACGCTTACGTCGAATAGTAATCGACGCACGTCGATTTATATGACAGATTTAAATTTGCGCCAGATCTCTTTCCTTCTTTTCTGAAGATCTGATTTATATAGAATGATGTTAATATTTTATTGCCGTTCTGAATCAACCTATATATTAATGTTATGCAAGTCGTTTTGTCCTCAAACAGGACATGTCGGCCGACATGTCGGACATGTCGGCCGACATTTAAAATCTTGTCAGGAAGCGATGAGATCGAGAGATGCGTTAATGTGGGCAGAAGCCATCGACGATGAGATGAACTCACTGCTACAAAATTATACCTGGCATCTAGTGGACCTACCGAAAGGAGCTAAAGTCCTGGGGGCAAGTGGGTATTGAAGAAGAAGTTACATAGTGATGGGTCTATAGCCAGATACAAAACACGTCTAGTAGCTAAGGGTTATAAACAACAAAGGGGAATTGACTACTTTGATGTCTATTCACCCGTGTGTCACCTATCTACTATTAGAATTCTTCTAGCCTTAGCCTCTATCGAGAATTTCATAGTCCATCAGATGGACGTGAAAACAGCCTTTTTGATGAAGAGCTAAATGAAGAGATCTACATGGCACAACCTCAAGGTTATGTCCGTACAGATCTAAAGGATAAAGTGTGCAAACTCGATAAATCCATCTATGGGCTTAAACAAGCACCTAAGATGTGGCACATGAAGTAATATCAAGTGGTAAAGAGCTTTGGATTTCAGTCCAATCTATCAGACAAGTGTCTCTATTACCGCTCGATGTCAAATCAAACTGTCATCATATGCCTATATGTGGATGACATGTTGATCTTGGGGTCAGACCTAGCGGTCGTGAGGGATATTAAGTCCGCTCTCGCCAAAGCGTTTGATATGAAGGACCTTGGTCCTGTCGATACCCTACTATGTATGAAAGTAAGAGTAGACAAGAGATGTGTCACTCTAAGTCAAGCTCACTACATAGAGTAGATTCTAAATACCTGGGGTTATAAAGATTGTAGGCATGTTGAAACACCAACTGATCCGAACGTCAAGCTGAGTCCAAATGAAGGAACAAGCGTTGATCAAGTCAAGTACTCAAAGATCATTGGAAGTCTCATGTACGCCACAAGCTGCACTAGACCTAACATTGCTTTCTCCGTAAGCATGTTAAGAGTCTGTTTGGGACAGCTCTGACGGATTGAAAAGCTGCTGTCCGGATAGAGTTGTTTTAAAAGAGCTCTCTGGGGAGCAGTTTTGAAAAGTTGCATAGTGTTTGGATGTTCTGTGCAGAAGTGCGCTTTGAAGAGCGATTTTCTAATTTAGCTGTTTGGAGAAACAGCTTTTGGAAGCTATTTTTTAGAACTTAAAATACATAAAGTTTTAAACGTGGAGAATAATAAAAAACAACCGATAACAATAGTCCTTTACATAATTCTTAGGTAATGCTATCCACGCGCCCCGTATATTTTTTCGGCAATGTTATCTCGTACTGTAGACATCTGTTCAGCTCCAGCAGCATCACCCATATCGCTTCCAATATCATCCTCCGTCCCAGGGTCTTCATCCTCTGAGGGAGCGAAAGAAGACTCATCAGCATCACAAACATTAAACTCAGGGTCCCAGCGAGAAGGATGTCTACGAATGAAGTTATGTAAGGCCATTGTGGCCAACACTATGGACCTCTGTTTCTTGAAGCTATACTGTGGCATTTTGCTCAGAATGTGCCACCTCTTCTTCCACACTCCAAACGTTCGCTCAATAACACTCGAAGAGATGAATGCGCCCTATTGAAATGCTTTTGCCTTCCTTGAACAGGCCGACTCCCACGGGCAAAGTCTGTCAAGTGATATCTTGTATCCGGATACGGCTTCAAATAACTCATCTTTAATGGGTATCCAGCATCCACTAAATAATATTTACCTGCATTTATTTGGTATGTTAAACAAGCAAACATTAGGGGATATTTGAAGGATTTGAATGAATGTAAAAATATTGATTAGTATACCCATTACACTATTAACAAGTAATGAAATTTTATACATATACAATTAACACAATCACACATCCAAACAACACAATCACACATCCACATAACACAATCACACATCCAAACAACACAATCACACATCCACACACACAAATCACACATCAAAACACACACACACACATCCACATCGACATAACACACTCACACTTCCAACACACACAAATTACATATCCAACACACATATATCAACAAACCAAAAAAATACAAAACTCGGAATCGTACCTTAATCAATGAGATATGAGGAACAAATCTCGGAATCGCCGGAGAAGAAGATCTGAAAACGACGGAGAAGCAAATCTGGAACCAGTTTTGGACGTGGAAGATGAGCAGCGAGCTCTGAATCGCCAGCCGCCAGAGATCTGGAATGGGAAAGAACCCTCGCTGTCGCCTGATATCTGGAATGGGAAAGAACCCTCGACGTCGCCAGAGATCTGGAATCGCGAGCTCGGTCGAGGCGGGAGATAGGAGGATGGAGGATGGAGAAGAACCCTCGCCGTCGGAGATAGGAGGATGGAGAAGAACCTCGCTGATGATCGGGGAGAGGAACCTCGCTGAGATTGGGAATGGGAAAGAAGAGGCGCATCGGGGAGAAATCTCGCACGCGGGAGGGAGAGGCGGATCGGGGAGAGCGAATTTTTAGGGCGCGATATTTTGAGAACGTGGGAGCTCGGCAGATTCGCGAAGAGGGCCTAAAAAGCTGTATTTTGAAGAGCGATTTTCGAAACGCTGGACATCCAAACGGATAAAAAACAGCTCTTGCGGTTGGAGTAGAGCTTCTCCAGCCGCCAGAGCTGTCCCAAACAGACCCTAAGTCATTTTACCAGTAGTCCAGGCAAAGAGCATTGGGATGCCTTAGATAGGCTGATGAAGTATCTCAAAGGTACTAAAGACCACACTCTGTGCTACACTGGTCACCCTCCTACTTTGGAAGGATACTCTGACGCCTCCTGGTGTTCAGAAGTTGCAAACAGCAAGTCCACAAGTGGATTTATATTCACATTGGGTGGCGCTGCAGTTACTTGGAAGTCCAAGAGACAGACTTGCATAGTTTTGTCGTTGATGGAAGCCGAGTTGTTTGTCTTAGCTTCAGCTGGTGAAGAGGCAAACTAGATCAAAAATTTGATCTTAGACATTCCCTTGTCTAGAGTTCAAATCAATTCTTTAAGCCTTTATTGTGATAATCAGGCAGCAGTCCAAGTTGTTAAGAATGTCCTCTTTAACACTAAGAGACGACATGTACGACTGAGACACGCCCTTTTGAATTATCTTAAAGAACAAGGCATTATTACTTTGGTCAACGCGCGATCAAAGGATATTCTAGCTGATCCGCTAACGAAAGGAATGCCCCGAGACCGTTCAATCAAAACAGTGGGGGAAATGGGACTCAAAGCGGTTTGACACCAGTTTTAGTCCGAATGTTTTGATTCCTTCCTTTGTCAAATCTAACATATTGTGCTCCGTTGGTGTTTTTGTTGCTGAGTACGAATCTCTGGTTAGTTGTTTCATTCCACATTTGATGTTAACAACCTCATCCGGATTCGTCTTCCTTAACTTGGAGGAGAGTGTTATTTCACATTTGATAACACGATCTGACTTGTTTTGGACCTTCTCCTGTTGATTGGTTTCATTCCACATTTGATGAGTTCCAATTAACTCTAGAAGAACAGTAACCTGGATATCACACATAGGAACACAGATATAGCTGCGTTGTCCAGAAGACTGAAATCGTTTCGCTTGGAAATAATTAATAGATTCTGCGGTTAAACCTGAAATACTCTACATATATCCTCTAAGCATAATTAAAGTACTACGTTCTTATATACAGAACTAGGTACATGTACTTTTTCCATAGTTGAATTCATTCTGAATGAAGTTCTCTGTTGGAAATTACAGGAGCTACTGCTGCAGGAGGAGCACATGCAGACTGGGATCCTGAAAAGGATGACCTGCTGGATGATGGTTACTAGAGTATCTGTTTGGTTTTTTCTTTCTCTGACTTAGAGCACTGTTTAGCTCACTTTACCTATTTTGTTTGGACTATTTTCTATTCTTTGTTAGTCTTGAGACATTAGGTCTTCTGCTACCTATCTCTTTGATTGTACTTTGATTCTGATGTGATGCTGCTTAGTTTATATTTTATGCTTATGCGTACATACATACTCCTGTTTCTTTCAGTCCAATATATTATAGTAGGTACTTGCGGACACGGTTGTGTAATGAGTCGAACTGGTTGAACACTACACACACCAACCCTTTTCCAACGTCGGTATACCGCGGACATAGGAGGAGATTGTTAGGTTTAATTTATTAATATGTCCGCGCATGTCAGGACCGACTCGGAACGAACCGACGGGTTCCGTGTCACTAGGGTTAAGGGCTCTAAGCTGGAGATACTATATAAGTCCATTCCACATGTTGATGAGGCTTATTAATAGAATATCTTGAGCGGAGCTAACAAAAAATTCCCAACGAAATTAATTATCGACCGCGAAACCCTTCCGACCAATTGGTTTGATAGCGGCGGCGGACTATTCTTGTTCCGATTCGTTCGCTATTTCCGATCGTACACTATCACATTCATTCACACACGAGATAAAAAAATATAGAGACGAATCACACCACAAGACGGAAGTGAGAAAAGCGTTACCCAACCAGATGAGATCCGGATAAATTGATCGCAACTAGCGTCGGCGTAAGGAGTCTCGCGGGCAGTAGGGAGGTAGCACCACCCCGAATCCAGTAGTGTTGGTCTCACTGGAGGAGGGGATGCTCGTCGCCGGAGGAAATGGGATTCGCCAGACGGATCACCCTCGGCCTCGTTTGTCACGCCGAGGGTAAGGAGAATCGTCTACCACGCCGACTGGAGTAGGGAGGGGGATGCATGTGTCACGCCGGGAAGGAGGGGAGTTGCCACCGGTGTCAACAAGCGCTCGACGCCGGTGTCGCGCCGGAGCCAGAGCCGGATCTGGAAGCTTGCACAGGAAAGCCTCTCAGGCTCTCACGACAAGGAGGAGAAGAACTCTTTTTTTTTATGATAAAAACGGCCCTAATACATAATAAGGGGGGATATATAATCCCCAAGAGGAGCACTCCTAGCCCCACATCCAAATGTTAAATCCTAGCCATCCAAAAGTTCTTGGACAAAAATAAAATGCAGAAAATAAAAATAAAAGCCGGCTCTTGACCGTCTAACAATTTGGTCGAGCCGGAACGGAAATGCCGAATATAGTTATAAATAAAATGATAGATAATTTTAAAAATTGCGGAGCATGTCGCGATATGATTTCCTCATGTTGGGGCGAAGGTCATAGTCGCGCGGCGCGCCGTCGAGTGGAACCGGGTCGGCGCCATCAATCCTCCCTCGCTCAAAATCACTCATCACCGGTGAGTGGTCCAAGCGGTAACGGTGCGATATGTCTTCATCAAGGCGCTCCATCTCCTCGGCGGTCACCCATGTAGCGTTGCAAAATGGGCGATCTTTCCAACGTACCAAGTAGCGGTGCACGTCGCCATCCGAGGAAGCAATGAGTTGGTCATCCAAAATACCATCTGGGATAGAAATACTCTTCGGGAACCTGGAAAAAGCATTAGGAATAAACATAGAGTCGACCATACTCCTACGTGAAGGGGTGGTGGGTACGTCCGAGGTGGCAACATGTAAGGGTGGGGGTTCACTCTCTAACCCATGAGAATGGCCGTGAGGAGATGAAGAAGAGGGGCAAAATAGTTCTTGTGGTGTTTTGTGAAATAGTGTAAGATCAGAAACATTAAACACGGGGTGTATTCCCCAATCGGTAGGCAAGTCAAGCATGTACGTGTTATCACCCAACTTCTTTAAAATCTTAAAAGGTCTGGCACACCGGTTGGCCAAGTTCTTGACGACACCCGTGGGTAACCGTTCGGGAATTAACTTAACCAAGACTAAATCTCCGATGTCAAAAAGTCGAGCCCGTTTGTGCACATTTGCGTCGGATTGATATGCTTTGTAAGAAGTGATTAGTCGTTCGTGGATCTCATGGTGCAAGGCATGTAGGTGATGAGCAAAATCATAAGCAAAATGACTTGATTTATATGAGGGCGGTAATGGAAAGTCAAGTGGCACACATGCATTGTAACCATGCACAATCTCATTCGGTGAAAGACCCGTGGAGCGATTTTTTGAATTATTATACTCCAGTTGCGCATGGGGAAGGACAAGGTCCCAAGTTCCCTTGTGGTCGCCCACGAGACATTTTAACAAATTACCCAAACTCTGATTTACCACTTCGGTTTGACCATCCGTTTGGGGGTGGTAAGCCGCAGAAAATATGAGTTTGGTACCAACCAAGATCTATAGTGTTTTCCAAAAATAAGAAGTGAATTTAACATCTCTATCTGAGACGATAGTTGTAGGGAGCCCGCGATGACTAACGACTTCTTTAAAATATAATTTTACAACATGAGACGCATCATTTGTGCGGTTGCAAGAAATAAAATTCGCCATTTTGGAAAATTGGTCTACTATGACTAGAATAGAATCATGGCATCGCGGTGTCGGCGGGAGACCCAAGATAAAGTCCGTGCTAACATCATCTCATGACACAGAAGGAATGGGGAAGGGTGTGTATAAACCCGTGTTGTGCTTGATGCATTTAGCAAGTTGGCATTTGTTACAACTACTCACGACTTGGTTAACCATAAGTTTTAAAACGGGCCAAAAGAACTTGTCTTCGACCAAATAGATAGTTTTATCGCGGCCAAAATGACCACCCAACCCGTCGTCGTGCATCTCACAAATAATAAAAAGGCGTAGGGAAGAATCCGGAATACACAACCATGACCCCTTGAATAAATACCCATCACGAAGGAAGTATTCAGAAATAGTGTGAGAGGATGGCGCTTGTAGAGAGTGAAAGAAATCCTTAAAGTCCTTGCATTCGGCATACTCACAACGGACACGTTCAAAGCCTAGGACTTCGTCAAGGGTAGTCAAAAGTAGATTAACGCGGTTAAGCGCATCGGCAACACGGTTATGTTTGTCTTTGCAATGTTTGATCACAAACGTGTACTCTTGTAGGAAAGAGACTCATTTGGCTTGTATGTGGGCTAAGCTTATGTTGAGAGTTGATATAGCGCAAAGCGTCATGATTCGATAAGAGGATGAACTCTTTGGGAAAGAGGTAGTGGCGCCAATGGCGTAGGCTTTATATGAGGGCATAAAATTCGCATTCATAGTTAGAATAATTAAGTTTTGGTCCGCTTAACTTTTCACTAAAAAATCCAACCGGATGACACTCTTGGCTTTAAACGCCACCTATTCCCGCACACGAGGCGTTACAAGAGACCTCATTTTTTTTATTAAAATCGGGTAACCGGAGAACCGGTGCCTCGGTCATCAAAGTTTTAATCTTAGTGAGGAGAAAGAAGCGGATTTAGGCCAACTAAAATCACCAAGTTTCATACATTTGGTAATGGGAGCCATAATGGTGCTAAAGTTGCGAATAAAACGACGATAAAAAATGGCCAAGTCATGAAAACTTCGAACGTCACAGATAGATTTAGGTTCCGGCCAATCTATAATCGCTTTAGTTTTCGCCGGATCAACTTTAATGCCTTCCGCGCTAACAATATATCCCAAAAAGGTGACGGAAGAATCCATAAAAACACATTTCTTCAAATTAATAAATAATTTCTCCGCCCGAAGAACCTCAAAATTTTGCTTTAAGCGTGAGAGGTGTTCATGTGTGGACGTGCTATAGACAAGTAAATCATCGAAATATATCACCAAAAATTTTCCCATAAAACAATTGAAAATTTGTGTCATCATGCGGGAGAAGGTGCTCAGAGCATTATAAAGTCCGAAGGGCATAACTAACCATTCATACAAGCCCTCTTTAGATTTGAACGCCGTTTTCCACTCATACCCTTCTCTAATTCTAATTTGGTGGTAGCCACTTCTAAGGTCAAGTTTGGAAAAGATGGTGGCACCACTAAGCATGTCCAATAAGTCATCCAACCAGGGAATGAGAAAGCGGTATTTAATTGTGATTTTATTTATTGCCCGGCTATCTACGCACATCCGCCAAGTACCATCTTTTTTTAGGGCAAGAAGCGCCAGCACCACACAAGGACTTAAACTATGCCAGATAAGGCCCTTGGAGAGCAAATCAGAGATTTGAGCTTGGAGTTCCGCGTGGGCATTAGGATTAAGGCGATAGTGTGGGAGGTTGAGAAGGGAGGAGCCCGGAATGAAGTCGATGGCGTGTTGGATACTCCTAAGGGGGTAATTCGGAGGGGAGTTCCTCGGGTCGGACATCCTTAAACTCCTCAAGTAAGGTCAAGATTTCGGCTGGCAAAGATGAAGTGGGGAGGGGAATGTCATTGGATTGAAGTAAGACTAATGCATAGATCATGCCATCGGAGAAGCTAGCTTTTTCAAATGCTTGAGAATGCATTAAAGTGAGTGGTTGTTTGACCGCGGGGATGGTCGTGTCCTTGATTTTAATGTCCTTAAGTGCGGTGGGGCTCAAAGTGATGCGTTGGTCTTTGAATTTAAATTCATATGTGTTAGCACGACCGAAGTGAGTGACGTTGTAGACGTAAAGCCAGGACGGCCAAGGAGGACATGACATGCGTCCATGGAAATAACGTCGCACCAAACTTGGTCGACATAGTCCTTAATGACAAGGGGCACTAAATAATGCTTGGTAATAGGAATAGAGGTCTTATTGACCCAAGCCACTTGGTAAGGAGTGGGGTGTGGTTCGGGATTTAACTTCATTCGGATTATCGCGGCTTCGAAAACCACATTCATACAACTCCCACTATCAATGATGAGTTTGCATGATTTCTCACCGCCCTTAAAATACAAAGAAAAGATGCTTGAGCGCTTCCAATCATGGCTACTACGTGGGGTAGTCAAGATGCAACACATGACCGAGAGGTTGTGGGAGGCATAGTCCTCTTCCATGTCACTAGGAATGTCGGACTCATCAACATCACTATGTTCCTCATAGACGAGATCGTCGTCATCGGCCGTAGGTTCGATCAAGGTGATTAACTTGCGGCGAGTGGGGCATTTAACCGCATAGTGGCCGATTTGATTACACGCATAGCAAGTGACGTGTGCTTTGCTAGTTTTGCCTATGGGGATGCGCTCGCCCGATGTGTCGTTGGCTTTTCTACCTGTGGTGATAACGGATTTGGGATTGTCTTGTGAGACATTCTTCCCCTTGGAGGTATTATAGTGCTTGGAGGTTGATTTGGAGTGGAAAAATCCTTTGGAGGAGGTCGCCCGCGGAGTGGAGGTCATCGAAATATGTTTTTCAATGTCAAGGGCAGCACTCATGGCGGAGTTTAGATCATGGTGATCATAGCGCCGGATTTGGGTTTGGATTTCCGGAAGAAGGCCCTTACGGAAGCGCGAAACGGTAAGTTCCGACATCTCTTGAATCTCACAACGAATCATTAATTCGTTGAGTTCTCCCATGTACACGCTCACCGAACGATTACCTTGGCGCAAGGAAGTGAACTCATCAAACATATTAGTGTGGTGGTAGGCGAGAACAAAGTGAGTGGTGAGTAAGTTACGCATTTGGGGCCACGTGTGAGCTATTCCACCTACATGATGCTCTTCATTTAACCAAAACACTTGAGCGTGACCCTCTAGTTTCATGCGAGCGATGATAACCTTTTGGTTATCCTCCAATCGTTGCCAATTGAAATAGCGCTCCATTTTGATAACTCAATCCTTAAATTGTTTGGGGTCACCCATGCCATCAAAACTTGAGGCGTCAATTTTAATGCGCTGAGTGAGGTCATTGTTCCAATCTGCATGTGGCGCTTGGTCGGCCGCATTCGCATTTGGGCGTGGAGGGTTGTTTGGTGGGTGGCGAGGAGGGGGATTATTTTGTGGAGGCAGATTTTGGAAACCGGTTTGAAGTGTTTGGGTTAAGGTAGCAAATGCGGCGATGAGGTGAGCGATTTGGTCGGTCAAATCACGTTGGACGGCCGCAAGTTGTGCTTGTGTAACCTCCAGATTATCGGGATTGTCATCGACCGTATCAGACGTGGATGAGAAACGGAAATAGTCGTTCCCCGACCGAGTGTGCATAAAAATTAACGTTGACACAATAGGACTGGCAAAAATTAAGAATCCTTAGCGCCGAAATCTGATGCGAAATTGACGTAGCAAGCTTAAGACTTGCGCACAATTACCTCGCATGCGTGTTTAAAGCAATTGCGCAAACACGTAACATGCAACCAAAACGAGTCTACTATAGCGTTCACTATCACATGCAAAATCAATCTTGATGAAGAGACTAGCGATCACATGTTTTTTTAACGTAAAGCCTTCCGAGTATGATAAAAATTCCCAAGGAAATTAATTACCGACCGCGAAACCCTTCCGACCAATTGGTTGGAGAGCGGCGGCGGACTATTCTTGTCTGATTCGTTCGCTATTTCCGATCGTACACTATCACATTCATTCACACACGAGATAAAAAAAAATATAGAGACGAATCACACCACAAGACGGAAGTGAGAAAAGCGTTACCCAACCAGATGAGATCTGGAGAAATCGATCGCAACTAGCGCCGGAATAAGGAGTCTTTCGTTTCTCTCTAAATTTGTTGTGGAGCAGGATGATGAGAGCTTGAGGAGATGGAAGGAGAGCAGCTTTTGGCAAGTGTTGATTTCAATTCAGTCGAAGGCTAACAATTTCTTTTTTCATTCATATGATTTTGAATTTAGCTTTTCATAAATAGAAAATCTAAATGAAGTCCATTTTACACCTTCAACTTCTTTTTTCTTCATATGAATTTGAATTTAGCTTTTCATAAATAGAAAATCTAAATGAAGTCCATTTTACAACTTCAACGATTTAAATTAAGACTAGTTATATTTGAGTTAGGGATTTTCTCTACAAGCTTTTCATAAATTGAATTGATTGTGGGCATTAGATCTGGTCATGTTCCTGTTACGAGAAAAGAAGTGAGCGTGGTGAAATGACATATTTGAGATAAATGTGCTTGTATTCATCTCTGATTTTTTATTACGGTGGAACTTCCAATGTCCATGCGTTGACAGATGTAGATGTTACTTACTAATCGCATAAATCAATGTCTCTTAATTATTTTATTTTGCCACATTTTATTGTCTTGTCCTCGTGATTTTTATTTGCTCTCCATGATTGTTCTATACTAATATAAAAAACTACGACTTGCAAGGAAAACTATCTAAAGAAGATAAAGAGTGCTGGTATTTTTTCATGCTAGTGGATACTATCTAAGAAAGAGAGGAGAAGACATTAGTTCACTGTCAAAGATGTGCACATTTATAGATTTTTCTTTTTTGTAGATAATTTTTTGATGTATTTAGTTTAATTAGAGATTAAAGCACTATTAGTTTGTATTGAGGGGTGTGGGTCATCTCCCACTCTCTTTTTTAGTAACCAAAATTCAATATTTAGTGACGAAAAATTTCATCACTAAAAGTCAGTTTTCTAATAGCGCTCTCCCCACTATCGGGCGGTTAGGCCGATAGTGGATCATTTTTATTCGCAACCCACGCATGGGGGGCGTTTCGCGTCTTTATGCGGTCGTATCAATTTCTTTAAAAAATAAAAACATACAACAACAACACTCAAGCCTCTATCCCACTATAGTGAGGTCGGCTAAATGGATCCTTTGTCACCATTGTGCCCTATCTTTAGTCATAATCTCACTAATGCCTAAGTACATCATGTTTTTCCTTATAATTTCATTCAAGTATTTTTTGGTCTACACCTCCCTCGTTTAACATGCCTAGTGACTAAACTCTAACACGCCTAACATGTGCCTCTAATGGTCTCCTTTGTACGTGTCCGAACCATCTTAGTCAAGCTTCCTGCATCTTCTCTGCAAAATTTAAATTCATACTATAACAAAATTTAAATTCATACATGCCATTGCATTTTCTTTGTTGTTTGCTTCTTGTGTCCCAGAGAGTGAATGCTGAGTGTATTCTGCTGAAAATGAGATTTTGTAAATTTCACAGTTTTTCTTTATCACCTCCACTAAATCCAATGGAAAGTCCTAGCATCTAATTTTCTCTTTGCCTTGATGGAAATATGTACGTTTTAGCCCATGTTTCCAACAATTATAAGAAGGGAGGAGCATGCATGATCCTTAGACTCTTTTGTACAAACTCAAATTTTCTAGTTGCACTGATTTTACTTTTCTGCTACGGCCTCGAAAATTTTTTGGCTTCTCAATAAAATTTTATGTCCTTGTGATTTCGTTTAAACGGTTTTTCAAGGCCCGCCTCCAATTTTTGGATCACTTCAACTAAAACTTGAAATTTCACATTGCTCAAAGTGATCATGGGGCTTTTAGGCTGATATTTTAATCCTTCGTATAGATTTATCAATATCGCCAAGAATAAGTATAGTAGAATATTGATTCAATTAAGGGCCTGTTTGGGAAGGCTTTTTGGCTCCTTTCCGTTTTCTGAAAAACGCCACCGCACCTACAAAACCGTTTGGATTGTCTACCGGTGGGAAAAGCTACCGCGGAAAACTCATTTTTCTCCTCTATTTGAAAAGTCACTTGGCCCATACTTTTCATCCTTTTCGAAAAGCACTTCCTCATCACAATACAAGCAATTTTTTCTGCCCGGGCGAGCATTTCTTCGCCGATGGGCGCATTTTAGGCCCGGGCGCGAATTTTTCGCTTGGTCGCGTATTTTTTTCCCGGTCGCACATTCTTCGCCTGGACGCGCATTGTTTCGCACGGGCGTGCATTTTTTGCCTTGGCGCATTTTTCGCCCGGGCGCGCATTTTTCACGCGGGCACGCATTTTTTGCCGGGGCGCACATTCTTTGCCCCGACTCGCATTTTTCGCCCGGACTCGCATTTTTTCGCCGGGGCGCGCATTTTTCTCCGGGGCTCGCATTTTTTGTCGTAGCGCACACTTTTTCGCGCGGGCGTGCATTTTTCGCCAGACGCGCATTTTTCGCCAGACGCGCATTTTTCTCCCCGGGCGCGCATTTTTCGCTCGTGCTCTCATTTTTCGTCGATGCGCGCATTTTTCTATTGGACGCGCTTTTTTCGTTTGGAAGCGCATTTTTCGTCCGAGCGTGCATTTTTCGACCGGACGCGCATTTTTTGCCCGACGGCCCATTTTTCGCCCGGATGAGTATTTTTCGCTCGGGCCCGCATTTTTCTCCCGGATGCGCATTTTTCGCTCGGCCGCGCATTTTTCGCCCGGGCTCGCAGTTTTTGCCCGGGCGCGCATTTTTTTCGCCCGGGCGGGTTTTTTTCTCCCGGGCGCGCATTTATCTCCCGGGCACGCAATTTTCTCCCGGGCAAAAAAAATCGCGTTCGGGTGAAAATGCGCGCCCGGGCGAAAAATTCGCGCCCGGGCAAAATATGCTCGCCCGGACGAAAAAATACGAGCCCAGGCGAAAAATGCGCGCCTGGGCGAAAAATGCGCGCCCGGTCGAAAAAATGCAAGCCCGGGCGAAAAATGGGCGTTCGGGTGAAAAATGCGCACCCGAACGAAAAAAGCGCGCCCGAGCAAAAATTGCGCTCACCGGCGAAAAATGAGAGTACGGTTGAAAAATGCGCGCCCGAGTCAAAAATTGCGTACCCCGGAGAAAAACGCACGCCCGGGAGAAAAATGCTCGCCCGGGCGAAATATGCGCGTCCGTGCATAGTATGCGCGCCCAGGCGTAATATGCTCGCCCGGGCGAAAATTGCACGTCCGGGTAAAAAATTCGCGCTCGGCCGCTCATTTTCCCCCGGGTGCGCATTTTTCTGCCCGGGCTTGCATTTTTAATCAAAATGTCACCGCAACGAAAATTTGTCAAACAGTTTATAAACTGCTTCTCATTTTTGAAAATCTCTGCAAAAGGAGTTCACCCAAACAGATCTCCTTTTGCAATAGACATTTTCGAAAAGCACCTTTTCCTACCATCCTTTTGCCACCACTCCTTCTCCTTTCTAGAAAGCCCTCCCAAACTGGCCCTAAGTAAATTCTTGTTCTACCACCATATCTCCTTTAAAAATGAGAAATATTTGAACGCTTGTTGGGCCGAGTCAAGAATATATTGATTCAAAAGGGAAGAAGAAACCAATGAAACTTGAAATATAGTTCAACTTGAAATTCCACTTATGGATTAGAGGATAATTACAATCAAGAATAAAAGAGCAGCCGCCATAAAATATATATCTTTGGCATGACAACAGTTATGACCGCCACCATGAAAAGTAAACTAGTTTTGAACATAAAAGGGAATGAAGTTCCTTAGGTGAGATTGGGCATTCACGAACGACGTCTCATAACCACCGCATTCACGACCGTTATCGTCATGCCAAACGGAGCCTGTCTTGTTGGGATTTCTTGTAAAAGAGTTCTATGGATGCAGTTATGGCATTATATTATTGATTTCTTTGTAATCCATGCATAAATGTCATGTGACCTTTTTTTTCTCTATTAAGACGAAAAAAATGGGTTGGTGCTATATCTTATCACTCATGTTTGCAAAATATTATCAATGATAATTCATTTTTTTTGTTTTAGAAAAATTAGGTATTTATAAGGCCTCGTATTGATTGGTGTGACATTGTCTTTGAACATAAAGTGAAGGTCTTGTTTCCAGGGAAGGGATCCTCTGTGAAACTCAAAGAGATTGGAATATTCTGCTAACTAAACCTATAACTATGTTGTCTAGTAGTGGTTCTATGGGTATACTTTGTTGAGTGATAGAACATAGTTCCGTATTGAAGTGAACTGAACATGTAACAATACACTCAATTAACATTGACAGTTGGGCAGCCTTGTGTACTAATATTTGTTTTTTTTTCTATAATGCTTTAAAATTTTGCTTCACAACTGATCTTGTGTTTTCCTATATTCCCGTTTAAGATATTTCTTGTTTAAGAGACTTAATTTTCGACTTTATTCTTAATTTCTCATTTACTTACATGATTTTAGATTATTGTTAACTTCATAGTTATTTCATTTTAAATCTCTTGCTTTTTAACATATATAAATTTTCTGAGGAGCGAAAACCCAAGAAAAACTAACCCTTGCGATTAGTTTCATTCATACATGAACTAGTTCTATGGTAAGATAACCTTACCCTCCCCTTGCGGGAAAGCTAAAGTGAAGATATGCATCACTCTTTTAGGGCAATATTTATGGTAACCCATAAAGCCTCACTGCCCGAGGGTTTGACCCCTCCTGAATAGTCATAAACTATGGTGGTGCTCCACCTGACTATGGCAAGGTAGCTAACCAAGCCCTTATGGGTTTGCTCCTAGAGAATTTATTGATATGTTTACATTCTCTTTTCCTCCCTTTTTATTCACTCTTATAGTACTTCTCTTTCTTTTGTTCATCTATATGAGATTTTAATGTTTCAATAGTTGGTTTTATCTTTAATAATTTCTTTGAGTAATTTAAAACTCCAAGAGGCTAAAATAAAATACTAAATAGTATCTATATTGCTGGTTGACTTTATCATTTACACATTTTCTCCTGAATGGGAGATTTAGTAAGCTCACAAAGCTTAGAAAACTCAAAACAGCACTAATGATTTCTGATTGGTCCTTTTCTTTATGCATTTTCCTCAAATATGAGGTTTAATAAGCTTTTAAGACTTAGAAATATTCCCAACAGCAACAATGATTGCTGATTGGTCTTATTCTTTTTGGATTTTCACATAAAATGACTTATAAGTGTTTTTAACACTCTTACACTGTCATACAACCATATAGAATTATTGTTAGGTCATTTTCATGTCTACTTATCAATCCTTACGAATCATGTTGCTTGAACTTCATAATGATTAAGGGAATTAGCACAAGATAAATAAGAAGCATATTATCAATTTTAAACGTCTTAAGTTTATTTCTTAGCACGTGTTCATACCACAATTTTAAATAAAGGAAATTAAACATCATCATGCTTTTTCATCAAATTGAATAAAGAAGAATAATTACTACAAATATCATCATATCTCTTTCTAAATCAATTGAATATCTCCTCATTATTTCGTGTACAAAAGAGAGGTTTAGCATTTGACTTTAATACGAAAAGTTCTCCATCATCTTGTAAATTAAGGCAGATAGAAGTACTTTGTATACTACATGAATTTCTTTGTCTTTAGACGTTTTCTATGCCATTATGATGCAAGTCTGACATTCAGCCAAGTAAATTTATTTGCATGCTTCATCTTTGGCAAACCTGCTAAACTATACAAAGGGGTTTGCTAAACTATACAAAGTTCTTACATCTAAAGTATTTTGAAATTAGGGCAAGGGAGTTTTCTTGCATGGCCCAAACATAAAATTATTTCTTTTACTCATTTCTAGATCATTAAAGAGGTATTTCATCAATTTACTTCAAAGAGGAAATATTTCTAAAACATTTGGAAAACTAGGGCAAGAGAAAAACTCACCTCCTAAGTATTGGAGTCTCCCCCTTCCATGAATAATTTCAGAAATCCATTTAGGGGATCTTGGAGGTGAGGAAGAAGCAAGGAGATCATGATTTGGAGCTAGGGTTGCCGAGTTCTCCCCAGAATAGCGCTAAGAAATCCATGGAGAAGCCTTAAATCGATGAAAAGGGGGCTGGAAATAGTCGGCCGCCGCATTTGGAGGTGCGTCCAGGCGTCGTCGAGCGGAAATGAACTCGCAGGAAGGATCCCACACAAGCATCGGGCTGAAGAGAGGTGTCGGCTTCTCCTTTTCTGCGTGAAATGCGCGGTTTGCGTAGGAGATAATGGGGGAGGCTGCTCCGTTACACTCGGTTTAAGGTTTTAGTGGACCGGCTGCTTTGTGAAAGGTTTAGGAAGGTTTTAAAATTATTTTCATCATGCCTATTGAAACTAGGGTGGCCTAGATGGCTTGGATTTAGGCTTTTGGCGCAGCGGTGGCGAGCAGAACCGGCGGGTGGAGAGGGCGGGTTGGGAACGGAGGGGAGCAGGCATGGCTCGAAAAGGAGCGTCTTGCTCCATTTGACAGGGCGGCGGGTGCAAACACGGCAAACGCCACCGCCGGGCGTTTGTTAACCCGCCTTGAGGCGGCGTTTGCCGCAAACGCTGCCCGCCACCGCCGCGCCAAATGAACCATTAATCTTATTAAGAGCATTATATGAATATTTTGAATCTAATAAAATATTTCATAGGCTTTTCTTATTAGAAAACTTTCATTTTATCTTATTTTAATCAATAAAATAATAGTCTTCATGAATTAAACTTAGTAAACATTCTCCAAATTTATGAAGTGCGCATAATTAATTGGGGTCATTTAATTAATGTACCATTATTTAGTGTAACGAAATTCTGGGATGTCACAACATCCGCGTAAAGGTAAAATAAAAATGTCTGTCATGAATTTAAACTCCTGCATTCCATTTAAATCACATACACTGATACACATAATGTCTTAGGAGTTTATTTTATGTTACCCTTGTTGAAACCAATTTCTTGGTCTCTTGTGGAG
Source organism: Dactylorhiza incarnata (assembly GCA_033032865.1). Lineage (NCBI taxonomy): Eukaryota > Viridiplantae > Streptophyta > Magnoliopsida > Asparagales > Orchidaceae > Dactylorhiza > Dactylorhiza incarnata. The sequence continues at coordinate 189,576 of JAWHQI010000288.1, read as the reverse complement.
CTCGGGCCCTCAACAAGTTGAGGGGCAACTAGCCCTTACTGATCCCTCGGAAGGAGCGGACTGGAGGTTCGGAACTAGACTTAGACCTTAGTCGCAGCGAGGAGGTCCCACCACAAAACCAGAAGATCTTTGAGCGCTTCTCCTCCCAAGCCAAAGCTGAGACTGGGCACCTTGGAGAGCTAGAGAGCTAAGCCAAGATAAACTAGGGAGAAGGAAGCTCAGAGTACTGAGGTTGGAATCCTCTCCAAATGTGCTCTTCAAGGTCTATTTATAGTTTTTTTAAGTTTGGTCTGCTAATAGCGGAATCCCGCCCACCTTACATTCTTACTATACGCAGCCCAAAATGGTCTGCCAACGTCCATACTCCGCTGTTTGGAGGGGCTAACTGCAGACTACCAGGGGATTCTGGGTAAAAACACCCATGGGCCCCTGCTAAGCGAGCCGCACCAGAGGCTTCCTCTCGCGAGCTGTGGAACTCAGCTCGCTTACCTTCTTGCGAGCCGATGGTGAGAACCCAGCTCGCCCGCTCCATGCGAGCGTCCACCGGGGAATCAGCTCGCCTGCCACATGCGAGCGGCTGCCGAGGGGCTTGCTCGCTTGCCTCATGCGAACGGGCCCTTGGATGGACTCTAGCTCGCCCTCCTGGTTACATCTCTCGCCTGTTGATCTCTTAGTCTCTGCTCCCATCCTGGAAAATATCAGGGTTGTACACAATCCCCGTTCTTCGCGAGGCTACTTAGGCTCGCGAAGAAACATCCAATCCCCTGGTATTCACCAGTCGAATGATGACGTGTCGCGAATCTTATGGTGAGGCCCATGCCCACTGCTATAAATACCACCCTTCCTGGCTGGTGCACAAACTTTTACTTCCTCTTTCTCTCCTTTGTCGCTCACCGCTATACCCAGCGCGATGTCTAAAAAGGATGAAATGTTGGCTCGCCTGAAGGCCTCGCAGGTGGCCCAGAAAGGAAAAGCTACCGCGCTCGCTTCTTGGGCCTCCCCGCAATGCGTTCCTCCCCCACCTACCATCAAAATGGCGAAGTCCGTTCGATGCTCGCCCGGCGAGGATCGATCATCTCATCAATCTCCATCACCCCGCGACGAACTCGCCTCGCAGTCATTATCGCTGAGGATTCGCTAAACCCATATATTCTCTCTTTGATGCTGCTTCTATGCTCGCATAATCTTCCTCTAGGGGAAACTATCTCGGGGCAAACGACAACGGTGACTCGCACCTCAACCCCCGGGAGGACTAACCCTCCCCCTGGGCATGGGGACCTCTGATATGCGAGCCCCGTCTTCGCGACCAGGTGAGTAATAATTCGCCTTCCCCTCGATTTTATTTCTTCGCTCTCTGAACCCGTTTTATCCTTTGTACAATGTCTCCTCTCGCAAACCAAGGGGAGCGAGTCACCACTCCGGTGGGCTCGCCATGTTGAAAATGTTGAAGTGGAAGTTTGTGAAGTTGGCGGTCTGGGGGAGACCGCGTGGTCTGGTCTGACCGCACGGTCTTGCGGTCTCCTCTGGCGGTCTGACCTCTCTGGTCTAGCCACAGGCTTCTCGGCGTGACCACCGTTCTTCTTTCCCAAGGTGCCGAGGTGAGGCCGCGCGGTCTGGTCATGTGAACGCGTGGCGAGCTGGAGTATTCTCGCGGTCTAGTTGTGTGACCGCGTGGCGGAGCAGGTTTCTGCTTGGTAAGGGCGGTGCGCGGTCTGGTGCTTGTGATCGCGTAGTGCGGGCAGCCCGGTCTGGTGGCTGTCTGGCTTCTCTGTGGTGCGCGTGGACTAAGGTTCTTAGTCGCGCGGTCTTCGGGTTGTGTCCGCATGGCTGGTCCTTCGGCGATCAGCTGGCATATGCGGTCACAGGTGGTTGATCGACTTGGCGGGCTGTTACCCTAGTCAGTCTGGTGTGTTCGCGGTCTCTAGAGGAGGTCGGGTGGCGAACACAGGTGGTGAGCATCATGACCAGGCGAGTTGTCATGATCGCGCGGCTTATGCTGAAGTCGGCGAGCTCACTAAGCAGGAGGATCTTTTGCTGATCGCGCGGGTTGACCGGTCTGGTCGCGCGGTCAAGGGGTGGTGATCCTATCTCATAGGGTGGTGACTGGATCAGGTCTCACGCCTATAAATAGGAGCCACTGTAGCAGCAAATATATCGCACCAAGTGTAAGCTGAGCTCGGGACATGTTCTTGCGGTCTGTTTTTGTGACCGGTCGGTCTTGCTGATCGAACTTCTTTTGTGCAGCTTCTGCGGATTGTGCGAGTAGCAGCGGCCACCTCCTCTTCTGAAGGTGTTCGGGCGGTCTCGCGGCTTGCAGTGCGGGTTGCTGGAGTTCGGGAGGATCAGTGGACTTCGGGAGTTCGCATGGTTCTCAGTTGGTGTTGTTCAAGACGCTAGCAGGCAGTTCGGGCGGTCTCGTCTTTTTGTCGAGCGAACTGTCAGTTTGGGCGGTCAGGCGGTCTCAGCCAGGCAGACCGCTAGTTATCTTTCAGCTTTGTTGTTTCTCCTATTTTTTGTGCACTGGCGAAATCATGTCTCGCCAAGAATACCTCGCCCTGTAATGAAGAATTTGCTTTGATCAATAAAGATTGTGTTTGTTTCATGTGTTTCTGGTTGTTTGGCTTGAACTTTTAGTTATTCTATTCCTGCTCACTCCTAGATCTTGGAAAATTTCACATGGTATCAGAGCTAGGTTGGAGTGGATAGAGCAGTGAATAACTAAAAGTTGTCATCGCCTTTGTGAAGAAGGAACCAGTGGTAGAGCCATGGAAGCAAGGGGTCTTGGAATTGAGATTCTTACATCGACTAACTTTAAGAAGTGGAAGTCGTGTATGCAAAGTTATCTTCTGGGTGAGGACCTCTGGGAGGTGGTTGGAGGAGAGAGCACGGAGGAAGTTTTTCTGGTTGGAGATAACCATCATGAGGTGAGGAACTGGATGCGGATTAATGCCAAAGCAGAGTTCACCCTGAAGAGGGCAATATCACATGATTTGTTTGATCACATCTTGGGGTGTGCATCAGCTGCAGAGATCTGGAGAGCCCTGGATGGGCTGTGTAATAAGAAGAATGTGGCAAGACTTCAATTCCTGGAGAATGAGCTGGTCAGATCGGCTCAAGGTGACCTTTCTATCTCTACGTTCTTCTTGAAGATGAAGAACTTGTGTGCCGAGATTTCAGCGCTGGATCCTGATGAGCAAATTTCTGAGGCGAAGCTGAAGAGGCACATCATCCGTGGCTTGCAGAAGGAATATGTTGCCTTTGTGATGTCGGTGCAGGGTTGGGCAAATCAGCCATCTCTGTTGGAGCTGGAAAATCTGCTTCCTTCGCAGGAGAGTCTGGCAAGGCAGATGGCGGGGGTGTCAGTGTCTGGGGGAGATGGCGAAGTTCTCTTCACTGGGAAGAAGAAGTGGGATAAGAAGAAGACCGTTGGAGGAGATAATGGGCCTTCAACTTCTGGACAACAGGAGAGGGGCTATGCTCCTAAGGATGAAGGGAAGAAGAAGGGAGAAGGTCCCAAGTGCTTCAGGTGCGGAAAGGTTGGTCACATCAGGAAGGATTGTCGGGTGAATCTTCAGCCGGGACATGCTGCTGCAGGAAAGGGGGAAGCTGAAGCCAGGCAGGTTGATGGATGATGGGGAGGAGGCTTCTCGGCTTTTGTTGGAGCTGAGGCTCCTATCAACTATCAGGAGGACTGGATCGTGGACTCAGGGTGTGGTCATCACCTCACCGGGGACGAGTCGAAGCTTACTTCTGCGCAGCCCTATTCAGGTAATGATGCCATTATTACTGCTGATAATACCGTGCATGCTGTTGAGAAGGTGGGGGTTGTTTCCTTGGGTAGTGATAGAGGGCCGCTTACGTTGAGGAGTGTTTATCATGTGCCTGGAATGAGGAAAAACCTCTTCTCTATGACCAACGATGTAGACGTTGGGTATCACGTTCTGTTTGGCCCAACAGAAGTGAGGTTTCTTCGGAATGTGGAAGCGGTGAAGGCTGAGGTCGTTCATGTCGGGAGGAGGACAAAAGACTTGTTCATTTTATTGACAAGTTCTTATGTCGACAAGATGAGGACGAATGATAGTGCCGTCATATGGCACGAGAGGTTGGGGCATGCGGGAATGGATAAGCTGAAGGCTATGGCGGTGAGAGGTCTGGTCAAGGGCCTCCCTAGTCTATCTTCCTATGGAGACGGTCATGTGTGCGCGGGATGTCAGTTCTGCAAGTCTCATCGACTACCATTTGACAAGTCGCAGACAAGGAGTTGTGTGCCGTTAGAGTGCATCCACGGTGACTTGATGGGACCGACTGCTACCCCAAGCCTCAGAGGCAACAGATATATGTTGGTGCTGATCGATGATTACACCAGATATTTCTGGGTATATTTCTTGAAGGAGAAGGCGGAGGCGTTTGCCAAGTTTGTGGAGTTCAAGGAGCTCGTGGAGGATCGGCTTGGTCTGCGGGTTAAGAAGCTGAGAACGGACAACGGAGGGGAGTTCACCTCTGGTGAGTTCTCTGTTGGAACACGGTCTTCCGCATCTCCTAAGATTTGAGAATAACAAATCCCATGTGTGTATTTAATCTTGTGTGATCTAAGTGTGCAGGATAACAGGTCAAAATGACTCAAGGTTTACATATGGGTGTTGCCCCCGAATTTGAGCCATCAACTCCAAATTGAACACTAGCGCAGGCGATAGTGGATAGCGCCGGCGCTAGCTCGATGCACAGAAGGCATGCTGGATGTGTTGCCTCGGATTGAAGATCTTGCCGCGCAAAGAGTTGCCTAATCCGGGCTAGCGCCGGCGGTAGCGCTAGCGCCGGCGGTAGCGCGTGGGCTATAAATTGAGTGCCTTGCCTTCGTATTGATCATCCTCTTTAGATCCTAAACTCCAGAGCCTCGTGCCACAGCAGAGAGAGGAAGTTGTAGAGTGATACTCCCACAAATCTGAAAAGCTGAAGGAGATCCGTGGAGAAGATTTCAACACGCGTCATCATTGTGATGAAAGGCCGCATCGACTACGATCATACTCTGCGGGCCTTCGTCCACTTCTCCAGGAGATCCACATAGAGGGAGTTTTATATTATTGTTTGTCTTTCATTTCTAATTCTTGTAAACGGTTCGTTAATTCGCCTCGTGTTGGCGACTAGGTCTGGGTTAGACTTAGGGGGTAATTCGCCTCGTGTTGGCGACTAGGTCTAGGGAGTAGATCTAGGGGGTGCTCAAGGCCTTTCTGGGGATAGATTGGCTAGAGCGGCTTGAGGCCGTATCTGGGGAGAGATCGGCTAAAGCCAACCGGTTCGTGGGGATACGAGTCGGTATAGAAAACAAAAAGAGCTTTATAATTCGCCTTTCGATTTCTAGCGTCATAGAAATCAAGTTTTGTAAAACATTATTTTATATTAATAAAGCATGTCTATTCATTATTGTTTTACTTGATTTCTCATTGTATTAATCTTGCAATATTTCAAAGTTTTCTAAATATAATCTTAAGTTTTTGAAAACCCTTATTCACCCACCCCCTCTAAGGGCGCCGACCGATCCAACAAGTGGTATCAGAGGGAGGTTATTCCAAATCGGCTTAACAACCGGGAATAATGGCGTCTCATGATCTCGCTTCTACTAGTGGGGTAAATTTTTATGAAGAAGAAAAATCTCCTAAACCACCTTTATTCGAAGGGAAAAACTATAAAGGGTGGAAATTATTAATGGAAAAATTTATTAAAACCTTAGACATAGAAGTATGGAACTTAGCAATTATTAGACGTGCGGATGAATCGAATAAAAAAGAACGTCAGCTAAATGCCAAAGCCAAACACTATTTATTTTGTGCACTAACTAATGAAATTTTCAAATTTGTGTATTGCTTTTCTAGTGCTTATAAAGTATGGAAATTTCTTGAAGAAATGTATGATCTTCCTCTCGCAGGTATGGAACAAACACAGGAGGAAAATAATGTACAAGCATCCATTATCATTCAAGAAGATCTCTCTCGGAGCGAAGCCTTGGAGAATATTGAAATAGAAAAGGAGAACAATACACCAAGAGATAAAGAAGAAGAAATCTTACTTTTGGAAGAGGAGTGCCAAGAAGAAGACAAAGGAACAATATGTTCAAATCCTCCCTCATCCAAAAGCAATGTAAGGAAATCAAATTCTATCTTTTGTACTTCTATCTCTTCATTACAATTGTTACAAAATACTAAGCGCAAAATTAAGAAATCAAAAAATGCTAATAAACAATTGCGCTTAGAAAATAAAAATTTAAAGGCAAAAGTTAAAGTAGTATCAAAATCTGATTTATCTAGCTTGATTCCTGTCACTTCAATTGAAAATACAAAACCTTGTCTTGATTGTAATGATATTAAAGAAAAATTTAAGAAACTTGAAAAAGAAATTATTTTTATAAGAGAACAAAATGAAAAATTATGTTTAGAAAATTCATCTTTAAAAAGTAATTGTGCTAAGTGTAAGGACTATGAAACTGAAATAAAAGAGATGGATGAAACATTTGATGAGTATAGGGATGAATATGAAAAACATATTGACTCAATTGTTACCACTCTTAAAAATAGCACAATCGCATATAATAAAGCAAGACATAATTTCAAACTCAAAAATGATGAATTAAAATCAAAAATCAATTTGCTTATGGAAATTATGAATAAAAATTCAAAACACACAAGTTCACAATATCAAGCAATATCCAAAAGCAAGTTGAATACAAATATGAATTTTCATAATATGTCTAAGCTCAACAATGGGAATAAAGAACATCAAAAGATTGTAAATGAAATTCCAAAACACTATCATCATCATCATTTACAATATCAATCTTCTCCCACCGAAAAATTAAACGTTCACAATTTTCCTATGAAAAATACCTTCAATAATCATTACAATCATAATCATCAATATAAAGATTATCATAATGGAAATTTGACATATAAGAATAACATTAAACCAAAGTATGAATGGAGACCCATTATTAAGAATAACACACTAATGTCAAAAGAAAGGGTCCATTCAATCATATCTCTCCAAAAGCAAACACGATGTATTTGGGTACCCAAAGGAACCGTCACACCCGGTCCTCTTTGGATACCTAAATCTCTTATTCATTAGTATCCCATCATTTGCATGAAGTAGAAATCAATTAAAATGAAATATCATTTCCCTACTTCATGATGTGCTTAAACTTTCTTTTTGCTTATTTTTTTAAAAACCATCATGATATGATCACTTTATATATCTTGTAATATGACTTTCATAAATTAAACCATAATTCGTAAATGAATCAAATTGAATAAAATTGAATAAAAGTCATATCATTTTGTAGTGATCTACTTATCATTTTTATTTTTACCTTCTAAATCCATTACTTTTTAAATGTCTTAAATTATAAATTGTAAGTTGAAATTATTGTCAAGACTAATGATATTACTTTAATGGATTTAAATGGTTTATTAAAGGGCTTAGGCTAAAAATTAAAATGCGAAATGCATTGATCTTGTTTTGTTGATTATAATAGCCTTTATAATGAAGAGAAATATTATTCACAAAATACATGATTAATCCTATGTTTAACATTGCATCCAAACTCATCATCATAGCATCTCGTTTTGGTCTATGCTTATATATCTATGCTAGGTACAACATTTATGATGTTATTCATATTTTATGACAACTATGTGATTTGAAATCATAATAGAATACTAAAATTCCATCAATCACATAGTTTATGGATTAATCATTAGAACATGTATTATTTGGCAGATTCAAACATGATGTCTTGTGTTTACATCCTCTATCTATTTTCAGTTTACATTATTTTGGTAAACACAAGCCTTTGAAATATCATAATAAAGATATAAGAAAATATGTCTCATGCGATGGTTATGTAGTCTAGTCATATAAGAAAATCGCTAACGTTTCATGCAATTTGCACTATGTAAACATCTCCGAAAAATCTGAAAATTCAGCATGAAACTACTAATGGGACACCTAATCAAGTTCAAGCATCAAAATTTTTAAAACCCTAAAAAATCACTTACTGTTTCCCGCGCTAGCGCTAGCGCCGGTGCTAGCGTCGAGGTTCAAATTTTTGTGTTTTTAAAATTTTGAAAAATCCCTTAAAATATATAAATCTATATTTTCTACTTAGTTTTGCACTTCTGTGTTTCTTTATTGTTTGAAAAATCAAATACAAAACTACAAAAACCAAATTACAAAAATTATGTTTTGTTTTTTCGCTTGTGTTGTTTCCTTTATTTAAAGTTCATCTTTATGCAAAAATCAAATATAAAAATTACAAAAGTAAAAATTACAAAAATATGCTTTTATTTGTAAAAATCAACTACAAAAATATATAACTAAACAAAAAAACAAGTATCAAAATTATTCCTTTGAACTTAACTTTTTACTTGTATCTTGCGAAAGGGTGATTTGGGCTATCATCCCATCATATCACCTAGTACCGGGCGAACCTCTCACAAGGTAGTCCTCGGAAAATCCAAGATCAATTTTTATGAGTTCAAACTTTAAGTAAAAACTATTCTTCAAAAATATCAAACAAAATTTGTATAGACTTCATTGAAAATCAAGCATGATATAATCTATTATTTAGAACTTCTATAATGTTGCAATTTATCTTTTTTCAAACTACTTTGAACATTGCTTTCATCATGCTTTGATACATCTATTAATATGTGCATCAATTATATTGTAAAAGTTGTGTAGAACTATGCGTAGCATGCCTCTAAGTATGAGTAAATGTTTTATGTTTGATAATGATCTTTACTCACTCACTTATTTTTGGCATTGTCTACATTTGTGTTTAAATCTAAGAATGCTTGTGTATGTTTTGTATTAGTACAATGAATTAAAATTGCACAAGTATCTTACCTACACTCCTTTATTTGCACTTTTAAAAATTAAGAAAAGTGGTTATTTTTTCTTATAAATTCCATTGGTTTGCAAAACAAGTGTATTCAGAGAACTTTGCACAAAACAAAAATCATGAAATAATTTGACAAAGTTAACTCCACCAAGCACTACTTGAACCTCCTGATAAGTCTTAATAAGCGTTGTGAGGTTGAGCACCTTGGAAAGAATAGTAAAGTATCTTGTGCAAACCATTACTTTCTTTCAAAATAAAAACCACTTATTCTTAAGTACACCGGATCACAATAAAAACAAGAATAAAATTATGTGATCCCCCAAGCACTACTTTGCACCCTGATAAGTCTTAATGAGCATTGTGTGTGCAAAGCACCTTGGTAGTTGTACATTTTTATTTTGTGCATTGAAGTGAGTGGAAGTAAAATTATTTGTGATTTATTGTGCTTTTACTTTACATATTACTTGTATTTTTGATTAAAACATGTGTTTACTCTACTCAAAAATACACTTATGTGCACATCATTATCTTCCATAACACTTCTTCTCATGAGTACTGGATCCTAATGCAAACTCTATACTACTCTTTACTTATGAAATGCACTAGATAACCTAGCATGCTTTCTACAATGTTTGGTATGACTTGAAATTGTGAATTGAAATAACATTGTAGTAATCTCTTTGTGATAGTATTATTTCATGCTTGGTTATTTTTGTCAACCATAAAAGATTTTCATTAAAACCTGATTTACATAAACTTCTTCTTTTTGAAATTAACTCATATATCTTTTTATGGATTATCCTTGATTAAAATAAGATGTTTTATGTATTTCTACAAGTCTTCCGCATCATCATCATATAATTTTTACCTTGTGCTTTCATGCTTATATCAAGTCTAAAATCTCAATTTTTCTAAAAACAAGTGGTAGACTTGCTGGGTAAAATTTATATTGGTTGTTCTAACACGTATATCATTTTTTTATGCTATAAACTCTGATTTATTTTTATGTACACTTTCATGCTAAACACTCCTACAACAAGTAAAATATCGCCTATAAAAACATCCTCTTTTTATTTCAAATCAATCTTTTCTTCTCTAAATTGCTATAAGGATGTTGTTTCTTTATTCGAAAATGCTTCAACTCTTACCTTTATAAAGTTATTTTGAAACTCTAAAACATCTCATTTTTGAACTTAAACTCTTATTTAATATTATGATGTTTCTTTTTCGAAATCTTCCGAAATGCTCAAACTCTAATTCATTCATGAATTTCAATATTGCTAAGAGTATTTTAATTTTCAAATAAAAATCCATATGCTATGAAATTTCCCATTAAGGTTTAAATGCTACATGTTTCCAATAATTCTTATCCTGACTTCATTTCTCACCATAGCGGGGGCGTAGGGTTGTAGGCATTAGATAACCTTATCTAGTCATGTCTTGTCCTTAACCGGGGAGGGTTCCAGTGGGGCCTTGCGAGGCACTGGGGGGAAAGAGTGATAGGTTAAGTTTTGTGTAGTGTTTGCATATGGGACTAACACCCCAACCTACGGTATGTGTGCAGCTCCTCATGCCCATCCGTCACTTAGTACGGGGCTAGGGTGTAGACGTATTGTCTGGGTAGATGGATTACTTGGAAATCATTATTATTTTGTTTCGCTTAAAACTCTTATTTAAAGGGAAAATCATTATTTTATGCTTAAACTCTAATATACAAAAGGGGGAGAACTACAAACAAAAGGGATAAAATAAGTCATAACTCTGATCATTTACAATGAAAGACAAGTCTAAAACTCCTTATAATTTACTTAAAAAGCTCGATCATGCCTTCTCTTTTATGTACTCATTTTTTAGTGCTCTGTTTCCCTACCCACTTTTGCTAATAACAAAGGGGGAGAACTAACATGATAAAATGCAAAGGGGGAGAACTAATATGATAAATATAACCCGCTATCATAAACCCAACATGACAAATTCAGATGATAGCTTACATATTAGGGGAGCACTCACTTAGGGGGAGCACGTATATAGGGGGAGCAATACTAAAGTGCTATAATCATTCTTTATCCTAAGTCATCCTTGTCACACACACACATTTATGTCTTCATGCTTATTTTGATTAATGCTCTGATTTATCATTAATGGATTTGTTATTATCAAAAGGGGGAGTTTGTTGGAACACGGTCTTCCGCATCTCCTAAGATTTGAGAATAACAAATCCCATGTGTGTATTTAATCTTGTGTGTTCTAAGTGTGCAGGATAACAGGTCAAAATGACTCAAGGTTTACATATGGGTGTTGCCCCCGAATTTGAGCCATCAACTCCAAATTGAACACTAGCGCAGGCGATAGTGGATAGCGCCGGCGCTAGCTCGATGCATAGAAGGCATGCTGGATGTGTTGCCTCGGATTGAAGATCTTGCCGCGCAAAGAGTTGCCTAATCCGGGCTAGCGCCGGCGGTAGCGCTAGCGCCGGCGGTAGCGCGTGGGCTATAAATTGAGTGCCTTGCCTTCGTATTGATCATCCTCTTTAGATCCTAAACTCCAGAGCCTCGTGCCACAGCAGAGAGAGGAAGTTGTAGAGTGATACTCCCACAAATCTGAAAAGCTGAAGGAGATCCGTGGAGAAGATTTCAACACGCGTCATCATTGTGATGAAAGGCCGCATCGACTACGATCATACTCTGCGGGCCTTCGTCCACTTCTCCAGGATATCCACATAGAGGGAGTTTTATATTATTGTTTGTCTTTCATTTCTAATTCTTGTAAACGGTTCGTTAATTCGCCTCGTGTTGGCGACTAGGTCTGTGTTAGACTTAGGGGGTAATTCGCCTCGTGTTGGCGACTAGGTCTAGGGAGTAGATCTAGGGGGTGCTCAAGGCCTTTCTGGGGATAGATTGGCTAGAGCGGCTTGAGGCCGTATCTGGGGAGAGATCGGCTAAAGCCAACCGGTTCGTGGGGATACGAGTCGGTATAGAAAACAAAAAGAGCTTTATAATTCGCCTTTCGATTTCTAGCGTCATAGAAATCAAGTTTTGTAAAACATTATTTTATATTAATAAAGCATGTCTATTCATTATTGTTTTACTTGATTTCTCATTGTATTAATCTTGCAATATTTCAAAGTTTTCTAAATATAATCTTAAGTTTTTGAAAACCCTTATTCACCCCCCCTCTAAGGGCGCCGACCGATCCAACATTCTCTACTTTTTGTAGGAAGGCATGCATCCGGAGGGAGCTTACTTGTGCACATACTCGATAGCAAAACGGAGTTGCAGAGCGGAATATCCGTCATCTGACGGAGACCTGCAAGTGTTGGTTGCACGCCAAGAGAATCCCAAAGTCCTTCTGGGCGGAGGGAATGTCTTGTGCTGCCTACGTCATCAACAGGATGCCTCTTAGTCCCATCAATATGAAGACCCCGCATGAATTGATGCTCAAGGAAAAGCCAAGTGTGGCACACCTTCGGGTGTTTGGTTCCACCTGCTATGTGCACGTTCTAGATGCGCTTCGAACGAAGCTAGATGCGAATGCAAGGAAGCTAGTCTTCGTGGGTTATGATGACCGAAAGAAGGGCTGGAAGTGCATGGACCCCGAGACACGGAGATTTGTTGTATCTCGCGACATCGTGTTCGATGAGGTGACGTCTTACAAGGGAAGTTCTGGTGTGGAGCTACCAGAAAGCAGGGTGGAGGAGCCGGAGAAAGCTGTGGAGAATCTTCAGGTGGAGCTGCCTGTGTCACCAGGTGGTCCATCAATATCTAGTTCTGAGGAGGAGGCTTTTGGATCAGGAAGCAGGGGGAGTGATGCTCCGAGTACGTCTGGAAGGGGAGCTAGGGATGAAGCAGCTGAAGATACTGCGAGTCAGGGGAAGGCGTTTCAGAGATCGAAGCGAACTATCATTGCCCCTGATCGCTATACAGGAGGAAACATGGTGAGCTTTGTCTCGTGTTTCTTTGCTGGTCCCTTGGATGAGAGAGAGCCGTCGAGTTTTGAAAAGGCCAAAGGCGTGGAACAATGGGATTCAGCTATGCAGGAAGAGATGAGTGCTCTTGAGAAGAATGAGACTTGGTCTCTGGTGCCCAAGCCCAAGGGCATCACCCCTGTGACATGCAAGTGGGTCTACAAGCTTAAGAAGAAGGCTGACGGCAGTATCGAGCGATACAAGGCTCGCCTTGTGGCTCGGGGGTTCTCGCAGCAATACGGTGAAGACTATGAGGAGACATTCAGTCCGGTGGCAAAAATGACTTCAGTTTCGGTTGTGATTGCCTTGGCGGCGTGTTGGGGGTGGAAGATTTGGCAGCTCGACGTAAAGAATGCGTTCTTGTATGACGAGATTGACTAGGACATCTTCATGGTCCAGCCGCCAGGCTTCGTATCTGAAGATTTTTTGGAGCATGTCTGCAAGCTGAAGAAGGCCATGTATGGGTTGAAGCAAGAGCCGAGGGCGTGGTATGGAAAGATAGCAGAGTATCTCTTATTCTGCGGGTTTGGTGCTTCAGACTCAGACTCAAGCTTGTTTGTCAAGAAGAGCGGGGAGGTTCAAGTCATCGTGCAGCTTTACGTCGACGATATGATCGTGATGGGGAATTTGAAGGAGGAGGTAGCGCAGCTTCGGGCAGAGCTATCTATCAGGTTTGAGATGAAGGATCTGGGTGAGCTTCACCATTTCCTTGGACTCGAGGTGCAGAGGAAGGAAAGTGGAGTGTTGGTGTCCCATGATGGATATGCGGAGCGAATCGTGGAGCGGTTCGGCATGAAGTAAGGGAAGCGCACTTCCACACCTCTGGAGAAGGCCATGAAACTTCGCAAGGATGAGGGAAGGATTCTGGAAGATCCGTTGGTGTTCCGGGATCTGGTTGGGAGCTTGATCTATCTGACGATTACCAGGCCGGATATTGCGTATGCAGTTGGCAGGGTGAGCCATTATATGGCAGAACCACGGATGCCTCATTTTCTAGCAGCCAAGAGTATATTGAAGTATGTCAAGGCAACTTCGGACATGGGTCTCCTTTCCAGGAGGGATGCGGGCTTCGAAGTGCATGGGTACATAGATGCTGATTACGGGGGAGATTCGGATGATCGGAAGTAGACGTCCGGATACGTCTTCATGGCGGGCCCCACAGCTATATCATGGTGCAGTAAGAAGCAGGATTCCGTGTCTGTCTCAACCACGGAAGCGGAATACAAGGCTTTGGCCTTGGCAGCTCAGAAAGCCATCTAGCTTAGGAGGTTGGTTGGAGATGTCCATAAGGAGGTTCGGGGTCCGACTCTGCTCCGCGGCGACAACAAGAGTGCTCTAAAACTAGTTACTAATCCAGTTTGTCACGCGAGGACCAAGCATATCGAGATCGAGCATCATTTCATTCGTGAGAAGGTGCTTGAGGGGTCTCTTTCGGTCGAGCATGTTCGGAGTCAGGACAACAATGCTGACATCTTCACAAAGGCGCTGGCGAAGGGGTCGTTTACTCGGCTAAGGAGTTTACTTGGGCTGTTTTCAACTTCCCACTTCAAGGGGGAGTGTTAAAAATGTTGAAGTGGAAGTTTGTGAAGTTGGCAGTCTGGGGGGAGACCGCGCGGTCTGGTCTGACCGCACGATCTTGCGGTCTAACCTCTCTGGTCTAGTCGTGGGCTTTTTGGCGTGACCGTCGGTCTTCTTTCCGAAGGTGCCGAGGTGAGGCCGCGCGGTCTGGTCATGTGACCGCGTGGCGAGCTGGAGTATTCTCGCGGTCTGGTTGTGTGACCGCGTGGCGGAGCAGGTTTCTGCTTGGTAAGGGCGATGCGTGGTCTGGTTCTTGTGACCGCGTGGTGCGGGCAGCCCGGTCTGGTGGCTGTCCGGTTTCTCTGTGGTGCGCGTGGACTAAGGTTCTTAGTCGTGCGGTCTCCGGGTTGTGTCCGCATGGCTGGTCCTTCGGCGATCAGCTGGCATATACGGTCACAGGTGGTTGATCGACTTGGCGGGTTGTTGCCCTAGTCGGTCTGGTGTGTTCGCGGTCTCTGGAGGAGGTCGGGTGGCGAACACAGGTGGTGATCATCATGACCGGGCGAGTTTTCATGATCGCGCAGCTTATGCTGAAGTCGGCGAGCTCACTAAGTAGGAGGATCTTTTGCTGATCGCGCAGGTTGACCGGTCTGGTCGCGCGGTCAAGGGGTGGTGATCCTATCTCATAGGGTGGTGACTGGATCAGGACTCACGCCTATATATAGGAGCCACCGTAGCAGCAAATATATTGCACCAAGTGTAAGCTGAGCTCGCGACCTATTCTTGCAGTCTGTTTTTGTGACCGGTCGGTCTTGCTGATCGAACTTCTTTTGTGCAGCTTCTGCGGATTGTGCGAGTAGCAGCGGTCACCTCCTCTTCTGAAGGTGTTCGGGCGGTCTTGCGGCTTGCAGTGCGGGTTGCTGGAGTTCGGGAGGATCAGTGGAGTTCGGGAGTTCACGTGGTTCTCAGTTGGTGTTGTTCAAGACGCTAGCAGGCAGCTCAGGCGGTCTCATCTTCTTGTCGAGCGAACTGTCAGTTCGGGCGGTCAGGCGGTCTCAGTCAGGCAGACCGCTGGTTATCTTTCAGCTTTGTTGTTTCTCCTGTTTTTTGTGTACTGGCAAAATCATGTCTCGCCAAGTATACCTCGCCCTGTAATGAAGAATTTGCTTTGATCAATAAAGATTGTGTTTGTTTCATGTGCTTCTGGTTGTTTGGCTTGAACTTTTAGTTATTCTATTCCTGCTCACTCCTAGATCTTGGAAAATTTCACACGCCAGTCCCGCCGAACCAGGACATTATCACCCTGGGGTTTGGCTTCCTCGGCCTACGGAGCCCAGGCGGGACATTGCTCGCCGAACCCGGGCTCGCGGCCGGAGCGACACATCGCCCCTGCCTGGGGAAAACTTGCACCCATTCCTTCGTCGAAGCTTTTCAGGGTCAGCCCGACACATCTCGCTTGCGGCCCCGTACCCTTCTTACTCTGTCAAGCTAAACCATTTTCGTCTAGAGCCTTTTCCTCATCCTTATCGCTAGCTTTTTCATCTCGCAAGCGGTACATCAACCACATCCACTGAGTCAGAGCACGGGGAAGTGGAGCAGTCGCCACCTCCATCGCCAGGCCGAGTCGCAGATTTCCTGGTGGACCCTGGCGATTCGGAGCAAATGAAGAGGCGGGTCGCCGACATATTTGAAAAACACACCTCCATGCTTCGTGAGCCATTCAATCAAAATCGGATGGATCGAATCGCGTATGAAGAGAGATTTGCCGCGGTGGAGGACGTGAATGCGTGCGTCCTCGCCGACGTGGTGCAGGTCGCTCGTGGCGAGGTCACCTCTCCTAGGGTGCACCCCACGCGAATCGAGGATTATATGCGGCAGATGCAACGTGAGGTCAGGTCGGTTCGCGAGTACCACTACCCACGAGTTCCCCCGCGCTCTGGTATGCGAGGTCGTGGCTGCTGGAAGTGGGTTCGCTATTAAAAAGTCTTCTTTGTAATTTGCTGTTTGCTTTGCCTCCCCCCCCCCCTTTATGGGGGGTCACAAACAATTTGGTAATCTGTAATATTAGTACCTTTGACTAGCTTGGGAGCCCGCATTTTATTTTTATTATCTTTTCTATCGCCGTATCAATCCCTCTCGCTCATTGCTTACTTCCATTAATTATTATACTTTTGCCGCCTTGCTCTCGCGACTCACTCTATGTCTTTGCACAGGTCTGGCTTGTCGGTGGCTAGCTGGGTGATTTTGGAGGGGCGCCAACTCGCTAGGAGCAAATAAGGCTCCATGAGGTGGGAAAATACCGCATGGACCCGCTATCCGCAAGCACCAGCGCTTCGAATTCTTCCCGCCATTTCCATTTCTATAAATAGTCTCCATCTTTTACTTTCTAACCACCGCATTTACTGCTCTTCCTTCGCTCCTCTTCTTCTAGCTCTCTCGCAGATCCTAGCTTGCGCTCGCAAATTTCTCTGATTCACAGTCCAACAACATCATGGTCGCAGACGTGGAATCGGAGGGGCGGGCCAAGTGCGCTGGGGCCTTCCGCGAGGGCCCTTTCTTCTGCACCACCCTCACTCTGGAGGAATATCTTACTACAGTGGACAAATACATCCACTCAGGATTTGTGGCTTGCCGCCCCACCGACCGAGACACTATCAACGATCCCTCCCCCGACGAGCTCGCCATCCACATCGCTCATTTTGAGAATGGGCTGCGACTCCCACTCTGGCATGAAGTGCACCAGGTATATATTTTTCTTGGCCATAGCATTTTTAGCTCGCCTCGCGAAGAATACTCTAACCCTTGCTGACTCTTCTAGGTACTCAAGTACTTTGGCGTTCTGCTGAGCCAGCTAACGCCGAACGTGATTGTCGTGTTGGTCGCGTTCGCCAGCTATCTGCGGGCGGAGATGATTGAGTTTAGTCTGCTCGTCTTCTGCAAAGTATTTTCCGTCCGCGCCTACAAGGATGGGACGGCTCATTTCGCGAGCCAGCACGTCACCATCTGCGAAATAGTGAACAAGACCCACTATTGGACAAAGAAGTATGTCCTAGTGAAGGGTCCATTCGGCAATACCTCCTACTCTCCCCTTCAGCGGGACGAGGCCACCTACCGCCCTCCCGCCTCGCTTGGGGGTGACGACGCCAAACTGTATCAATACCTGCACGGGAAGAACTTTGAGGTCGCCTTCCTCCGGCAGAGGGTGGACTCGCTGATGCCCGTCCCTCAGGTAGAAGGTCTGACTCGCACTCGCAAACTTCCCCACTCCCTTTCCTTCTTGTTAGCTAACATTTCTAACATCTTTGCAGGAGAGCGCGATCTTCCGCTCAACCCCCCCGCACGCGCCTTCCTCAACCCTCACCACTGGCTTGCTCGCGAGCATGGCCATCGAGGCGTGTCGTGACCGCCCCGAGCTCTTCGTCGGAAAAGAAGCGTCCAACCACTGGCTTGCTCGCATGCACCAGTGAAGAAGACCAAGAAGGCCCCCCTCGCATCTAGGGGAAGGATGTCGTGGTTCTGTCTGAGCCAGAGTCCCCCCCCCCCCCCCCCCCCCCCCCCCCCGCCAGCGAGTCAGAAGCTAGCCGATGAGAGTGGCGAGCCCGGAGAAACCGCCGGCAAGCCTAAGCCAGCGAGCCACAAGAACTTTGGGCTTGGCGCGAAGGTCCCGGACGCAGTCGGCGAGCCGGTGCTCGCGTGGGACCCGGAGCAGAATAAGGTTGTTTGCTCCTCGCTTCTCCCCTCCTGGGTGGAGAGCGACAAGGTTGTAGGTGAGGCGTTCTCCCTTGAAATCGGGCTCTACGGCCGCGAAGACGCCTCCCTCTTCAAGGCCTTCAAACCCAGGGGCCTTGTGTATGAGGCCATGCGAGCCCAGTTCAGGGCGATGGAGCTCACCCACATGGTGGGTCGCCGGTACTTGACCTCGGACAGAGAAACGAAAGAGCTCAATATCGAGCTCCAGATGTCTACGGACGAGGTCGCCCAGCTTAAGGGAAAGGAGGCCTTGTCTGAGGGCCTCCTTGCCAGCCTCCAAGGAGGCCTGGTAAGTAATTCATACAAAACCTCTTCCTTGCTCGCTACTCCTCGCCTTTTCTGACTTTTCTTCTGTAGGACGCTGAGGCCACGAGTCAACTTACCGCGAGGAACACTGACCTGGAGATACATGTTACTTGTCTCTAGGCACAGGTTCGCGAGCTGACCCTCGCGGTGCTTCCCCCGCCTCCTCCGCGAGCTGGGACTCATAGCCAGTTACGAGGCGAGAAGGAAGCAGCCCGCAAGAACTCGATGGGGATCGCCGAACTTGTCTTTGACACCCTCAAAGGGGCGGGCCTGCTCGTTCCTGACGCAATGGAGGTCACCGCTGAGGACGTCGTCCCCGATCTGTTCGCTCTGATCTCAGATGTAGAAGATCGCGGGAGTGACTGAGGGACTATCCAACGAGCCGCCTTGACATTTCTATTGCTTCTAGTGTAAAGATTTTCTTTTGACCGGCGAGTTCGCCGCTGACTGTAATCAACTTTTGAGAAATGATAAAAAATATTGTCTATCCTTTAAATGTCATTTTCTTATTTCTTATTCGCACTCGCACTTCTATTCATGCTCTTGCAGTTCTATTTTTCTATGCTTTTGCTTTTTTTTGCGCCCGCGTCTTAATGTCTTCATTTGCACTCATGGTCGCGTCTCATCGCTTAACAATTCCCTTATTTTTGTGTTGGATCATGGTCGCTCTCGCGCCCTTCTCTTCTTCGATGGTGATAAGGCTGCCCCTCTTAGTGAACTTCCTTTGCTTAGAGACTTCGTTAGATAGGCCCGCCTAATTTTCTCACCGAGGTGAAGCCGGGGCCGCTTCGCTCCTCCGGCTCGTCCCATAGGGAACCTTGCGAGCGGGCTCAACGTTACCCTGCCTCGCTCGCGCTCGCTTTTTGCGAGCTCACCAGGCTTCTTTTTGACTGCCGCGCCGACGGGCCCTTCCTGGTTCGCTGTTTTTACACATGCCACCGAAATTTAAAAACATATTCGCGAGCCAGGGCCCGGCTCGCGAGCTTTGCGACCACTACGCTCAATCGCCCAGCTTTTTCCCTTGGACTTAGGCACCTTTCATTCTTCATGCCTTTTTCTTCCACACGAGCGTGCCTCCGGGCTCGCCTCGCCTGGGCCTTGAGATTTTTGTGAACCAAGCCTCTTGTCAGGGATAACCTACCTGTCAGCCTCTCCGTGAGATCGACCTGACCCACCGTCTATGAGAGCCCGGCAGCGGAATCGATCTGGGGCACTCCAGCAGCAAAGAACTTGCTACCTTGTCAGCCTCGCCAGAGATCAACCTGACCCACCATCTATGAGAGCCCGTCAGCGGAATCGATCTGGGGCACTCCAGCACCAAAGAACTTGCTACCTGGCCAGCCTCTCCAGAGATCAACCTGACCCACCGTCTATGAGAGCCCAGCAGCGGAATCGATCTGGGGCACTCCAGCACCAAAGAACTTGCTACCTGGCTAGCCTCTCCAGAGATCAACCTAACCCACCATCTATGAGAGGCCGACAGTGGAATCGATCTGGGGCACTCCAGCACCACAGAATTTGCTACCCTGTCAGCCTCTCTAGAGATCAACCTGACACACCGTCTACGAGAGCCCGGCAGCGGAATCGATCTGGGGCACTCCAGCACCACAGAACTTGCTACCTTGTCAGCCTCTCCAGAGATCAACCTGACCTACCGTCTATAAGAGCCCAGCAGCGAAATCAATTTGGGGCACTCCAGCACCACAGAACTTGCTACCATGTCAGCCTCTCCAGAGATCAACCTGACCCACCGTCTATGAGAGCCCGGCAGCGAAATTGATCTGGGGCACTCCAGCACCACAGAACTTGCTACCTTGCCAGCCTCTCCAGAGATCAACCTGACCCACCGTCTATAAGAGCCCGGCAGCGAAATTGTTCTAGGGCACTCCGACACCAAAGAACTTGAAGATTCCTGCTCAAAAACGACTTCAAAATTCAGGTATGGAGAATGAAACAAGTCAGTTACAAAATTTTTAAGGATAGAATCGCTTCAAATCATCCTCACTCCTGGCTCGGCCGAGAGGTACCCCTTCCACATCCTGGAGGTGGTACCCTCCCGACTTGAGCACTTCGCTTACAATGTAAGGCCCCTCCCAATTGAGGTCAAGTTTACCTATCGCGTCTCCTCTCCCTGCTGTATCAACCTTCTTCAGGACCAAGTCCCCTTTCTCGAAGTGCTTTATTCTGATGTGTTGGTCGAAGAATCTGGCCATCCGTCTCTTGACCTCCTCTTGTCGAATGGTGGCGAGATCCCGGAGTTCCTCTACCAGGTCTAAGGATAATCTTTGCTCCTCTTCATTCTCCACCCGCCACTCGTCATCACCTTTCCCCGCGGTGACTACCCGGGGGGACTTCAACTCGAACTCTATAGGAAGCACTGCTTCGGACCCATGAGAGAGCTTGAACGGAGTCTCCCTGGTGGCAATATTTGGAGTAGTCTTCAAGGCCCAGAGGACCGAGGGCAGCTACTATACCAGTTTCCCCTGAGATTGTTGGGGACTCGGCGCAACCAACTCGACCAAAAGCCTGGACTGTTGGTGAAGGCACTACATATCCTTAATAGAGCTGGTCACCCAAGCAGGATCCACGGGGCAGCCAGTTAGGCCCACGGGGGACACGCCCTTCCGCTTCGAATAGCGCAGCACGTCGGGGCAATTGTTGACCGCATCCCAACAATCCCCCCCAGCAACGACCTGGGGGTTTCAAACCCGCGACCCCCTCTGATACAACTTGTTGGGGACTCGGCGCAACCAACTCGACCAAAAGCCTGGACTGTTGGTGAAGATGCTACCTATCCTTAATAGAGCTGGTCACCCAAGCAGGATCCACGGGGCAGCCACTTAGGCCCACGAGGGACATGCCCTTCCGCTTCGAATAGCGCAGCACGCCGGTGCAATTGCTGACCGCAGCCTAACAATAAAAGCAAACACAAAGAGAGCACACAACACAGCACACAGAAAATCAAAACACAGAGAACACAAGGATTTTTATAGTAGTTCCCCAATAAACCTGGGTACGTCTACTCTTCTACCACACTTGGTAGGATCCACTAGGTTTTTGATCAGGTGCCCTATCACCAAGGGGTTTTTGTTCAGGTGTCCACACACCAAGGGAGCTTTTGATCAAGTGCTCTAACCCAACTACAGGTTTTTGTTCAGGTGCCCTGCCACCAAGGGGTTAAATTTTGAAGGGAGTTATAAGCCTGTACAAGAGGGGATAAGAAGGGGTTTAGATGTTCTTCTCTGTCAATAATTTGAGAGAAGACTTTAGTGGATTGATGATGTAAAGCTCCTCTGTCTGATTGAGATTTGTTGACAGCTTGAGAATGGAGCTTTCTCTTGAATCAAATGATCTACCTGTAGCTGATGAATCTGAGAGAATAAGTTCTTCACATTATTTGTTGCTCTTTTGAAGATCTGATATTGCAGTAGAAATACTGAGAGAAGGATGTCGATGTTGTTCTCAGTGAATGAGTGCTGCTGTTGAGGAAGATAAAGATCTGTGAATGCTTTCTTATGTTTCTTCTCTTCCTATAGCTTTCCCGACTGTATTCCTCTTTTTCTTTTTCCTTTTCCTGTACAGCTATATTTTGTGATGTTGTACTGTAATGTTCTTTCGTAAAAACTGCTATAATAATACTGTATATCTTCTTCCTTATTCTTTTTATAATATTTGAAAATCAAATCCCTTGAATTAAGGAATAGATATATCTGGGAACCATAAATCTAACAGGCCGTTTATCTCTTTCCTTTTCCATGAAAATGTCCTTTCCAAGAAATGTCAACGGCTATTTTCGAAATAGGAGAATAAATAAAAGGAAATATATTATCCTTACTTATCTGGAAGAATAAAGCCGTTGCTGAAGACGATCTGAGTTCAGAGAATGAAATAAGAATGATCTTACTGAAATTCTGAGCTGAAATAAGAAATCGTCGATCTCAAGAATTTTCGTCGATCTCAACATTTTCGTCGATCTCAAGATTTTCGTCGAACACAATGTTGAGTTCGTCGACCTCAATTGAATCTGGCTGGAAGAGTTGAAATAGTTGAGCTGAGAAGATCTTTCGTCGATCTGAACATTTGATACTTATTCTTTGAACGCAGAGCTGAGTTCGTCGAACGGGCAAATTCGTCGACCGCTGAACTGAGCAAAATCGTCGACCGCAGAGACTGAATAAAATCGTCGACCGCTGAGACGGATTAAAATTGTCGACCGCTGAGACGGAATAATTTCGTCGATCGCTGAGCCGCTGAGACTGACCCGTTGAGACGCTGAGATAGAAGCAAGCCGTTCGTCGAACGCAGAGAGCATGTCGTTCGTTGAACGCAGAATGCATGTCGTTCGTCGAACGCAGAGAGCAAGCCGTTCGTCGAACGTAGTATGGAGTTCGTCGAACGCAGAACCTGAATGATTTCTTGAGTTCTAACAGCCTAAACTCTTGACCCATTGACTATACAATGGGGTCAACTTAATCCTAATCAGCAGATAGTGATCCTAGCTCAAATTAGTAATAGGGTTATTCCAACAATCTCCCCCTATTTGGGTTAGGACACTATTTGACAAAAATTGAATAACAAAACAAATAACAAAAAAACAAAGCATATATATATGATAGGTTTTAAATATTTCATCAGATATAGAATATGGTACTCTGAGTTTTGAAAATTTACATTGAAAATAAAACTAATAAAAAGAACCTTTGTCTTTCTCTGAATTCTGACATTTCTGAATTCTGAATTCTGATATTGTCTTTCTCTGATTTTTCTGAATTCTGATTAGCTGAGCTTGTATCTGCTATATTTCAGCTTTCTGAATTTGTTGATCTGAACAACTTTATAATCTGAATATGCTATGCTACCAATCTGAATTTGAATCTATAACATCTCTGAATTTGCAACATTTTCTCTTAAATCTGCAAACTGTTGTGAGCTTTTTCAAGGACTGAAGACAAGTTTCTTCATACAGCATTTTCTCTTGATAAAACAACTTCCCCTATCATAAAGGAGTTTCTTCAGCTTTCTCTCCTTGCCTAGTTCATAGAACATCTCCCCCTGAGCAAAACACTGCATCATATGGAGTTTCTTCATAGAACTTCTCCCCCTGCCTAGTTTCAGGAAGGCCTGAAGCTAGACCCCTTGAAGAAGTGACATTTTATGGAGGTAGGGAAGGATGCAATCTTTATATTGCTATTGTTCACCAATTGAAAGGTAAGCTTTGATTTTGATACCAATTGAAAGTCCTGGTTTTCTGATATTGAACTTGCAATTTCATTTGCATTCTCTGCCTTGAGAGTGTAAGCCCTTTCTTTTATTTCTGCAACTGATAGTTTGATCCCAATTGAAAGTCCTCTAATATCAATTGAGGTCTCTGATAGTTTGATACCAATTGAATACCAATTGAAAGTGACCTCTGGTATCAGTTGAGGTCTCTGATATCAAAAGAAAAATGAGTTTGATCCTGGTGGTCAATGACTTCTTAAGTTGGTGTTCTTCAAACAGTTGAAGAATATCTTGGAAGAAATGACCCGAATGAGATAGTGATCCTGTACCTGCAAAATGTCTCTAGTAGAGGTGGTGTTCCTCTCCTCATTTAATAGATTAGTTCCAACAATGCATGGACTCTTCTATTTTAAGAGTAGATTTGTTATAAACCCTTTATGCTTTATTAGAAGGAAAAATATCCTAGATTTTGCTTTAATAGGATTCTATTAATATGATGAATTGCTACAGCTTTTAATGGATTCTAAGGAATTTTTTATCTTATCAGAAAAACATTGCATGATACCTTCCTTCTTACAGAATTCTCTTATCAGAAGAGATTCAAAACTCAGTGTCATGATCATTTCTGATTAATGCAACTAGAGTAGAATACTCAAATCTTGATGATCCTGAGAAAGTCTGTAGGAACATGAAGTTATATGACTTTGTTCTTAAGATAAGAAAATTTAAGTGAACCTTATAACTTTTAGTTTGATTGCAATTGGAGTTAATGCACTACAACAAAAACATTAAATAACAAGGTAGAGAATTCCTTGCTAAATGATGAGATTTGTTGCTAATGTAGATTAGGAAGGAATTTAGGAACAAAATCATTTCATAGCCAATTTTAGCCTAGTTAAATTTAGCAAGGGTAGGTTTCCTTGCTAATCAATAACAAATAATCAACAACGAATTTCTTGCTATCTAAATTAACAAGGAATACTATCAACCAAAAGATTTGTAGCTAATCATCATCAAATAATTTTGATCTTAATATTAGCTAGCAATAAAATTGTTACAAATTTCGTTGCTAATAAATATCAATTACTAAAAATAAAATTATTTGACAATAAATTCTTTTATGATTGAATTAATGATAATTTGTTATTTTCATATATTTAACAATAATTTAAATTAATATTTCTTAATTACATCTTTATTCAATTATTTAATTATTATAATAAATCGCACAAAACAACCAATATAAATTTACCATCAATATGATCAAATGTAATACATAACATGTCATTGAAATATATATACACAAAAATTGGCATACCAACAAACTTTCATACAAAACCAATTTAGATACATAGCCAAATCGCAACACATAATCAAAAGTAAGTCCGCCAAAATATGATAACATGTATCAAAATTTTATACAAAACAAAATGTGACAACTATGTGCGTGAAATCACCTGATCTGGACAATGACCGTTGTCAAAAGATTGGCGTTGAACTGGAAAAGAATCTTGATTTGGAGCTTGATATTGAGCTTGTTGATGATGACTTGGTATTCGAAAATAGTTGGGAGTTGCATAGTAGCCGGGAACTGGAGCTGAAAAGTAACCAGAACCTGGAGCGGAGAACTGACTAGAAGTATATGATCCAGGAGAAGAGTAATGTCCAGGAGAAAAGTGATGACCTTGATAAATTCCATGCACCTCTAAGGCAGTAGAAACCGCATTTTTAACAATATCTTTAACAACATTATCTACTCTCTGTTCAAAACTACTGTTCATCTCCATTTGAAGTTTCTCTAATTCTTCAACACGATCCTTGTACTTCTCAATTACAATTTGGGCATTGGTTCTTGAACTAGTACCGAAGATGACACTCTCGTTGTATGAATTGCCAAAACATAGCAACTACCATTTTTAAGACCACCTGAAGCCTCAATCCATAAATCCGGATAATATGTGGAAGAAGCATTGGTAGAAGGCAATATCGTTGTATCATTACTTTGAGATTGCTTCTCATTTAACTTCAGGGTGTAAGATTCCTATAAAGAAAAGTGAATTATAATTAATAATGACATTAAGAAATAAGATATTAGCATATACTAACAATAAAAAAAATACTTACAAATATTTTCTTTGATTTCTTATCGACAAATGGTCCTCGTCCTTTATTGGTTCTATGAGTTCTGTTGAAAACTTTATATGAGGAATAGGTAACCCTGCATTAGCATGAGGCTGCATTGTATTTAGCATAGATGGTGATTAGTTGGTGGAGAAGACAAGAGAAATATTCAAACTAGTTAAAAAGTGCAAACATGTTAAAGCTTCCAAAAAGAGACTAATTCATTCGGACTCCGTGAACATAGATGTCGACTTCTAGGTATTACTTTCTCTTTTATTTTCCCAATGTTCATAGTGTTGCTGCCCCTTTTCTATCCATATCCCACCCATCACCACTCCCCTTGGGCTGTTTCCAGCACTAGCTGAACCTTTCAGCAGCCCTGCCACCAATTTCAACCTTCATAAACAGCAGCCAACCACTTCTACTACACCCATTCAGCGCCTCTTGTAGCAGTTTGATGTTTTTTGGTTCTGGTGACATCAAAATTTCACTAAAACGGACTTAATACATACATTCAACCAAACAGAACAACATAATATTTTAAAATAGACTTAATATACTATATAACCATTCAATCTTCATAAATAATAGTTGGTTCTGATGACCTTATAAAACAGACTTAATATATTATATTCTATAGGTTCATTCACTTACCATTCTATAAGCATGATGTGGAATAGAAATTGATCCTACTGTGCTTTTAACTACCTCAAGGCCATCTCTATCAGAGATTCTATTTTTGCGATTATTTTCTTGAAGATCTTTGTATTTATCAGCTGCCTATATACTCCATAATTCTTCAAAGATTTCTTTTCGCATCCATGTCGGCGGAGGTGCAGACTTTGACTTTGTACCTTTTCGGATGCGTCTCATCTCTGAAGTCATTATTCTGCTAAAATAACTCTTCCAAATTTTATAGATTTGTTGTTCTGTTGATGGAGCACGCCATGTAAATTTCTCCTGCAATTATCATAAGATTTGAAAATTTGAATATTAATTTGACAAATAAATCAAGAAACAATTGGAAGATTTACCTTGAACATATTGAAAAAATTTTGTTTTACATCATCTGGAATTTTACTAAATGTGGGCCAAACTCCGTTGAACTAACCTCTTAAACAGTTCAACATGGACCTAGGTGCAGCAATACTAATGAAGCTACAAATATAAAAAACATATTAGAATATTATGAATAGAAAAAAATTAAATAAGGGAAAATTTTACCATTTTCCAATGATGATCAATATCTCTCGCCCGGCTTCATCACGCTCAACCTCATCTTTTCTATCTGAATTAGTTGTCTCTAGTTGATCCAAAGAAGGATCCAAGCAATCATGTTGAGCAATATTGACCTCTTCAGATATGACATGTTCAATATTCACCCGTTCAGATATGACTTGTTCAATATTCACATTTTCAGATATATCATGTTCTTCATCCATATCATTTTGTGAGTCAGAATCAGAGGTTGAGAGATGATTCACATCTTGCCACTACAGCAAAATCGCTTTACGGCGACATTTTTTTATGTCTTTAGTGACGATTTCAAAGCGTCGCGATAGTTTTCGTGACGTTTATAAAAACGTCACAAAATCGTCGTGATTGCGCATGTCGCCGTAGCTCATTGCGACGCTTTCCAAAAAAAAACGTCGTGATTGCCAGTTACTCTACTGCGACATTTTTTTCAAAAACGTCATGATTGGCAATTGTTCTACCGTTACACTTTTAAAAAAAAACGTAATAATAAGTAATTGCTCTATCGTAACACTTTTCCAAAAAATGTCACAAAAGATGTTCATCCTACCACAACGTTTCTTAGCCAACATCACCAAAACCAAAACTGTACAACAACGTTTTTTTTTCCAAAAAAAAAACGTCGCAAAATATTATATTTTTAAAAAAAAAAAGAAATTATAATAATACTTCTCAAATAATCTAAATACTAATCAAAATTCCACTAAACATTTACTTTTTATTTTAATTTAATTTTAAACATTCAAACACAAATAAATAAAATATTGACGAGTCCCAATTATATACACATATATGGACTCATCTAGGCCTTTATTCAGTCTTTTCACCGCACTTTAGCCTTGTTATAGTTTATATTTGATATTCCATGCTAGGTGCACTTCTAGGCCCATTTTGGTGTGATCTCATGCTTTTCTTCATTAGTAGTTTTCATGCTCCGTTAGGTGCCACTTTCAGTGGCTAGATTCGTGGTTGTGCTGGAATAGGAGTCGTGCAGGTGTTCCCGGTGCAATTCTGCACAGGAACACTGCGCACGATCACTGGTTCTATTGTGCACGACCACTGGTCGTGCGCCACTGATCGTGCGCACTTAACCCTTTTTCATGAGTTCTGTTTGGTGTAGTGCGCACGACCATCTATGCTAGTGCGCACGACCACCGGTCGTGCGCCACTGTGCGTGCGCACTTATCATCAATTTTCTGAGTTCTGTTTCGGCTAGTGCGCACGACCACCTATGATAGTGCGCACGACCACCGGTCGTGCGCCACTGGTCGTGCGAACATGTTATTTTATAATTTCTGCCTTCGCAGGTTCCGTCCAGGCAGAGCGCACGATCACCGAATTCTAGTGCGCACGACCACTGGTCGTGCGCCAACGACCGTGCGCACTGTTTATTCCAGCGCCTATAAAACGACCTGCTCGCGAATTAGGTCGGGGATCCAATTTTCTTCCGCCGTTTTCTCGCTCCAGGGCTCCGATTTCGCCCCTCCACCGCCGCCCACCATATGGAGGTGCTCCGGGCTTGTTCTTCACGCCATTCTTGAGCCGGAGCTTCCTCTCGGCCTCCTCCTTCATCCAAGAGCTCCAAAGGAAGACCTAGCCGCCATTGCCATCAAGCAAGAGGAAGTTTGCAACCTCTACCGGATCGTGACATGAAGAAGACGGGTCCATTGGGAGGTGTGACAGCCCTTCTCTACCCCGGACGTAGTTACGGACCGAGCTTGGACGCGGATTGACAACCCGGCGATTCCAACCGTGAATCTCCAACGAGCCTTCGTATTCGGTCGATTTCTTGCCTTGTTCTCCTCTTATTGATTGTTGTAATAGTTAGATCTTTTGTATTTTGATGAAGAACACTATAGACCTTGCTATTTAAAGTTATTTCATGTCTATGTGAAATACCTTTTTTGTTTATTTGTGTGCTTGAGGTGCGCCCCATTCCATCCTCCATCCCGCCGTCACGTTCGTGTGCCGCACTAGCAATTGCTAGTGGCGTGCTTGTCGAAGAGGTGCTTACGACCTTCATTCCGCTAGCCTACTCGTCCATCCGCCTACCGAAGCGTGGCATAGCGGCCCGTGTATTCCATCCCGCCTAACGAAGCAGCGCGCTCAAGGCCTGCATAGTTCGATCCGTTTGCCTACTCGTCCATCCGCCCTTACGAAGTAGCGCGTTCAAGGCCTACGTAGTCTTCCATCCCGCCGAGCGAAGCATTGCATAGCGGCATTGCATAGGAGTAGTGTAGCGGTTTTATTTTATTTTTCACAAACCAAACCCCCCATTTCCGCATCCATCCGCTCGCAAGGACTTCAATCTCAAGTCCTTCCTCGATAATAAACTCCACCTTACTGTGTTCCTTTGAGATCGATACTTGGGGATTCATTCCCATTTTATATTACTTGAACAATCGGTACACTGCCGTTTCGTGCCGCAGTCGAGCTACCGCCTATAGCGGTGTGCGAGATTTGCGCCATCAAGTTTTTGGCGCCGTTGCCGGGGAACACAGATGTGTGAGTTTTCTTGAGAGGGAGAGCCGAGAGATAGTAGTTCTTCCAGTGTTTATAGCCGCCTTTTTATTTTTGTTTGCTTTTTAAATTTATATTGTTTGTTATTATTTCTTCTCTCCTATTTTAAAGTTTTAAGCAAGTTTAATCCAAGGAGTTTTATTAGTCTGTGTAGATTTCCTTGCAAAGAATTTCAGCCTCTTTATATCTGCTTTTATTATTGAAAATGTCTTCATGGGATATTTCTCCTGGCACTTACGACATGATGGACTATTACTTAGACCAAATGAATGAATAAAATGCCAGACAGTGTAGGAACGTTGTTTGCTTGTTGTGTCGAGGAGAGGGTCATGAATTGAAGGACTGTCCTAGTCTTTTCAATCCTGACCGCCGCTCCTCCACTCATGACAACATTGTCCCTATCGCTCATTCTTTACCCATGGAGGCAATTGTGCCATCTACCCCCGAGCTTGTCTCGTGCATGGACTCTTCACTCCCTGTGTTTGGCTTCACTCCTAGTGATGATGATCACTCATCTGTTGGCCAACAAGGAGAGGAATGGGAGCTCCTAGATCCACCTGAGTATGATGAGGAAAGTATTCTTTCCATCGGGGAGGCTTTAGCAGATCTTTTTGCGGAGGAACCGAATATTTTTGTCCCTCCAGTTTCTTTGCAAGATTTTTCTACACACATTCTTTATGATCCTATCAAAGTAAAGGAGCTGGGTGATGCTTCTGACTCGGAGGGTGCTCCAAAGTGGGATGAGGATGTCATTTTCCCTGAGGGGGAGAATGAATACTTTGAACACGATGATGCACCTCGGTGGGATGAGGAGGATACTCTCTCTGATGAGGAGGCTTGCACTTCTTCATGGGACGAGGAGGTCCAAATCACCACTGAGGCTCCTGAGTTCTCAAGTCCCCCTTGCTATGATATTTACGATGATGATAGTGATCTACCCTTGGATCTTGCTGGGAGTGAGACCGGGACCACTCCCCCGATTTTTGATCATTTATGTCATTCTTCTCCTTTATTTCCTGACCCCCCTTCTTCATCTGAGCCTGTGCAGGTTGAGTCCTTACAGGTAACCCGGGAGGACTTGGAGCATTCTGCTCAAGTCAATGATGAGAGCATCCTCTTATGTGAGGAGGTTGATGCCCCTCCGTAGAGGAAGCTCCACTCATTGCCTTCTCCTCCTACTGCCTCCCTGTGGACGATACATTGCTGGGCAAGGATAGTTTTGGTGAGATGAGTGAGGACCAGGCCTCCTCCTCTTCTTACTTTCTTTTCCCTCTACCTGTGATAGGCAGGTTTTATTTATATTCGGGTAGAGGCGTGACTGTTCTTTCTCCGTATAGGTACCCGCTACCTACACGCATATTAGAACAGTTACCTGTCCACTTTTCTTTTCATAGGCCGATAAGCTAGAACCGTATAAAATCCGAATAAGTCGTGCTGGGATGAAAATAACCCCAGTAGCTATCTTAATTTTTCTTGCATTCTCATTTCTATGCTAATTTTATTTAGTTAATTGCACTTTATTTCAGTTTTCTATTTTCTTTTGTTTTTGCGGAGCTGACCCCTGCAGGTATCTTTTCTGGATGACGGATGCTGCGGCTCATTTTAGCTTACACGCCAATCTTCTGGTATGCTCATTTCTGAGCACTGGGTACTCTCTTTCCCTAGCTTTTTCTGATTTTCATGTCATATATTCGTGGATTGTTTAGTTTAAGTCTGGGGGAGAGCAATTTTTGTGCCCACTCACGTGCACTCGTGCATAGCATGCCAGAAGTATTTTATTTTCAGTTTTATTATTTATTTATTTTCATTGCACACCACAGCACCCACTTGAGCGCGTACTCATCTGTTTGCTTGCTCTGTTGTGAATTTAATTCTTCTGCTTATGTGGGAAAGTCTAGGTGATGGCTTAGGACTATGTAGCAGAGTAAAATGTTGACTCCAGTAGTGCTCCTAGTCGAGTGCTCGGTTGCGTAGAAATTTGTGTAGATTAGATTTCTCTTTATACTATGGTTTTATATTTTTCTCTATTAGTGTAAATGTTGTTTACTCTACTCAAATGGTGAATCCGGTGTGAATCAAACGGTAGCGTAGGGATGTGTGTAAACGATCGCTAGACTCGTATTGCTTGAGTCGGGAGAAAGGAGAATCTTTCTCGGTGGCTAGAACTTGCCCCAAGCGATTCTTGAAGCATTGGCATAGGATAGTTCTAGTGCGTGAGAATGACGTAGGCCATTATTTTGGCCCGGTTGAACTTTTTATTTCATGCCTATCGTCTACCCTTGCTAGCCCCTTTGTGCCTACCCTTTTCTTTATTCAGCTCCACATATATCTCACCAAAGCCTAAAAGCCTAACCTAGTCGCACACCCAAATCTGAGCTTTGGTTGTAGTTTTATTTACATTTTGGGGGGTGTTGATTGTGGTGTTTATTATGTGAATCTGTGGATGTGCTCATTTGAAAATTTTGCTGAAAGAAAAAAAAAAGACAAGAAAAAGAAAGATAGAAAAATGAGAAAAAAAAAGAGAAGAAAGAAAAATGAGTTTTATTGAAAAATCATGTAGAAAAATTATGTATTGGGAGTAGGCGGTGCACACACCTATGTTGCAAAAGTTCAAGTCTGGGGGTGTGGTGCACTTGCATTCGATTTTGGTGCGCGGGTAGTTGTATTAAAGCTCAATTGGGTTATGTGTTATAAGTCATTTTGTTTATCATTGTTTACCTCACCGTAACCCAAGCCTCAATTAAAACCTGAAAGTCCTACCGACTCACGCTATGAACCAATCTAGTGTCGTGGAGAGAATGTGACCGGGCAAGCTTATGGTCACCGACACTGATGGATTTCAGTGGAGTTTTTCCCGCATCCCGATCTTGAGCAATGCTCGTCTCAGCGCTTAGTTTACTTTCTCCATATGCATGACCGAATGATTCACCGTTGTTCACCATTTTGAGTAGTTGTAATATGCTTTTACTCTTTTAGAAATATATAAACTGTTTTTATAATCAGAAATCTTTTCTACTATTTTTCTTATGCACGTGAGCATGCGACTTCGCATGATACTCTGTAGTGTAATCAATAAGCCATCTACTTTTCTTTCCCCGTTCGCTTAGAATTTGTTTGCTCGGGACGCGCAAACAGTTAAGTCTGGGGGTGTGATGAGTCCCAATTATATACACATATATGGACTCATCTAGGCCTTTATTCAGTCTTTTCACCGCACTTTAGCCTTGTTATAGTTTATATTTGATATTCCATGCTAGGTGCACTTCTAGGCCCATTTTGGTGTGATCTCATGCTTTTCTTCATTAGTAGTTTTCATGCTCCGTTAGGTGCCACTTTCAGTGGCTAGATTCGTGGTTGTGCTGGAATAGGAGTCGTGCAGGTGTTCCCGGTGCAATTCTGCACAGGAACACTGCGCACGATCACCGGTTCTATTGCGCACGACCACTGGTCGTGCGCCACTGATCGTGCGCACTTAACCCTTTTTCATGAGTTCTATTTGGTGTAGTGCGCACGACCATCTACACTAGTGCGCACGACCACCGGTCGTGTGCCACTGTGAGTGCGCACTTATCATCAATTTTCTGAGTTCTGTTTCGGCTAGTGCGCACGACCACCTATGATAGTGCGCACGACCACCGGTCGTGCGCCACTGGTCGTGCGAACATGTTATTTTATAATTTCTGCCTTCGCAGGTTCCGTCCAGGCAGAGCGCACGATCACCGAATTCTAGTGCGCACGACCACTGGTCGTGCGCCAACGACCGTGCGCACTGTTTATTCCAGCGCCTATAAAACGACCTGCTCGCGAATTAGGTCGGGGATCCAATTTTCTTCCGCCGTTTTCTCGCTCCAGGGCTCCGATTTCGCCCCTCCACCGCCGCCCACCATATGGAGGTGCTCCGGGCTTGTTCTTCACGCCATTCTTGAGCCGGAGCTTCCTCTCGGCCTCCTCCTTCATCCAAGAGCTCCAAAGGAAGACCTAGCCGCCATTGCCATCAAGCAAGAGGAAGTTTGCAACCTCTACCGGATCGTGACATGAAGAAGACGGGTCCATTGGGAGGTGTGACAGCCCTTCTCTACCCCGGACGTAGTTACGGACCGAGCTTGGACGCGGATTGACAACCCGGCGATTCCAACCGTGAATCTCCAACGAGCCTTCGGATTCGGTCGATTTCTTGCCTTGTTCTCCTCTTATTGATTGTTGTAATAGTTAGATCTTTTGTATTTTGATGAAGAACACTATAGACCTTGCTATTTAAAGTTATTTCATGTCTATGTGAAATACCTTTTTTGTTTATTTGTGTGCTTGAGGTGCGCCCCATTCCATCCTCCATCCCGCCGTCACGTTCGTGTGCCGCACTAGCAATTGCTAGTGGCGTGCTTGTCGAAGAGGTGCTTACGACCCTCATTCCGCTAGCCTACTCGTCCATCCGCCTACCGAAGCGTGGCATAGCGGCCCGTGTATTCCATCCCGCCTAACGAAGCAGCGCGCTCAAGGCCTGCATAGTTCGATCTGTTTGCCTACTCGTCCATCCGCCCTTACGAAGTACGCGTTCAAGGCCTACGTAGTCTTCCATCCCGCCGAGCGAAGCATTGCATAGCGGCATTGCATAGGAGTAGTGTAGCGGTTTTATTTTATTTTTCACAAACCAAACCCCCCATTTCCGCATCCATCCGCTCGCAAGGACTTCAATCTCAAGTCCTTCCTCGATAATAAACTCCACCTTACTGTGTTCCTTTGAGATCGATACTTGGGGATTCATTCCCATTTTATATTACTTGAACGATCGGTACACTGCCGTTTCGTGCCGCAGTCGAGCTACCGCCTATAGCGGTGTGCGAGATTTGCGCCATCAAATATTCAATAGCAAAGAGAAGTGTGTTAAATATTCATTATTTTATTAATAAAAAAAGGGTGGGAGATTGCCCAAACCCCTCAATACAGACTAATAGTACTTTCATGTTTCATCTCTAATTAAACTAAATACATGAAAAAAAAGTATCTACAAAGAAGAAAAATCTATGAATGCACATTCTTGTACATATTTGATAGTCAACTGATGTCTTCTCCTCTCTTCTTTAGATAATATCCACTAACACGAAAATCAAGCTACTACCTGCATCCCAAAATGCAAAAAATATGTTAAAAAACATTACTTGTATAGTAGTATCTCAGCACCAAGAATTTGGTAAAAGAAAAGATTCGATATATCAAGGAGCTTCTAAGGACACTGATAAATATATGTTTTAGCATAGTAAACTAATTTTACATGCTTTCAATTAGTAAAAAAACATCAAACAAACTATATGCAGCAATGGGAAATTAAAAAAATTGGTGGCAATTCATCAAACAGTTGATATGTGATTGCTAAGTAGTTAGGAGAGAAAGAGCTAGTTAGTAGACCGGTGTATGGATACTCAAAATTAACACATTTCAAGCATAGCATAATTATTTCAATCACCATAATGTAAACTATACATAAAACTCTAAGTAATCATGTTTTGTCAAAGTGATAGATTTTAAACTAAATATAATTAACAAAGCTAAATACTAAATTTATTATAAAAGAAATGCACAAAAGTGGAAGGGGTTGCACCTGAAAGATTCATGTATTTGCTAATCTTCAGCACAAAGACTACTGCATTCAGAGGAGTATTTGCTTTTATAAGAGCAATAGTAATAGATTATGAAAATTTTAATCTATTAATGAATGGGATAATATCAGGACTACAAAATGAGACAAAACACAAATATGCTACATTATCAAAGAAAGCATAAATATAACTGTTAATGGAGATAATACCACGACTACAGAATGAGCCAAAACATTATTTAAGATTATCTCCATCAACATGCTACAAAATGAGCCAAAGCATCTATTGTGACAATAATTGATAATGTAGTATATTCTGATATTATCAACAAATCTGTTATCAAGATTGACACATTTTGTAAATTACAATTTTAATCTATAATGAGCATACCACAAAAATACAACTTATTTAGGAGTTCTACGTTTTGACATCGTTCATGTCCTCACAAACAAACACAACAAATCAAACTCAAAATGGACATACCACAAAAATAGTTTACCACGCAGAACTGCACAACAAATTATATAGAAATGCAGTACATCCACAGCTAAATGAAAAATTATGAAAAGTAGTTACCTGATTATTTAGGCAGCTTTTATGTATTGACAGGTTTATCTTCTCTCTCTCTTTGCTGAAAAAAAACAAATTAAATGCATTATGGGTTGTAAAAGGAGTTTGTGAGGTACATATGTGTGTATAAAAGCAAAGAGAGAACTTCATATCAAAAACAAAAAAATTAATACAACTATCAATTATGAAGCCATAACTAATATTGACTAATAACTATGCATGAGGTTCTGCATGAAGCTATAACTAATATTGACTAATAAATATTCATTACACACCCATGAAAATCGTGTAATAAACATCATAAACTCATTTATAATTGAGATCAAGGCACCAGGAGAGGATGTAGATCTGCAAGCAAATTGAGTTTAGGAGTTAGGAGGTCGACGTAAACAGAAATACACTAAAGGAGGAGATCTAGGCGTCTTACCTTGTATTCCTCTGGGAAGGAAGAAGGTGCAGCGTCGGAGGTGGTTGCCGACGCGATTATGGATTTAGGAGATCTGCTTTCCGAAAGGAAGCGATCTTCTTGATTATGGATTATTGAAGGGCATTGTTCATCCTCCTCGCCTTTGATCGCATTTTCCGAAGAAGAGTTGGAGGAAGAAGGCATCGAGGAGACGCCGAGGATGAGCCGCTGAGGATGACCTGCGGAGGAGGAGCTGGCGATGAGGAAGGCGTCGAGGAGGAGCCATCGAGGATGAGCCGTTGAGGATGACCTGCGGAGGAGGAGCTGGCGAGGAGGAAGACGTCGAGGAAGAGCTACCGAGGATGAGCCGCTGAGGATGACCTGCGGAGGAGGAGCTGCCTTCACGAAGCTTTGAAGTTGTTGAAGAGGAAGCCCGGATTCTATGTATAGGACATAAAGTGGACAGCTTGAATAATTATTTTTGGGGAGGAGATAAAGTGAATGGCTTGTCACAGTGGTTTTTGGGGAGGAGATAAAGTGGCAGCGAAATTTATTTATTTGGAATAAATCGGATGGTGGTGGGGGGTTAAATGCCCAAAAAACCAAATTTTTATTATAGTAGTGAGTTATATTTTGAGGGTAATTTGGTCCAAAAAATGTTTCACTATCTTCACTTATGTCTTTGCTTATATAATAAAGATATATATATACTAGCATCTTCGAACGGGCTACGCCCGTTCTCGATGCGTCGCTGCGGGCTTCGCCCGCTTGGCATTCAAACGGGCAGCGCCCACATTCGGGCGGGTTGCGCTCGCATCTGTCGTGGGCGGTGTCATTTGTCGTGGGGGGTGATATTGGTCGTGGGTGCGACATTCGTCGTGGGGGCGACATTCGTCGTGGGGGCGACATTTGTCGTGAGGGCGGCATTCCTCCATGATCCTCATTCGTCGTGGGGGCGGCCTTCGTCGTGGGGGCGGCCTTCGTCGTGGGGGCGGCATTCGTCGTGGGGGCGTGATAAGTAGTATTTTTATAACTTTTTAATAGAAAATCTTGTAAATATTTAATATGAATTTTCTATTTTATGTCAAATTTAGGTTATAAGTAGTTCTTTTTGTAATTTTGATTCTAACTTAGCTTAATTTCGATATTTGCAGATTTTTGGGACAAATCGGGAAAAATGGCAAGTCACGCCCTCGGTCACGCCCGTGACCAAGGGCGTGTAACCTGAAGATCAGTCCAGAATCGATGCCGCGCTGTTTGAACCAGTCCACACCAAGTCACGCCCCAGTTCACGCCCGTGACCCAAAGTCACGCCCGTGACCGGGGGCGTGTAATCTTAGAGTCTTCCACGTGGAGCCGCCGTCGAGACGTGGAGTTGCGGTCGAGAAGTCAACCTAAGTCACGCCCGTGACCCACATGTCACGGCCGTGACTTTCCAGCGTGATCCCTGCTCTGCCGCCGCGCCGAATCGAGCCCACACCGCATTTAATGAAGCCGTCCAAAGTCACGCCCGTGACCATGTTACACGGGCGTGTAATGTCCAACTTTTCTGCCGCCAACACGCCAAGCCCACGCTGCCGCCGGATCCAATGTTACAGTGATTACACGCCCTTGGACACGCCCGTGACCGAGGGCGTGTAACTTGAAAATTTTACCTATAAATTCAGTGGCTCTCCTTGAGTCCAGGGTTCAGAATTTTGGAGTGGGGGAGGTGCTGCTAGAGCCATTCTTGAGTATTTTTCTCTTTTCATGTTCATGTTCATGTCTCTTTACTTTCATGCTCTCTTCCTTTTCTAATGCAATGTATTATTTTTCCTTCAATGCAATAGTTTAGTTTAAGCTTGTAATCTTGTTCTTCCTAGCTTGCAATTTCCTCTCTTAAGTCTTGTAATAGTTTTCATTGAAATAAAAATAGTTTGTTCTCTTTCTTTTTGTCTCCTCCTTACTTAGTTAAATTTTTCTTAATATGCATTTTTATCTTTCTTTCTCTCCCCCCTCCACCATGAATAACTAATCCTCATTAGTACTCGATCAAAATGATCCGAGGATGAGTTAGATAAGTTATGATTTTTCTAAAGTTTTCTTTTTCCGTTTTTATAAACACTTGAATTACCCTTGATTTTTAATTAGTGAGGCCATATTTTCGATATATGGTTTTCGCTTATGTTTTCATACTTAGTTAGCCGAGAGGCTCAAAGTATGAATCGATCACTCAAGGGTAAAGAGAGTTGCACGCACCCCTCGAGAGAGGATGACGTAAATCTCCCGGATTGGAGTCAAATCCAATAGTGGGGTTCACTTCGTAAAGCAAGTTTTAGGTAATCGATTATATGACGAGAGTCCGGTTGATTTTTCCTAAACTTAGTTGGACATTAACCTCGAGAGAGGCATGTTCGAGCTTCGGGAACCTCCACGGTCAAGTAGTTCAATTTAAACGGAATTAGATTTAATCTCTTTTTCACTTGTCTTTTCTCACTCCAAGGTGACTTTTGATTGAGTACTAGCCTCTTTTATCATCATCTAAACCCTTAATTTAGCTTGCAATTTCTCTTTTTTTTAGCTAAGAACCAAAACCCCAAAATATCATTAGATAAGATAATAGCGACTTTCCTCAAAGTAGAAGTAATCAACGCGCCCCGTGGAATACGACCTTGGTATTTCTTAATATCCTATACTATAGACGATAAGGTACACTTGCCTTTATCGGATATAGTTTTGGAGAAAATCTCAACCCTTCACTAAATTTAAAAATCGAAAAATCGATATCAAGTTTTTGGCGCCGTTGCCGGGGATTTTTGCGTAGATATTTTGAAACAAGGATAGCTATTAATTTTATCATGTTGTTTTTATTTTAGTTTTTCTATTTTTGAAAATCTTAAGGGTGCAATTAAAATCTTGGAAAGGGACGTTTGGGGTGTCTTCCCATCTCACCTCCTAGTACCTTGCAAACCCTTCACCGGGTAGATCTTGGGAAGTCCAAGACTAACTTAATCCGCCTAAAAGAACAAAAAAAATATATATATTCTCTCTTTTTCTTCTTCTTTCCTTCTCTTTTTAGTGTATGACCCGTGGTAGCACTTCGATTCTTCCTTTTGATCCGGAAATCGAGCGAACCCTTTTGAGGCACCGTCGTTCTCGTGATCAAGGAAATCAAGTAGAATCCGAAGAGTCGATCGGGGACACTAACGCAGCAAATATGGATCATACTCTTAATCCTCCTAATCTTAACGAGCCAAATCCTAATGAGGACGCGCAACGGACCATGTCCTATTATGCGCGGCCGAATTTGGAAGGCACACAATCAAGTATTGTTCGCCCCACGGTGGCGAACAATAATTTTGAGATCAAGTCCAGCATCATACAAATGGTGCAACAATCGGTGACCTTTGATGGTCAACCGGACGAGGATCCAAATTCACATATCTCTTACTTTCTTGAAATTTGCGACACTTTTAAGATCAATGGCGTCACCGATGACGCCATTCGACTACGTCTTTTTCCTTTTTCTTTGCGGTCCAAGGCCAAGCAGTGGCTGGGCTCCCTACCAAGGGGATCCATCACTACATGGGCCGAAATGGCGAAAAAATTTCTTAATAAATATTTCCCGCCTTCAAAGACCGCTAAATTGCGCACGGATATTGCATCGTTCATGCAAATAGACTCGGAGACTCTCTATGACACATGGGAGCGCTTCAAGGAGCTTTTGCGCTGATGCCCTCACCACGCACTTGCCACTTGGCAACAAGTGCAAATATTTTATAATGGCTTAAATCTCCAAACGAGGCAAATGATTGATGCGGCCGCCGGGGGGACATTAAATAATAAAACCCCGATCGCCGCTCA
Source organism: Dactylorhiza incarnata (assembly GCA_033032865.1). NCBI lineage: Eukaryota > Viridiplantae > Streptophyta > Magnoliopsida > Asparagales > Orchidaceae > Dactylorhiza > Dactylorhiza incarnata. Next base: position 149,617 of record JAWHQI010000288.1, on the reverse strand, counting down.
AGAGCTTTTCGAAGAGATGGCCACAAATGCGTACCAATGGAACATGCCCCGAGCGCGGCCTAATAAGCCAGCCGGAATTTTTGAAATAGACGCTAACGCAAATTTGGCTTTACAAGTTGAGCGCTTAACAAAGCAAGTGGCGGAGATGTCTGCTTCCTCCGCCACTCCTCCTTGGGCTAATAATGTTTTACTTGAAGAGCAAGTTGATTACATGGGAAATCCGTCTCGGCCTTCCTATAACCCGAACACCGCTCCGTATAATAACACCTACAATGCGGGTTATAGGAATCATCCGAATTTCTCATGGAGCAATCAAGGAAATGCTCAGCGTCCCTTAAATTTAAATCAACCTCCAAATCAACTTCTTAATTTAACTCCCCCTCCAAATTTTAATCCACCCGGTTTTCCACCGCAACAGCAAAAGCCCTCTCCGCTTGAAGAGGTTTTTGCAAAATATGTTGCTACAAATGAAGCGAACATCCGGAACCTCACCGGATCGATCAAAAATTTGGAGAACCAAGTGGGCCAGCTAGCAAAGATAATCTCTGAGCGCCAGCAAGGAGCCCTTCCGGGAAACACGGAGCCAAACCCAAAGGAGAGTGCAAATGCGATTACACTCCGAAGCGGGAAGGAGGTGGTTTCAAAACAGGACGAACCCATGGTAACTTCCTCCCCTCCTCCTCCTCCTATTTTATCTTCGAATTTACCTGCTACGTTAGCTTCGCGCGCTTCTACTTCAAACATTCCGTATCCATCTAAGTTTAAAAGCGAGAGCGCCGAAAAGAATTATAAAAAGTTTTTAGATATTTTAAAGCAAATACACATTAATGTACCCTTCTGCGAGGCTATCTCTCAAATGCCTAAATATGCGAAATATCTTAAGGAGTTGCTGTCCAATAAGAAAAAATTAGAAGATATTTCGCATATTTCTTTGAACGCAGAATGCTCCGCGGTTGTACTCAACAAATTGCCTAGGAAAGTGAATGATCCGGGACGGTTCTCCATCCCGTGTTTATTTGGCAATTCGTTAGTAAAACACGCTTTAGCGGATCTGGGAGCAAGTATCAATCTCATGCCTTTTTCATTATTTAAGAAACTAGGTCTAGGAAATCCAAGCCCCACTCGAATGAGTATTCAATTAGCGGATCGCTCTTTAAAATATCCGGTAGGAATAGTGGAGGACGTGCTCGTCAAGGTCGACAAGTTCATCTTCCCGGTGGACTTTGTCATTCTTGACATTGAAGAGGATGCCGAAGTACCCCTCATACTCGGCCGCCCCTTCCTTGCCACCTCCCGCGCCATTATTGACGTAAGTAACGGAAAGCTCCTCCTTCGGGTTGGAGATGATGAAGTTTCTTTCGGCATAAATTCCTCGATGCGGAACACATTAGAAAACGACGATTCATGTTTTTACCTGGAAGAGTGTTGGGAATTCGATTCCCCTCCCGAGTTAGTCTCCACCTCGAGTCACGAGTCCGAGTTCGCCGAGCTCTTTTGTCTGGAAGAAGAAGAAGTCACTCGTTTCACACCACCCGAACCACTATTTTTAGAAAAATTAAAAATCAAAACATCTTATGAAGAGCCACCCGTTTTAGAACTAAAGCAACTTCCCCCTCACCTTAAGTATTTATTTTTAGAAAAAGAGTCGAAGCTACCCGTCATCGTTTCATCCGAACTTAGCAACTCGGAAATTTCCGAGTTGGCTATTGTCTTAAGAAAGCACCGCCACGCAATTGCGTGGCAAATTTCGGATATAAAGGGTATAAACCCTTCCTTCTGCACTCATAAAATCTTTCTCGAAGATAATTCCCGAAATTCGGTCCAGCCTCAACGACGGCTAAACCCTAACATGAAAGAAGTCGTTAAGGCCGAAGTGATCAAACTATTGGACGCGGGAATTATCTACCCGATATCGGATAGTACTTGGGGTAGCCCAGTACAAGTCGTACCAAAGAAAGGTGGCATTACGGTAGTAGCTAATGAGAATAACGAGTTGATCCCAACCCGTACTGTTACGGGTTGGCGGATGTGCATCGATTACCGAAAACTAAATGATGCCACCCGTAAGGATCACTTCCCCCTACCATTCATCGATCAAATTTTAGAGCGCCTTTCAGGTCACTCCTACTACTGTTTTCTCGATGGTTTGTCGGGATATTTTCAAATCCCGATTTCGCCCGACGACACAAAGAAAACCACTTTCACTTGTCCCTTTGGCACCTTCGCTTATCGAAGGATGCCATTTGGTCTTTGTAATGCGCCAGCTACATTTCAAAGATGTATGCTGGCAATATTTGACGAGTTAGTAGAGGAGGTGATGGAAGTGTTTATGGACGACTTTTCCGTGTTCGGAAATTCATTTAAAAATTGTTTAAAAAATCTTGAGCGCGTGTTGCAGCGATGCGAGGAAACGAATTTAGCACTTAATTGGGAAAAATGCCATTTTATGGTCAAGGAAGGATTAGTCCTTGGCCATAAAATTTCGGGCATGGGGATCGAGGTCGATAAGGCCAAGATCGAAGTGATTGAAAAACTTCCCCCTCCAACAAACGTAAAAGCTATTCATAGTTTCCTAGGCCACGCGGGGTTTTATCGGCGCTTTATACAGAATTTTTCAAAAATCACAAAGCCGTTAACCCACCTTCTTGAAAAAGAATCCTCGTTTATTTTTAGCGATGAATGCCATTTGGCTTTTAAACTCATCAAAGAGAAACTTATAAACTCCCCGATTCTAGTCGCGCCGGATTGGTCGCTTCCTTTTGAAATCATGTGCGACGCGAGTGACATTGCGGTTGGTGCCGTTTTAGGCCAACGGGTGAGTAAGTATTTCCACCCTAGCTATTATGCGAGCAAAACTCTAACGTCGGCACAAGCAAATTACACCACGACCGAGAAGGAACTTCTAGCAATGGTTTTCGCTTTCGATAAGTTTAGGTCGTATACACCCTCTCGAAAGTCATCGTCTTCACGGATCATTCCGCACTTAGATATCTTTTAAGCAAATCGGACGCCAAGCCTTGTCTTTTGCGATGGATCCTCCTCTTGCAGGAGTTTGACTTAGAGATCCGGGACAAAAGGGGAGCCGAAAACTTGGCGGCCGATCATCTCTCCCGTTTAGAAAACCCCGCCTCAGACATTTTAATAGAATCTGACATTAATGATAAATTTCCCGAAGAGCGCCTCCTTGCTCTCGAAAATATTAATTCATCGTCTACCCCCTGGTTTGCAGATCTGGCTAACTATTTAGTAGCCCGGGTCCTGTCAAAAGATGTCTCGAGTCAGCAAAAGAAGAAATTCTTTTCTGATTTAAAGAATTACTTTTGGGAGGACCCCTTTTTATTCCGTGTATGCGCAGACCAGGTAGTAAGACGATGCGTCTCGAGTGAAGAAGGCCTTAAAATTTTACGTCATTGTCATGAGGGACCCACCGGAGGTCATTATCATTCAAACCGAACCGCGAGGAAGGCGCTGGAGGCGGGCTTTTATTGGCCCTCGCTCTTCAAAGATGCTCACACCCTTGTGAGTACTTGCGACAGATGCCAGCGGTCGGGGAACATCTCTCGCCGGGATGAGATGCCCCAAAACATTTTCTTAGAATGCGAAATTTTCGATCTTTGGGGCATTGATTTCGTTGGTCCTCTCCCTCCTTCGTTTTCAAATAAGTATATTCTAGTAGCGGTCGACTACGTGTCAAGGTGGGCGGAAGCTCAAGCTCTCCCCACCAACGATGCGCGAGTCGTCGTTAACTTTTTAAAAAAATTATTCTCTCGATTTGGCACTCCGCGCGCTATTGTGAGTGATCGGGGCACCCATTTTTGCAATACTCAATTCACAAAAATCTTAGCAAAAGATGGTGTCACGCACAAATTATCCACTGCATATCACCCACAAACGAGCGGCCAAGTTGAAGTTGTTAATCGAGAATTAAAACGGATCTTAGAAAAAACGGTTTCTATTAATCGGAAGGATTGGGCAATAAAGCTCGATGACGCGCTATGAGCCTATCGAACGGCGTACAAGACCGCTATCGGTGGTACACCGTATCGAATGGTTTATGGCAAGGCTTGCCACCTTCCGGTCGAATTAGAACATCGCGCATTTTGGGCGCTTAAATTTTTAAACCTCGATTCCACCCTAGCGGGAGAACAAAGAAAATTTCAAATGAACGAATTAGATGAGTGGCGAGCGAACGCATATGAGAGCAATAAATTATATAAGGAGCGAACAAAGTTTTATCACGATAAGCATATAAAATTTCCAAAAACTTTTTCGCCGGGCGATCTCGTCCTCCTTTATAATTCCCGCCTTCGCCTTTTTCCGGGAAAACTAAAATCCCGATGGACCGGACCCTTTATTGTTAAAGAGGTTTGGTCCTATGGGACAATTTTAATTTCCCACCCGGAAAAAGGTTCCTTCAAAGTTAACGGGCACCGCCTTAAATTATATCTTCCGGGAGACTTACCTAATGACAAGAGTGATGCGATATTTCTTCATAATATAACATGATCGGCAAGAAGGTCAAGCTACGCGACCTTAAACAAAGCGCTTTTGGGAGGCACCCCAAAGTTAGCTTTTTTTCTCTTGTTCTTTAATATATTTTGTAGGTAATCGTCGCTTCCCCACGCATACTTCAAAAATCAGGGAAGCCCCTTCTCTTTCTTCCTTCTCTTTTATCATGCATTTCCTTTTTATTTTGTTTTGCACTTTCCTTTTCTTTTACTTCATACTTAGTTTTAAACATTGGGGACAATGTTTAACTTTAAGTATGGGGGTGTAAATAGCTTTTTTGTAAATAGTTGTTAAATTAGAAAATTTTCAAAACAAAAAAATATTTTTTTGTTCTTATGTTTTCTTCTATTTTAGCACTTGTAAAACCCAAAAACTCAAAAAAAAAATTAGAAAACAGAAAAATTTAAATCTTGGAAAGGGACGTTTGGGATTTTATCCCATCACACCTCCTAGTACCTTGCGAACCCTTCACCGGGTAGCCCTTGGGAAGTCCAAGACTTGCAAAAAAAAATAAGAATTGTTAAGTTTTAAAGCTAGTTTCCTTTCTTTGTAAATAGTTTTTAATGAGAAAAATTCAAAAAAAAAGATAATATCAAAAATTCAAAAAAAAAAAGATAATATCAAAAATTCAAAAAAAAAAGATAATATCAAAAATTCCAAAAAAATTCTTATATCCCTCCTTCTTGTTGTTTTTGTGATTTCTTAGAAATCTAGTTGAGAATGTTTATAAGCATGTTTAAGTTTTTAATTGGCTAAAATTTTGCTTATCATAGTTTGTTAATTTTAAATTTGAGGTAATATTGATTTAAGAATCATCTTATGATTTTAAATTGATTAGAGAATTTTGTTAGCATAACTTCTCTTTTTATTTTTAAATGGCTTCATTTTGTAGTGAATTTCCTAAACCTCTTTAGATTTCAATTATATTTTCTTCTAACTTTTTAGATCTTAGGAAATTTAATTTTACTAGAATTTGCTCTCAATATGATTTAAAACTAGCTAGATTTATTTTCCCCTACCCTACCCCCTTTGATGGCATAAAAAAAATATGTATTAAAAGATCATATGTCATGGGAATAAGAGGATAAAATTCATTATTCCCTAAAACATATGCACCCAAAATATTTGAAAAGATTATATGGCATGGAGTAAGAGGATAAAATTCATTACTCCTAAACCATATACATTTTGGGTTTTTATTAGAAGAGAAAAAAAAAAGGAAATTTCATAAATTCCATTTCCTCCACTCAAAAAAAAAATTTCTCTACTTATGCCAAATTTTATGAAATCCCCCTTAGCCAATTATCATTGTTCTAGTTTTAGTTAAAAATTATGGAGAGAGCAATATTTAGTAATTTACTTTTCCTTAAGATTCTTTTAAGATAGAGTTCTTATAATTTTAATTTAATTTAGTTTTATAATTTCTACAATTTTGTCAAACTACTTAATTTTCTTGAGAAGTTCTTGCCTAAACATTTTTTCCTCTTTTCAAATCATCATCATAATTTAGGACTTAACTCCCCCTTGAATTTACTCTTAACTTAACTTTTGGTTAAATAAAATTTTAGTTTTAAATTAAAATTTTTTTAAGGATGTCTTATAAATTATGTCTCACACTTTTGCTCTGGAATAGCAAAACCTCAAGTATGGGGGTATTTGATAAGTAGTATTTTTATAACTTTTTAATAGAAAATCTTGTAAATATTTAATATGAATTTTCTATTTTATGTCAAATTTAGGTTATAAGTAGTTCTTTTTGTAATTTTGATTCTAACTTAGCTTAATTTCGATATTTGCAGATTTTTGGGACAAATCGGGAAAAATGGCAAGTCACGCCCTCGGTCACGCCCGTGACCAAGGGCGTGTAACCTGAAGATCAGTCCAGAATCGATGCCGCGCTGTTTGAACCAGTCCACACCAAGTCATGCCCCAGGTCACGCCCGTGACCCAAAGTCACGCCCGTGACCGGGGGCGTGTAATCTTAGAGTCTTCCACGTGGAGCCGCCGTCGAGACGTGGAGTTGCGGTCGAGAAGTCAACCTAAGTCACGCCCGTGACCCACATGTCACGGTCGTGACTTTCCAGCGTGATCCCTGCTCTGCCGCCGCGCCGAATCGAGCCCACACCGCATTTAATGAAGCCGTCCAAAGTCACGCCCGTGACCATGTTACACGGGCGTGTAATGTCCAACTTTTTCTGCCGCCAACACGCCAAGCCCACGCTGCCGCCGGATCCAATGTTACAGTGATTACACGCCCTTGGACACGCCCGTGACCGAGGGCGTGTAACTTGAAAATTTTGCCTATAAATTCAGTGGCTCTCCTTGAGTCCAGGGTTCAGAATTTTGGAGTGGGGGAGGTGCTGCTAGAGCCAATCTTGAGTATTTTTCTCTTTTCATGTTCATGTTCATGTCTCTTTACTTTCATGCTCTCTTCCTTTTCTAATGCAATGTATTATTTTTCCTTCAATGCAATAGTTTAGTTTAAGCTTGTAATCTTGTTCTTCCTAGCTTGCAATTTCCTCTCTTAAGTCTTGTAATAGTTTTCATTGAAATAAAAATAGTTTGTTCTCTTTCTTTTTGTCTCCTCCTTACTTAGTTAAATTTTTCTTAATATGCATTTTTATCTTTCTTTCTCTCCCCCCTCCACCATGAATAACTAATCCTCATTAGTACTCGATCAAAATGATCCGAGGATGAGTTAGACAAGTTATGATTTTTCTAAAGTTTTCTTTTTCCGTTTTTTTAAACACTTGAATTACCCTTGATTTTTAATTAGTGAGGCCATATTTTCGATATATGGTTTTCGCTTATGTTTTCATACTTAGTTAGCCGAGAGGCTCAAAGTATGAATCGATCACTCAAGGGTAAAGAGAGTTGCACGCACCCCTCGAGAGAGGATGACGTAAATCTCCCGGATTGGAGTCAAATCCAATAGTGGGGTTCACTTCGTAAAGCAAGTTTTAGGTAATCGATTATAGGACGAGAGTCCGGTTGATTTTTCCTAAACTTAGTTGGGCATTAACCTCGAGAGAGGCATGTTCGAGCTTCGGGAACCTCCACGGTCAAGTAGTTCAATTTAAACGGAATTAGATTTAATCTCTTTTTCACTTGTCTTTTCTCACTCCAAGGTGACTTTTGATTGAGTACTAGCCTCTTTTATCATCATCTAAACCCTTAATTTAGCTTGCAATTTCTCTTTTTTTTAGCTAAGAACCAAAACCCCAAAATATCATTAGATAAGATAATAGCGACTTTCCTCAAAGTAGAAGTAATCAACGCGCCCCGTGGAATACGACCTTGGTATTTCTTAATATCCTATACTATAGACGATAAGGTACACTTGCCTTTATCGGATATAGTTTTGGAGAAAATCTCAACCCTTCACTAAATTTAAAAATCGAAAAATCGATATCAGGGCGACATTCGTCGTGCGGGCGACATTCGTCATGATTCAGTTTAGTAGAACATGCAACTTTTTGCGCCAAAAGTAGCCTTAATTAATTAAAATAATAATTGTAAGGGCAACTTAGAAGAGAAATCGTTCCTAAAATAGAAATCATAATCATGAAACCAATATCAGCTCTCAGATACCAACAGTATAAAAGAAATTAGCTCTACAAATGGAAATCAGCTCTGCAAATCCAAATCAGCTCTACAAATGGAAATAAGCTCTACAAATCCAAAATCATGTACCCGAGAAATCAAAATCATATACCAATATTAAAATAGCTAGCTTATTTTAATAGAATCATGTACCAGAGAAATCAAAAACCATTTATCCAAAATAGAAATCAGCTCTACAAATGGTTTATCTAAAATAGAAATCAGCTCTATGATCTACAAATGGTTTAGCAAAGAGGAGATAAGCAAATGAGGATCTTAGTAGAACCATTTCTAAGATCTACAAATGGTTTAGCAAGGAGGAGATAAGCAAATGAGGATCTTAGAAATGGTTTTTTTAATGGTATATCTAGCTTTCCTGAGAAGGATCTAAGCAGGGAAGGCGAGTGAAGGTGTTGAGGCATCGTGGTTGCGGGCTCTGTCAGAGGCGAACAATGGTCGTTGTGGCATCGTTGCTATGAAAATGATAGTAAGAAAATCAAATTAAAAGAAGACAACAATCAAACGGTTTGAGTAAACCTGTCTTTTGAGCTCTTTTTTATCAAACACATTATGAGCATTCTATAAAAAAAATTACCAGCAACAGAATGAAGCTATGAAGGTGATAGTAAGAAAATCAATTTAAAAAAGACAACATTCAAAAAAGTTTATAGACATGCGAAGCAAAAAAATGAGAGAAATCCAATAAGAGCAGCCCTTCTGAAGAAATAAAAATTCCAATTAACTCCCATAATGTAGAGCTCCAGGAACGTGAAAAACAGAGGAGGAGAAGATTCTTCCATCAGGTATGGAGAAGCATCATTAACAGTGGAGAAGAGGTCGCCCTTAGATTTCTCACAACAAAATTTAAGAACCTTTGCTTGGTCTACATCTGCAATTTGTTGGAGTCATAGAATGGCTATCTATAGATAGTAGTGTAGATGTGCTTTGTTTCACTAGATTAGCATCCTAGTTCCCACTAATTAGGTATATGACTGCACATAAATGGACAGTTAGAAATAGAACTTGCTCATTTAAAAGCATCTAAAATATTAAAAATTGAGGAAACTTCTGATGGCATGAAACGACCACGATGAGCAAATGCAAGAAAAAAACAAGCACATGCACCTCCCATTCCAGTAGTCGTTGGAATCAACCCAAGTTAAAAATAACTGACTGAAAAGAGCGATCTTGGGTTCCATTCATCAGGAAGCAATCCCATTCTGACGGCAACTTTGAGCAAAAGCCATGACAGGGTTTAACCCATTGATACCCAAGATATCAGGTGAGGAAGAAGTGGATGGACTGTAGGAGTCAAATCTTGGTGCGAGAGGGCGAGGGAATCGATGGGGCGTGGGCTTCGGTTGTAGGGATAGAAGGGATTACGAAGAGCATCGAATATCATGAGCAGGAAATTACGCTAATGCACGTAATATTTCAAATTATTTTGAAATTGGGAAACACATTAGACACATAACAGAGGGGGTAAAATAGGCATATTCAATGTTGCACCAAATGGGGTTTTTCCCATTTTGAATAGTATATATATATAAATTCGTCAGTTGGACAACACGGATGATGACCTTCGACACAAGTGCGAAATATTATTTAAAAAGTGGGGCTAAAATATTAGTCACCTATTAGGTAACTGATTACGGGTTAGGGGAGGAAATGAAAAAGCTAGGGCTAATTTACGGGTTAGGGGAGGAAGTGGATCGCCGTTTAGGGGGGAGGAAATAAAAAATTAAAAAAAATTCTAAATGTGGCAATGAAAGTTTTGGAGGGAAACGAATTTTTCCCTCCATAAATAATTTTATATTAAAATATTACATGAAAATTTTGGAAATGTATATTTCATTTTTACTTAAAAACATGTATTTTGTAACAAAATAATTCATTGTTATTTTTGCACCAACAAAAATAGTTGTTATTTTTGAAGGTAAACACAAAATTCATATACATATGAGCATTTGATATGAGGTTATGATCTGTCATCTTAGACTTTGTTTAATCGATTCGTCATTGATCGATGCAGTCATTTTCATCGTTACGTAACTCGTGATACTTACAATATTGGAACATTCATCTAACGCATCATCGATCAATGTAAACATATTCTCCATACAGAAAGAAATATCTTGGTATGGTATATTGCAGGGTATTCCATAACTAGTAACATTTGACAAGATCATTGAGCTATAGGCCAAAGAATACATGGCTACATGATGTACGTATGTATGCTGACCCTAACAGTTATGTACGTTTGTGGAGACATATATAATATCCACAGTAAACACATTTATATTATATATATATTTAATTACTTGTATCAAGCTTACGATCGAGATCGTCGCTATCATCAATATAACTTCACTACCATCAAAAATATCATTATATATTAGAACTTTAACAGAAGATCGTATGTTTTGATGACGCCGCGCTCACCATCTGCCACAGCCGTCTCCCGACCATGGGAGTGCGGATAGTCATGTGTATGGTGATGGGTGTGCGCATAGTAAAATACCCTATCATGGTGATGCGCATAGCCAAGCGTATGATTATAGGTATGCGCATAGCAAAATATGCACCCCCATCATGAGGCTACGGTGTGTGCATAGCCAAGCATAGTAGTACGTCGTTATGGGTGGTGCTCATAGCAATTAAATACCCTATCATGGGGGTGTGCATAGCCAAGCATATGGTTATAGCGCATAGCGAAATACCCCCATCGTACATGCATGCATGGGGGTGTGCATTCATATAGTTATGTGCGCATAGAAAAATATTCGGCCATCATGGGGTGCGCATAGCCCCAAGCGCATACTTATGGGTGCATGTGTGCATACAAACTACCCATAGCATTGGAGTACGCACATAACCAAATGTATGGTTATGAGTGTGTGCATATAGATAAGGCTAATATATATCATCAGCTTAAACATGCATAATGTGCATCGTATACGTACTTCATGATGTATTTCATGCATCATGCTCACTAAGTACATGACATGATTCATGTTCAATCATTTGATAAATGATAACTATATCACTTATATCCCTTTTAACAAAAGATCTTCTGAAATGTTTGATAACAAATTTTGACAGAAAATCATATGTTTTGATGACGTTTTTAAAAAAAAATCGTCACGAAAGATAAACATGTATGCTGACGTGTTTTCATGCAAAGCGTGGCTAATGCTAAATTTTTATATTAGCGACGTTTTAAAAAAAAATTGTCGCTAAATGTAAACGAACGACGACGTTTTCAAAAACGTCACAATAAAAACATTACTTTAGTGACGTTTTAAAAATAATCGTCACAAGAGCTCAACACGTATAGTGACATTTTCCCTAAAAAACGTAGCAAATGCTATTTTTTTTCATTAACGACGTTTATGAAAAAAATCGTCGCTAAATATAAAACTAACAGCGACGCTTTCAAAAACGTCGCAAAAAAACGTCGTCGTAGAGACTATATCTTGTAGTGTGCTTTAAAAGATTCAGAAAAGGATCTTCGCGATTTCTTTTAGATGATAATCTACCTCCCCTTCCTCTAGTCCTTATCATGCTCGAAGAATGGTGTTAATCTTATTAAAGATCCAAAAATAATTAACAACAATATTTAGAGAAAAAATGTTTGAAAAAGAACAATATATTTCTATCGTGCTCGGACATAAAAAGTTGACATCTAAAAGGGAGGAGAAACTAGGAGTATCAGAGTAAAAAAAATATTATTGATACTTAAATATAGATAATCTAACCTCAACTGTATCAAGATTGGTTAAGAGAACAAAGAATCACTATAAAAACAATCATTTTACAACATAAAAAAGACACCAGGAAGATTAACACAATAATTTCTTAAAAATCAAACCTCAACATAAAAAAGACACCTCCAGCCGGCTCCCAGGACATGAACACAATAATTTCGTAAATACTAAAGAAAAATGAAAAGAAAAGGCATTAAGTAACCTGCGAAATTATCACTGATACTAGGTGGTAGAACTTCAACTCTTCTCAGCAGTCTCCATAATAGAATTACTGCAATTAAGTATCTACAAAAGCAAAAAGTGAATATAAATAGCATCCATGAAGAAAAAATAGGAGAGAATAATTCTTTTTTAAGTGTAAATAAGAGAAAATAATCAAGTAGTTCCCTGATTATTTAGAATATATTAGTTTTGACATCAAATTTTTCCCCAATTATCTCCAAAAATAAAAAATCTGGTGTCAAAATTAATACACCTTAAATAGCCTCTCTTAGTCATTTTGTCCGAATAATATTATACTGGCAGATGGATGCAAGTGATAATGTGGCAGCACTTGCTGAGAAATAACATGTGCAATTGCTGCACCGATGACACCTAATTTGAAAACAAACATAAAAATTGGATCTAATATAATGTTGGTTGCATCTCCAGCCACTCAAATATAAAAAATATTCCTTAGCTGGCAAAGCAGACATGGTGGCTGGGATAGATTCTCCAGTTCTAAGGCCATAGAGCTGCTTTCTTTGGAAAATTAAGCTCCATGGCCTGCTCTGCAAATGTATGCATTCCGTAGCTGGCAATAATCATGGCAGTCCACAGTCTGTCGAACACCTCTAGGCCCAGCGAACATGACTGCATCTAGCGTACGTGTTTACTATGGAATAAAGATCCTAGAACCACGCCAAGAGGGAAAATCTTCGGCGAACATGACTGCAGCTTGGACAAACACTTTTCCGTTATAATGTTAACGGAAATAGGTGGAGGGACTAATTTTTATAAAAGAAATAAGTTTTGGGACCAAAATCTGTAACGATACTGGCCAGGACCGCCAACACATGACCTACAAGCCCAGTACGGCCGGCACCGACGGCCCAGGACAGTCAACAGACCTACTGGCACCGCCGGTTCAGCCTCACCCCAACAACGGGTTAACCACAAGCCTGCAGGCCGTACACCCCAACCCCTCTCTGGCCTGCCACAGGGCACAACAGGTTGTTGGAGGGGGGCATGAACCCACAACCTCCCTTCGATGAGAATTGAGCCAGTTAAGCGGCAGCGCGTGGACTTCCCAGGAGGTCACCCATCCCGTGACTACTCCAGCCCGAGCACGCTTAACTACGGAGTTCTTTCAATTCTCAGTTGGTGATGAGAATTGAAAGAACTCCGTAGTTAAGCGTGCTCGGGCTGGAGTAGTCACGGGATGGGTGACCTCCTGGGAAGTCCACGCGCTGCCGCTTAACTGGCTCAATTCTCATCGAAGGGAGGTTGTGGGTTCATGCCCCCTCCAACAACCCGCTGTGCCCTGTGGCAGGCCAGAGAGGGGTTGGGGTGTACGGCCTGCAGGCTTGTGGTTAACCCGTTGTTGGGGTGAGGCTGAACCGGCGGTGCCAGTAGGTCTGTTGACGTCCCTGGGCCGTCTGTGCCGGCGGTACTGGGCTTGTAGGTCATGTGTTGACGGTCCTGGCCAGTATCGTTACAAAAAGTGCACCTTTTGTTACAGTACTGACCAGGACCGTCAACACATGACCTACAAGCCCAGTACTGCCAGCACCGACGGCCCAGGACCGTCAACAGACCTACTGGCACCGCCGGTTCAGCCTCACCCCAACAACGGGTTAACCACAAGCCTGCAGGCCATACACCCCAACCCCTCTTTGGCCTGCCACAGGGCACACCGGGTTGTTGGAGGGGCGGGGGGGGCACGAACCCACGCCCTCCCTTTGATGAGAAATGAGCCAGTTAAGCGGCAGCGCGTGGACTTCCCAGGAGGTCACCCATCCCGTGACTACTCCAGCCCGAGCATGCTTAACTACGGAGTTCTTTCAATTCTCATCACAAACTGAGCTGCAGCTCAGTTGGTGATGACAATTGAAAGAACTCCGTAGTTAAGCGTGCTCGGGCTCGAGTAGTCACGGGATGGGTGACCTCCTGGGAAGTCCACGCGCTGCCGCTTAACTGGCTCATTTCTCATCAAAGGGAGGGCGTGGGTTCGTGCCCCCCCCCCCCCCCTCCAACAACCCGTTGTGCCCTGTGGCAGGCCAGAGAGGGGTTGGGGTGTACGGCCTGCAGGCTTGTGGTTAACCCGTTGTTGGGGTGAGGCTGAACCGGCGGTGCCAGTAGGTCTGTTGACGGTCCTGGGCCGTCGGTGCCGGCAGTACTGGGCTTGTAGGTCATGTGTTGACGGTCCTGGCCAGTAATTTTCCGTTATAATGTTAACGGAAATAGGGGAGGGACTAATTTTTATAAAAGAAATAAGTTTTGGGACCAAAATCACTCAAAAAAAATATAGGAACTGATTTCATAAAATATATTAAGGCTTTATTTGGCGCGGCGGTGGCGGGCGGAACCAGCGGGTGCAAACGCCGGTTTCGAACTGGAGGGCGGAGGCCACCGCTCGAAACGGAGCTATTTTCTCCGGTTTCTCATGGTGCGGCGGGAGGAAACGCGGCAAACGCCACCGGCGGGCATTTGGTTACCCGCCGTTCGGTGGCATTAGCCGCAAAAGGAGCCTCCAAATGCCGCGCCAAATGAAGTAAACAGAGCCTCCAAATGCATAGGAAAATATCTGACATAAGAATTAATAATAATATCTGACAAAGCATAGGAAAATAGCAAACAACAACCATTTACATAAATGGAAAGTGCAGATGGAAGCATACAGATACATCGAAGAACACAATTATGACTGTAAAAACCTTATGACACTGAAAAAGTTAACAAAAAGTTCAAGCAGTCTTTAGCAGTCCACATATAAAACAGCAAACCATGACTAAATTGGGTTAGTGCAGAACTACACAAAATGCGATGTATATACTACAAAAATAACTACTAGAGCAAAGAATCACAACCAATTTTTGCTGTTCTTTTTTCAACAAGCATTATATTCTAACAATTAGGAGATATGTATGAAATTTCAACATGATCACAAGACCTGATCATAAAAGTTAATTTATGAGTATTCATGAACTACAAGCCTCAACAAGCAATAGTCTGCACGTAATCAGTTTGTTATGTACAAACAGGCAGAAGCCTTTGGAAGACACTGTTTGCTAGTAAAGTGTATCTAGAAAGCACTACTTGAAAGTGAATGCCACTTAAGTCAAAAATATATGTAAAAGGCGTGTTTGTTCACTGTTTTAACTTATTTTTATTGAAAAGAAAAATAAATTTCAAACACCTCATTAACAGGAGCTTCATTGTCCCTAAATACTGCGTCATGTACAGGTGAACAACACTGTATACGAAGAATTATATGGGATGAAGTAAAATAACATACATTATTCGGACCAAGAATCATCTTCTTCACTTTCCGGTGAATAAATTGTTTGAAAAAAGCTTCCTGTGAATGCAGCTGGCATATACAAACAAAAGATCAACAAAATATGAATACAGACAAAAAAGGAAGAAGATCAGCAAACATTACCGAAATAATATGCTCCAAATGAAAATTTATGGAAATTAAGTCAAATGAGAACAAGAGAGCTTGGATCAAACACAAATTATCAAATGTCTACATCCTCTGATGAGTCCACATCATTTAATTCATCAGAATCAACATTTTTTTCAACATCCTTCCTTGATTGTTGTAATTCATCGGGGCTTACTTCTTCCGCTTGACAATGAATATTGCTTAGAATAGGAACATCATCTAATACAACATGGGGTGGATTAGTAGTTGACGCCTCTTGGTAGAATTTCTCTAGTGGTGTTTGTTGATAATGCATGTGAGTATAATTTATCTCATATGTGCTTCTTGCTTTAACCTTAAAAACAGTGCGCCAACGACGATCAAGTGTTTTTTTTCTCCAAGGATATGGTGTGTAGTATACTTGATGACATTGGGAAGCAAGCACAAAGGGGTTATCTTCGGCCATGCTACGATCATTATTAATATCAATAATCTTATATCTTGGATGAACCTTTGTTCCCCGTTTTCCTGTGTCAAACCATTTACACTTGAGCATCACTATAGTATTGGCAACAGACCTTAAAAAACTTAGCTCAAGAATTTCCATCAATTCTCCGTAATAGTCTTCACTAGAATCATCATAATAACTTCCATTAACACAGACGCCGCTATTCATTGTAGATTTTGTTTCTCCATATTCGAGTGTGTAGAATCTATATCCATTCACTATACACCCATTCCAAGTTTTAACAATGCTACTGAATCTGTGTGCAAAAACTTTTATTTCATTGTCCGTTATTTGATTGACTGGATTCTCAACCTATTAAGCAAAAAATGAATTTTTAGCACGAGCAATATATAGTAAATAAGCACATAACTTATAATAATATATCGACTTACATATTCTTCAAACCATTTGGCAAAGTCTTTATCACGCATAACTCCTAATGCCTTAGGAGTTAGATTCAGTATTTGAGCCCGTTGTTTAACATCATAAAGTCTTCAAAGCATTCTTTGTGATCACTTTTGAATAATAATGAAGGTAATGAAGAAATATTAATTATGATATTACTTACTCAACAAATTCAGCTATCTCTGGACAATTCAACATAATATAGATTGTGCATGCAGCCTTTTCAGTTGGAGTTAAAATGCGCTTGTGATCTTTTGGGCTAAAGAGTCTACTAGAAGTATTAAACATAGGTATGTGACTAGATGATTCAACTTGATTGATCATATTATCATTACGCCCAAAAACTGTAGATCTTGTTTCTACATTAGGAGCAAAGAAATGAGAGCAAAATGTTGAAGTCTCTTCGATCAAGTAAGCTTCAATAATTGATCCTTCTATACGTGTCTTGTTCTTTACCTTACGTTTCAATGTGTTCAAACACCTGTGGATATAAAAATTAATATACACATATATATAATATGAAACAAAAAAAATAGGTTCAATGATTTTACCTCTCAAAAGGATACATCCATCGATACTGAACAGGCCCACCAACCTTTTCTTCTTATGCCAAATGTATTGGCAAATGCTCCATTGAATCAAAAAAAGCTGGAGGAAATATCTTCTCAAGCTTACATAATATTATGACTATGTTCTCCGCCATTTTTTTCATATTTGATTCATACAGAATAGTTGAACAAAGGTCTCTAAAAAATTGGCTTAATTCAGTTAAGCCATTCCATATAAATTTGGGTAATAAATCTCGAAATGCAAGAGGAAGCAATCTCTCCATAAAAACATGACAGTCATGACTCTTCATTCCATACATACTACAATCATCCAAATTAACACAGCTACCCAATTTGGATGCATACCCATCTGGAAGTCTCAAGTTTTTTATCCACCTCAAAATAATATCTCTTTCATCCTTAGATAATGCATAACTTGCCTTAGGTTTAAAATATTTCCCATTCACCTCCTTGAGCTCGAGATCTCGACGTTTACATATATTATGGAGGTCTAGACGAGCATTAACATTATCCTTGGTCTTACCTTTTACATCCATAATAGTGTTAAATACATTATCAAACACATTTTTTTCAATGTGCATTACATCAAGATTATGACGTATTATATTTGTTTTCCAATATGGCAAGTCCCAAAAAATACTTCTTTTCAACCAATTATGAGATTCACCAAACCCTTCCAATCTATACTTGTCCTTTGTCTTACCAAAATCAATGTATGGTAATGATGCGACTATTGCCTCAAGCTCATGACCAGTTAAGTGAATGAGAGGTGTATCTGTCTGAATCCTTCCCTTAGTGAAGTTGTCTTTTTGATATCTATAAGGATGATCTAAAGGCAAAAATAAGTGATGGCAATCAAAAAAACATGGTTTCCTACCATGTTTGAGTCTAAATGACTTGATATGGTTCATGCAATATGGACATGCTAGTTTACCATGTGTACTCCAACCTGATAGCATTCCCTATGCAGGAAAGTCACTGATGGTCCACATTAGTGCTGCTCTCATCAAAAAAATTTGTTTTGTAGAGATGTCATAAGTCTCAACCCCAAAACTCCATAGTGTCTTCAACTCATCTATCAAAGGTTGTAAATATACATCCAAGCTATTACCTGGACTCTTTGGACCCGGCATGAATAAGGTAAGAAACAAATAAGGTCTATCCATACACATCCATGGAGGTAAATTGTAAGGTGTGAGAATAACCGGCCAACAAGAATAAGGTTTAGATCCTTGATTATGTGGATTAAAACCATCAGTTGAAAGCCCAAGTCTAACATTTCGTGGCTCGGCTGAAAATACAGATTCAGATCGATCAAAGTGCTTCCAAGCTTCATCGTCCCTCGGATGACATAATTTTCCCTCCTCACTAATGTTTTCCTTGTGCCATCTCATATGTTCTGCAGTGACTTTAGACATATACAACCTTTGTAGTCTTGGCGTAAGTGGTAAATAGCTCAATTGTTTAAATGGTACAGGTTTACGCTTTTTTTTGCCACATTTATTCCTAGGCTTAAACCTAGGGTGGTGACATATCCGACATTCTTGTAACACTTCATCACACTTCCAATACAACATACAATCATTTTGGCATGCATCAATCTTTTGAAGTCCAAGGCATCTTCTTACATGAATAAAAGCTATCAGGTAACTTATGTCCCTTAGGCAACATCGAACCAAATGCCTTTAGAAATTGATTAAAATGTCTCACGCTTAAATTTGACTCAGACTTAATGTTTAAGAGTTCTGTCAATGCTGACAACACTGAATAATTCTCGCAACCAGGCCAAAGAGGACTATCAGCGGCATCCTTCATGTCAAAGAATTTCTGTGCCATCGGGTTAGGATTTTGTGGTTCATCCCCAATATTCCAATTAAAATCAGGACCAGCGACATCAATAACCATATCCCTCAAAGAATTTTGTTGCTCTTCAGTGACTCTCTGCTCAAACAGAATCTGCTCATGCATACGAATAGTAGAGACTCTAGTGGATGGTTCATCCCAAAGTGGCTCCCCTTGCCTAACCCAATTAATATAATCACGTTCAAACCCTCTAGAGATAAGGTGAAAATTAACCATATCAGGCACAATAAATTTCAAGCTCCTACAATCACAGCACGGGCATCGGATTTTTCCTTGATACATATATGCTGGATATTGTTGGCATAATTCTATGAATCCCTTCACCCCCATTCTATACTCATCTGTAATACCATATCCTCCTGGACAAACACGACTTTTAATCCATCCCCTATCCGGGTGCATGATTGTTATTCTGCATATACAACATACAAAATTATTATTCACTATATATTTATTATAAACTCTTGTACATGTCATCAACTTCAATTAAAGATCACATAAAACTGCAATATAATTTTCATAATAAATGTCTTAACTATGCGTAGTTTAAATACTAAAGTGTAAATATAAGATGACAAACAAGGAAACATTTTAAAGTCTAAATATATCTATAAATATATCACATTCATCATAATTTGGTGAAGGATGTGAAATATGTGCTTGTTTGGGGAATAAGTTCAAGGCATTACCCGCAACATTGCAGATTATCACATAGTCTCCATGATGAGGATGTTGTTCAGATTATGAAAGTAGACAACTATAGCTTTGCGCATACTTGCTTGCTAAATCAATCTATGAGAAACAACTAGCATAATGAAACATATCATGAAGTTGTAGTGTAGTTTAAAACTAAAGCGCGATTCAAGTCTTATTAGCAAGGGAAGTCAAAAGTGTTACCATTCATAAGGTATTAAGAGTTGTTTATAAGGACATATGCAAGGACACAATGGTATGACCCTTCTCTCATTTTCATATGACTCTATGCATCTCTCCGAAAAGAAGAGTTGTAATATACATTATATATGAGTGTGCCATAGAAATATATAAAATGCTCTTTATATGTGAAATTATGAATGACTTATGAAATGCTTATTATCAAGTATTAATTTGGGACGAGTACAATATATGGTTGAACAACTTGTTGGTACCCTTTTTATAGTAGATTTAGGGTTAATTTGGCATGGCGTTGGAGTGCATGAACAATGTGGTTACAAATCCTCATTTGTGAGCACTAGACCTCACCTAAGGAACTCCATCCATTTTATGTTTAAAATTAAATTTCTTTTTTCTTGGTGAAGATCATACTACATGTTAGACAACGATACCTAATAAAGGAGAAAAGGAGAAATCAAACGTATATAAATATAGACCGCCCCCATCGTGGCAACGATACCTAATAACATCTCAACGTATCACATCAAAATGAGAGTGCCATTGTTTTATTCAATTTATTTAGAAACACAAACTCATTCCTATGGTACTCTCTTTTTGATTGCTATAGAGTCAAAAATGTTGCAACAATACTTGTATTGAAAAAAGCAAGCTCTCTGCATAAGTTAAAGATTGTTGTATTCTATAACTTGTAAAGAAAAACAAAGTGAGAATAAATAACAGTTTTGCAGATTTTCTCTTACCTGGGATTCAGTACTTAGAGGGGAAAATAGCTGTATATATAGTGATAAGGTTAACCTACAAACAAACGATTAATTAAGCTTATATAACAATAGCTATTAGCTTGTAAGCTAATTAATTATCCAACTGAAATATAGCAATTTACAGATAAATGCAGAAGAGTAGAATCAATAAAGCAATAGAGAAAAATGAAATCCAATTTTGGAAAGAGTGAAACCCTATAACATAAATAACAATGGCTTCGTTTGGGGGGCATTTGAATGAAATTGGAAGTGGTAAAAATGAGAAAACAAACCTAGGATTGAAATGCACAAATCATCAAATACTACCTTGGGAGATCGTCCACCTGATCGAGAATGGTGGCAATGGATGTTTTCTGCGGGCTAGCTGGGCGGCTCTTCTAGGGCACGGCGATGGGAGCAGAGCAACTGGAGGAGGGCCACTGGAGTAGGTCCACTGGAATACGCAGCTTCGAGAGGGTTGGAAGGTGTGCAACGAGAGAAGGGCGATGGGAGGAGGGCGACGGGGAGAGGGAGACGGGAGGAGGGCGACGGGGAGAGGGCGACGGGAGTAGGGTGACGACAATACGTAGCTTGAAGTGGCTCAGGGCGTCGGAAGGAGTGCGACAAGAGAATGCCTATAGGAGGAGGGCGACGGGAGGAGGGCGACGGCAGATGGGTGCGGGAGCGGAAATGTCGAGCTGAAAGTGTGGCGGGAGTGAAAGAAATAAGAATATAAATTGCCTAAATAAAGATTTGGGGGGGGGGGATTTTTATTTTCCCTCCATATATTTTGGGGAGATTATTCATCAAGGAATTTGAACACAAAATATTTCCTTCCTAACTATCAAGTGATTTTTTGCAACAAATAAATTCGATTCTAAATCTTCAACAAAAATATTCGTTGTTAATCTTGTATCAAATGACAAAAAGAATATACGTAGCTAAATTTGTTGCCAATTAGCAACAAATTCTAATGCCTTCCTATTTTTTGTTTCTAAATTACAATTTTGTTGTAGTGATAGATTTATAATAGGTTTAAGCATTGCTTTATAGTTATATTTGGCCTTTGTATCTGTTAAGTGTTTTACCAATTGAAAATTCCTTTTACCAATTGAAATCTGATTTCTGATACCAATTGAAATCTTTAAAATCTGATTTCTGATACTAATTGAAAGTTTTCTTTTATGATCATTAAAATATATGTTTGACACAAATTTAAATTTTTCTTGATAATCATTAAGATATATCTTTGAAGCTCTGATTATAAGAAGATAATGTTTTATTTCTGTGTTCAGCTTTCGTCGATCTACGTTCGACGAAGTCATTTGATTTCGTCGATCTTGGTTCGACGAATATTGTTGAACTTTGATTCGTTGAGCTCTGATTATAAGAAGATAATGTTTTATTTCTGTGTTCGGCTTTCGTCGATCTACGTTCGACGAAGTCATTTGATTTCGTCGATCTCTGTTCGACGAATTTTGTTGAACACACAAAATTTTAACCATTTTTATTAAGTTTTCTGTTACTTCTTTTTCCTTAGCAGATACTAATTTTGTGATGTAGTTAACGTATTTTTCTTTAGAATATGAGATAGATTAGTTGAAGATCCTAAGCTATGTTTGTTGTCATTTAATCTGGAATTTTTAGTGCTTGTAATATTCATTAATTTGATATTTCTTTCATTAAGAGTTTGTTCAAACAATTTAGCCCTAATTGAATTATTTTTCAAAGAATTAATTTGTTCTTCTGATATTTTCAAATCTTCTTTAGTATTTTCAGAAGTTAAATTGGTTATTTCTGTTAACTCTGTTCTGAAAGATGTGATTTCTTTCTCAGATTCAATTAAATCTAAGCAGAGAAATTTAAAATCATCTTTGAAATCAGTGGAATTAAAATCAATGTTAGATACTACCTGATCTACATCATTTTTAGATTCTGATTCTTCAGAATTGTTTCCTGAGGCATTGATAGCCAACATGCAGAAGGTTTTTTCATCTGCATCATCTTCATCATCACTGGAACTGGATGAAGATGCATGATCTGAATCATTGTATGAGTCATATATAGCCATCAAGCACTGATTTTTGTCATTTGCATTATTTTCATCTTCAGATGAACTGGATGATGGCTCTGACTCTTCTGCAGAACTCTCATTTTCATCAGATTCACATTCTGCATCTGAGTTGTGGTTTGACCCATATATGACCATCATGCAAAATGCTATAGCTTTTTGTTCTTCTTCTTCTTCTTCACTTTGACTAGATGATGGTTCTGTATCATAAATACAGAAAGTGGAAGAAGGTTCAGCTACCATTCTTGTTAGGGAGTTCCAGATGTCTCTTGCTGAAGTGCAATCAGCAACTCTTTGATAAATTTTATTTGACATTGCTTGTGCCAATATGTTTATGGCCTTGACATCAGCACTTTTCAGCATCTTTTGAGCATCTGATGATGTTGATGAAGTTGAAGGTCCGGTCAAAATGACATTGAAAATATCTTCATCAATTGAGAGCATGAATAATCTAATCCTTGCTTTTCATAGTGCAAACTTATTTAGATTGCACATAGGAGGTCTTGTGCTAGAATATTCTTTGATCTGTTCCATGAGTTTTTAAGAAAAATAAAACTCTAAAATAAATTAAGATCTAATTGATCTTTATGATTCAGGTGTTAGCCTGTAAATAAAAATCAACTACCCTCTGATACCAATTGAAAGTGTAATTGATATCAGTTGAAAGTGATTGATATAATTAACCACGCTTTGATACCAATTGAAGGTGGAGGTTAGATCTTAATATTACTCTAGAGGGGGGGTGAATAGAGTATTAAAACTTTTTACTTAATTTTATAGCGGAATTAAATTAGTGATACTTATATGTGTATTGAGTGAGTAATAAAAGCAAACACAAAGAGAGCACACAGCACAACACACAGAAAATCAAAACACAGAGGACACAAGGATTCTTATAGTAGTTCCCCAATAAACCTGGGTACGTCTACTATTCTACCACACTTGGTAGGATCCACTAGGTTTTTGATCAGGTGCCCTATCACCAAGGGGTTTTTGTTCAGGTGTCCACACACCAAGGGAGCTTTTGATCAGTTGCTCTAACCCAACTACAGGTTTTTGTTCAGGTGCCCTGCCAAAAAGGGGTTAACTTTTGAAGGGAGTTATAACCCTGTACAAGAGGGGATTAGAAGGGGTTTAGATGTTCTTCTCTGTCAATAATTTGAGAGAAGACTCTAGTGGATTGATGATGTAAAGCTCCTCTGTCTGATTGAGATTTGTTGACAGCTTGAGAATGGAGCTTTTTCTTGAATCAAATGATCTTCCTGTAGCTGATGAATCTGAGAGAATAAGTTCTTCAGATTATTTGTTGCTCTTTTGAAGATCTGATATTGCAGCAGAAATACTGAGAGAAGGATGTTGATGTTGTTCTCAGTAAATGAGTGTTGTTGTTGAGGAAGATTAAGATCTGTGAATGTTTTCTTATTTTTCTTCTCTTCCTGTAGCTTTCCCGACTGTATTCCTCTTTTTCTTTTTCCTTTTCCTATACAGCTATATTTTGTGATGTTGTACCGTAATGTTCTGTCGTAAAAACTGATGTAATAATACTGTATATCTTCTTCCTTATTCTTTTTATAATATTTGAAAATCAAATCCCTTGAATTAAGGAATAGATATATCTGGGAACCATAAATCTGACACGCCGTTTATCTCTTTCCTTTTCCATGAAAATGTCCTTTCCAAGAAATGTCAAAGACTATTTTCGAAATAGGAGAATAAATAAAAGGAAATATATTATTCTTACTTATCTGGAATAATAGAGCCGTTGCTGAAGACGAACTGAGTTCAGAGAATGAAATAAGAATGATCTTACTGAAATTCTGAACTGAAATAGGAAATCGTCGATCTTAAGAATTTTCGTCGATCTCAAGATTTTCGTCGAACACAATGTTGAGTTTGTCGACCTCAATTGAATCTGGCTGGAATAGTTGAAATAGTTGAGCTGAGAAGATCTTTCGTCAATCTGAACATTTGATACTTATTCTTCGAACGCAGAGTTAATTTCATCGAACGGGCAAATTCTTCGATCGCTGAATTGAGCAAAATCGTCAACCGTTGAGACGGAATAAAATCGTCGACCGCTGAGACAGAATAAAATCGTCGACCGCTGAGACGGAATAATTTCGCCGACCGCTGAGCCGCTGAGACTGACCTGCTGAGACTGACCCGCTGAGATGCTGAGATAGAAGCAAGCCGTTCGTCGAACGCATAGATCATGCTGTTCGTCGAACGCAGAATGCATATCGTTCGTCGAACGCAGAGAGCAATCCGTTCGTCGAGCGTTGTCTGGAGTTCGTCGAACGCAGAACCTGAATGATTTCTTGAGTTTTAACAGCCTAAACTCTTGACCCATTGACTATACATTGGGGTCAACTTGATCCTAATCAGCGGATAGTGATCCTAGCCCAAATCAGTAATAGGGTTATTCCAACAGAGATTCTCTACTTTCTTCTTGAGTAGGTTGCCGATTATCTTGTTCGCTGCCTCCACTCGACCATTACTCCTTGGGTGGTGGACTGACACGAACCTAAGGTCTATGTCGAGTTGGGTGCAGAAAATGATGAACTCTTCGCTGGCAAATTATGGCCCGTTGTCCGTCACTATGGCGAGTGGGAGCCCGTGCCTGCAGATTATTTCACCCCACACAAAATTTCTTACCACTTGGGATGTTACCTTGGCAAGCGCCTTCACTTCTACCCACTTGGAGAAGTAATCAATCATTACCAATAAGAACTTCCTTTGGCCACTAGCTTGTGGGAAAGGGCCTACCAGGTCCAAACCCCATATAGCAAAGGGACAGGGAGCTGTGATGGTACAGAGTCCTTGGGCTGGCAAGAGTTGGAGAGGAGCGAACAACTGACACTTTGAACATTTCCTTGCGAACTCCACTGCATCCTTGCTGAGGGTAGGCCAAAAGTAGCCTTGCCTCAACACTCTACCGTCCAAGATTCGGCTCCAGGAGTGACTGCCACATTCCCCTGAGTGGATTTCTTCTATGACTCTCGGGACCTCCTCTGATACACAACGGGCCAGGAGCCCCGAGAGTGTTTTCCTGTATAGCCCCCCTGCATGTAAGGAATAATAAGCCGACTTATATCTGAAGCGCCGCTTATCCACATCCCCTTTAGGGAACTTCCCCGATGTTAGGAAGGTGACGAAGGGGTCCATCCATGGCGTCCGCTGGTCCACCTCCATCAGCTCCCCCTCTTCGATAGAGGGCCAGAAGAGGTCTGACACTGTCCCCCCTGCCCTGGGACCAAACTTGGCCAGGAGGTCTGCCGCGACACTCTCCTCCCTCGGTACGTGACAGATCGAGAAGGTCTGGAACTTCCCTATAAGTCCCTTGACCTTTTCCAAGTACCGCTGAAGAGTCGACTCCTTTACCTCGAACTCTCCTTTGACCTGGCAAGCCACCACCATGGAGTCCGTCGAGACCTCCATATCTTGTACTCCCAACTCCAGGGCCAGGCGGAGGTCTGCTATCACCGCTTCATACTCGGCCTGGTTGTTGGTGAGGGGGAAGTGAACGTTGATTGCATGCTCGATCCTCGTCCCTTGGGGACTCACACTACAAGAAAACTGTCATTTAGTGACGAAAACTTAGTCTGAACTTTATTAGTTGACATTATTTTGTACTTTTGTCTGAAGCCACACAAATAGAAAACTGGGATAAGTTTCTGGCATAGGAACTGAACTTTATTTGTTGACATTATTTTTGTTTTGTATTAATTGAAATATAATCTTTTAGAGGAACTGAACCTTAAAGGCATTCCAATTCGAATTATCATATGCAATATAATATTTTGGTTTTTGAATTTTCTTTTTGATGATGAAACCAAGATAAGAGCACAAGTTTGAAATTATCACTGCTTTTGGCAAAATGTTTCTCCCTCAAGATAAGTCCCCTATGAACTGTTTCATCTAAAAAGATATGTTTATGTACACTCTTTTCTCCATTCAGAAATCTGAAGAACAACCAATTGACCAGACCCATTCCTTTGACACTTTCATAGAATATGCTGATCTGATTGTTGACTTTTCTTAAAGTGAAGTATGTTGACATACAGTATTTATTTACAATCTGCTCTATGAATGACCTTTATTTCAATCATGGGTTATGCTAGGTTCCCTGGCTCTAGCCTAGAGACCGTGGATCTATATAGCTATTTGGGTAGGAATGTTTTTTCTCTATTGGATGCTTAGCAATTATTTTCCGAGTAGATTAAAATTAATCTTTAATTTGGACTATCAATGTTTGTCGTTCAAATTTCTTGTCCATTTCTAGAGTTGTTTCGATAATTTCTTGTCCATTGTTTGATGCAGACGTGGCTGTTCTCTATGAAGTGCTCTATCTTAGCGACATGTCACGAGGCATTTGTATTGCTAGTTTCCATTGAGGAATGCCTCAAAATCAACTGAATACTACATTTGTAATGCTAGCTTGGAGAGGATGGAGAAACCTGATGCGCGTCGGCAAGTGCACCGGTCGCTGTCAAGTAATAATTGTGGAGAATAAATTCCCCGGATGTCGGTCTCTTGAGGAATGCAGGATGGGTGATCGAATCGTGCAGTGAATATTGTTACACAAGCGTTTCACAAACACAACAAGGGGTTTTTGGTTGGTTTTCCTAATTTTAACAACAATAAAAGAGATGCGGGTCGAGAACACCGCTTCGCAACGTGAGGTGGATGCAACGGCCGCGATGCCGTGCTTCGTGAGGCGAATGAAGTGGACTCAGGCGCGAGAGAGTGAGGGTCGCAAACACCTCTTCACAACCGTCATTAGCTCTTGCCAACACGGAGCAAACGCCTTGCGTGCGTGTGTGAGTGAGTGCGCTTGAACGTGGTGAATCACAACCAACCCATGAATAAGAACACAGAAACATTCATTCTCATCAAGTAAATATCACAATATTCATTTAGTAAAAGATTCAAAGGGGTACAATCAAGGAAAGAGGAAGGAGATAACCGGCGGTGAAGACTAGCGGCTGTTCACGGCCGGAATGGTAGGTTGTCGGGCTACCTCCGGACTCGGGCGGACGATGCTTCCGGCGTAGAGGGCTGTCACAATCTCCCTACGTGCTCCGTCGTCTTCGACCAAGGTCTCTTCTTCTTCTCACCAGGCGGAAAGCGAAAATGATTGCTTGGAGGCTTGCGGATGATGGAGAACACTCACGGGCGATGGAGGATGTCTAGGAATGGACCGAGGAAGCTTCCCCTTGCGTAGGAGATGAAGTAGGGGCGATCCAAGGGGGCGGTCGGCGGCGTACGGAACAGAAATCCCGCTCCCGGAATGAATAATCCGCCCTAAAATCGCAACAGGCGCTTAAATAGGCGCTGGATTAAACACTGCGCACGATCATTGGCGCACGACCAGTGGTCGTGCGCACTGGAATCCTGCGATCGTGCGCACTGCCTGGACAGAACCTGCACGAGATGAAATCATAAAATAAAATGTTCGCACGACCAGTGGCGCACGACCGTTGATCGTGCGCACTAGCGTCGGTGGTCGTGCGCAATAGGTGAGACAGAACTCATAAAATTACTATTAAGTGCGCACGGACAGTGGCGCACGACCGGTGGTCGTGCGCACTGGAGTTGATGGGCGTGCGCACTGCACCAGACAGAACTCGTAAAAAGGGGCTAAGTGCGCACGATCAGTGGCGCACGACCAGTGGTCGTGCGCACTAGAACAAGTGATCGTGCGCAGTGTTCCTGTGCAGAATTGCACCGGAAACACTTGCACGCCTCCTATTCCAGCACAAACACAGATCTAGCCACCGAAAGTGGCACTTAACAACATATGAGTACTATGAAAGGAAATAAACACGAAAACACACCAAAGTGGGCCAAAATGTGCACCTAGCATGGGTTATCAATTATAAACTATAATAAGGCTAAAGTGCGTGATATTGACTAAATAATGGCCCGGATGAGTCCATGAAGGTGTATATAATCAGGACTCATCACACCCCCAGACTTAACTGTTTGCGCGTCCCGAGCAAACGAATCCGGCGGAAGTTGAAAAAGATAATTAAAATAGCGAATTACGCAAGGGAGTACAGTGCGAAGTAACATACGCATGCGAGTAGGAATTCTAGTAGAAAAAGATTCTAGCTATGCTAACTAATTTACGTAAGTACTAAAGCGTACTCAAAGATTTAATTGTACTCAGTGGGTGAATTATGAAGAATTTGACGATCATGCCCGGTATGGAAGTGACGAGACGCTGAGGCGGGTGTTGCAAAAGATCGGGGCTTAGGAATAACTCCGCTGAAATCCATCAACGTCGTGAACCATACGCTTGCCCGGTCACACTCTCTCCACGGCGCTAGCAAACTCGCAAATCAAATCAGTAGGACTTATAGGATTAAAATGGGGCTTAGGTTACGGAATGATATGCAAAGATAAACATGACGGCTACGCAACCCAAATGAGCCAACGGCACACTGCACCTTACAAAACCAAACAACTATGCTCGTGTGACACACCCCCAGACTTATCATGAAAACCAGGTGTGCACACAGCCTACTTTACAAATACCAACAGATTTTTCTCTTTAGCTTGGGAGGATTATTTTCAGGATACTCTTTTTTTTTTTTTCTTTTATATATTTTTCTTCTTTCAAGCAACCTCCAGTTGGTTCAAAATCAGCGGATAGACAATATTTTCTCTTGAAAACACAATGATACCACACACCACACAAGTTGGAAATTATGAGCACAGTTAAAACATTTTTTTTTTGTTGCGGGCGTAGGATAGGCTTCAGGCTTTGGTGGATGAGGAGGAGCTGAACATAAAAATGGTAGGCACAAATTTGGCTTGCATAGGTGAATGAAAGGGGCATGGAATAGCAAAGCTCAAACTAGCCAAATGGTGGCCTACATCGTGCTTGACTCAACAAGTAGCTCTCACCCATGCTTCAAGAGTCGCTTGGGGCAAGTTCTTAGCCCACGAGAAAGATAAACCTTCCTCCCGACTCGAGCAACACACGTTTAGCGACCGCACACACACACACCGGGTTATCATCAATTTCATTCGAATTCACCACTTGAGTACATTAAATCTAAATTTACGCAGAGATACTACACATAAATTAAATGCATAAAGAAAATCTAATTCTACGCAAATTCTACTATAGCATGCGAAGCGACTAGAACACTACATGAGTCGACACTGCGCTCCAAATAATAATTCCTGTGTTAATAGCCTATTTCACCTTCCGACCAGACTAGCTTAAACGGAACAACACAACAAGATAAGCACACACTCAAGTGGGTGAAATGGTTCGTGAAGCAAGAAAACAATGATAATGAGAATGATAAACAAAAATCAACCATCTAGCATGCAATGCAACTCGTGCACAGTGGATAACACCACTCGCTCCCCCAGACTTAAGCTAAGCAATATATCTAGAAGTTGAAGCTAAAAGAGGGAAGGAAGTGTTACCCAATGCTCAGAAATGAGCATACCAGACGATTGGCGATAAGATCAAAAAATAGTCCGCAACATCCGCCATCTCAAGGAACCAAGGCCACCTGAAAATTAGATACTAGAACAACAAAAATAGTAAAAACTGGATTAAAACAAGTGAGAGCACAACAAATCAAGAAATCTGGGTTATCACCCATGGGGTAAACCTATTCCTGCAATTAACATTGACCACTCGCACACAAAATAAGGGAACAGAAAAAGCTGAATAAATAAAACTATGCCCAGAGGAGCATTCCATAAACAAAATGTTATTATTACAAACATAACAAGAGCAAGAGTTCAAATGTCTTGACAAAAGACCTAAAAAAAAAACAACAAGGGAAAAACAGATAACATAGCCAAGAATAGCTCGCATGCGGGGGAAAAGATCACTCGTCGTCGCTATCGCTGTCAATAACCACAACAGGCGGCGACCGGCGGGAAGATGAAGCGGCGCGACCCGGAGGTGGAGGAATATTTAGTCCGCCCCGCAGCGCTTGCTGATAAACGAAGTCCGTGAGCTAGTACTGGTTTGCCTCCAGATCGGAGAGGCGTCGATCAAAACTGGGCACTTCCGGTGCTCTTGAAGAACTGCCTTCCTCCTTGGCTCTCCGCCCATGCTGAGATGAATGACTCCGCGGCTGCGGAAGAACTACCTCTCGGTGAGTATTCGGCGGCTCAGCCGGCTCTCCCTGCTCCTCGTCACCCTGCCTCTCCCTAGGCGTATCTCCAGGCATCACAACCACAAAACGTTTGCTATTCTTCTTCCCCACGACCCGCAACAAGTGGAAACTCACCATGGTGGCCCGCGTGATAGAGGAGGGTGCAGTCACCTGCACCATCGGAGGTAGATGACTCCAAACCCCCAAGCTTTTGGCAATGCGGGTGATGTAGTAAGCACCGCCAATGGCACCAGTGAGACCGTAGGTGGCCTCGTGGTGGAAGAAGAAAGCCAACATGTAGCCGAGATGCAAAGGTTGCCGAAATTCCATACTATAGAGGGCGATAAGATCTTGCCACCCCACTACATTCTGACTAAGCGCACGGGCAACAAGAGAATGGCTGAGGACGTGCTGCAGGTAACGGAGAGCAGGTGCGACGATCCATGTGGATTTGCTTTTTCTGGCCACATATTCCTCATCACGACCCGTGAGGGCACACCACGCGGCACGCGGAGTAACCCCATCAGGGAAGGAGACGTCCAAGTCCAAAAACGGGATCGTCGCGGCCTCGGCTTCGGTGTAGAATCCAGCGCACACTGCCAACTCGGATAAAGAGAGAGTGAAAACCTTGCCCAAAATCCGAAAAGAACACTTTCCCGGACGTTGACCGGAGGGCAAAACTTCCCACTCAAATGTAGAAAGAAATTCCAAGGTGAGCTCCCGGTAGCCGAGATCATCGCACCCGAGCACCCCACTCCAATGATCGAAAGAATAACGTTGGAGGACGGCCGCCCCCAACTCCCCATTGTCGCCGATAGAGTTCAATTCGTTCCAATCCACTAGACGTTGCGATAGGAACGGCTTCTCCTTGAGAGAATTGAATCGCCTTGTGTGCGAATCTTTGGAAAAGGTAGCCATCCTAGCAAGGATCTGAGCGGGAGAGGCGGAAGTGCGGCCGGAGCGTTGGTAGACATTTTGGCGATCCCTAGAGCTCATGGCGGAAGGAGGGCAAAGGAGAGCAAAGAAAGGAAGAGGAAGGAAATGGACTCGCCGGAAGGAAGGGAAGGAGGCACACGATCGGCGGCGAAGGGGAAGAACGGCGCACGGGCGATCGCGAAGAAGAACCCTAGGTCCTGCGTGAAAGGCTCGGGCGGACGGGTTTTTAAAAAAAATCTGGGCCAATCGCACGACCAGTGATCGTGCGCGATAAGTAGTGCGCACGACTAGTGATCGTGCGCAATAGGAATTTTTTCAGCGGCCAAAATTTTTAGTGAAAACGCCAATCACCGTGCAGTTTACGCACAAACAAGAGTCAGCACACGCAGCGAGACTTTCATAGCCTTAACAAAAACTCAACTAAATCAAACAAAATAAAGTTTCAGGAAAAATAAGGATAACTACTGGGGTTAATGTCATCCCAGCACGACTTATTCGAATATATAAAAGTTCTAGCTAATGGGTTTATGGAAAGAAAAGTGCACAGGTAACTGTTCTAGTATGCGCATCGGTAGCGGGTACCGATACGGAGACAGAACAGTCACCCCTCTACCTAAATAATAATACCTGCTAAACACAAGTAGAGGGAAAAGAAAGTAAGAAGAGGAGGAGGCCTGGTCCTCACTCATCTCACCAAAACTATCCTTGCACAGCAAGGTATCGTCCACAGCAGGTCCGCAGGAGGAGAAGGCAATGAGTGAGGCTTCCTCTATGGAGGAAGGATCAACCTCCTCACATGAAAGGATACACTCATCATTGACTTGAGCACAAAGCTCCAAGTCCTCCTGGGGCAACTGTACGGACTCAACCTGCACAGGCTCGAATGAAGAAGGGGGATCAAGAACTAAAGAAGACGAAGGACATAAATAAACATCAATCGGGGGAGTGGTCCCGGTCTCACTCCCATCAAGTTGGGGAAGTAAAATAATGTTAGCATTGTCATCAATGCTACAAGAGTCGGTGGGATCAACGGTGGCCAGGCTTAGGATTTGGACTTCCTCCACCGGTGTTGAGGAAAACTCCTCTTCACCTAGAAGGTTGTCCTCCTCCATAGGAATAGGCACAACACTAAGATCAACCGCCTCCTCTTGTGACACCTCATCGACAATGTCGTCGGAGACGAGCGTAGTATGCACAACAGCGGGAAGAATCGGTTCCACAAGAAGTGGTGGATGCACTGGGAGAATAGATTCAGCAATGTCGGTGCCCAAATCAGCCACACATCTGGTGACTGTGTCAACGCCATACCCTTCAAGATGTGAAGGTGGCAAAGACACAAAACCGGATGTTGAAGGTGTGCCGCAAGAGTTAGGAGTTGGGACGATCCGGATATCCGGCTCGTCATCCTCATCCAATTGGCGACGAAAAGCAGCACAATCCTTCAGGGCATGATCTGTCCTCCGACAAAACTGGCACTGCCTAGCGGGCTTCTTTGGCACAGCGGGGGCTGGAGCCGAAAAGAAGTACGACGGTAAAGGCTCAGCAGAGTAGCCATAAGACTTACGCGCACCATAAGAGGTACCGGACGAAGTCGGTGCTCCATATGCTGGGCGAGAAGAATTATGCCTACTATTCTCCGTAGGGCATTCATCACTAGAGTGGGAGGTAGCTCCACACCAACGGCAACGGAAATTGAAATGTGCCCACATAGTGCGAAGATAAAACGATTCTCAAAACTAAGAACACTATTGTGCGAAATACTATACCTAACAAAATTTTACTAAAGCAACCTACTATAAAACAAGAAAATGGACTAAAAAGAACAGAAATAAAAAGAAAAGAAAATGCAATTTACAAAAGGAAGGGCTTTTCTCTCAGATTCTTCCTCTCCAGAAAACTCACACGACTGTATTCCCCGGCAACGGCGCCAAAAACTTGATGCGCGTCGGCAAGTGCACCGGTCGCTGTCAAGTAATAATTGTGGAGAATAAATTCCCCGGATGTCAGTCTCTTGAGGAATGCAGGATGGGTGATCGAATCGTGCAGTGAATATTGTTACACAAGCGTTTCACAAACACAACAAGGGGTTTTTGGTTGGTTTTCCTAATTTTAACAACAATAAAAGAGATGCGGGTCGAGAACACCGCTTCGCAACGTGAGGTGGATGCAACGGCCGCGATGCCGTGCTTCGTGAGGCGAATGAAGTGGACTCAGGCGCGAGAGAGTGAGGGTCGCAAACACCTCTTCACAACCGTCATTAGCTCTTGCCAACACGGAGCAAACGCCTTGCGTGCGTGTGTGAGTGAGTGCGCTTGAACGTGGTGAATCACAACCAACCCATGAATAAGAACACAGAAACATTCATTCTCATCAAGTAAATATCACAATATTCATTTAGTAAAAGATTCAAAGGGGTACAATCAAGGAAAGAGGAAGGAGATAACCGGCGGTGAAGACTAGCGGCCGTTCACGGCCGGAATGGTAGGTTGTCGGGCTACCTCCGGACTCGGGCGGACGATGCTTCCGGCGTAGAGGGCTGTCACAATCTCCCTACGTGCTCCGTCGTCTTCGACTCAAGGTCTCTTCTTCTTCTCACCGGGCGGAAAGCGAAAATGATTGCTTGGAGGCTTGCGGATGATGGAGAACACTCACGGGCGATGGAGGATGTCTAGGAATGGACCGAGGAAGCTTCCCCTTGCGTAGGAGATGAAGTAGGGGCGATCCAAGGGGGCGGTCGGCGGCGTACGGAACAGAAATCCCGCTCCCGGAATGAATAATCCGCCCTAAAATCGCAACAGGCGCTTAAATAGGCGCTGGATTAAACACTGCGCACGATCATTGGCGCACGACCAGTGGTCGTGCGCACTGGAATCCTGCGATCGTGCGCACTGCCTGGACAGAACCTGCACGAGATGAAATCATAAAATAAAATGTTCGCACGACCAGTGGCGCACGACCGTTGATCGTGCGCACTAGCGTCGGTGGTCGTGCGCAATAGGTGAGACAGAACTCATAAAATTACTATTAAGTGCGCACGGACAGTGGCGCACGACCGATGGTCATGCGCACTGGAGTTGATGGGCGTGCGCACTGCACCAGACAGAACTCGTAAAAAGGGGCTAAGTGCGCACGATCAGTGGCGCACGACCAGTGGTCGTGTGCACTAGAACAAGTGATCGTGCGCAGTGTTCCTGTGCAGAATTGCACCGGAAACACTTGCACGCCTCCTATTCCAGCACAAACACAGATCTAGCCACCGAAAGTGGCACTTAACAACATATGAGTACTATGAAAGGAAATAAACACGAAAACACACCAAAGTGGGCCAAAATGTGCACCTAGCATGGGTTATCAATTATAAACTATAATAAGGCTAAAGTGCGTGATATTGACTAAATAATGGCCCGGATGAGTCCATGAAGGTGTATATAATCAGGACTCATCAAAACCACAATATATTTGTTCAGCAGAGTATATTTATTTATTTTGTGTTATATGTAAAGAAAGAATTATTATGTACAATTTTGTTTATTATAGATTTTTGTTATGTATTGAGTTTAATAGAGTTAAAATCTCTATTGGTCTGTACTAAAGGGTTTGGGCTATCTCCCACCTTTTTTCTGTTAATAAATTTAAAAAACATTCTCTTTTTGCTCATGAGATTTTCTTATCAAATGAATATTTTATTTTATTTTGTATTTATTGATGAAATAAATAATTTTATTAATCAAAAGTCGTTATTATTGCATTGTACACCTAGTGACTAAATAAATTTAGTCACAATATATTTATTGCCGAAAAAATAATTGCTAATAATGTACATTTAGTGACAAAATAGTTGTCACTAATAATGCACATTTAGTGACGAAAATTAGTTGTCACTATAAATGTATATTTAGTGAAGAAAATTAGTAGTCACTAAAAATGTATATTTAGTGACGTAAATTAGTTGTCACAAAAAATGTATATTTAGTGATGGAAATTTATTTGGTCACTAAAGCATTTTGTGACGGCCCTTTTGAAACCACTTTGCGATGGATTAAATTTGGTCACTAAATGTCTTTAGTGACCAAACCGCAATATTTAGTGACCAAAATTTTCTTCACTAAATGTCAATTTTCTTGTAGTGATCACCAAAACCACCCCTCCTCCGAAGGAATGCTTTCCCGAGGCCCCGTCCACCAACATCTTCCAGGCCACCGAGCTGGGCAGCTCGGACTCTTCCACCTCAGTTACGTAGTCTGCCAGAAAGTCCGTCACTGCTTGGGCCTTTATGGACAACCTCGGCACATACGATATATCAAATTCACTCAGTTCTACCGACCACTTAGCCAACCTCCCCGAGTGCTCTACCCCTTACATAACATTGCGAAGGGGGTGGTCGGTCACCACTTTGATCAGGTGTGCTTGGAAGTAGGGTCGGAGCTTCCGAGCCGAAACTACCAAGGCGAAGGCCAACTTCTCTAGGATAGGGTATCGGAGCTCCGCATTTCTCAGTACCCGACTAACATAGTAAATTGGGAGTTGCCTTTTGCCTTCTTCTCGAACCAATACTGAACTCACTGCCTAAGGTTCTACCCTTATATACAGGGACAGGTCCTCCCCTTGTCTTGGCCCTTGCAGCAAAGGAGCTTGGGTCAACTGCTCTTTCAATGTTTGAAAAGCCCTTTCGCATTATGGGGTCCACTCAAACTTTTGGTTTCCCCGCAGTACTTTGAAAAAGGTGCACACTTCTCTCCCGCTCTGGAGAGGAACTTGCTAAGTCCGGCCAGTTTCCCCGTGAGGCGCTGAACCTCCTTCGCATTCCTTGGAGACCCCAACTCCATGATAGCCTTGACTTTGTCTGGATTCGGCTCCACTCCTGCCAGAGTGAGCAAGTGACCTAGGAACTTTCCCTGGCTAGCCCCGAAGGTACACTTCAGGGGGTTGAGCTGTTGGAGTTTCTGAGGTGATCTCAAAGCAATCAATAGTTAGTCTTGCTGCCAACGCAATATGAGCATATAAGGTCGCACATAAAAGCGTTTAGAGAAGTTGGAGAAAGGATTGTGTTGGCCTTACTCATATTGGATATGTGTAGAGGACCAATCCTGTGACTACTTGGAATCAAGTTGAGAATGTCTCAAAAGGGAAATCGTTTAAAGTGTTTAAACGAACGGATTTACACTAGATAATTCGGCTAAAGGCATTAACCGAATTCGGCTAAAGGGTTTAGACAAATTTGGCTAATGGCAAATTCGGCTAAAGGGTTTCGCCAAATTTATATAGCCGAATTTATATATAGTCGAATTCGTCGAAATTGTTTCGCCGAATTCAGTTATAGTGATTCGCCGAATTCGGTTATAGTGATTAGCCGAATTCGGTTATAGTGATTAGTCGAATTCGGCGAATGTAAATCTGGACGTTTTTCCCTATGGTCTGCGGATAGCCGATTTTATGCCTTGCGTATAAAAGGAACGTGATTAGGGCTTCGATATAAGGGGGTTTTAGATCGATCCTTTTCGCGATTTAGAAGAACTGCCGACCGGAACTGTTCCGCGCGAGGGCACGTTCTTCCCGTCCGCCGATCGTGTTCCGTCGCCGCTTGTCGCCGCCGCCAGTCGCCGCCTCCTCTGGATCGGACCTAGCATTCCGTGAGGACGTTGAGAGCTTCCTTATCCAACCTAGTTCTTGTATGACAAGAAGCTAGGGTTCTCCATCGTTCGTGTGGATCGTTGTAGAGGAGCCGATACATTTCAGTTCTTGGAACTCAGATTTCGGATTTCTCTTGGGAGCACCTTGGTTGAGTGTTGACTCAGTCCCGCTAAGGTAACATTGTATTTCAATTTGCTTAATCTCTTGAATCATGAAAACCGCAAGATCCTTAACTTCTTTTGGGTTGTTCTTGTTATTTCCGTTGCGCATATGTGATATGTCATCCCTTTCGAGTGGTATAGAAAACCCAACATGAGCTTCATCTTATACTTCCGCAAGGTCCCAAAGGTCTCTTCGAGATCTTGGAGGTGGGACTCGAGGTCTCGGCTATTTATCATGAGATCGTCAACATAGACCTCAAGGTTTCTTCCCTTCTGCTCTCGGAAGACCCTATCCATCTTTCGTTAGTACGTGGCCCCTGCATTCTGTGAAAATTTTTAGAATCTTTATGAAGTGAGCAGGAATCATACAACTTAGAGTTCACAAGCCAAACAACCAAAAGCAAATGGAGTCAAACAAGTGATCTTTATTGATAGCAACTTCAAATTACAAGGCAAGGTATGCTTGGCGAGACATGATTTTGTCAGCACAAACACCAAAGGAAAAAATACAAGTTGAAGATAACTTGAGACCGCGCGGTCTCCCTACGATCTCAGCGACCTGCCAGACCGCAACCCGCTGCCGATCTCAGAACAACACCAGACCGCTGATCAGACCGCACCGCTCCTTCCGAACTCCTGATTCTCCCGAACTCCAGCAACACAACTCCAAGCCGCAGACCGCCCGAACACTTTCAGAGGAAGAGGTGATCGCTGCTGCCCGCACTATCCGCAGAAGCTGCACAATAAGAGTTCAATCAGCAGACCGCCAGGTCACACAAATAGAGACCGCAGGAAAGAAGAGAACTCATCTTACACTTGGTGTGTCTTGATTATTGTTGTCGATGGGTCCTATTTATAGGCGTGAGACCTGATCCAGTCACCACCCTATGAGATAGGATCACCACCCTCCAGACCGCGCAACCTTACCGGTCACACCACGCGATCAGCAACAGTACTCCTGCTTCATTTTAGGTGAGCTCGCCAGCTTCAACTAAACCATGAGAGACCGCCACTCTCATAGTGAGATCGCGAATCCACAAGGAGATAGCTAGACCGCCACGAAGCTGCTCACCACCTGTGTTCGCCAGAGACCGCGAACACAGCCAGTTCGCAATCAGACCGCGAACTCCTGTCCGCATGCTGGTCTCCCCGTGAGACCGCGAACAGCGTCCAGCTCGCATACCAGTCTCCTCCTGAGACCGCGAACTGAGACCGCGTGACTAAGTCCCGTAGTCCGCGAATATCACCAGAAAGCCCGGTCAGTCACCAGACCGCATTCTGGGAAACCTGGATAAAAAAAAGTGCGGTCACACCAGACCGCCACAGCCTTGAAGAAGTCAGCACGCCACGCGTTCACGCACAGACCGCGCACACCTGAAGACGATCAACCCGGCACGCGGTCATAGACAGACCGCGCGGCCTTCACCTTCAGCCGCCTTGGACCCATACCAGCGATCAAGCCAGGAGACCGCAGCTAAGCTTATACAAGCCAGACCGCAGAGGCAGACCGCCAGGCCGTGAGGTCACGCCAGACCGCCCGACCTCCTCCCAGACCGCCCAGGTCCAAAAGCCCTCTAACTTCCACTTCAACATTTTCAACACTCCCCCTTGAAGTGGGAAGTTGAAACTAGCCACAGTAGGCTCCTTAGCCGTGTGAACGGCCCCTTCACCAGCGCCTTTGTGAAGATGTACTCCACATTGTCCGCACTCCGCACATGCTCGACCGAAAGAGATCCCTCCAGCACCTTCTCCCATATGAAGTGGTGCTCTATCTCGATATGCTTGGTCCTCGCGTGACAAACTGGATTGGTAACCAGTTTGAGAGCACTCTCGTTGTCACCGCGTAGCAGAGTAGGCTCCCGAACCTCCTTGTGGATATCTCCCACCAACCTCCTAAGCCAGATGGCTTCCTGAGCTGCCAAGGCCGAAGCCTTATATTCCGCTTCCGTGGTGTAGATCGATACGGAATTCTGCTTCTTGCTTCACCATGATATAGTTGTAGGGCCCGCCATGAAGACGAATCCAGATGTCGACTTTCGATCATCCGAATCTCCCCCGTAGTCAGCATCCATGTACCCGTGCACCTCGAAGCCCGCATCCCTCCTGTATAGGAGACCCATGTCCGAGGTCGCCTTCACATACTTCAGAATGTTCTTGGCTGCTAGCAGATGAGGTACGCGTGGCTCCTCCATATAGCAACTCACTCTGCCAACTGCATATGCAATATCCGGCCTCGTGATCGTCAGATAAATAAATCTTCCAACCAGAGCTCGGAACACCAACGGATCTTGCAGAATCCTCCCCTCATCCTTGCGAAGTTTTGTGGCCTTCTCCAGAGGTGTGGAAGTGCACTTCCCTTCCTTCATGCCGAATCGCTCCACGATTTGCTCCGCATATCCGGCCTGGGTCACCAGCACTCTATCTTCCTTCCTCTGCACCTCGAGTCCAAGGAAATGGTGAAGCTCACCTAAGTCCTTCATATCGAACCTGATAGACAGCTCGGCCCGAAGCTGCGCTACCTCCTCCTTCGAGTTCCCCATCACGATCATATCATCGACGTATAGCAGCACGATGACTTGAAGCTCCCCGCTCTTCTTGACGAACAAGCTTGAGTCTGAGTCTGAAGCACCAAATCCACATAATAGGAGATATTCTGCGATCTTCCGGTACCACGCCCTCGGCGCTTGCTTCAACACATACAGGGCCTTCTTCAGCTTGCAGACATGCTCCGGAAAATCTTCAGGCACAAAGCCTGGTGGCTGGACCATGAAGATATCCTTGTCAATCTCGCCGTACAAGAAAGCGTTCTTGACGTCGAGCTGCCAAATCTCCCATCCACTGAACGCCGCCAAGGCAATGATGAACCGAACTGAAGTCATTTTTGCCACCGGACTGAATGTCTCCTCGTAGTCTTCATCGTATTGCTGCGAGAACCCCCGAGCTAGAAGGCGAGCCTTGTACCGCTCGATGCTGCCGTCAGCTTTCTTCTTGAGCTTGTAGACCCACTTGCATGTCACAGGAGTGGTGCCCTTGGGCTTGGGCACAAGAGACCAGGTCTCATTCTTCTCGAGAGCTGCCATCTCTTCTTGCATAGCAATGTCCCACTCCTTCAAGCCTCT
Source organism: Dactylorhiza incarnata (assembly GCA_033032865.1). NCBI lineage: Eukaryota > Viridiplantae > Streptophyta > Magnoliopsida > Asparagales > Orchidaceae > Dactylorhiza > Dactylorhiza incarnata. Next base: position 109,081 of record JAWHQI010000288.1, on the reverse strand, counting down.
GGCCTTCTCAAAGCTCGACGGCTCCCTCTCATCCAAGGGACCAGCGAAGAAACATGAGACAAAGCTCACTGCGTTTCCTCCTGTATAGCGATCAGGGGCGACGATCGCTCGCTTCGACCTCCTCAACTCCTTCCCCTGAACCGCATTATCTCCAACTGCTTCTTCCCTAACTCCTCTTCCAGACGTGCTAGGAGCATCGCTCCCCCTGCTCCCTGAACTAGAAGCCCCCGTCTCGGAACTAGAAGGAGATGGACCACCTGGTGACACAGGTAGCTCCACCTGAAGATCATCCACAGCTTTCTCCGGCACCTCCACCCTGCTCTCTGGTATCTCCACATCAGAAGACCCCTTGTAAGATGTCACCTCATCGAACACGATGTCGCGAGATACCACAAACCTCCGCGTCTCCGGGTCCATGCACTTCCATCCTTTCTTCCGCTCATCGTATCCCACGAAGACTAGCTTCATTGCTTTCGCATCTAGCTTCGTCCGAAGAACATCTGGAACATGCGCGTAGCAGGTGGAACCAAACACCCTAAGGTGTGCCACTCTTGGCTTCTCCTTGAACATCATCTAATGTGGAGTCAACATGTTGATGGGACTCAAAGGCATCCTGTTGATGACGTAGGCAGCACAAGACATTCCCTCCGCCCAGAAGGACTTTGGGATACTCTTGGCATGCAGCCAACACTTGCAGGTCTCTGTCAAATGATGGATCTTCCGCTGTGCAACTCCGTTCTGCTGTGGAGTATGTGCACAAGTGAGCTCTCTCCGGATGCCTGCCTTCCTGCAAAAGGTAGAGAACTCACTGGAGGTGAACTCCCCTCCGTTGTCAGTCCTCAGCTTCTTCACCCGCAGTCCTAGCCGACCCTCCACGAGCTCCTTGAACTCCACAAACTTTGTAAACTCCTCCGCCTTCTCCTTCAGGAAATATACCCAGACATATCTGGTGTAATCATCGATCAACACCAGCATATATCTGCTGCCTCCGAGGCTTGGGGTAGCAGTAGGTCCCATTAAGTCACCGTGGATGCACTCCAACGGCACACTACTCCTTGTCTGCGGTTTGTCAAACGGTAGTCGATGAGACTTGCCGAACTGACATCCCGCACAAACATGACCTTCACCGTAGGAAGATAGACTTGGCAGGCCCTTGACCAGACCTCTCACCGCCATAGCTTTCAGCTTGTCCATCCCTACGTGCCCCAACCTCTCATGCCATATAACGGCACCATCATTCATCTTCATCTTGTCGACGTAGGAACTTGTCGATAAAACGAACAAGTCCTTTGCCCGTCTCCCGACATGGATGACCTCGGCCTTTACGGCCTCAAAATTGCGTAGAAACTTCACTTCTGTTGGACCGAACAGAACGTGATACCCAGCGTCTACAGCGTTGGTCACGGAGAAGAGGTTTTTCCTCATACCAGGCACGTGATAGACACTCTTCAAGGTAAGTGGCCCTCTATCACTGCCCATGGAAACAACCCCACCTTCTCTACTGGATGCACAGTATTATCAGCAGTAATGATTGCATTGTTACCTGTATAGGGCTGTGCAGAAGAAAGCTTGGTCTCGTCTCCGGTGAGGTGATGACTACACCCCGAGTCCACGATCCAGTCCTCCAAATAGTTGATAGGAGACGAAGCTCTAACAGAAGCCGAGAAGGCTCCTCCCAAACCTCCTTCAAAGTGCCTGGCCTCAGCTTCCTCCTTCTCCGCAGCATGCCCAGCTTGGGTGACCACCCTGCAATCCTTCCTGATGTGGCCATACTTGCCACACTTGAAGCACTTCAGACCTTCACCCTTCTTCTTCCCGTCAGCCTTGGGAGCATACCCCCTTTCCTGCTGCCCAGAAGTTGAAGGCCCATAGCCTCCTCCAGCGGTCTTCTTCTTCTATCCCACTTCTTCTTCTTTCCCGAGAAGAGCACCTCGCCATCTCCCCCAGCCACTGACACCCCCGCCATCTGCCTTGCCAAACTTTCTTGCGATGCAAGTAAGTTTTCCAGCTCCAACAGAGACGGCTGATTTGCCCATCCCTACACCGACGTCACAAAGGCAACATATTCCTTCCGCAAGCCGCGGATGATGTGCCTCTTCAGCTTCGCCTCAGAGATAGGCTCATCAGGATCCAATGCTGAGATTTTGGCGGACAAGTTCTTCATCTTCAGAAAGAAAGTGGAGATAGAAAGATCACCCTGAGCCGACCTTGCCAGCTCATTCTCCAAGAACTGTAGCCTTGCTACATTCTTCTTGTTAAACAGCCCATCCAGGGCTCTACAGATCTCCGCAGCCGATCCACACCCCAAGATGTGATCAAACAAATCAGGTGAGATTGCCCTCTTCAGAGTGAACTCTGCCTTCGCATTCGTCCTCATCCAAGTTCTCACCTCAGCCCATTATCCCCTTCCGAGATAACTTCCTGCGTCTGATCTCCTCCAACTACCTCCCAGAGGTCCTCACCCAGAAGATAGCTTTGCATACACGACTTCCACTTCTTGAAGTTAGTCGATGTAAGCATCTCAATTCCAAGACCCCTCGCTTTCATTGCTCTACCACTGGTTCCTTCTTCACAAAGGCGATGGCTACTCTAAGTTGCTCACTGCTCTATCCACTCCAACCTAGCTCTGATACCATGTGAAAATTTTTAGAATCTTTATGAAGTGAGCAGGAATCATACAACTTAGAGTTCACAAGCCAAACAACCAAAAGCAAATGGAGGCAAACAAGTGATCTTTATTGATAGCAACTTCAAATTACAAGGCAAGGTATGCTTGGCGAGTGATATAGATTTTTAGGTTTTGAAATTTAGTGAAGGTTTGAGATTTACTCCAAAACTATATCCGATAAAGGAAAGTGTACCTTATCGTCTATAGTATAGGATGTTTAGGAATATCAAGGTCGTATTCCATGGGGCGCGTTGATTACTTCTACTTCGAGGAAAATCACTATTATTTTATCGACAAAAATTTGAGGTTTTGATTACTTAGCTAAAAAGAGAAACTAATTGCAAGCTAAATGAGAAGATTAAACATTGCATGAAGGGAAAGGAAAATTAACATTCATAAAAGAGAAAATACTAGGGAGAGAAAGAGAACATGAAAGAGGAAACTTAATTTTATTGAAAACCAAAACGATTACAAGCTTAAAGAGAGATTACAAAGCTAGGAAAGTAAAGTTACAAGCTTTAATTAACTAGTGCAAGTAAGAAATAAAAACTAGTACATTACATGAAAAAAGAGAACATGAAAGCTTAAGGAAGAACATGAACATGAACATGAAAGACTCACTATCAGCTCTAGCAGCACCTCCCCCACTCCAAAATTCTGAACCCTGGACTCAAGGAGAGCCTCTGAATTTATAGGCAAAAATTTCAAGTTACACGCCCTCGGTCACGGGCGTGACCTAGGGCGTGACTGCACTATTCACATCGGATCCGACAGCGGCGTGGGCTTTCTGGACGGCGCGGCGAAAAGTGGACATTACACGCCCGTGTAATTTTAGTCACGGGCGTGATTTTGGACGGCTTCATTAAATGCAGCGTGGGATGGAATTCGGCGCGGCGGCGAAGCAGAGATCACGCGGGCAAGTCACGGCCGTGACATGTGGGTCACGGGCGTGATTTAGGTTGACTTCTCGACAGCATCTCCACGTCTCGTCAGTAGCCAACTGGGAAGATTCTAATATTACACGCCCCTAGTCACGGGAGTGACACTTGGTCACTGACGCACTATTTCCGCACCGCTAATTAGCGGGCACGAAATGCGGTACGACGGCAGTGCACCAGTCGTTGTCAAGTAATAAAAGTAGGGAGTAGCTCCCCGAATATCGTTCTCAAAGGACCGCAAGTTGGGTAGCACGATTTGCTTGTTAGGAGATTAATTATGAGGGTTTCTAGGTTAAACAAAAACAGGGGGGTTTTGATTGGTTTTAAAGAACAGGAATGAGAAAACTAAACAAACTATGTGGGTCGCAATCACCACGTCGCTTGGTGGATGGATTTAGTGCAGGCCGCGATGCCGTGCTTTGCTTAGCGGATGGTCGGTGAGCAAATGGATGAGGTGAGTGCAAATGCGAGAGTTGAGGGTCGAAGGCACCTCTTTGCTATCGCTTCCAGCTTTTGCTAGAGCGAGTGCTAGAACGAGTGTTTGTAAGTGGAGCGGGGGCAGAGCGCATCACAACACAGCATCAATTAAAGAACAAGATCATAAACAAACTCCCATTCATAGACAAATAGAGGTTCACTTAGTCCATTACAACAATGAAGAGTACATATCAAAAAGAGAGAAGGGGTAGAAGGAACCACGAGATGAGAAGCCTCGCCGTGGATCTTGGTCGGAATGGGGGGTCGTCACGCCTCCTCCGAGCTCAGTCCTTGGTTGCTTCTGGGGCTTAGAGGCTGTCACTACCTCCAAACGTTGCATGTCTTCTTCTCAGAGCTGGGTCACTTCTGCTTCGCCCAATGGAGATGTCCTCCTCAAGGAATGCTGGTTGTAGATGGCGGAGAATGCTTCCGGGATCCTAGATGGACCTTAGGATCAATGGATGAAGCCTTCCCAAAGAGGGGAATGGATGGGAGGACCTTGGAGAGGTGAAACGGCGGACTGGCGTGGAGAAATCGCGCCCCAAAACAGTGTTGGATCCCTAATTTCGCGGAGCATCGGTTTAAATACGGAGCAGAATAAACACTGTGCACGGTCAGTGGCGCACGACCAATGGTCGTGCGCGAAGGAATGTCTGTGATCGTGCGTAGTCAACCTGTAGCAAAGAAAGAGATGGCAATTAACGCACGGTCAGGGGCGCACGACCAGTGGTCGTGCGCGAAGGAATCCTCTGATCGTGCGCAGACGCTCTATCTGGGAAGGGAATTAATGCATGACCACTGGTCCAGCGCCTGATCGTGCGCGAAGGAATGCGCACGATCAAAGGCTTTCTAGGCCAAAAATTGCCCCGCACCATCCCGAACGTTCACGCGATCCCAGGACCTGCAGGAAAAATACATATGACCCCGATCCGTGCACACCACCGGATCCATAACACAGGCATACAGTAATATATACGAAAAACATGCCACAAAGGGGGAAGGATTGCACAAAAGGCGCAGATACGCCGTGATATCAATATAAGCATATATGAGCAGTAATTGAAGTGCAATGACACTAAAACAAACCCAGATGAGGCCGGAAATCACTGTATAAACCAGACTCATCACACTCCCAGACTTACCTGTTTGCGCGACCCGAGCAAACAAATCCGGAGGAGCGAGAAAAGACATAGCTGGGTTAGAAATTGTAAGGACGGAGTAATATGCGAAGTCTCATACCCATGTGCATAGAAATCTAGTAAAAAGAATTTTTAGATATGCAAAATAGTTTACATAATTCTAACAACGTAACTATATATTATTTCTACTCAAAATTTGAATCATAAGGAATCACTCGGTCATGCATAGGAAGAAAGTAGAAAGGCTGCTGAGGCGAGCATTACTCAACACCGGAGTTCGGAACAACCTCCACTGAAATCCATCAGTGTCGATGACCATAAGCTCACCCGTTCGCACTCTCTCCACGGCATTCGTACGATTCGATGCGCAAATCAATAGGACTTTAGGTTTTGATTTAGGCTTAGGCTACGGTGTGGTAAACAATGATAAATGAGGGGGCTGAGCACACATGACCCAAAAGAGCTTGCAAAAGAAACACTATCCCAGCAATAATAAAAATGTGTACACCACTTATTCCCAAATATATCTCTTTATACATTTTTTTCTCTTTTTCCTTTTTTTTACTTTCTTTTCTTTTCTCATTTTTTTCAAATTTCATAACTTTCACAATTAGATACAAAACAACTATATCTTCAATAACGCATTTCCACCACAATCACAAATATACACCGCATCAACACCCAAATTTTTTAAAATGCACAAATTGCTTGAGCTCAGAATTTGGTGTGCGATTAGGATAGTCATTTTGGCTTTGGTGAATTGAAGGTGGAGCTGAATCAACGGGATCGGGTAGGCACAAGGGGCTAGCAAGGATAAGATGTTAGGACCGGAATACAAAGCTCAAACTGGCCAACATGATGGCCTACGTCACGCTCACGCACTGAACTAACTCATACCCATGCTTCGAGAGTCGCTTGGGGCAAGTTCTTAGTCACCGAGAAAGATGATTCTTCCTCCCGACTCGAGCAATACGAGCCTAGCACCCCTCTACACACATCCCTACACTACCGATTGATTCGCACCGGACTCACCGCTTTTGAGTAGAATAAACTAGAATTACGCTGACAGAATAAAATGTAAAACTAAAAGCATAAAGAAAAGTTTAATCTACACCAATTTCTATACGGGACATGAGCACTACACGAGTCAACAAAGTACTTCGTCTCGCAATCCTAACCCAGCACCATGATTTCCCATTCACACAACCGAGACGAGTTAGACTCGTCGCGCGCCTACAGTTAAGTGCGCTCACGTGGGTGTCGTGGTGTGCCATGAGATGAACAATGCTACAATATAACACAAATTGTAAATCCTAGTATGCTGTGCACTCTGCATGTGCACGTGGTAACGATAACTCTCACTCCCCCAGACTTACACAAAGCAAAAAGCATGTTTGATAACGGCATAAGCTTAAGAGGACTAGGATGAGAGATTACCCCATGCTCAGAAATGAGCATACCAGAAGATATGGCGTTTTGTTCAGAATGCGGTGATTCCGCCGTGCTCCAATAGATGCGGACCTGCGATTAAAGAGATCCCAATCACAACAAAAAAATATAGCAAAGAAGATAACAAGAAAGAACGGAACCAAATGGTCCCTAATGGGTTGTCTCCCAAGAGCCCTTTTGTTTAACGTCCTTGAAGGTGGACCAAATACCTGTATTAGAGTTTGATAGCAATAGTCTTATAATAAAAAAACTAAAGAGTCAGTACGACGCAGCAAATAACTTGAAACGGAGAAGCACAGAAACATAACAGATGGAACACAGCACAGCCCGGAGATCCCGGCACGCATCAGCTATATGCTGATTTGTGGTGGTTCTCCTCAGTCATGTGAGATGGGCAGGAGGTGAAAGCTTTAGGGCCCAAGGAAGATGTCTCTCCCTTGCCCCTAACCTCCTCCTTCTCGTGCCGGAGGGTTGCAAAGCGCGTTGCGTGCAGGATTCTTTCCCTCTTCAGTTTTTCCACTGAAGTAGAGCGCCACCGAGCACCATGTGCGGGAGGGGTGCTAGTGTTTGTCGGATTGGGATCAGTCGGGGGCTTCATTTCTGCACCCTCAAAAGGGGGTAGATCGGCCCAATGAACCTGTTTAGATTGTTTACATTTCTTGTTTTGAATAAAAACATTGTTTGTAAGGCTCATCGCTCCGCCTTCTCCCATGTCTTCCCACTCCTTGGTCTTACTTCTTTTCCTCTCTATCTCCAACTCTTTATTTTTGAGCTGCTTTGCTTTTTCTTCCATCAGAGTGATACTTTCCTCCTCTCTAGAATTCTTCACGTCAAAGTCTGATTTTTCTTCATTGGACCTGCACTCACTTTTACTCATTGAGAGGTTAGGAAGATAAGATGATCCTGACAGGTTTGTCGCATTGGAAGGTAGGGTGACGCAACCCGTGGCGATGTGGAGGGATGCGCCACTCTCCTTTAGAAAAGGAACCCCCAGGATTGGCATGGAATCATTTTCCATGGGGCCTAGAATCTGAAAGTCGGTGACTACAGCCGTCCCATTAATGTTTACTACGACCTGACGAATCTCACCCTCAGTTTCGACAGTCACTCCATTAGCCAACACCAGCGACTTCCGGTCCTCAGAGTTCATTGTTAGGTGCAATCTCTCAACATCTTGCAGAGCGAGAATGTTGCGAGATGCCCCAGAGTCGCAAAGCGCGGAAACCTCAATATTATTGATAGTACATTCAACAACGCAAGGGCTCACTTGACCACCATCCGCGTCAGCAATGCTTTTACCTTCCTCCCGCGGGTTCTTTTCAGTATTTCTTGGAAGAGCACCTTGCATACGCTCGGAGAGCACCTGGGCCAATTGGCCTAGCTGTGTCTCCAAGTTTCGCATTGAAGCAGATTGATTGGCCATATTTGTTTGAGCCAGATCAACAAACTTTTCCATCATTTCTTCCAATGCGCTCTTCCTTTGCGGTGGTGCATTTTGAGTAAACCCCGGTTGTGGTGGCGTCGGTTGGCTACCGGAGGCTTGCGCATCAAATTGATGCGAGCCTCCTTGCCATCATTGGCTAGGAACGTTTTGTTTTCATGAGAAGTTCGGGTGACTCCTCACGGCCGGGTTATAAGCGTTGCTAAATGGTACTCCCCGATTTTTTGATCATTCATATAATTTACACTTTCATCAAAAGTTAATTCAGCAGGTTGCTCACCTGAGGGGCACTCATATGCATGATGCCCGGGGTTTCCACATCCTTGACACGAAATGTCCATTACTGGGCCAGGAGGGAGGGCAGGCCTCTTAAGTAGCACGACGTTGTCATAAGGCGCCGACGCCACTTCGGCAGATGTGCCCGACGAGCTCACCTCAAAGAGTCCACGAGCATTCCTTGGAGCGTTTCTTCCAGCAGTCCAGAACGAACTATGAATGGCAGTGTCCTGGAGAATCCTCAGTGCGTCCTCGGGAGTATGGTTCATTAGGGTCCCGCCTGCAGCAGCATCAATCATGGCTCTATAATTGGGCTCGATTGCAAAATAGAAATTTTCCACTAAGCTCCAAGGTTGTAGCTCATGGTGAGGGCACTTCCGGAGGAGGTCCGTGAACCTTGTTAAAATTTTTGATTGGACCGTTTAGGAGTAAGCAGGAGTTGTATCAACAAGAGTTATAGCCAAACAACCACAATGCCAAAACCAGCAACACAAGAAATCTTTTATTGAAATAATACTGCTTTACAATGCGAGGCATACATGGCGAGACATGATTCATAAGAATCACGGAGACGAGAAGAACAAACACACCAAAAATAGAAACCGGCGGTCTGCCAGAAAGAGACCGCACGGATTGCAACAAAGGCTCAGGCCGCCCGGATTGTTCTGCTGTACTCCCAGACCGCTTGCACAGTCAGACCGCAGAAACACCTTGAGACCGCGCGAACAGGAGCAGACAAACTGCACTGCCAGACCGCAATCTCAGACCGCACGAACTGAAGCTTATTCAACTGAACAAAGAACTGAAGCTGTCGCCAGACCGAACTCAGATCGCCTAACCGCTGAAGGTCGCCTGATCGCTGAGCTTACTGCGAACAGCACAAGAACAATAAACCAGTTCGCTGACAGACCGCAGACGAACTGTTTATTCGAGCCACCGGAAATCACCAAGGAAGGAGACCGCAACCTGCTGACCGCAAACCTGCGAACACAACAAACGGTTAACTCGCAACCCAGCCGCGCGAACTCAAACTTGAGACCGCAAGAATTTATCCGGGCTCTTGTTCTTACAGTTCTCGTTAAGAATGACGGGTCATGCACCCCTATTTATAGGCGGGTGGACGGATGTCGTCACCGCACAAACTGGGATACAGTCACCACCCATCAGCTCGCGAACGGTCTCAACGAACAGACCGCGCGAACACAGCACTTGGACAATATTCAGTCCAAGACCGAAGTCAGCAGCAAGCCGCGCACAAACCGCACGGACACAGCGATCACCCTTCCTGAGATCGCCAACACAGAGAAGCAACTGGCCGACTTGAACCAAGTCGCCAGAATAGAAACCAAGCCGCCCGGTCTCAGCGGTCAACCAAGAACAGACCGACTAGAACAAGACCGGAAACAACCCGCAACAGGTCGCCAGAACCAGCGACCTAAACCAAGAAGCAAGCTGGCCGATCGCACCAGATCGCCAGGAACAAACCGCCAGAGCACCAGCGCAGACCGCGCGGTCTCTGCGGTCTCCAGCCTTCAAACCGGCCGGACTCCTATCCACTTCACTTCAACAATTTCAACACTCCCCCTTGAAGTGGGAAGTGGAAACTAGCCCGAGCAACTCCCTTAACCGAGTAAACGGTCCCTTTGCCAGCGGCTTTGTGAAGATGTCTGCGACATTGTCCGCACTCCGAACATGCTCGACCTTAAGAGATCCTCCCAACACCTTTTCACGAATGAAATGGTGCTCAATCTCTATATGTTTGGTCCTCGCGTGACAAACTGGATTGTTAACCAGCTTGAGAGCACTCTCATTGTCCCCGCGTAGCATAGTGGGACCTCGAACCTCCTGATGAACGTCCTCTACCAACCTCCTGAGCCAAATAGCTTCCTGAGCTGCCAAGGCCGAAGCCTTGTATTCTGCTTCCGTGGTAGAAACAGACACCGAGTCTTGCTTTTTGCTGCACCAAGAGATAGCTGTGGGGCCCGTCATAAAGACATAACCCGACGTTGATCTCCGATCATCCACGTCTCCCCCATAATCAGCATCCATGAAACCATGCAACTCCAAGCTTGACCCTCTCCTATATAGGAGACCCAAATCAGAGGTCGACTTCACATACTTCAGTATGCCTTTAGCCGCCAGAAGATGAGTTTTCCGTGGTTCCGCCATGTACCGACTCACCTTGCCAACTGCATAAGCAATATCCGGCCTTGTGATCGTCAAATAGATCAAGCTCCCAACCAGAGCTCGGAACACCAACGGATCAGATAAGACTCTCCCCTCATCCTTCCGAAGCTTATGATGTTGCTCCAAAGGTATAGAGCTGCTCTTCCCTTCCTCCATGCCAAATCGTTTCACGATTCGCTCTGCATATCCTTCCTGAGAAATGAGCACTCCGCTCTCCCGTCTCTGGACCTCGAGTCCAAGGAAATGATGAAGCTCCCCCAGATCCTTCATCTCAAACCTGATAGCAAGCTCAGCCCTGAGTCTTGCAACAGCTTCTCTCGAGTTCCCGGTGACAATCATGTCATCCACATACAGCAGCACAATCACCCGAAGCACCCCTTCCTTCTTGATGAACAAGCTAGAATCAGAGTCTGAAGCAACGAATCCACAGAATAAGAGATATTCTGCAATCTTCCCGTACCACGCCCGAGGCGCTTGTTTCAACCCGTACAGGGCCTTCTTCAATTTACAAACATAGTCCGGATACTACTTCGAGATGAAGCCTTGCGGTTGAATCATGAAGATATCTTTGTCAATCTCGCCATATAAGAAAGCATTCTTCACGTCGAGTTGCCAAATCTCCCAACCACTCGAAGCCGCCAAGGCAATAACAAATCGAACCGAAGTCATCTTTGCCACTGGACTAAATGTTTCTTCATAATCTTCTCCGTACTGCTGTGAGAACCCACGAGCTACAAGGCGAGCCTTGTAACGCTCGATACTACCGTCAACTTTCTTCTTCAGCTTGAAGACCCACTTGCAAGTGACAGGAGTAGTGCCCTTGGGCTTGGGCACAAGAGACCAGGTCTCATTCTTCTCGAGAGCTGTCATCTCTTCCTGCATAGCAATGTCCCACTCCTTCACACCTCTGGCCTTCTCAAAGCTCGACGGCTCCCTTTCATCTAAGGGACCAGCAAAGAAACAAGAAACAAAGTTCACCATGTTTCCTCCTGTGTATCGATCTGGTGGTTGAATAGTCCTCTTCGACCTCCTAAGAGGTTGCTCCTGACTAACCACCTCCTCAGCCGCTTCTTCTGTGCAAGCTCTTTTCTCAGATGAACATGGAGCATCGCTCCCCCTGCTACCAGAACCTGAAGCCTCCATCTCAGAGCTTGACACAACTGGAGCTCCTGGTGAAACAGGCAACTCCACTTGAAGACTTCCCACAGCTTTTCCTCCTTCATCAATTCTGCTCTCCGGTAGTTCAACTCCAGAACTCCCCTTGTAGGAAGTTACTTCATCGAACACCACATCCCGAGAAACAATTGACCTTCGTGTCTCAGGATCCATGCATCTCCATCCCTTCTTCCGCTCATCATACCCAACAAAGACTAGCTTCCTTGCTTTCGCATCTAGCTTTGTTCGAAGAGCATCAGGAATATGCACATAGCAGGTTGATCCAAACACCCGAAGGTGAGCAACACTGGCTTCTCCTTGAACATTAGTTCGTGAGGGGTCTTCATGTTGATAGGACTTAGAGGCAATCTGTTGATGACATAAGCTGCACAAGACATTCCCTCCGCCCAGAAGGACTTTGTAATACTCTTGGCATAAAGCCAGCATTTGCAAGTTTCCGTCAGATGACGGATCTTCCTTTCGGCAACGCCATTCTGCTGTGGAGTATGGGCACAAGTGAGCTCTCTCCGAACGCCGTGTTTCCTGCAAAAACTTGAGAACTCACCAGAGGTGAACTCCCCACCATTGTCAGTTCTCAACTTCTTCACCCGCAGGCCTAAACGACCTTCCACCAGCTCCTTGAACTCCACAAACTTAGCAAAGGCTTCTGACTTCTCTTTCATGAATACACCCAGACATATCTGGTGTAATCATCAATCAACACCAACATATATTTATTGCCTCCAAGGCTTGGGGTGGCAGTCGGTCCCATCAAATCACCGTGGATGCATTCCAACGGCACTTTGCACCTTGTTTGCGATTTGTCAAATGGAAGTCGATGAGACTTACCAAACTGACATCCTTCACAAACATGACCGTCTCCATAGGAGGACAAGCTAGGCAAGCCATTGACAAGGCCCTTTACCGCCATAGCCTTCAATTTGTCCATGCCTACATGCCCCAACCTTTCATGCCAAATGGCCGCGCCATCGTTTGTCCTCATCTTGTCAACATAGGTACTTGTCGATAAAACGAACAAGTCCTTCACCCGCTTGCCGACGTGAATAACTTCTCCTTTTATCTCCGGTTGAGTTTTGAGAAACTTCACTTCTGTTGGGCCAAACAGAACGTGATAACCGGCATCGACCGCGTTGGTCACAGAGAAGAGATTTTTCTTCATACCAGGCACGTGATAAACACTCCTCAACGTGAGTGGACCCTTATCACTGCTCAGAGAGACGACTCCTTCGTGCTCTACTGGATGAATAGAATTATCAGCCGTAATGATAGCATTATTACCTGAGTAAGGCGCCAAAGAAGAGAACTTTGATCCATCTCCGGTGAGATGATGTCCACACCCTGAATCAACAATCCAGTCCTCTTCATAGTTGATGGAGGCCAAGGCCTTAACGGGCATCGCCGTTATATTAGACACAAAAGCTCCTCCCCATCCAACTTCACCAGACTTTGGCATCTCCTTCTCCACTACATGTCCCGGCTGAAGATTCACCCGACAATCTTTCTTGAAGTGCCCGGTCTTGTTGCATCTAAAGCACCTTGGTCCCTCACCTTTCTTCTTCCCATCAGACTTAGGAGCATAGCCCCTATCTTGCTGACCTGAAGTGGAGGGTCCATCATGACCCGGCTTCTTCTTCTCCCATTTCTTCTTCCTCTTCCCAGAGAACATCACATCACTTTCTCCCCCGGAGATAGAAACCCCCGCCATCTGTCTTGCTAAACTTTCTTGCGAAGCAAGAAGGTTCTCCAGCTCCAACAACGACGGTTGATTTGCCCAACCCTGAAATGAAGTCACAAAGGCAAGATACTCCTTCCGCAACCCGCGAATGATATGCCTCTTCAGTTTTGCCTCAGAGATTGGCTCATCAGGATCCAAAGCAGAAATCTCTGCCGTGAGGTTCTTCATCTTGAGGAAGAAGGTAGAAATAGAAAGATCACCTTGAGAGGCTTTTGCCAACTCATTTTCAAGAAACTGTAGCCTCTGCTACATTCTTCTTATTGAACAATCCATCCAAGGATGTCCAGATCTCCGCAACAGATTTACATCCGATAATATGATCAAACAGTTCTGGTGAGATAGCCCTCTTGAGAGTGAACTCTGCCTTAGCATTCAACCTCCTCCAGAGCCTCACCTCTGCCATATTATCACCTGCTGGAAACACCTCCTGTGTGTCTTCTCCGCCGACTATCTCCCAAAGATCCTCGCCAATCAAATAACTCTCCATACATGACTTCCACTTTTTGAAGTTAGTCGATGTGAGGAGTTCAATACCAAGACCTCTTGCGAATCCGCCTTCCATGGCAATCAATGTGGTCTCTTCTTCACAAAGACGATGGCAACTCTAGTTGATCACTGCTTATCCACTCCAGGAACCTTGCTCTGATACCATGTTAAAATTTTTGATTGGACCGTTTAGGAGTAAGCAGGAGTTGTATCAACAAGAGTTATAGCCAAACAACCACAATGCCAAAACCAGCAACACAAGAAATCTTTTATTGAAATAATACTGCTTTACAATGCGAGGCATACATGGCGAGACATGATTCATAAGAATCACGGAGACGAGAAGAACAAACACACCAAAAACAGAAACCGGCGGTCTGCCAGAAAGAGACCGCACGGATTGCAACAAAGGCTCAGGCCGCCCGGATTGTTCTGCTGTACTCCCAGACCGCTTGCACAGTCAGACCGCAGAAACACCTTGAGACCGCGCGAACAGGAGCAGACAAACTGCACTGCCAGACCGCAATCTCAGACCGCACGAACTGAAGCTTATTCAACTGAACAAAGAACTGAAGCTGTCGCCAGACCGAACTCAGATCGCCTAACCGCTGAAGGTCGCCTGATCGCTGAGCTTACTGCGAACAGCACAAGAACAATAAACCAGTTCGCTGACAGACCGCAGACGAACTGTTTATTCGAGCCACCGGAAATCACCAAGGAAGGAGACCGCAACCTGCTGACCGCAAACCTGCGAACACAACAAACGGTTAACTCGCAACCCAGCCGCGCGAACTCAAACTTGAGACCGCAAGAATTTATCTGGTCTCTTGTTCTTACAGTTCTCGTTAAGAATGACGGGCCATGCACCCCTATTTATAGGCGGGTGGATGGATGTCGTCACCGCACAAACCGGGATACAGTCACCACCCATCAGCTCGCGAACGGTCTCAACGAACAGACCGCGCGAACACAGCACTTGGACAATATTCAGTCCAAGACCGAAGTCAGCAGCAAGCCACGCACAAACCGCACGGACACAGCGATCACCCTTCCTGAGATCGCCAACACAGAGAAGCAACTGGCCGACTTGAACCAAGTCACCAGAATAGAAACCAAGCCGCCCGGTCTCAGCGGTCAACCAAGAACAGACCGACTAGAACAAGACCGGAAACAACCCGCAACAGGTCGCCAGAACCAGCGACCTAAACCAAGAAGCAAGCTGGCCGATCGCACCAGATCGCCAGGAACAAACCGCCAGAGCACCAGCGCAGACCGCGCGGTCTCTGCGGTCTCCAGCCTTCAAACCGGCCGGACTCCTATCCACTTCACTTCAACAATTTCAACAAACCTATCCCATGTCTCCGCAAGGGTCTCCTGATCGTGTTGTCGGAAGGTTGCGATTTCTCTCCGCAAGTTTACATCCTTGTCCACCGGGTAGAATTTTGCCAAAAACTTTGTCTGCAGAGCGTCCCAGGTGGTAGCTGCGCCGAGTGGTATTGTGTGGAGCCAAGCATTCGCCTTGTCGCGGAGGGAGAATGGAAACAACCTGAGTTTCACCATCTCATCAGCAATTCCTGCGTACCGAAATGTACCGCAAATCTCTGCAAATTCAGCTAGGTGAAGATGGGGGGTCTTCACTGGTTAACCCGGAGAATTGGGCATTATTGCGGATCATATTCAGAATGGCCGGCTTTATCTCAAAATTGTTGTTAGTAATAGCCGGGCCAAATCCGGGGTACACACTCCCCACAGTGGGCGTGGTGTAATCTCTCATGGTCCTTGGCCTCGGCCTAACCACTTCATTCTCATCGGCCGCCTGACCAAAACCTGGTGCATCTCCCATCCCGGGATTGATCGGGTCCCCATTGGCATCCATGGTGGCGGCAGCACGAAGACGCGCCCGTAGGGTACGCTCTATTTCCGGATCAAATGCTGCAAAATCACCGGGATGTTGTCTACGCATGCGCACACTACACCAAAAAAGGAAATATCAAAAACAAAAATACCCTTAAACTAATTTCCCAAGAAAGACAAATCATACACGCTTGCAGTCCCCGACAACGTCGCCAAAAACTTGACGCGCTATTTCCGCACCGCTAATTAGCGGGCACGAAATGCGGTATGACGGCAGTGCACCGGTCGTTGTCAAGTAATAAAAGTAGGGAGTAGCTCCCCGAATATCATTCTCAAAGGACCGCAAGTTGGGTAGCACGATTTGCTTGTTAGGAGATTAATTATGAGGGTTTCTAGGTTAAACAAAAACAGGTGGATTTTGATTGGTTTTAAAGAACAGGAATGAGAAAACTAAACAAACTATGCGGGTCGCAATCACCGCATCACTTGGTGGATGGATTTAGTGCAGGCCGCGATGTCGTGCTTTGCTTAGCGGATGGCCGGTGAGAAAATGGATGAGGTGAGTGCAAATGCGAGAGTTGAGGGTCGAAGGCACCTCTTCGCTATCGCTTCCAGCTTTTGCTAGAGCGAGTGCTAGAACGAGTGTGTGTAAGTGGAGAGGGGGCGGAGCGCATCACAACACAGCATCAATTAAAGAACAAGATCATAAACAAACTCCCATTCATTGACAAATAGAGGTTCACTTAGTCCATTACAACAATGAAGAGTACATATCAAAAAGAGAGAAGGGGTAGAAGGAACCACGAGATGAGAAGCCTCGCCGTGGATCTTGGTCGGAATGGGGGGTCGTCACGCCTCCTCCGAGCTCAGTCCTTGGTTGCTTCCGGGGCTTAAAGGCTGTCACTACCTCCAAACGTTGCCCGTCTTCTTCTCAGAGCTGGGTCACTTCTGCTTCGCCCAATGGAGATGTCCTCCTCAAGGAATGTTGGCTGTAGATGGCGGAGAAGGCTTCCGGGATCCTAGATGGACCTTAGGATCAATGGATGAAGCCTTCCCAAAGGGGGGAATGGATGGGAGGACCTTGGAGAGGTGAAACGGCGGACTGGCGCGGAGAAATCGCGCCCCAAAACATTGATGGATCCCTAATTTTGCGGAGCATCTGTTTAAATACGCAGCAGAATAAACACTGTGCACGGTCAGTGGCGCACGACCAATGGTCGTGCACGAAGGAATGTCTGTGATCGTGCGCAGTCAACCTGTAGCAAAGAAAGAGATGGAAATTAACGCACGGACAGGGGCGCACGACCAGTGGTCGTGCGCGAAGGAATCCTCTGATCGTGCACAGACGCTCTGTCTGGGAAGGGAATTAACGCACGACCACTGTTCATGCGCCTGATCGTGCGCGAAGGAATGCGCACGATCAGAGGCTTTCTAGGGCAAAAATTGCCCCGCACCATCCCGAACGTTCACGCGATCCCAGGACCTGCAGGAAAAATACATATGACCACGATCCGTGCACACCACCGGATCCATAACACAGGCATACAGTAATATATACGAAAAACATGCCACAAAGGGGGAAGGATTGCACAAAAGGCGCAGATACGCCGTGATATCAATATAAGCATATATGAGCAGTAATTGAAGTGCAATGACACTAAAACAAACCCAGATGAGGCCGGAAATCACTGTATAAACCAGACTCATCAGTCACAGGCGTGACCGAGGGCGTGACTCGTTGTGGACTAGCTCAATTGGCGCGACATCGACTCTGGACTGATCTTTAGGTTACACGCCCTTGGTCACGGGCGTGACTGAGGGCGTATGTAAGACCTCAAAACAGAAAAGGTGAGTTTTCTGAAAGTTCACTATCACTGGCGATAGTGCTATCGCTGGCGATAGTGTTCTGCGGTACCGAGACACGTGGCAAGCACTGTTCACAACGGTGGCGTTGACTGGTCTTAAGTCGGTTCACGCTATCGCCAGGCGATATCGCTATTGCCCGGCGATAGCGAGAAATTGTCAAATCAGGCTCAAAAGGTGGCCATTTATGGCACTTTGACTTTGGGGGCTGTTTTGGACTGAGGTGGCTCAGGAGGTGTCCTTAGGAGGCCGAAAATCACTTGGATTCCTTATTCACTTAAGGGTTTTGGATTGGAGAGAAGGAGGGCTTTGGAGATGATGATGAATATGGCTTCCTAAACCTAGGGCTTGGATTTGGTGGAGCTACACTCATAGGAATCCCTCAACGTTGGTGGCTGCGCGTAGAGGAGGGCTAGATGCTCCTTTCTAACCGTGCCAAAAATCAAGCTATGGCCTCAAAGCGACGTCTAAGGGTAACGATCCTTTCTACCCTCTTTTGGACATGTGTTAGTCCATTTCTGTGCATCTTTGAGGTCCCTACCCAAAAGGGTGAGGTCGTGACCTCCGACGGGTGGATTCGTGTTATCCCCGTCAGATCTTGCATACATGTAGAGTCCATACGTGAAATGGACGTAGGCGCGCTGTGTGAAGCCCATCCGAGACGGTTCGTCCGGATTGGTGATGCTTTGTGATATTATGTGTGCCGGGGAAAACTTCGTGTTGATATCCTGCTTCATAGGACTAGAGGGTGCTACTGCATGCGCAACAACGCCTAGGTGTGTGCCCCGGGAAGCACCCAAAGTTAGAAACAGAAAAGGAGTTTCTGTTCACTACCGCTGGCGTTAGCGTTATCGCCGGGCGGTATCTCCCAGACTTGGTTCTGGTGATTTTGTGCGTTCTGAGACAGTGGGAGTGCTACTGCTTGTGCAGCAATGCCTGGGGGTGTGCCCCGGGAAGCACCCACAGCTAGAAGCCAAAATGGGGTTTTTGTGCGCTATCGCCAGGCGTTAGCGTTAACGCCGGCGACAACTCCCAGACTGAGTTCTGGTGTTGTTGTTGTGCCCACCTGTTGAGAGGACCTGAGGCCTGTGTGCCTGACCTGTGAGGGTGTCCTGGTGGATAACTTAACGGCCCGTAGAGCCGGCTAATTGAGAATACCTGGGCTGAGGGGACGCCATACCCTCTTTTCGTGTTGTCCAACAAGAGCTGTGAACAACGGGCATTTGGCGAACCTGAAACCGCACCATTGCAGCACCTGATTAGTAAGGCTCGTACAGCATGTCGGGAAGCAATGGGAAAGAGTCTTCGGACTACGGGATGTTCACAATTAAAGCACGGGAGAGCCCTGGTATTCGGGCCACTGACTTTAGCCTCGGAGGGCAAAGCCATCAAGAGTGGATGGTGGTGGAAGGCGGAGTACACCAAAGAGTGCCTGAGAGCACGAGACGTGGAGGCCATTCCCATGTTTGTGATTGATGCATATGTATGAATTGTTGTGGGCCGTGCCAGCCGCTTCATTCTGTTATATATATATATATATATATATATATATATATATATATATATATATATATATATATATATATGTTGTGATGCTCTTGCAGGGACGGGAAACTGCCCACCCCTCGAAAGGGTGGGGTCGTTATATTTTGGTCAGCCGTAGCTGACCGTTGCCCTGTTTTGCCACCATTTTTGGTGGGCTTATTGTACAGATGCTGGACCGAGCGGGAACATAGCGGGCCCTTGAAGGCCCTTGAAGGCCTTTTTCATGTATGGCCGGCCTGCGCGCCGATGTTGGTAATTTGTAAGGCCGTCGTGCCTAAATTTTGTGTTGTAAAACATTTATTCCTATTTAGTAAAAGTGGACATACCCGGGTACGGGTTTTGGGGTTTATCTTGTCTCTTTTCAGCTTCCGCATAGAATGCTCTGAGTTAGGCTTCGTTGTATAGCGTCGTTCGGTATTTCAATTAAGTGACGTTCCCATTTTTTTTGTAGTATATGGCGTGGGGCCCCGGCCGGACCCTCTGTTATATGCTCCCGAACGGATGGGGGTGTTACAAATTGGTATCAGCTTCTAGGGTTCCGTGTCCTTCTAAGGAATTCGTGGATGAATTCTATTAAGTGGTGGTGAGCACGTGTGTGCGCTACCATCGAGACGTAAAATAAACCCAAAAATGTCCACTTAGGAATTAAATGTAACAACAAACCAACAATCATTGCATGATTTTGGAACCTGAGTGTTCCTTTTGTTGTTAGTTGCGACTGTGTTGTCGCCTAACTGTGTGATGCACTCGTGTAGGGCACTCGAAGTGCAGCGGGACCGTGGCGTCCCTGTGACGTGGTGGAGAGTAGAGGGTCTGCTGAGGCTCCTACACCTCCGTCTGCTGAGATGGTTCGGCTTGTCACAGAAGCCGTTCTAGCTGCGTTGAATGGCCAGCCTGGAAGGCAAGGTCAACCGCCGGTGCAGGAAGTGGCCCCAGAGCCACTAAGAGTGGAGCAAGTCCCCGTGAGGTGTGCTGCTGAGCAACAGCTGAAGCACTTCCTGGGATTTCGACCTCCTCCGTTTACCGGGGTTGAATCCCCAGCTGAGTCCGAGGACTGGCTGTCGCATATGGAGCGAATTCTGACAGCGACACAGTCGGATGAAGCGCAGAAAGTGACCTTCGCTACTTTCTTGTTGGAAAAGGAAGCCAGGCGATGGTGGAATGAGGTAGAGAGGCGCCAGTTTGCGGGAAGGCGACTGGTTGATGTGCCGATGGAAGAGTTCTCGAGAATCTTCCTAGCAAGGTATGTGCCTCCGTCGCATTAGATCGCAATGGAGAACCAGTTCCTGGCTCTGACGCAGGGTGATAGACTGGTTGATGGCTACCTGTATGAGTTCACCCGCCTCGGGCGTTACGCTGGAACTTCTTTCGATGACGAGGGGAGAAGGGTGAACAGGTTCTACGGAGGCTTGCGTAGTGAGTTGCGGTACCTTCTGACAGGGTCGTTGACGCAGGGTTTCACGACCCTCGTTAGTTCAGCCCGAGCGCTTGAGTAGGACATGCTCAGGGAGAAGGGCAAGGTGGCTGTGGTCGAGGCCGTGCCAGAGGGCAAGGCGCCGAGTGCGGCAAAGTTGCGGAGGTTGAATCGCTGGAAGAAGGCTCGATTATCTGGGCCAGCTCCCTCTGCTTCGGGCGCATCGTCTGGACGTGGCCCTCTTATTTATTTTACTTGTGGCAAGCCTGGCCATTTCTCTCGGGATTGCCGCAGTGGGCTTCCAAGGTCAAAGAAGAAGACTGGGCCATCTTTTTCTGAGAAGGGGAAGGCGGTTGAGTCCACTGCCTCCTGTATGGCTCCCCCGCAGCCCAGAGTCTTCAGTCTTGGTCAGCATGAGGCTATCAAAGCCAAGGACGTCGTGACAGGTATAATTTAAGATACAGTCCTAACTGTTTTATATACCTATTTTAGTGTTCATGCTAACCTTGTTTGGCGGCGTAGGCTTTGTAAATGTTTTAGGCATTCCTGCGAGAGCGCTTTTCGATACTGGAGCTTCACACTCCTTCTTATCGTCGGACTTCGTCCAACGTATTGGTGCGCCGTCGATTGCTTCTGCAGATGGACTGGAGGTCCTACTGCGGAATGGATATTCGATGCGCTGATAGAGAAATTCGTGTTCTCCAATCTATACTCGATTAAGGCAAGTGTACCTATCGAAATATAGCATAGGATATAAAATATATCAAGGTCGTATTTAAACTCGGGTCTGACAAGTACTATTACTCACAACGACTCTATTATCCTACCGAACGATTGATTGGGTTTTGAATATAAAAATAAACTAAGCTTAATTAAAAGAGAAATAAACTATTACGAAAAGAGTGCTCGATCGACGATTCACTTTGAAATAAAATAACGGAATAAATTAGTTTGACATTTGCAATTTTATAAAGACCGTGGCGGATCCGAAAATAAGAAATAATCTCGCTAGAGCATTAAATCTCCTAACTTCTAGACGTTTTGACCGAAATCTCTTTGCAAATCAAAAGGCCTAAAGTCGCATTATCGAAGTGAACCGTGCTATTGGATTTGACTCCAATCCGGAGGATTTACGTCATCCTATCTCTAGGGTTGCGTGCAACTCCTTCCTTCCTTGAGTGATCTTTCACATTCACGAGCCTCTCGGCTACTCGAATATGAGATCGGAATCTACTACCGTATACATGAAATACGGCGTCGATACGATAAAAATCAAGGTTGGATCAAAAATAAAAATACAAAAGTGAAACATAAAATAAAAGATGCGTTATTTTATCGCAAAGATCATCGCGATCGGGCACCAACAAAATTAGCTAAGCATAGTTGAAGATGAGACAGAGATAGAGAAAAAGAGAAATTGCATTTTTATTAATAGAAACAAAAAGAGTACAATATTGAAAGCAAACTACTACAATATTATTCAAAAGCAAGTAATACGAGCATGAAAATATAAATCTGACACTAGAAAAAGAACACACTTGAAAATTGGAACTCTCTTCTCTCTTCCTCTCTAACCTCCCAAATGCATGAGAAGAGGGCCCTTTTTATAGGAGAAGGAGAAAGTTCTAGATGGTGGAGGAAATGAAAAGGCTCATGGGAAGGTTCATGCATGGCAATAGATGAAGGCAATAAAGAGGAGGAGAGAGAGGGAGAGATACATTGCATTTTTAATTAAAGAAAATAAAAATAGGAAATAGAAGGGGGGATGAATGAGAGTTAAGAGAAAGAGAGAGAAAGAAATAAAAGAAAATAATAAAATGAAAGTGAGGGGAGTGAGGTGGCCGGCCATGCATATTAAAATGCATGTAATTAATGGGATTGCATGAAATAATTCATGCCATGCAAGGTGGCGGGTGATGAATGAGAAGGAGGCTGCATGATTTAAATGAAATGGAGTGGGCTGCTTGCAATGAAATAATGAAGTGGATAATTTTGAAGAGGTGGCTGCAGCTTTGGGTTGGACAAGGGCTGCAAGGTGAGCTGCTTCACTTCTTCAAAGGTGGCCGGGCTGCAATACTTGGACAGCACAAAGGAGGCTCGACTGAATTTGCATGGTGCGGCGATGGCGTTGCGGCATGAATATTTGACGGCGCATCGATGGTGGCATGGGCGGGCACACGACGGCGAATGCGGTGACTTCATGCAAAGATGGCGGCGAGCATGGTGGTGATGGCGACGACAACATTGAACCTACAAAATAAAATAAAACAAAACATTAGTTATAAAATATAAAATAAACAAACATAAAATGCAATTAACTAACCTTATAACAAATATAAAATAACAATTAAAACATTAGTTTAAGAAAATATAAAAATATAAAACAACATAGCAAACATAAAAAAATCATTAGATTTGAAAATGGGAAAATAGGAAATTAAAACATGCATAAAATATAACAAAAGATAAAAATAAAAACGCAAATAACATAATAAACTAACATAAAAACGATGACTAAAAGCTAGTCATCAAACTCCCCCATGCTTAAGAGTTTGCTTGTCCTCAAGCAAATGGAAATCAAAATAGAGGGGAAACAAAAAGAAAAATAATTTTTAAGTTGCATAATTAAGAAAACCAAAATGTGGAAAATTAAACTATCCTAATTTCTATGCTAGCAACTAGTGAGGTGAGATATCCAAAATAGAAAACTTGAAAAGAGGAGACCTAAGAATATTATTAAAACATAAAGAAGGATTACACATTTCTAAATCCCTAAAACAAGACATCCAAAAGTTTAGGAAAATAAGAAAAACAAAAATATAGAGTTTCTAAATAAACGGTGCATTAGACGAATTACTAGGTTGCTAAAATAGCGACTACCCCTAAATCACCTCAAAATAACCTCCAAAGAAATCCATCAATGATGGTGTCCATAGGCTTGTCCGTTCACACTCTCTCCACTACGCAGATTTGTAACACGTTCTAAAGATCACTAGGACTTAATAGACGTAATAATTTGGTTTAGGTAAATGATTAGGAGTGATAATTCAAAGATAAAAAGGAAAACTAAACACACTAAACCAAAGTTGAGCACAAAAACAAGAATTGAGAGGTACAACATTTTTCATTTCAAAAATAAAAACAAGGCCATGTAATTTTTTTCTTTTCATAATTGGCCACGAATAAACTTCATTTTATTTTATTTTTCTGATGATGATCTTCTTCTTTTTGGTACTACTTTTTCTAAATGGGAGCTCCAAATGCAAGCTTTCAAGTTTCTTTTCATTTTTCAAACATAAACCCCATCACAAAAATGAGTAAACATAAAGCTCAGCAGGTTTAGTGTGGAAAAAGGGTTAGGCATTTTGGCTTTGGTGAAAAAGTGAAAAATGGAGCTTGGACAAAGAAGAAGGGAAAGGCCCAAAATAGTTTGCAATGGTGTAATATTTAGGTGGGCAAAAAGGCTCAAACGGGTCAAAGGGTGGCCTAGATCATTTCTAAAGTTCGTGAAAATCAAAAACTACGCACATGCTTCGAGAGTAGCTAGGGACAAGTTCTAGACACCAAGAAAGAATTATTCCTAAATGAAAAAGTGATAACGCTATTTAGCAACCGTTCCTAGGCAATAACACCGAATAAAAAGAAAAACTACAATTTGCTAACTTATAGTCCTTAAAGGACTGATGTCTATATTTAGAGATTAGAAAATCGTAAAACTAAAATATGTTAAACTAATAAGTTTAGAAAACCTATTCAAGAAAATTCTACATAGGACAAAAGAACCACTCGGGCATACACATCAGTAGAAGATGCATAAAAATAAAGATAGAAAATAATTTTTTTGACTTTGATTTTCAAATAGATTTTATATATATTTTTTAAATTTTTTTGGATTTGTTTTCATAAGGCTAAAGAAACAAAATAGTACTATAATAATTTTTTTGATTTTGTTTTGTTTCCCAATTTTTTTTTTTTGAAAGACTTTAAAAGAAAGGGAAAACACTCCCCCATGCTGAAAGTTCAACATTGTCCCCAATGTTGAATAGTAAGTATGAGGAAAAAAAGAAAAGAAGAAAAGAAGAAGGGGGGGTGCAATAAAAAAAAATAAAATAAAAAAAAACAACTTCCCCGGATTCGTGAGGCCGAATGCAGATGTCGCTCCCCCATGCTTGAGCTGGAAACCGACTCAGGCCTAAGGAAGAGAAGAATGATGGATCCAAACAAACCGCCGGGGGTTTTATTCCTGCAAAATAAAAAAAAAAAGCAAAAACAAAAAGAAAGAAAAGGATAAGCAAGGGGTGCCTCCCAAGAGCGCTCTTTGTTTAACGTCGTCTGAGCCCGACGTTATTGGTTAGCTAAATGGAAAATAAAAACTAAAGTGAAGTGGTAACTCCCTAAGTATGCGCTTAGGAGAGTAAATAAGAAAAAAGAAGAAATGAAGAATCGCACCGACATGCGGTGGAATCTTCAAAGGAATGACGCCCAACAATGTACGGACGGAGTTATAGAAGAACTTCGCCGCATGTAGAATGGGAAAGAAGGGGTCGTCAAAAGTAGAAGAAGAAAAAGAAGAAGAAATAGAAAGAGAAATAAAAGAAGTAAAAAAAGAAGTTTCATTAACTGAAATTTCACAAGGAGAATGAGAGACTTGTGAAATTTCGGGAGAAGAAAAAGGGGTAGAAAGAACTAAAGATGGATTATCTAAAATAAAAGAAGGAGAAATATCTAAAATAGAAGAAGAAGAAAAAGAAGATTTGCTAAAAATAGAAAAATTTGGAACAGATGAATTTAAGACTGAAATGGAATCACCAACGTCATCGGAAAAAGAAAGAGAATTATGAGACGTCTCGTCATCCTCAAGAGGTAAGAAGCACGCCGGAATATCCATATGTGTGTCATCCAAAGGAGGAAGGAAACAATCCGGAACATCCGAATAGTTATCTTCCTCGAGAGGAATAAGACAAGCCGGGATATCCGGTGACTCATTATATGAAGAAATTGGAGGAGACGGAGAAGAAGACGAAGAAAACGATGCGGCCTCACGAGAAAAACAATCCAAAATGGTTTTGAAATGCGAATTAATATTATCAATAGACGTTTGCAATTCCAAATACCCATTATCGATAGAACTAAAAATTAGAGGCGCGGCGCTTTGCGGGGCAAAATCATGCGAAAAATTAAACGGGTTCCCCATCTCCCAAGTAGGATAAAAATTAGAGTAAGGGTCAAATTGGCCACTTTGACCCGCTCCAGAAAAATTGAAATCATATGAGGGAGGGGTTCCCGAAAAACATGCAAAATTAAAATGGTCGGGCGACCCGCAAAGAGCGCAAAAAGAAGATGATTCCATGAAAAAAAAAACTGTTACCAAAAAAAAAAGAGAAAATTAAATTTGTTTTTTTTGATTGATTGTTTTAGGCGGATTATGTTAGTCCTGGACTTCTCGAGATCTGCCCTGTGAAGGGTTTGCAACGGTACTAGAGGCTGTGATGGGAATTCAAGCCCAAAGCGTCCTTTCCAGGAATTTAGGTGGGGTAGAAAAATGATGATGTGGGTTAATTATAATATATAATAAATTTTCTTTTTTTTGAATTTTAGTAGAAGTAATAAACTCGATGCTTTCGTAATATTGCCAAAAAGATCCCCGGCAACGGCGCCAAAAACTTGATAGAGAAATTCGTGTTCTCCAATCTATACTCGATTAAGGCAAGTGTACCTATCGAAATATAGCATAGGATATAAAATATATCAAGGTCGTATTTAAACTCGGGTCTGACAAGTACTATTACTCACAACGACTCTATTATCCTACCGAACGATTGATTGGGTTTTGAATATAAAAATAAACTAAGCTTAATTAAAAGAGAAATAAACTATTACGAAAAGAGTGCTCGATCGACGATTCACTTTGAAATAAAATAACGGAATAAATTAGTTTGACATTTGCAATTTTATAAAGACCGTGGCGGATCCGAAAATAAGAAATAATCTCGCTAGAGCATTAAATCTCCTAACTTCTAGACGTTTTGACCGAAATCTCTTTGCAAATCAAAAGGCCTAAAGTCGCATTATCGAAGTGAACCGTGCTATTGGATTTGACTCCAATCCGGAGGATTTACGTCATCCTATCTCTAGGGTTGCGTGCAACTCCTTCCTTCCTTGAGTGATCTTTCACATTCACGAGCCTCTCGGCTACTCGAATATGAGATCGGAATCTACTACCGTATACATGAAATACGGCGTCGATACGATAAAAATCAAGGTTGGATCAAAAATAAAAATACAAAAGTGAAACATAAAATAAAAGATGCGTTATTTTATCGCAAAGATCATCGCGATCGGGCACCAACAAAATTAGCTAAGCATAGTTGAAGATGAGACAGAGATAGAGAAAAAGAGAAATTGCATTTTTATTAATAGAAACAAAAAGAGTACAATATTGAAAGCAAACTACTACAATATTATTCAAAAGCAAGTAATACGAGCATGAAAATATAAATCGACACTAGAAAAAGAACACACTTGAAAATTGGAACTCTCTTCTCTCTTCCTCTCTAACCTCCCAAATGCATGAGAAGAGGGCCCTTTTTATAGGAGAAGGAGAAAGTTCTAGATGGTGGAGGAAATGAAAAGGCTCATGGGAAGGTTCATGCATGGCAATAGATGAAGGCAATAAAGAGGAGGAGAGAGAGGGAGAGATACATTGCATTTTTAATTAAAGAAAATAAAAATAGGAAATAGAAGGGGGGATGAATGAGAGTTAAGAGAAAGAGAGAGAAAGAAATAAAAGAAAATAATAAAATGAAAGTGAGGGGAGTGAGGTGGCCGGCCATGCATATTAAAATGCATGTAATTAATGGGATTGCATGAAATAATTCATGCCATGCAAGGTGGCGGGTGATGAATGAGAAGGAGGCTGCATGATTTAAATGAAATGGAGTGGGCTGCTTGCAATGAAATAATGAAGTGGATAATTTTGAAGAGGTGGCTGCAGCTTTGGGTTGGACAAGGGCTGCAAGGTGAGCTGCTTCACTTCTTCAAAGGTGGCCGGGCTGCAATACTTGGACAGCACAAAGGAGGCTCGACTGAATTTGCATGGTGCGGCGATGGCGTTGCGGCATGAATATTTGACGGCGCATCGATGGTGGCATGGGCGGGCACACGACGGCGAATGCGGTGACTTCATGCAAAGATGGCGGCGAGCATGGTGGTGATGGCGACGACAACATTGAACCTACAAAATAAAATAAAACAAAACATTAGTTATAAAATATAAAATAAACAAACATAAAATGCAATTAACTAACCTTATAACAAATATAAAATAACAATTAAAACATTAGTCAAATAAAACATTAGTTTAAGAAAATATAAAAATATAAAACAACATAGCAAACATAAAAAAATCATTAGATTTGAAAATGGGAAAATAGGAAATTAAAACATGCATAAAATATAACAAAAGATAAAAATAAAAACGCAAATAACATAATAAACTAACATAAAAACGATGACTAAAAGCTAGTCATCATGCGCCTGGAGAGGAGTTGATGCATGAAGGTTCTAGTTGGAAGCCAAGAGTATGACCTGAAAGCATCGTTACTCCCCCTGGTTGAGTTCGATGTAATCTTCGGCATGGACTGGCTGTCGGAACAGCGTGCGTGCATCGATTGCACCACCAAGGAGGTGAGGTTTGGGCAGTGTGCCGATCGTGAGACGGTCTTTGCGGGCATGCATGGATCGAGCAAGATGCTGATGTCTGCTCTCCAGGTGTCTAAGGCAGTGCGACAGGGAGCAGAGTTATTCTTTGCTCTAGTGGAGGCTTCAACGCCGAGGCCCAGCCTAGTGGATGTTCCGGTAGTTTCAGAGTTCCCCGATGTGTTCCCGAGTGATCTCCCCGGTGCTCCACCGCAGCGGGAGATAGATTTCACGATTGAGTTGGTGCCAGGCGCTAAGCCTGTGGCCCGCTCGCCGTATCGTATGGCTCCGAAGGAGTTGGCGGAGTTGAAGTTGCAGTTGCAGGAGCTGCTTGAGCAGGGCTACGTGCGTCCGAGTTCCTCACCTTAGAGTGCACCGGTCCTCTTTGTCAAAAAGAAGGACGGTAGCCTGCGACTTTGCATCGATTATCGGGAGCTGAACAAGCTGACCGAGAAGAACAAGTATCCTCTTTCGAGGATAGACGACTTGTTCGACCAGCTCGTTGGTTCGACAGTATACTCGAAGCTGGACTTGAAGTCCGGCTATTATCAGGTGCAAATCACGGAGTGCGACACCCCGAAGACTGCCTTCAGTACAAGGTACGGGCAGTATGAGTTCACCGTGATGCCGTTTGGGCTGTCTAATGCGCCTTCGGTGTTTATGGACTTGATGCACTGGACTTTCCGCGAGTACCTCGACCGGTTTGTGATCGTCTTCCTTGACGACATACTGGTCTACTCTTAGTCCGAGGAGGAGCACGGTGATCACCTGCGAGTAGTCTTGGAGGTTCTGAGGAGGAACCAGCTGTTTGCCAAGTTCTCGAAGTGCGAGTTCTGGCTACCTTCTGTGGCGTTCTTAGGCCATGTGGTTAATGGAGCGGGTGTGGCGGTAGATCCGGTGAAGGTTACGGCCATCAGGGAGTGGCCTGTTCTTTCTACGGTAGCGGAGGTCCGTAGCTTTCTCGGGCTGGCCGGCTATTACAGGCGCTTCGTGGAGAACTTCTCACGGATCGCGCTGCCTCTTTCGACGCTGACACGGAAGATGCAGGAGTTTATTTGGACGCCCGCGTGTGCGCAGGCTTTCTAGGAGTTGAAGTTGCGGCTTACCACGACTCCGATCTTATGTTTGCCTTGCGGCACGGAGGGCTATGAGATCTACACCGACGCTTCTGGGAGCGGCCTTGGCTGTGTCCTGCAGCAGCATGGCAAGGTAGTAGCGTACGGCTCTCGCCAGCTGAAGGTGCACGAGCGGAACTATCCGGTCCACGACTTAGAGTTGGCGGCCGTGATATTTGCCCTGAAGCTTTGGCGGCATTATGTGTATGGCGTGAAGATCGACATCTTCACGGACCATAAGAGCCTGAAGTACCTTCTGACGCAGAAGGGACTGAATATGCGACAGCAGAGGTGGATGGAGTTCCTTGGGGACTACACCTTTGAAACTCATTACACTCCCGGGAAGGAGAATGTTGTCGCGGACGCGCTTAGTCGCAGGGCTCCAGCGCAGGCCAACTGGATTCAGATGCATGATGAGCACCTGATACGTGACCTGGAGGCCTTGGATATTTCTTGCGTGGAGAAGAGGAGCAGTGTCGGTGCCTGTTTGAGTTGGACTGAGGTGCAGTACGACCTCGCAGATAGAGTGCGCCAGGCTTTAGAACTCAATCCGAGTTTAAAGCGCTATGCGGAGGAGGCTGGTGGTGGGCCGAATGCCCAGTTTCAGGTGCGTGACGGGATGCTGTGGAGAGGCGACCGTTTGTGCATCCCCAAGGTGGGTGAGCTGCGCGATGAGTTATTGTACGAGGCACATCGTACCAGGTATTCAGTTCATCCGGGGAGCACGAAGATGTACAAGGACATGAAGGTCCTTTTCTGGTGTCCGGGTATGAAGAGGGACATCGCTCACTATGTGGCCAAGTGCCACACTTGTGAGCTAGTGAAGGCGGAATGTCAGAAGCCCGGTGGCTTTTTGAAGTCATTACCGGTTCCGGAGTGGAAATTCGATGACGTTTCCATGGATTTCGTGCATGGGCTGCCGAGATCGCAGTGTGGGAACGATGCCATCTGGGTAGTCGTAGACCGGCTGACAAAGGTGGCGCACTTTATCCCCAACCGGAGGGATGACTCGGTGGAGAAGTTGGCGAAACTGTATGTTGATACAGTAGTACGACTGCACGGTGTGCCCCGTAGCATCATCAGTGATCGAGATGGACGCATTACTTCGAGCGACTGGAGGCTAGTCAACCGTCTATTGGGTACGAAGCTGCAGTTTAGCATGGCCTTTCATCCTCAGACGGATGGCCAAACTGAGCATACCAATAGGACGATGGAGGACATGCTCCGGATATGAGTCCTGGATTTCGGCAAGGGGTGGGAAGATCACCTCTTTCTTGTTGAGTTTGCGTACAACAACAGCTATCAGGCGAGTATTCAGATGGCGCCTTTCGAGGCCCTCTATGGCAGGAAGTGCAGCACTCCCTTAGCTTGGGCAGAAACGGGCGAGACGAAGCTCTTCAAGAGGAAAGACGTCGAAGAGGCGACTTCAACGGTACGTATGATTCGGGAGAGGCTTTTGGTTGCGCAGGATAGGTAGGCGAAGTACTATAATGCGAAGCACCGCGCCGTACAGTTCGTCGTTGACGATTGGGTTTACTTGAAGATCAGGCCGTTCAAGGGTGTATCCAGGATTCGACGCTTGAAAAAGCTGATTCTGAGATACCTTGGACCGTTTGAGATCATCGAGCGCGTCGGCGAGGCGGCTTATAGACTTGCACTATCGACGGAACTGAGCGGGCTGCACGATGTATTCCACATCTCCGTGTTGCGGAAGGCAGTGCAAGAGCCTACGCTTGTGGTCACGGCGGATCAGGTGCCCGTGGATAGTGGGCTTAAGACGGCGGTCAGGCCCGTTAGCATCGAGGATGCTGAGGTGCGTCAGTTGCGGAACAGGGCGATCCGTATGGTAAAGGTCAGTTGGGACAACTGCGGTCGCGAGGAACTCTCATGGGAGCGTGAGCAGACCATGATGGAGGAGTTCCCCGAGCTATTTCGGTGACGTTTATCTCTCTTTTTCCCCTTTTGTAAAGACCTTTTTGGATATATATATATGCCTGTTTTCAAAAATTTCGGGACGAAATTTTTATAAGGAGGGAAGGGTTGTAAGACCTCAAAACAGAAAAGGTGAGTTTTCTGGAAGTTCACTATCACTGGCGATAGTGCTATCGCTGGCGATAGTGTTCTACGGTACCGAGACACGTGGCAAGCACTGTTCACAATGGTGGCGTTGACTGGTCTTAAGTCGGTTCACGCTATCGCCAGGCGATATCGCTATCGCTTTGTAAAATCAGGCTCAAAAGGTGGCCATTTATGGCACTTTGACTTTGGGGGCTGTTTTGGACTGAGGTGGCTCGGGAGGTTCCCTTAGGATGCCGAAAATCACTTGGCTTCCTTATCACATAAGGGTTTTGGTTTGGAGAGAAGGAGGGCTTTGGAGATGATGATGAATAGGGCTTCCTAACCCTAGGGCTTGGATTTGGTGGAGCTACACTCAGCAGAATCCCTCAACGTTGGTGGCTACGCGTAGAGGAGGGCTAGACGCTCCTTTCTAACCATGCCAAAAATCAAGCTATGGCCTCGAAGCGACGTCTAAGGGTAACAATCCTTTCTACCCTCTTTTGGACATGTGTTAGTCCATTTCCGTGCATCTTTGAGGTCCCTACCCAAAAGGGTGAGGTCGTGACCTCCGACGGGTGGATTTGTGTTATCCCCGTCAGATCTTGCATACATGTAGAGTCCATGCGTGAAATGGACGTAGGCGCGCTGTGTGAAGCCCATCCGAGACGGTTCGTCCGGATTGGTGATGCTTTGTGATATTATGCGTGCCGGGGAAAACTCCGTATTGATATCCTGCTTCGTAGGACTAGAGGGTGCTACTGCATGCGCAGCAACGCCTGGGGGTGTGCCCCGGGAAGCACCCGAAGTTAGAAACAGAAATGGAGTTTCTGTTCACTACCGCTGGCGTTAGCGTTATCGCCGAGCGGTAGCTCCCAGACTTGGTTCTGGTGATTTTGTGCGTTCTGAGGCAGTGGGAGTGCTACTGCTTGTGCAGCAATGCCTGGGGGTGTGCCCCGGGAAGCACCCACAGCTAGAAGCCAAAACGAGGTTTCTGTGCGCTATCGCCAGGCGTTAGCGTTAACGCCGGCGACAGCTCCCATACTGAGTTCTGGTGTTGTTGTTGTGCCCACCTTTTGAGAGGACCTGAGGCCTGTGTGCTCGACCTGTGAGGGTGTCCTGGTGGATGACTTAGCGCCCCGTAGAGCCGGCTAATTGAGAATACCTGGGCTGAGGGGACGCCATACCCGCTTTTCGTGTTGTACAACGAGAGCTGTGAACAACGGGCATTTGGCGAACCTGAAACCGCACCATTGCAGCACCTGATTAGTAAGGCTCGTACAGCATGTCGGGAAGCAATGGAAAAGAGTCTTCGGACTACGGGATGTTCACAATTAAAGCACGGGAGAGCCCTGGTATTCGGGCCACCGACTTTAGCCTCGGAGGGCAAAGCCATCAAGAGTGGATGGTGGTGGAAGGCGGAGTACACCAAAGAGTGCCTGAGAGCACGAGACGTGGAGTCCATTCCCACGTTTGTGATTGATGCATATGTATGAATTGTTGTGGGTCGTGCCAGCAGCTTCATTCTGTTATATATATATATATGTGATGTGATGCTCTTGCAGGGACGGGAAACTTCCCACCCCTCGAAAGGGTGGGGTCGTTATATTTTGGTCAGCCGTAGCTGACCGTTGCCCTGTTTTGCCACCGTTTTTGGTGGGCTTGTTGTACAGGTGCTGGACCGAGCGGGAACATAGCGGGCTGAATCCCCTGCGCTGCTGCGGCCCTTGAAGGCCTTTTTGATTTTCTCTTGTTTTCATGTATGGCCGGCCTGCGCGCCGATGTTGGTAATTTGTAAGGTCGTCATGCCTAAATTTTGTGTTGTAAAACATTTATTCCTATTTAGTAAAAGTGGACATACCCGGGTACGGGTTTTGGGGTTTATCTTGTCTCTTTTCAGCTTCCGCATAGAATGCTCTGAGTTAGGCTTCGTTGTATAGCGTCGTTCGGTATTTCAATTAAGTGACGTTCCTGTTTGTTTTGTAGTATATGGCGTGGGGGCCCTGCCGGACCCTCTGTTATATGCTCCCGAACGGATGGGGGTGTTACAGCGTGTACTTGTCAATTTCTCCAATTTGCCTCAAAATTCTGCAAAAATTGAAATTAAGCTAAATTAGAAAAAGAATTTCAAAATAAACACTTATGACCTAGAAATGACATAAAAAGGAAAAATACAAATTAAATATTTACAAAATTTTCTATTAAAAAGTTATAAAAATACTACTTATCAAATACCCCCATACTTGAGGTTTTGATATTCCAGAGCAAAAGTGTGAGACATAATTTATAAGACATCCTTAAAAAAAATTTAATTTAAAACTAAAATTTCATTTAACCAAAAGTTAAGTTAAGAGTAAATTCAAGGGGGAGTTAAGTCCTAAATTATGATGATGATTTGAAAAGAGGGAAAAATGTTTAGGCAAGAACTTCTCAAGAAAATTAATTAGTTTGACAAAATTGTAGAAATTATAAAACTAAATTAAATTAAAATTATAAGAACTCTACCTTAAAAGAAACTTAAGGAAAAGTAAATTACTAAATATTGCTCTCTTCATAATTTTCAACTAAAACTAGAACAATGATAATTGGCTAAGGGGGATTTCATAAAATTTGGCATGAGAAGAGATCTTTGATTTGAGGTGATGAATTTTTTTCCTCTCACATTTATATTTTTTTTTTCTCTTCTAATAACAACCCAAAATGTATATGGTCTAGGAGTAATAAATTTTATCCTCTTACTCCTTGCCATATAATCTTTTCAAATATTTTGGGTGCATATGTTTTAGGGAATAATGAATTTTATCCTCTTATTCCCATGACATATGATCTTTTAAACTTCATTTTTTTATGCCACAAAGGGGGTAAGGAAGGGAAATAAATCTAGCTAGCTTTAAATTATATTGAGAGCAAATTCTAGTAACATTAAATTTCCTAAGATCTAAAAAGTTAGAAGAAAACATAATTGAAATCTAAAGAAGTTTAGGAAATTTACTACAAAATGAAGCCATTTAAAAATAAAAAGAGAAGTCATGCTAAATAAATTCTCTAATCAATTTAAAATCATAAGATGATTCTTAAATCAAGATTACCTCAAATTTAAAATTAACAAACTATGATAAGCAAAATTTTAGCCAATTAAAAACTTAAACATGCTTATAAACATTCTCAACTAGATTTCTAAGAAATCACAAAAACAACAAATAGGAGAGGTATAAGATTTAACTTTTTTGTATTTTAAGTTTTTTCATATATTTTTTTGAATTTTGATATTATCTTTTTTTTTGATAAGAAATAAACAAAAACATATACTAAAAAGCTAACAATTTTTTTGTTAATTCTTGGACTTCCCGAGGTATACCTCGTGAAGGGTTCTCACGGTACTAGGAGGTGAGATGGGGTGAGGTCCCAAACATCCATTTCCAAGATTTAAATTTTTCTATTTTCTAAATTTTTTTTGTTTAGTTTTTGGGTTTTACAAGTGCTAAAATAGAAGAAAACATAAGAAAATATATTTTTTTGTTTTGAAAATTTTCTAATTTTAACAACTATTTACAAAGAACTATTTACACCCCCATACTTAAAGTTAAACATTGTCCCCAATGTTTAAAATTAAGTATGAAGTAAAAGAAAATAAAGTGCAAAACAAAAAGGAAATGCATGATAAAAGAGAAGGAAGAAAGATAAAGGGCTTCCTGATTTTTTTGAAATTTGTGCGGCGAAACGACGATTACCTACAAAATATGTTAAAGAACAAGAGAAAATAATAAAAAGATAACTTTGGGGTGCCTCCCAAAAGCGCTTTGTTTAAGGTCGCGTAGCTTGACCCACTTGCCCATCATATTATAGGTTGAAATACAATCGAATCCCTCTTTTTATTAGTTAACTCTCCCGGAAGATATAATTTAAGGCGGTGCCCATTAACTTTGAAGGTACCTTTTTCCGGGTGGGAAATTAAAATTGTCCCATAGGACCAAACTTCTTTAACAATAAAGGGTCCAGACCATCGGGATTTTAGTTTTCCCGGAAAAAGGCGAAGGCGGGAATTATAAAGGAGGACGAGATCGCCCGGCGAAAAAGTTTTTGGAAATTTTATATGCTTATCGTGATAAAACTTGGTTCGCTTCTTATATAATTTATTGCTCTCACACGCATTCGCTCGCCACTCATCTAATTCGTTCATTTGGAATTTTCTTTGTTCTCCCGATAGAGTGGAATCGAGGTTTAAAAATTTAAGCGCCCAAAATGCGCGGTGTTCTTATTCGACCGGAAGGTGGCAAGCCTTGCCATAAACCATTCGATACGGTGTACAACCGATAGCGGTCTTGTGCGTCGTTCGATAGGCCCATAGCGCGTCATCGAGCTTTATTGCCCAATCCTTCCGATTAATAGAAACTATTTTTTCTAAAATCCGTTTTAATTCTCGATTAATAACTTCGACTTGGCCGCTCGTTTGTGGGTGATATGCGGTGGATAATTTGTGCGTGACACCATATTTTGCTAAAATTTTTGTAAATTGACTATTGCAAAAATGGGTGCCCCGATCACTTACAATAGTGCGCGGCGTGCCAAATCGAGAAAATAACTTTTTTAAGAAATTAACGACGACTTACGCATCGTTGGTGGGGAGAGATTGCGCTTCCGCCCACCTCGATACGTAGTCGACCGCCACTAGAATATATTTATTTGAAAATGAGGGAGGGAGAGGACCAACAAAATTGATACCCCAAAGGTCGAAAATTTTGCATTCTAAGAAAATGTTTTGGGGCATCTCATCCCGGCGAGAGATGTTCCCCGACCGCTGGCAGCTGTCGCAAGTACTCACAAGGGTGTGAGCATCTTTGAAGAGCGTGAGCCAATAAAAGCCCGCCTCCAGCGCCTTCCTCGCGGTTCGATTCGAATGATAATGACCACCGGTGGGTCCCTCGTGACAATGACGTAAAATTTTAAGGCCTTCCTCACTTGAAACACATTTTCTCACAACATGGTCTGCGCATAAACGGAATAAAAAGGGGTCCTCCCAGAAGTAATTTTTTAAATCAGAAAAGAATTTCTTCTTTTGCTGACTCGAGAATTCTTTTGGCAGGACCCGGGCTACTAAATAGCTAGCCAAATCCGCAAACCAGGGGGTAGAAGATGAATTAATATTTTCGAGAGCTAGGAGGCGCTCTTCGGGAAATTTATCGTTAATGTCGGCCTCTATTAATGTTTCCGAGGAGGGATTTTCTAAACGAGAAAGGTGATCGGCCGCCAATGTACAACCCCGATGTTCGCCAGGAAGGGTTCCAAGTTCGCCCAACCAAGGGAGCGAGCCAGGACGGGCGAGCCCAGGCAAGGGCGAGCCCAGGCAGGGGAGAGCCGGGGAAGAGGCGAGCCAGCCGGTCGAAGGAGTTCGCTGGGCAGGCCCGGGACCTGGGGGTACAAATAGCCGTTTCTGGGGTACAGTTAGCCATTTTGGCGAGCAAGACCCGCTAAGGAGCGGTTCGGCAGGCGAGCCAGCCGGTCGAAGGAGTTCGTTGGGCAGGCCCGGGACCTTGGGGTACAAATAGCCGTTTCTGGGGTACAGTTAGCCATTTTGGCGAGCTCAACCCGCTAAGGAGCGGCTCGGTAGGCGAGCCAGCCGGTCGAAGGAGTTCGCTGGGCAGGCCCGGGACCTTGGGGTACAAATAGCCATTTCTGGGGTACAGTTAGCCATTTTGGCGAGCTCGACCCGCTAAGGAGCGGTTCGGCAGGCGAACCGTAGAGGCGGGCGAGCCAGCCGGCCGAAGGAGTTCGCTAAGCGGCTTTGGCGAGCCAGCCAGATCTTTCGGCGAGCCCCATGTTCGCTGAACAGGTCGAGGGTCTCGGGTTCGCTGGTACCTGGGTGGTCTTTTACCAGAAAACCCCTGGTGGTCTGCGGTTAGCCCCTCCGGACAGCGGAGTTTGGCTGTTAGCAGACCAATTTGGGGTGCGGATAGTAGAAATGTACAGCGGGAGTTGGCTATTGGCAGACCACAAAACCAAAATCTATAAATAGACCTTAAAGGGCACCTTGGAAGAGGACCGGTTCAGAATCTTTGAGCCTTCTTCTCTCTTTAGGTCGCTTTGGTTTGGGCTCTCTAGCTCTCCAAGGTGCCCGAGTCTTAGCTTTGGCTTGGGAGGGGAAGCGCTCAACGATCTTGCGGGT
The DNA here is from genome assembly GCA_033032865.1 of Dactylorhiza incarnata. Classification (NCBI taxonomy): domain Eukaryota; kingdom Viridiplantae; phylum Streptophyta; class Magnoliopsida; order Asparagales; family Orchidaceae; genus Dactylorhiza; species Dactylorhiza incarnata. Next base: position 71,402 of record JAWHQI010000288.1, on the reverse strand, counting down.
TAGTGGAGGGACCTCCTCGCTAAGATCAGGGTCTTTTGTTCTTTTCCCGAGTTGTCAGCCTTACCTCTTCCGAGGGACCGGTAAGGGCTAGCTGCCCCTCATTTCGGTGAGGGCCCCGAGCTCCACAAGAGACCGAGAAATCGGTTTCAACATTTTGGTGCGGTGAGCGTGGAGTGTGGCTGGTTCAAGAAAGTCCCAAAGAAGGGTTATGGCGGGAGATGAGGAGCAACGCGAGGAGTTCGGCGAGACACCTTGATGCGATTATTTCGGCAAGTGCACCGATCGTTCAAGTAATAAAGTTTGGGAATAAATCCCCGAGTGTCGGTCTCTTGAGGAATGCAGGTTGGGTGTACAAATCACGTTGCGTGACTAGTGTTACACGAGCGTAAACAAACACACAAAGGGGGTTTTGGTTGGGTTTTCCTACTCTTAGCAACAGTAAAAGAAATGCGGGTTGAAAACACCGCTTCGCAAGGCGAGATGGATGCAACGGCCGCGATGCCGTGCTTCGTGAGGCGGATGGAGCGTGCTCTAGTGTGAGAAGGTGAGGGTCGCAAACACCTCTTCACAAACGCCGTTAGCTCTTGCTAATGCGGATCGAACACCTTGAGTGCGTGAGTGAGTGAGTGGATGAGTAGATGAGTGGAGGCGAAGCGATTCACAAACAAACAATGAAGCAAAAGGAAGAAACGTTCATTTCAATCAAACCAAGCATCATAATGTTCAACATCTCAACGATTCAAAGATTACAACGAAAGCAAGAGGAAAGAAATAACCAATGGATGAAGACTAGCGGCCGTTCACGGCCGGAACGGTAGGTTGTCAAGCTACCTCCGGACTCGGGCGGACTATGCTTCCGGTGTAGAGAAACTGTCACGATCTCTCTACGTAGTCCCGTCGTCTTCTACCTCAGGATTCTCCTTCTTCTCACCGGACTAGAGCGGGAAAACAGCGGCTTGAGGGCTTGAGGATGGTGGAGAATGCTCCCGGATGATGGAGAGATGCTCGGGATGGTTGGAGAAGACTTCCCCTTGCGTAGGAGATGAAGTGGAGGTGTCCAGGAAGGGAAATCGCCGGCGTACGGACGGCCAATCGCGCTCCCGCGGCTGAATAATCGCCCTAAAAATGGAACAGGCATATATATAGACGCTGGAATGAATACCGCGCATGGTCATTGGCGCACGACCAGTGGTCGTGCGCACTGGAATTCTGCGATCGTGCGCGCTGCCTGGGCGGAACCTGCAATGAAAGAAATTTATAAAATACATGTTCGCACGACCAGTGGCGCACGACCAGCGGTCGTGCGCACTATCGTCAGTGGTCGTGCGATAAGCCAAACAGAACTCATGAAATGGGCGTTAAGTGCGCACGAGCAAAGGCGCACGACCAGTGGTCGTGCGCGAAGGAGCCAGTGATCGTGCGCAGTATTCCTGTACAGAATCGTACCGGGAACACCTGCATGACTCCTGTTCCAGCATACGACACCAGTCTGGCCACTGAAGGTGGCACTTAACACAGCATGATAACTTGTAACAAAGACGAACAAGAAAATAACACCGAAATGGGCCAAGATGTGCACCTAGCAGAGAGTGATAATTATGAGCTAAAATGGGGCTAAGGTGCAGTGGAATGATTGGAAAAATGGCCCGGATGAGTCCAAATATGTGTATATGATGAGGACTCATCACACCCCCAGACTTACCTATTTGCGCGTCCCAAGCAAACGAATCCGGTGGAGTGTGAAAATGGTAGTTAGCAAAGAAAATTACGCAAGGGAGTACAATGCGAAGTAACAAAAGCATGCAAATAGAGATTTCGTAAAAAGAGATTCTAACTATGCTAATTAATTTACGAAAGTACTAGAGCGTAAATAGAGACTTATCAATACTCAGTTGGTGAATTGTGAAGAATTTGATGATCATGCCCGGTGTGAAAGTAATAAGCCACTAAGGAGGGTGTTGCACAAGATCGGGATTCGGGAATAACTCCGCTGAAATCCATCAACGTCGGGAACCATACGCTTGCCCGGTCACACTCTCTCCACGGTGCTAGCAAACTCGCGAGATAAATCAATAGGACTTTTAGGATTATATTGGGGCTTAGGTTGCGGTATGATAATCAAGGGTAAAAACGAAGGCTACGCAACCAACATGAGTCAACGGGACGCTGCACCAAGCAAAACCAAAAACCAAGCTCGTGTGACACACCCCCAGACTTATTATGAAAACTAGGTGTGCACACGGCCTACTCCACAAAATACCAACAGATTTTTTTTTTAATACGCTCGGGAGGATAACTTTTCAATACACTTTTTTTTTTCAGATTTTCATTTCAATATCATATTTTTCTTTTTCTTAATCTTATCCTCCGGTTGGTTCAAATTCAGCAGATAGAGATTATTTCTCCTTCACAACACAACGATTCCAAACATCACACCAAATCTAGAACATGAGTGCAATTAACATATACTTGGTTGCGACAGTGGGATAAGCTTTAGGCCATGGTGAATGGAGGAGGAGCTGAACAAAGGGAGTGGTAGGCACAGGTGTTGGGTAGCAAAGGTGAGCGAATAGGATATGGAAAGCAAAGGCTCAATCTATCCAAAAGGTGGCCTACATCATATTTATCTCAACAATTCGCCCGCACCCATGCTTCAAGAGTCGCTTGGGGCAAGTTCTTAGCCCACGAGAAAGGTAAACCTTCCTCCCGACTCAAGCAACACACAACTAGCGCTTGTATACACACAACATCGGGCTATCACCAATTTCAATCACATTCACCACTTGAGTAGAATAAATCTAAAACTACGCAAAAATACTAGTCGTAAATTAAATGCATAGAAATAATCTAATTTTACTCAAATTCTATTGTAACATGCGGATGTGACTAGAACACTGCTCGAGTCGACATCACGCTCCCAATAGTAATTCCTAAGCTAACATCCAAATTCACATTCCTAACCAAGATAGTTTGTTCAGAACAAAACAAATAGATAAGTACGCGCTCATGTGGGTGCAGTGGTGTGTAGCATGGAATAATGATGAAAAATTAAAAACAAGCGTCTAGCATGCGGTGCAACTCGTGCGCATAGTGAATAACACGTGCTCTCCCCCGGACTTAATCTAATCATTATATCACAAAAACTGAAAAGCTAGGGAGGAGAAGTGTTACCCAATGCTCAGAATTGAGCATACCAGACGATTGGCAATTAAGATCAAGAGCGGTCCGCAGCATCCACACCAAAGAACACAACACACCTGCAAGCACAAAACTAAAAACAGCAAAAACAAATACAGAAACTGAACTAAACATGTTAGACAAAAATAAAATCAGGAAATCTGGGTTGTCTCCCAGCAGCGCATTTATTTAATGTCCTTAAGCTGGACAAAATACCTGTATTAACATTGTTCATAAAGTGCAGGAATTAAAAGAGAAGTCCACAGAAGAGAGTTTCACACATTCAAACAATACAAATCAGCTAAAGGCGCTCTTATGGTGCGCGTCTCCCGTAGCTCGTAGGCGGGAGGTGAAGGCTTTAGGGCCAACACTGGTATCACCCAGTGTTCCCCTAACCTCCGCCCTCTTGCTACGGAGAGCGGCAGTGCGAGCGTCGTGCAGAAGTTTCTCCTGTTTAAGTTTAGTGACAGTCGGGGACTGCCAACGTTGAAAGTTTTCAGAATTTTCCACCTTGGTGGTGGGTGGCGTCACTTCCGGCGTTGCGGTGACAACCAGATCGGCCCAAGAGACGGAGCGCTTAAATAGTTTATTACAAGAATTAAAACAGGAAGATAATGGGACAACGTCCCGGACAAAATTCACGTCAATATCTTTCGAAGTGCAATCTTCCTCCGTCTCGGAATCGAATTCTCTCCGAAAATCTACTTCTTCTTCCTCACTGGACTGCTACCCTTCTTTTTCTCCTTCCATTGCTTCTTTATCCTCTTCATTTCCTGCACAACTCAGAGATTCATCAAGAATAAAGAGAGGGGGAGGAGTGGGTGTTTCAGTTACAGCTTTGGGCCACGTGGGCTGCGGCACCACATTGGGTAAAAAGACACACCCCGCAGTGAAATCAAGGGTGGCACCGCTCTCTTTCAAGAACGGCACACCCAAGATAGGAATAGAGCGATTTTCCTGGGGTCCCAACACCTGAAAATCAGCAACCACGACCGTCCCCTCAACTGTCACTTCTACATTTTTCACTTCCCCCTCGAATTGTATAACAGTCCCATTAGCAAGCACAAGGGATTTTCGATCCTCCGTGTTCATCTCAAGTTGCAATTTGGCGACGTCTCGCAACGCAATGACGTTGCGGGAAGAGCCAGAATCGCATAAAGCTTTCGTTTCAACATTATTGATGGAACAAGAAATCACTAACTCACTTGGATCAGCCTCTACCACATCGCTGAGACTCTTCCCTTGATCTATTGGGTTCTTTTCAGTGTTGCTAGGAAGGGTCCCATGCGACCGCTCGATTAGCACTTGGGCCAATTGGCCCAGCTGCGTTTCCAAGTTTCGCATGGATGCGGTTTGGTTCGCCATATTTGAGGTGGCCGCTTGCATGAACTTTTCCATTATTTCCTCCAGATAACTCTTTTTTTGGGCTGGGGGGCCTTGGTTATAATCCGGGTGTGGTGGCCTCGATTGGCTCCCGGAGGCGTAAGCATCATTTTGATGCTGCCCCGGTGCCCATCGTTGGCCAGGCGCGTTTGGATTCCACGAGTAGTTCGGGTGACTTCTCGCTCCCGGATGATAAGCTTTATTAAAAGGTGCCCCCTTAGACTGATTTCCTACAAAATTAACAGATTCATTCAAGGTTAAGTGCGCGAAGTCACCTGATACGTTGTTGCCTGAGCATTTCCTTCAAATGCGTGGTGGCCCCCGCCTCTACATCCTTCGCACGTAATGACAGCAGCCGGCGCGGATGTAGGAGGAAGTGAGTCGACCATAAAGAGACCACGGCCGCTTTTTGGAGCATTTCTCCCGGCAGTCCAGAATGTACTGTGAGAGGCGTTGTCGCGCAGAATCCGAAGGGCCTCCTCTGGAGTGTGATTCATCAAAGTACCACCCGCAGCAGCATCGATCATTGCCCTGTAGTTAGGCTCGATCGCAAAGTAAAACGTCTCAACCACACCCCAAGGTTGGAGCTCGTGGTTTGGACAACGGCGGAGAAGATCGTTAAGACGCTCCCACGCCTCAGCAAGAGTCTCTTGATCAAGTTGGCGAAAGGTGGCGATTTCCCGCCGCAAGCTCACGATTTTATCGACAGGATGGAACTTGGCCAAGAACTTGGAAGCAAGAGCATCCCAGGTCGCAGCAGTCCCGGGTGGAATGGAGTGGAGCCACACCTTGGCTTTGTCACGGAGTGAGAAGGGGAACAGTCTAAGCTTGACCGTGTCGTCAGCAATCCCAGCGTAGCGGAAGGTTCCGCAAATATCAGAAAACTCTGCCAGATGCAGATGCGGATCCTCGCTGGCCATCCCAGAGAACTGAGCGTTGTTCCGGATAATGTTCAAGATTGTTGGCTTTATCTCGAACTGATTGTTCATTATATTGGGCCCGAACCCAGGATACACACTCCCAACAGTTGGAGTGGTGTAGTCTCTCATCGTGCGGGGCCGAGGCCTTGCCGCCTCCTGCTCATCTCCAGGCTGGTGTTGCCCCACGCCGGGCACTCCCTGATCAACATCATTTGGATCTATGTGGTCACCCATTGCTGCCTGTGCGGCTGCTGCGCGCCTACGTGCGCGAGCGGTCCGTTCAATCTCAGGATCAAAGGGCACGAGTTCCCCTGCGGCCTGTCTCTGCATGCACTATCAAAAACAAAAAGAAAACAAAGAAAATCAGAAACAACTGCTTGTATAACGAAAGTCACAACACAAGACGTTACACGCCTGCATTCCCCGGCAACGGCGCCAAAAACTTGATGCGATTATTTCGGCAAGTGCACCGATCGTTCAAGTAATAAAGTTTGGGAATAAATCCCCGAGTGTCGGTCTCTTGAGGAATGCAGGTTGGGTGTACAAATCACGTTGTGTGACTAGTGTTACACGAGCGTAAACAAACACACAAAGGGGGTTTTGGTTGGGTTTTCCTACTCTTAGCAACAGTAAAAGAAATGCGGGTTGAAAACACCGCTTCGCAAGGCGAGATGGATGCAACGGCCGCGATGCCGTGCTTCGTGAGGCGGATGGAGCGTGCTCTAGTGCGAGAAGGTGAAGGTCGCAAACACCTCTTCACAAACGCCGTTAGCTCTTGCTAACGCGGATCGAACACCTTGAGTGCGTGACTGAGTGAGTGGATGAGTGGATGAGTGGAGGCGAAGCGATTCACAAACAAACAATGAAGCAAAAGGAAGAAACATTCATTTCAATCAAACCAAGCATCATAATGTTCAACATCTCAACGATTCAAAGATTACAACGAAAGCAAGAGGAAAGAAATAACCAATGGATGAAGACTAGCGGCCGTTCACGGCCGGAACGGTAGGTTGTCAAGCTACCTCCGGACTCGGGCGGACTATGCTTCCGGTGTAGAGAAACTGTCACGATCTCTCTACGTAGTCCCGTCGTCTTCTACATCAGGATTCTCCTTCTTCTCACCGGACTAGAGTGGGAAAACAGCGGCTTGAGGGATTGAGGATGGTGGAGAATGCTCCCGGATGATGGAGAGATGCTCGGGATGGTTGGAGAAGACTTCCCCTTGCGTAGGAGATGAAGTGGAGGTGTCCAGGAAGGGAAATCGTCGGCGTACGGATGACCAATCGCGCTCCCGCGGCTGAATAATCGCCCTAAAAACGGAACAGGCGTATATATAGACGCTGGAATGAATACCGCGCACGGTCATTGGCGCACGACCAGTGGTCGTGCGCACTGGAATTCTGCGATCGTGCGCGCTGCCTGGGCGGAGCCTGCAATGAAAGAAATTTATAAAATACATGTTCGCACGACCAGTGGCGCACGACTAGCGGTCGTGCGCACTATCATCAGTGGTCGTGCGATAAGCCAAACAGAACTCATGAAATGGGCATTAAGTGCGCACGAGCAAAGGCGCACGACCAGTGGTCGTGCGCTAAGGAGCCAGTGATCGTGCGCAGTATTCCTGTACAGAATCGTACCGGGAACACCTGCACGACTCCTGTTCCAGCATACGACACCAGTCTGGCCACTGAAGGTGGCACTTAACACAGCATGATAACTTGTAACAAAGACGAACAAGAAAATAACACCGAAACGGGCCAAGATGTGCACCTAGCAGAGAGTGATAATTATGAGCTAAAATGGGGCTAAGGTGCAGTGGAATGATTGGAAAAATGGCCCGGATGAGTCCAAATATGTGTATATGATGAGGACTCATCACACCTCAGGAGGCGATGGCCAGGATGCTCGCAGATTTCAGAAAGGAGGTGCTCGGCACCTTGGGGTTCACGGTCACAGCTCTGCGAAGCGAGTTTGCGACCCCAGACCCTCGAGCGACCCCTCCCCCTACAACAGTCGGCGAGAATGCACCAGGGGAAAGGGCCAGAAAGGAAGTAGCCGTTGGTTTAAGTCAGAACCAGGAAGGGCGAGTGTTGTTCGCCAGCCCGGCGAGCCCCGTGCCTGCGAGCTTAGTGCTCGCGAACTCTGTCCCAGCGAGCGCGGTGCAGGCTAGTGCACGACAAGAGGAAGCGACGACGGTTGGGGTGGTTCAGGCGAGCAATGTCCTCGCGAGTGCGGTCCCGGCAAGCTCAGGTTTGGCGAGCGAGCCTGGGGGGCGAGTGGAGCCAGGAAGAGTGAATGGGGGAAGCCCCTTTTGCGAGTTGGTGCTTTCTACACCCATCCCCGGGGGATTCGGAGAGTAGGACCGGGTGTACTACAATGGTAGAGATGACCCCGTCCAGCACCTGCAGAGTTTCAAAGACTCGGTCTCCATCAGGCCGATGTCAGATGCCTTCAAGTATCGGCTCTTTGCCGTCACCCTCAGGGAGAAGGCCAGGGACTGGTTCCATCAACTCCCCGCAGGATCAATCTATGCGTTCGAAGATTTGCGCCGAAGTTTTTTGATGAGGTTCTCGACCTCGAAGAAGAGGAAGAAGGACGCTGATTTCCTCTTCACGGTAAAGCAGGAGCCCTTGGAGTCGCTGGCTCAATATGCCGATAGGTTCCAAGAGGAAGTACAACTCACTCAGGAGATGCCTGGGTTTGCACTCCAACTCGCCTTCACGGTTGGGTTGAAAGAGAGTTTTTTCAAGATGGCGTTGAAGAGGAAAGCCCCTGTCTCATATGAAGAGCTGATGGAGAGGGTGTCGGAGGAAGTCGCGAGTGAAGAAGCCAACCCGGAGCTCACCAAGAAGCTAGCAAAGCTCAGCGAGCCGGAGGTGAGGCAGCAGGAGGTTAGGAGAAGGGAAGAGCCCCGGGCCCCGGAGGGGGGATGGAGGCTTCAAGGTGGAGGAATGCAAGGGCAGGGGAGGGGTTACGACCCAGGAAGGGGTAACCGTTTCAAAGGTCAATGGAGACCCCCCCAGTTGGGGTGGAGGCAGGGTCCGATGCAGATGCCTCCCCCACCTCAATAGGCCATGGCAATTGGCCGGGGAAGAGGAAGAGGAAGGAGAGGCGAGGTGGAAGCAGCAGCCGCTAGGAGGAGAAGGAATAGGGTGGCGGAGGCCGAAGCAGGGGAGGTGACGTTGCCATATTTTATCTTCCATGATGAGGAAGGTCACGCGACAGACACCTGCCCGAAGTTCCTGGAAGTGAAGAGGGGCAGAGCGCCCACACCACAGCAGCTGCAGCCAGTGAGGATTGTGGAGGTCGAACCTCGAGAGGAGAGCGAGGAAAGGTGTGAAGATAGAAACGATGTGGGGAATAGGGGAGGGATCGGGGTGATCCATGGGGGGTAGGGGTGGAGGCGACCCGCAAGGCTAGCCTCCATACCATCTACCGCCGGAGCGTAGCTTCAACATCCACCGCTCCACCCCCGGCCGAAAAAGTCGTCTTCACCCAGAAGGACATGTCGGGATATGAGGACCCGTTCTGCGACGCGCTGGTCATTCAGACGGCGATCGAGAATTTCACCGTCTCCCGAATCCTAGTGGACAACCGGAGTTCAGTCAACGTCATCTTCAAGAAGGCGTTTGACAAGATGGAGATGGAGCCCAGAAGAGTGTTGGCCTCAGATGGCCCTCTGTTTGGATTCTCGGGGAGAGGAAAGAAGTGGAAGGGGGAGTAGAACTTCATGTGACCCTGGGTGGGCAGTCCCGGAACTGTCGTTTTGTCATAGTGGACGCCCCAAGCAGTTACAACGCCATCTTCGGACGGCCACTCATCAGCGCGTTCCGCTGTGTCCCTTCCACCTTTCATCAATGCCTTAAGTTCAACGACGGAGGCGTCCAGGTGCGGATCAGGGGGATCCCAAGGTGGCAAGACAGTGCTACGTAACGGCTGTCAACACCATCTCCTGGATGGGAGAAGCTGAGTAGTGGGATAGGACGATGGAGGAGGCGGCCGGAGCCGGTGGTATGGAGGTATCCGAGGAGAAGATGGAGGGAGATGAAGTCCATGCCCAGGAAGGGGTAGCTGAGGGACCCCGGGCGGAAGGAGAGGAAGAAGAAGAGAAGTCCCAGGAGGGAGGGGCGGAAGAGCTGATGGTGGTAGAAAAGGAAGTCGAGGAGGGGAACCAGGCTCCCACTTGTGCCGATGAGGAGAGGGCTTGGGGAGAGCAGTCCCAGTTGGAGGTTGTGGACGAAGTCGTGGAGCTCGAGGTCACCACCCGGTTGGGGGTGGTGGAGAAGGTCCGGGTCAGCGGAGAACTCAACCCGGAAGATCAAGCGGAGATTCTGGCTTGCGTACAGAAGAACATAGATGTCTTCGCTTGGAGCGCCGCGGAAATGCCCGGGATCGACGCGGATGTGGCTTGCCATCGCCTCAACCTCGACCCCGGCGCCCGCCCCATCCGCCAGAAGAGGAGGGCCATTGCAGACAAACTGGAAGGGCCCATCCGCGAGGAGGTAGGCAAGCTCCTGCAGGCAGGCTTTGTATCGGAGATCCAGTATGCAGGCTGGGTCTCCAACGTCGTTATGGTGAAAAAAGGGGGAGGTAAGTGGAGGATGTGTATCGACTTTTCTTTGCTTAATAAATCATGCCCTAAGGATTGTTACCCCCTGCCTAGAATCGACGCGCTGGTTGACTCAGCCGTAGGTTTTTCTGTAATGTCTTTCCTAGATGCTTTTTCAGGTTACCATCAAATCCTCATGCACCCCCCGGACATCAAAGATGTCTCTTTCATTACGGGGGATGGATGCTACTGTTATAAAATGATGACGTTCGGGCTCAAGAATGCAGGTGCCACATACCAAAGGATGATGGACAGAGTCTTCCGCGAGCAGAAGGGAAAAAATTTAGAGGTTTATGTAGACGACCTCATGGTAAAGAGCCAGGACCTCGGGTCTCACCTCCGAGACCTTGAAGAGACATTCGGGACCCTGCGGCGGTACAAGATGAAACTCAATCCCTTGAAGTGTGTCTTCGGGGCGAGCCGAGGAAAGTTCCTAGGCCACTTACTCACCCCCGCAGGAGTGGAGCCTAACCCAGATAAGGTTAAGGCGGTAATGGAGTTGGGGTCGCCGAGGAATCCAAAGGAGGTTCAGAGCCTTACAGGGAAGTTGGCGGGGCTCAGCAGGTTCCTCTCCAAGGCAGGAGAAAAGTGTGCGCCTTTCTTCAAGGTGTTGCGGGGAAACAAGAAGTTTGAATGGACCCCAGAGTGCGAAAAAGCCTTCCAGGCTCTGAAGGAACAACTCACCCAGACCCCTCTGCTCCAGGGGCCGAGGCCAGGGGAAGACCTATCCCTGTACCTGGGGGTAGGATCCGAAGCAGTAAGTTCCATGCTGATCCGGGAGGAAGGAAAGAAACAGTTCCCTATCTACTACGTCAGCCGAGTGCTGAAGAAGGCAGAACTCCGGTACCCGATCCTAGAAAGGTTAGCCTTCGCATTGGTGGTGTCGGCCCGGAGGCTCCGACCTTACTTTCAGGCCCATTCAATCAAGGTAGTGACGGACCACCCGCTCCGTAAAATCATGGAAGGGGTGGAGCACTCGGGAAGGTTAGCAAAGTGGTCCGTGGAGTTAAGTGAATTCAATATCACATTCGTGCCCAGGACGTCCATCAGAGCTCAGGCGGTGGCAGACTTCATGGCCGACTACGCGGCCGAAGTGGGGGAGCACGAGCCACCTCCCCCAGAGGCATGGAAGATGTTGGTGGACGGAGCGTCGGGAAAATACTCCTATGGAGGGGGAATGGTCCTGGTGAGTCCTCAGGGAACTCGGATTGAGCAAGCCTTAAATATCCATTTCCCAATTACCAACAAGCAGGTTGAGTACGAGGCAGTGATAGCGGGCCTTCGGCTAGCCCGGGAACTAGGGGTGCAGGATGTGGAGGTCTCCACGGACTCCATGGTGGTAGCATGTCAAATCAAGGGAGAGTTTGAAGCGAAGGACCCAACCCTCCTGCTATACCTGGAGAAGGTTAAGGAGATCATCGGGCAATTCCGCACCTTCTCCATCAGGCACGTACCGAGAGAGGAGAGCACCCAGGCGGACCTCTTAGCCAAGTTCGGTCCCCGAGCAGGAGGGACGGCTTCGGAGCTCTTTCGGCCCTCCATCGAGGAAGGAGAATTGATGGAGGTTGATCAACAAGCCTCATGGATGGACCCGTTCATCACCTTCCTCTCCTCCGGGCAGTTCCCTGGAGAGGATATGGACAAGAGGCGCTTCAGGTATAAGTCAGCTTATTACTCCTTGCATGCAGGAGGGCTCTATAGGAAAACTCTCTCGGGACTCCTGGCCCGTTGTGTTTCCGAGGAGGAGGTTCTGAGAGTTCTGGAAGAAATCCACTCCGGGGAGTGCGGCAGTCACTCCGGGAGCCGGACCCTGGAGGGAAGGGTGTTAAGACAAGGCTACTTCTGGCCCACTCTCAGCAAGGACGCGGCGGAGTTCGCAAGGAAGAGCCCGAAGTGCCAGCTCTATGCTCCGCTCCAGCTCCTCTCAGCTCAAAGACTCCGGACCATCACGGCTCCCTGGCCCTTCGCCATATGGGGGCTGGACCTGGTCGGTCCCTTCCCCCAAGCCAGCGGCCAGAGGAGGTTCCTGTTGGTCATGATCGACTACTTCTCCAAGTGGGTAGAAGTGAAAGCACTCGCTAAGGTAACCTTTCAGGTTGTAAGGAATTTTGTGTGGGGGGAGATAATTTGCAGGCATGGACTCCCTCTAGCTATAGTGACGGACAATGGGCCGCAGTTTGCTAGTGAAGAGTTTGTTGGCTTCTGCACCCAGTGTTGGGTATTGTATCCACAATAGCCTTGATTTGTAAAAAGTCAACTTTGAACCAAGATTGAATTGTTTGTGTATTTGATATGCTTTTCTAGTAATGCTCTTGCAGGTTCACTCTGCTAAGTGTAGACCAATGTCAGGTCACAATGGGTCAATAAGCACAGTATCATGCAATGTAATTCTTCATTGTGTGAGGTATGGGGTTGGCTCATGTGTGGTCTCTCAATTGGATACACTTTATGATCAAGACTTTTAAAGGTTCAAAGCTTAGGTGTGCAGCATTGGTCTGAAGACAAAAGGAGAAAGTTCTCTAAGTAAACTTTTCGAGAAGTAAGGATATTTTCTGAGAAGTCTTTCAGTGATTTCGAAAAGTCCTTATGGATATTCGAGAAGAGTTGTTTCAGATATCTCTCGAGAAATTGTTGAAATTTTTCGAGTAGTTTCTTGTATTTCTCGAGATATCTTTGTTCTCTCGAAAAGTCTTCTTTGTTTTCGAGAAAAGAACTTTTCCAGTTGTTTTCGAGAAGTCTGTCTCAGCTCAGTTTTCGAGAAGTTTCCTCAGTTTTCGAGAAGCCCTTTTTCTCTCGAGAAGTCCTGTCATATATCTTTGATCTTTCTTTCTAAAGCTATTTTTCGAGAACTAGTCGTTTCTCTCGAGAAGTCTTAAAATTCTCGAGAAGTCTAGTCCTATCATTTCTCGAAAACTTTGTTTCCCTGTTTTGACGTCAAGTCTTTTCCGTCAAATTGACGTGACGTCTTTCCTCGTCTTAAGGTTGAATCGTTAGGATGTCTTCTATATAATGACTGCTCCTTATGATTGATTAAGGTTTTTTTAAGTTTTTGAGAATCACAATATCAGAGTTCATATTCTCCTAACCCTAATCTGATCCAAGATCGTCGTCAGTGCCGCGCATCGCCATCATTGGAGTTCGATCGTGAGTTATCTGAATTCGTCTCCAAGTGGAAGAGAAAGGTCAATCGATCATTGCCTTACACGATCTGATTTGTGCCGATTCGATTCTTCGTCTTCTACATCAAGCCGAAGTCATTTCTGTCGCAAGAAGAAAGAAGATCTTTATCAAATTTTTCAGATCTATCTGTGATTTGTTAAGTATTATTTCTATATCAATTTTATATTTGATTGTAGGAGAGATTGTTCTCCGAGTTGTAGGAGAGCTGTTCTCCGAGTTGTAGGAGAGGTGTTCTCTCTGAGTTGGTAGGAGATTGGTCTCCGAGTTGTAAGAGTTTTGACTATGAGAATTGTAGGATCGTTCTTGATCCGAGTTTTAGTGAAGTAGTCAAGTCTAGCTGTGGAGCTAGATTGGCGAGGCCGGCAAGTGGAGTACCCAAGATCGGGGAACCACTATAAATTTCTTGTGTCGTCTGTGGTTGTGGTTTGCTTTTTGTGCGTTCTTTATTTACAAGAATTTCAATTCCGCAAAAGTCGCAGTTATCACCTATTCACCCCCCCCCCCCCCCCCTCTAGGTGATTTTGGTTGGCAACTAGATATTTCAATTTGTATCAGAGGGTCGTTGTTCTTAAAAGGTTAACACCTTGAACAAGATCTTTTCACTCTAATTGCCTTCAAATCATGGAAAAGTGCAAGGAATCGTCTTCGTTGAAATTGCCAATATGCACAAAGGCTAACTTTCCTATGTGGAAAGAAAGAGTCAGATTTTATATGGAAGCCGCAGACCCAAGAATCTTCCAAGTTGTGGAAGAAGGACCTCATGTGCCAATGACTGCCTCAACAATCAATCCTACGGTTCAAGTACCAAAGAAAATGATGGACTTAACAAAGGATGAGATCGCTCTCGTTGCCTTGGACAAAAAGGCAAAGAACATCATTGCCAGTGCAGTGGATGATTCTATGTTGCAAAATCTAATTCACTGTAATTCTGCAAAAGAAATGTGGACGTCCTTAATAGTTCTTATGGAAGGTACTGAAGAAGTAAGAGATGATAGAAGATCTCTTTTGAATCAAGAGTATGAGGCATTCAAGCAGAATAAAAAGGAGTGCATTGCTGATGCTTATGAAAGATTCTTCAAAATCGTAAACGGCCTAAGAAACTATGGTCGGGAATTCTCAAATGGTGAACTGAATGATAAATTCCTGCGTTCCCTAACGAAAGATTGGGATAGCAAGATTGTTGCAATCAGAGAATTTGGGAAGTTACCAAATCTAGACCCTCAGAATCTGTTTGGGAAACTGTTATCCCACGAGCTACAAATGAACATTCGGAAAACAGAAGAAGATGGGAATAGAGGTTCAAGCAAGGAAAGAACCTTGGCTATGAAGGCTGAGAGTTCTAGAAAATGCAGAACCTTGTCTCCAATCAGAATACAAGAATCTACTGATGAAGAAGAATCTAAGGCCGGCTCCTCCAGCTCAGAAATGTCTGATGGGGAATTCTCTCTTATCTCCCGTCAGTTTAAGAAACTGCTAAACAAAAGAAGACACATGAAGAACAAGTTTTCCTCTGAAAATAGACAGTCTCGACGTGATGGTGATCATCACAAAAAGAGTTCTAGCAATCATGACAGGTATAAATCTAAAACTGGTAAACATATTTCTTCTGACATAGTTTGTTATTGTTGCAATAAGCCAGGGCACATGATTGCTGAATGCCCTTATAAAAAGAAGGAGGGTGGAAGAAAAGAAGAAAAGAAATCCACTCACGGAAAAAGGAAGACTGAAAAGAGTCTAGTCGCTAAAAAGAACAAAACTTTAAGTGACAGTGACTCGGAGAAATCAAGTAGTGAAGAAGAAGCCTACTTCGGGTTGATGGCTATGACTGATGATGAAGAAGAACCTCCATATACTGGGAAGGTAAATTCTCACACCATCTTATCTGATTCTGAATATGCTTCAGCTGAACAAAAGGATTATCTTTCAGATGATGATTCAAACCTCATGACCCAATACACTGAAATGCTTAAAAGTTTTGACAAATGCCGAAAGGTAGTCAAAATTCAGGCCAAGGAGATCATGTCTCTCAAAGAAGTGGAATCTAATTTGAGAAAGGAAGTTGAACAACTTTCCTCCTTCAAAGAGGAAAACCAAATCTTGAAAGACAAAATCAAAAGCTCAGATGAGCTCCTTGATCGGAAAGAGAACTCTATCAAAGTCCTGGAGGAACAGCTAGCCGCTGAGAAGAAGCTAGTTGAAAAGTTTTCACAACCGAAAACCATTCTTCCAATCATTGATACTTTCTCTGCTAAAGCAAGTAGCAGTGGTTTAGGTCATGTGGCTGGGCCAAGTAATTCTTCTAAAGGCACCCATGCCAAGAAGAAAAATAAGAATGCTAAGAAAGCTACTATCGAAGAAAAAGGAAAAGGCCATCTAGAACAAGTGGAATTTAAGAAAGTTCTACTTCCCACAAATGCTTATGACATGGAAAGCTCTTATGGTCACTTGACACGACCAATTAATTTTGCACCTGTCAATGACTATAAGGGGTGGGCTCGTCCTCAATACCTAAGTCAAAGTGCTTTCAAAGCACCTTATGAAGAAATAAATTTGAAAGATTATGGTCCTTATGTTCATGGTCCAAGTGCTGTTAAAGCACCAATAGTAAAGACTATTGTACCTAAGCCAAAGGAGAAAGCATTACCCTGTGTATGCTGTACTCATGAAACATCCTCATTCAGAAGGATTGCTCCTGCCAAAACCAACGTTCAAAGAATTGAGCAGGAAAATATTAAGAGAAGGTACAACAGGTTTAACTGTTGGTGTTGCGGCAAAATAGGTCACTTTGCCGTAGACTGTTGGTTCAATTTCACATATTCCAAGAGATCACAAATTAACAATGCAAGAAAGACCACTCGCAATGTTAATGCTCCTCGTGGTACTCAACTAACAAGGGACCAAGGACCCAAAGTTGTTTGGGCTCCTAAGGCAAAATAATTTGTTTTTGCAGGTATGTCCAAAGGACATCAAAAATCCTATCTGGTATTTGGACAGTGGTTGTTCTCGGCATATGACCGGAACAAGAAGCCTTTTGCAAAATTTCATTCCTGTTGAGAATGGCCCAAAAGTTATATTTGGCGGATCTGACAGAGGAATAACAAAAGGCTATGGTATGATCTCTAATGGTAATGTATTCTTTTCGGATGTTGCTTATGTAGAAGGATTGGAACATAATCTGATAAGCATAAGTCAGCTTTGTGATAAAGGGTACATAGTTGATTTTCGTAAAGACAAGTGTTTGATAAAGTCGGCAGAAAATTCTGAAACGATTTTATCAGGCACTCGTCATAGGAATATTTTCTGTTTAAATTTTATTTGTTTATCATCTTCTACACCAGTATGTCTTTTAGCAAAAGATAGTGCATCTCTTGCTGATCAATGGCATAAGAGATTAGCACATATAAACTTCAAAACTATAAATAAGTTGTTTTCACAAAACTTAGTACGTGATGCGCCAAATATTAAGTGCATTAAAGATAGACCTTGTCATGCTTGTGTAAAAGGCAAGCAAACAAGAGCTACTTTTAAAAGCATTATAGGCAAAGATTCAACTAGGTGTTTAAATCTACTTCATATGGACTTGTTTGGTCCTTTGCAAATTAGGAGTTTAGGAGGTAAGTCTTTTACGTTAGTTATTGTAGATGATTACTCACGTTTCACATGGGTATTCTTTCTTAAACACAAGTCAGATATGTTTGCCATTTTCACTAAGTTTGTCAAGCAAATCCAGAACGAATTTGATTGCACCGTGGTCAAAATCAGAAGTGACCATGGAACAGAATTTGAATCTGGGGCTATGACAGATTTTTGTGAAAGTCTAGGTATCTTTCATGAGTTTTCCTCACCTCGAACTCCACAACAAAATGGGGTAGCTGAGAGAAGGAATAGAACACTCATTGAAGCTTGCAGAACAATGTTGAGTGACACTTCTCTACCTGAATATCTTTGGGCTGAAGCCGTCAACACTGCATGCCATGTGCAAAACAGAGCACTCATAAACAAAAACCATGAAAAGACTCCTTATGAACTACTAAAAGGCAAGAGACCAACCATCTCTTATTTTAGAATCTTTGGCTGCAAATGCTTTGTACTTAATAATGGAAAGCATTACAAAACCAAGTTTAGCGAAAAGAGTTTTGAGGGTATTTTTGTAGGCTATAGTAGCCATAGTAAAGCTTATAGAATATTTAATAAGAAAACTCTGGTGGTAGAGGAATCAATAAATGTTGTATTTGATGAAACGAGCGTGCTACATAGCATCTCTTCTAGTGCTCCTATTGAAGTTGCAGGTTCAAAGACACAAGATATTAGCTTAGATGAGCCAGTCAAAGTTGATGCTCAAACCTTCGTCAAGATCTCTTCCCCAATCACAAATGAAGAAGAAGATCATATCGATGAAGAACCAGTACAAGTGGAAGAAGACATTCAAGTAGCTAATAATACTCCAAATGTTCAAACTGATGCAAGGAACCTTGAGTTCAGACATATGAGAGACCACCCTATTGATCAAATCATAGGAGATCCTCAAGTCGGCATTAGAACAAGAAGAGGTACTACTAACGAAAATATGCATTTAAGTTTTCTTTCACAGATAGAACCGAAGAAGTTTCAAGAAGCAAATGAAGACCCTCACTGGATAATTGCAATGCAAGAAGAGTTAAATCAATTCAAGCGTTGCAAAGTGTGGACACTAGTTCCAAAACCCAAGGATAAAAATATTATTGGAACAAAGTGGGTTTACAGGAACAAGTTGGATGAGAATGGAACAATTATAAAGAACAAAGCAAGACTTGTAGCAAAAGGCTATAGACAGGAAGAAGGGATCGACTTCGATCAAACTTATGCTCCAGTAGCAAGACTTGAAGCGATCAGAATGTTCTTAGCCTATGCTGCATACAAAGGTTTCACCGTATACCAAATGGACGTTAAGTCAGCTTTTCTAAATGGCAACATAAAAGAAGAAGTATACGTAGAACAACCTCCAGGTTTTGTAGATTCTGAACACCCTAATTACGTTTACTTATTACAAAAAGCTTTATATGGGTTAAAACAAGCTCCTCGAGCTTGGTATGAGACGCTGTCTAACTTTCTTCTTGAGAACAAGTTCACAAGAGGAAAGATAGATAAAACATTATTTCTTAGGGAAGTAAAAGGCAAGATTTTGCTTGTGCAAATCTATGTTGATGACATTATTTTTGGCTCTACGGACGACAATCTTTGCAAAAAGTTTTCAAAACTTATGCAGGGAAAGTTTGAAATGAGCAGTATGGGTGAGCTGAAATATTTCTTAGGACTTCAAGTGAAACAATCTGATGATGGAATTTTCATCTCACAGACAAAATTCACCAAGGAGTTGATTAAGAAATTTGGAATGGAGAATGCAACCTCTATGAGGACTCCAATGAGCTCAGCTATGTCTCTGGACAAGGACGAGAAAGGGAAACCTTTTGATGAAACCAAATACAGAAGCATAATTGGCTCATTGCTCTACCTTACTGCTAGTAGACCTAACATAATGTTTTCCACATGTGTATGTGCTAGATATCAGGTGAACTCTAAGGAATCTCACTATACTGCTGCAAAGCGAATTTTGAGATATCTTAAGGGCACACCAAATCTTGGCTTATGGTACCCAAGAAGTAATGATAGCGAACTAATAGGCTATTCAGATGCAGATTTTGCAGGTAGCAGAGATGACAGGAAAAGCACTTCCGGAACATGCCAATTTATCGGAAGAAGGCTTATATCCTGGAGTAGCAAGAAGCAGAATTATGTTGCAATCTCAACAGCCGAGTCAGAATATATTTCTGCAGGCAGTTGTTGCGCACAACTTCTATGGATTAGGAACCAGCTTCAAGATTATAATTTGAAGATAAAGAATATTCCAATGTTTTGCGACTCCTCTAGCGCAATTGCTATAGCAAATAATCCGGTCTCACACAGTCGGACAAAGCATATCGAATTAAGATATCATTTCATCCGAGAGCATGTGGAGAATGGGGATATCAACTTAAGTTATGTCTCTACAGATAAGCAAATAGCAGATATATTCACGAAGCCGCTGGATGAGACCAAGTTCTCTTTCTTCAAGACAGAACTTGGAATGCTCAACATGGAATAATGATCAAACAAAGGATAAGAGAAGAAGATAAGTAAATTTTCTTAAATTTTATCTTATTTTTATGTTCTAAAATGAAGCACAGGCATATCCTTTGGAGTGAAGAAAAATCAAAGAAGAAAATTTCAAGTCATCATTAAACTTCTCGAGAAATGAAGTGAACATCTCGAGAAATGACTTGCTGTTGTTTGAAGATAAAATATTTCGAAAAATTTGACATCATCTCTCGAAAAATGAACTCACACTTCTCGAGAAATGGGTAATCCCTCGAGAACCTTAATTATCTTTCGGAAGGAAATCGGCAGAGTTCTGAGACCTCTCGAGAACCTTCTCAACCTCTCGAGAAATGTCTTATACTTCTCGGAAACTTTATTTTCAAATTTTCGAGAATATGAAGTGCCAGGTACGCTTAAATGCTTTTTTAGATTAATTGTCACATCAGAACCACACTATAAATAGAGTCTCGAAATGAATTAAGAGGTCACGCGAGGTACTTCCATTTCCTCTCGAAAAGCGACGTCGGTTCATTGTCTTTTACGCAAAATCGACGTTCCAGTTCAGACGGATCTTCACTCTTTCCAGTCCTCATATCAAGTTCTCCTCACGATTAATGGCTCCTTCCGGAAAACCTAAGATCGGCGTGGGCAGTGAACTTGTGCGAGAAGGTCTCCAGTCTATGTCAGATGAGTTTCAAAACCTTTTTTATCTTCTAGATGCAGCAGGACTCTCGTTCTTACTAGAACATCAATGTCGTATTCTATTTCAAGAGGTAGAGGATCTGTTTATCAATATAAAAGTTCAAAAAAACGGAAATAGAATGAAATCTAATATTGGAGATTACAAAATCAAGATTAATCCAAAATCCCTTTCCAAGTATTTGAAAATTCCTTTGGTAGAACTTGAGGACTCTTTAAGTAATGAGGATTGGGCTCATGCCCTAATGTTTTGTGGATTGGATAAAGGAACAACAACTATTCGTAGACAAAAGATGAGTGATGTGGGAAAATTGATAGTAGATATAATTTCAAAGGTTTTACTTTGTCATACTGGGAGCCTGGGTCATGTCTCTTCAGATGTATTCAGCTTAGTAGCAATGGTTATTTGTGGAAAAAGGTTCAGCTGGGCAGATTTCTTATTCAATAAGATCAAAGAAAGCATAATGAGCCCCAATTTTGCAAGAATCCTGACACTCTACCTGAATCAGCTAAATCCAGTTGTGTTTGACATGACCAAGGGAGCTATTATTCATCACTTAAAAAAGGTAGATGTTGTCACAATGCAAAGGTGGAACATCAGGATTAATAAGCCAGCTGCAGGTGCAGGTCCCCAGGGGGAGCCTATTACTTCAGCTCAATCAGTTCCTGAATTTGAAGCTCCTGCTCCTCCTCCTCCAGAAACATCAGCAACTCCAGCTCCACCTCCAGCTCAACTCAGTTCAGTTCCCGATCCAGATCCATCTCTAGCTTCACAACACACCATTCCATCAGCAGAATCAAATCTTCCTCCAACAGGCACAGTTCTTTCTCCATCAGCTCAGGATCCTTCAGAACAAGTTCCTTCAGAACAAGTTCCTTCAGAACAAGTTCCTTCCAAAACTTCATCAATCCCAGATGATCAACTTTTATCAGATACTCCTATGGAAGATACCTTTCCTTCACAAGATCAAGGAGATCATTTCTCACCTCCTCCAGCTATAAATGAAGACAGAGTAGATTCCACCATAGCAGATGTGGTGAGTGAAATTCTAAAAGGTGCTGATGATGTGCTTAGCACTAGTGACCACATGGGTGGGTCAGGAGCAGATTATGATTTTACTCTCGAAGGAGATGATGTTTCAGTGCATGATTCATCTCCTCCCCCAGTACATATTGAGGGGGAGCAAGAGCCTTGTTTAGACACAAACAAGGATGCTCAGGAAAAGATTGTTGTTTTATCTCCTGTGCAGCTCCAGAGTTCAGTTGTTATTGAAGATCTACCAGAAGAAGCTTTGCCAATCCTACCTCCTCCATCTCTTTTTGATGAAAATACAATTCTTGGTAAAATTGAATTAATGCTTCAAAGACAAAGTGCCAAAATAGATTACTCCTTCAAAGAAGTTCATGCTAGATTATCTGATGTTGAAAAAGAAATGTCAAAGCAGTTGAAAGAATTCAAAACTAGTTCAGATCAGTTGAAAGAGGTTGTTTTTCAGGGAGGAAAAGCAATTGATCACACCATCAAAAGTGTAGCCACAGTTCTAGCAGAAGTGATTCAAGTCAGGAAAACTCAAGAATACATGGCTTCAAAGGAAGAGGAAAGTACCTTTAAGGTTATTGATGAGGTAGGGCAGTTCAAGGATTCTATTCTCCAAACCCTCTCTGTAGAAGTCAGAAAGGGGGAGGACAGTTTAATTGAGAAGTTGACTGGGTTGATAGATCAAACTCTTTTTGATTTTCATAAGCATTTGATTAATAAGTTTGAGCAGTTGTCCCAAGGTGTCCAAAAGCAGGTAAATGAGTTAAAAGATTTCACCTCTAATACTGCTGTTTGGTTACACCATGAAATCTTTCCTGATTTGGGTATTGACCCTGCTCAACCTCCTCCTCATTTTGATCAAGTTCAATCTGAAGCTCCTTTATTTCCTCAATTTTCTCCAAGTCTAGCAGGGCAGTCTGATGGTGTTCCTTCAGTAGAAACTCATTCCTCTATGCACTATTCTAGAAAAAGGAAATATGGTGATGGACCTTCTGCAAGCAGATCTATTCCTGGCTCCACCTCAGCAGGTTCTGGCAAAGTAGTGATAGATGACACAAAGGTTTATCCAGAAGTTTGGAGTCCAGTTTCAAAGATCATCATTCTAGACTCTCTCAAGCTTGTAGAAGAAGGAAATGTACAAGCTACTGAACTTTAAAGCTCTTCTGAATGGAAAAAGTATGAGACAAGTAGAATCAAGAGAAGAATACATTTCAAGAATTATGGGTATAACAATCCGGCAGCTCCAGAAGCTCCTCCAAAGTATCATCCCAAACCTTATGCTTACTTTTCAAGACAGGAGGAGAAAAGAAAGGGGAATGCTAATCTCTGAAGACAAGACTTTAAAGACCTTTAAAACTTTATGTCTACATGCTTGTGTGAACTTTAATTCATTAGACAATCTTAAATCTAAATATAGTTTTTGATTCTGATGTGACAATCATGTTCTTATATTTAGATATTGCTCTTAATGTTCTTTCAAGTATATTCTTTTTATATTTAATATGGCTACAATTCATCTTGGTAAGAAGGGTTCTAACTTCTACAAATAGGGGGAGATTGTTGGGTATTGTATCCACAATAGCCTTGATTTGTAAAAAGTCAACTTTGAACCAAGATTGAATTGTTTGTGTATTTGATATGCTTTTCTAGTAATGCTCTTGCAGGTTCACTCTGCTAAGTGTAGACCAATGTCAGGTCACAATGGGTCAATAAGCACAGTCTCATGCAATGTAATTCTTCATTGTGTGAGGTATGGGGTTGGCTCATGTGTGGTCTCTCAATTGGGATACACTTTATGATCAAGACTTTTAAAGGTTCAAAGCTTAGGTGTGCAGCATTGGTCTGAAGACAAAAGGAGAAAGTTCTCTAAGTAAACTTTTCGAGTAGTAAGGATATTTTCCGAGAAGTCTTTCAGTGATTTCGAAAAGTCCTTATGGATATTCGAGAAGAGTTGTTTCAGATATCTCTCGAGAAATTGTTGAAATTTTTCGAGTAGTTTCTTGTATTTCTCGAGATATCTTTGTTCTCTCGAAAAGTCTTCTTTGTTTTCGAGAAAAGAACTTTTCCAGTTGTTTTCGAGAAGTCTGTCTCAGCTCAGTTTTCGAGAAGTTTCCTCAGTTTTTGAGAAGTCCTTTTTCTCTCGAGAAGTCCTGTCATATATCTTTGATCTTTCTTTCTAAAGCTGTTTTTCGAGAACTAGTCGTTTCTCTCGAGAAGTCTTGAAATTCTCGAGAAGTCTAGTCCTATCATTTCTCGAAAACTTTGTTTTCCTGTTTTGACGTCAAGTCTTTTCCGTCAAATTGACGTGACGTCTTTCCTCGTCTTAAGGTTGAATCGTTAGGATGTCTTCTATATAATGACTCCTCCTTATGATTGATTAAGCTTTTTTTAAGTTTTTGAGAATCACAATATCAGAGTTCATATTCTCCTAACCCTAATCTGATCCAAGATCGTCGTCAGTGCCGCGCATCGCCATCATTGGAGTTCGATCGTGAGTTATCTGAATTCGTCTCCAAGTGGAAGAGAAAGGTCAATCGATCATTGCCTTACACGATCTGATTTGTGCCGATTCGATTCTTCGTCTTCTACATCAAGCCGAAGTCATTTCTGTCGCAAGAAGAAAGAAGATCTTCATCAAATTTTTCAGATCTATCTGTGATTTGTTAAGTATTATTTCTATATCAATTTTATATTTGATTGTAGGAGAGATTGTTCTCCGAGTTGTAGGAGAGGTGTTCTCCGAGTTGTAGGAGAGGTGTTCTATCTGAGTTGGTAGGAGATTGGTCTCCGAGTTGTAAGAGTTTTGACTCTGAGAATTGTAGGATCGTTCTTGATCCGAGTTTTAGTGAAGTAGTCAAGTCTAGCTGTGGAGCTAGATTGGCGAGGCCGGCAAGTGGAGTACCCAAGATCGGGGAACCACTATAAATTTCTTGTGTCGTCTGTGGTTGTGGTTTGCTTTTTGTGCGTTCTTTATTTACAAGAATTTCAATTCCGCAAAAGTCGCAGTTATCACCTATTCACCCCCCCTCTAGGTGATTTTGGTTGGCAACTAGATATTTCACCCAGCTCGGCATTAATCTCAGGTTCGCATCGGTCCACCACCCGAGGAGCAATGGGCAGGTGGAGGCGGCGAATAAAATAATCGTCAACCTACTAAAAAAGAAAGTGGAGAACCTCCGGGGGAACTAAGTGGAACAGCTACCCTCTGTCCTCTGGGCCATGAGGACTACTCCGAATACCGCCACCATAGAGACTCTGTTCAAGCTCTCTCACGGGTCCGAGGCCGTTCTCCCCATAGAGTTTGAGGTGAGGACCCCCCGGGTGATCGCTGCAAGCGAGGGGGATGAAGAGTGGCTGGAAGGTAACAATGCAGAGCAGAGGTTGTCTTTGGACCTGGTGGAAGAACTCCGGGACTTGGCCACCATCAGGCAGGAAGAGGTCAAGCGGCGGATGGCTCGATATTTTGACAAACATATCCGAAAAAAGCACTTTCAGAAAGGAGACCTGGTCCTGAAGAAGGTCGATGCGGCCGGCAGAGGGGCCACGGTGGGCAAGCTTAACCCCAACTGGGAGGGTCCATATATTGTAAGCGAGGCGCTCAAGTCGGGGGGAAATCACCTCCAGGATGTGGAAGGGGTCCCCCTCGACCGAGCCCGGAGTGGGGATGACTTGAAACGGTTTTACCCTTAAAAGACTTTATTATGTTGTTTAATGAATGTCTTGCTTTCTTTTGTGATGCTTCTAACTACTGCCGTGCCAAGGTAACAAATGTTGGTGCTGGAGTGCCCCAGATCGATTCCGCTCCCGGGCTCTCACTAGACGGGGGTTCAGGTTGATCTATGGAGAGGCTGGCAAGGTTGGATATGTTGGTGCTGGAATGCCCCAGATCGATTCCGCTCCCGGGCTCTCTCCTAGACGGGGGGTTCAGGTTGATCTCTGGAGAGGCTGGCAAGGTTGGATATATTGGTGCTGGAATGCCCCAGATCGATTCCGCTCCCGGGCTCTCACCTAGACGGGGGGTTCAGGTTGATCTCGGGATAGGCTGGCAAGGTTGGAGATATTGGTGCTGGAATGCCCCAGATCGATTCCGCTCCCGGGCTCTCACCTAGACGGGAGGTTCAGGTTGATCTCTGGAGAGGCTGGCAAGGTTGGATATATTGGTGCTGGAATGCCCCAGATCGATTCCGCTCCCGGGCTCTCACCTAGACGGGGGGTTCAGGTTGATCTCTGGAGAGGCTGGCAAGGTTGGATATATTGGTGCTGGAATGCCCCAGATCGATTCCGCTCCCAGGCTCTCACCTAGACGGGGGGTTCAGGTTGATCTCGGGATAGGCTGGCAAGGTTGGAGATATTGGTGCTGGAATGCCCCAGATCGATTCCGCTCCCGGGCTCTCACCTAGACGGGGGGTTCAGGTTGATCTCTGGAGAGGCTGGCAAGGTTGGATATATTGGTGCTGGAATGCCCTAGATCGATTCCGCTCCCGAGCTCTCACCTAGACGGGGGGTTCAGGTTGATCTCTGGAGAGGCTGGCAAGGTTGGATATATTGGTGCTGGAATGCCCCAGATCGATTCCGCTCCCGGGCTCTCACCTAGACGGGGGGTTCAGGTTGATCTCTGGAGAGGCTGGCAAGGTTGGAGATATTGGCGCTGGAATGCCCCAGATCGATTCCGCTCCCGGGCTCTCACCTAGACGGGGGGTTCAGGTTGATCTCTGGAGAGGCTGGCAAGGTTGGATATATTGGTGCTGGAATGCCCCAGATCGATTCCTCTCCCAGGCTCTCACCTAGACGGGGGGTTCAGGTTGATCTCTGGAGAGGCTGGCAAGGTTGGATATATTGGTGCTGGAATGCCCCAGATCGATTCCGCTCCCGGGCTCTCACCTAGACGGGGGGTTCAGGTTGATCTCTGGAGAGGCTGGCAAGTTTGGGTATATTGGTGCTGGAATGCCCCAGATTGATTCCGCTCCCGGGCTCTCACCTAGACGGGGGTTTGTTGAAATTATTGAAGTGGAAGTGGAGGAGGCTTTTGGACCTGGGCGGTCTAGGAGGAGACCGGGAGGTCTGGCGTGACCGCACGGTTTGGCGGTCTGACAATGGCGATCTGTTCTATTGGTCAGCTGCGGCTTCCGGGGTTGACCGCTGGTCTGGTCCAAGGGCTGCTGGAGGTGGAGGTCGTGCGGTCTGGCTGTGACCGCATGACGGGTGATCTTCCTCAGGGTCGCGCGGTCTGTCTCTGACCGCGTGACAAGTTGTTCTTTTCAAGGACGTGCCGGTCTGGCGTGACCGCACGGGTTGGCTCTTGAATCCGGTCTGGTGGCTTTCCAGAGGGTTCTGAAGGAGTTCGCGGACTAAGTCATCTTAGTCGCGCGGTCTCAGTTCGCGGTCTCAGGAGGAGACCGGAAGGCGAGCTGGCTGTGTTTGCGGTCTCAGGCGAACACAGGTGGTGGGTGACTTCTAGGCGGTCTGGCGATCTCCGTGTGGAGTCGTGTTCAGACCAAGGGAGTAGCGATCTCCCGCGGTCTGGAGTGAAGTCGGCGCTCACCAAAATGAAGCAGGAGGGTTGCAGTGATTGCGCGGGTTGACCGGTAAGGTCGCGCGGTCTGATGGGTGGTGACTCTATCTCATAGGGTGGTGACTGGATCAGGTCTCACGCCTATAAATAGGGAGCCACTGTAGCAACAAATATACACACCAAGTGTAAGCCGAGTTTGCCTAGTTTCTGCGGTCTGTGTTTATCTGACCGAGCGGTCTCTGATTGAATTCTTCTTTGTACAGCTTCTGCGGATAGTGCAGGCAGCAGCGATCACCTCTTCCTCTGAAAGTGTTCGGGCGGTTTGCGGCTTGGAGTTGTGGTGCTGGAATTCGGGAATCAGGAGATCGGCAAAGGAGCGGTCTGGCAGCAGCGGTCTGGTGAGCTGCTGAGTTCGGCAAGAGACCGTGTGGTCTCAGTTATCTTCAGTTTCTGTTTTTTCTCTCTGAAGTTTTGTGCTGACGAAATCATGTCTCGTCGAGCATGTCTTGCCCTGTAATTGAAGTGTTGCTATCAATAAAAGAATCTTGTTTGCCTGAATATCATCTCTGGTTGTTTGGCTTGCATCTCTAGTTGTTATTCCTGCTTGCTCTCACAAGGTCCGGAAAATTTCACATGGTATCAGAGCAAGGTTGGAGTTGAAAGAGCAGTGAATAACTTAGAGTAGCCATCGCCTTTGTGAAGAAGGAACCAGAGGAAGAGCAATGGAAGGTGGTTTTGCAAGAGGTCTTGGTATTGAGATGCTTACATCGATTAACTTCAAGAAGTGGAAGTCGTGTATGCAGAGCTATCTTCTGGGTGAGGACCTCTGGGAGGTGGTAGGAGGAGATGAAACAGAAGAGGTGAAGGCAGTAGAAGGAGGTGATAATGGACCGGCCGTGAGGGCATGGAGGAAGACCAACGCCAAGGCCGAGTTCACCTTGAAGCGTGCCATTTCACCTGATCTCTTTGATCACATCTTGGGGTGTGGATCAGCTGCTGAGATCTGGAGAGCCCTGGATGGGCTGTTTAACAAAAAGAATATAGCAAGGCTACAGTTCTTAGAGAATGAGCTGGCGAGGTCAGCTCAAGGTGATCTTTCTATCTCGAACTTCTTTTTGAAGATGAAGAATCTCTGCGCTGAGATATCAGCACTGGATCCTGATGAGCCAATTTCTGAGACGAAGCTGAAGAGGCACATCATCCGCGGCTTGCGGAAGGAATATGTGGCCTTTGTGACGTCGGTACAGGGATGGGCAAATCAGCCGTCTCTGCTAGAGCTGGAGAATCTGCTAGCTTCACAGGAAAGTCTGGCAAGGCAGATGGCGGGGGTGTCAGTGACTGGGGGAGATGGCGAGGTTCTCTTCTCAGGGAAGAAGAAGTGGGAGAAGAAGAAGAAGACCACGGAAGGCCATGGGCTTTCAACTTCTGGGCAGCAGGAAAGGGGGTATACTCCCAAGGCTGACGGGAAGAAGAAGAAGGAAGGTCTCAAATGCTTCAAATGCGGAAAGGTTGGGCACTTCAAGAAGGACTGCAGGCTGAATACTCAGCCAGGGCATGCTGCTGAAAAGGAGGAAGCACCGGCCAGGCACTTTGATGGATGATGGGGAGGGGCCTTCTCGGCTTCTATTGGAGCCTCGGCTCCTATCAACTATCAGGAGGACTGGATCGTGGACTCGGTGTGTGGTCATCACCTCACCGGGGACGAGTCGAAGCTTTCTTCAGCGGAGCCGTACACAGGTAACAATGCTATTATTACTGCAGATAATACTGTGCATGCAGTCGAGAAGGTGGGGGTTGTTTCTTTGGCCAGTGATAGAGGGCCACTTACTTTGAAGAGTGTCTATCATGTGCCCGGAATGAAGAAAAACCTCTTCTCCGTGACCAACGCTGTTGACGCTGGGTATCACGTTTTGTTCGGCCCGACAGAAGTGAAATTTCTACGAAATGTAGAGGCCGTGAAGGCCGAGGTCGTCCATGTCGGGAGAAGGGTGAAGGACTTGTTCGTTTTGTCGACAAGTTCCTACGTTGACAAGATGAAGACGTATGATGGTGCCGTTATATGGCATGAGAGGTTGGGGCACGTAGGTATGGACAAGCTGAAAGCTATGGCGGTGAGAGGTCTGGTCAAGGGCCTGCCAAGTCTATCTTCCTACGGAGAAGGTCATGTTTGCGCAGGATGTCAGTTCGGCAAGTCTCATCGACTACCGTTTGACAAGTCGCAGACAAGGAGTTGTGTGCCGTTGGAGTGCATCCACGGTGACTTGATGGGACCGACTGCTACCCCAAGCCTCGGAGGCAGCAGATATATGCTGGTGTTGATCGATGATTACACCAGATATGTCTGGGTATATTTCCTGAAGGAGAAGGCAGAAGCGTTTGCCCGGTTTGTGGAGTTCAAGGAGCTCGTGGAGGGTCGGCTGAATCTGCGGATCAAGAAGCTGAGGACGGACAACGGAGGGGAGTTCACCTCTGCTGAGTTCTCCAGTTTTTGCAGGAAGGCGGGCATCCGGAGAGAGCTCACTTGTGCGCATACTCCGCAACAGAACGGGGTTGCAGAGCGGAAGATTCGTCATCTGACGGAGACCTGCAAGTGTTGGCTTCATGCCAAGAGTATCCCAAAGTCCTTTTGGGCGGAGGGAATGTCTTGTGCTGCTTACGTCATCAACAGGATGCCTTTGAGCCCCATCAACATGCTGACCCCACATGAGATGATGTTCAAGGAGAAGCCAAGCGTGGCACACCTTCGGGTGTTCGGTTCCACCTGTTACGTGCACATCCCAGATGCTCTTCGGACAAAGCTAGAAGCGAAAGCTAGGAAGCTAGTCTTTGTGGGATACGATGAGAGGAAGAAAGGATGGAAGTGCATGGACCCAGAGACGCGGAGATTTGTTGTATCTCGCGACGTTGTATTTGATGAGGTGACATCTTATAAGGGGTCTTCTGGAGTGGAGCTACCAGAGAGCAGAGTGGAGGTGCCGGAGAAAGCTGTGGAAAATCTTCAGGTGGTGCTACCTGTGTCACCAGGTGGACCATCTCCTTCTAGTTCTGAGACGGGAGCTTCTGGTTCAGGGAGCAGGGGGAGCAATGCTCCTAGCACGTCTGGAAGAGGAACTAGGGAAGAAGCAGCTGGAGATGAAGCGGTTCAGGGGAAGGAGCTGAGGAGATCGAAGCGATCTATCATTGCCCCTGATCGCTATACAGGAGGAAACGCAGTGAGCTTTGTCTCATGTTTCTTTGCTGGTCCCTTGGATGAGAGGGAGCCGTCGAGCTTTGAGAAGGCCAAAGGCGTGAAGGAGTGGGATGTTGCGATGCAAGAAGATATGGCAGCTCTCGAGAAGAATGAGACCTGGTCTCTTGTGCCCAAGCCTAAGGGCATCGTTCCTGTTACATGCAAGTGGGTCTACAAGCTCAAGAAGAAAGCTGACGGCAGTATCGAGCGGTACAAGGCTCGTCTTGTGGCTCGGGGGTTCTCGCAGCAATACGGTGAAGACTATGATGAGACATTCAGTCCGGTGGCAAAAATGACTTCAGTTCGGTTCATCATTGCCTTGGCGGCGTTCAGTGGATGGGAGATATGGCAGCTCGACGTCAAGAACGCTTTCTTGTACGGCGAGATTGACAAGGACATCTTCATGGTCCAGCCACCTGGCTTTGTGTCTGAAGATTTTCCGGAGCATGTCTGCAAGCTGAAGAAGGCCCTGTATGGGTTGAAGCAAGCGCCGAGGGCGTGGTACGGGAAGATCGCAGAATATCTCCTATTCTGTGGATTTGTTGCTTCAGACTCGGACTCAAGCTTGTTCGTCAAGAAGAGTGGGGAGCTTCAAGTCATCGTGCTGCTTTACGTCGACGATATGATCGTGACGGGGAACTCGAAGGAGGAAGTAGCTCAGCTTCGGGCCGAGCTGGCCATCAGGTTGGAGATGAAGGACTTAGGTGAGCTTCACCATTTCCTTGGACTTGAGGTGCAGAGGAAGGAAGGTGGAGTGCTGGTGACCCAAGCCGGATATGCGGAGCGGATCGTGGAGCGGTTCGGCATGAAGGAAGGGAAGTGCACTTCCACACCTCTGGAGAAGGCTATGAAGCTTCGGAAGGATGAGGGGAGGATCATGCAAGATCCGTTGGTGTTCTGAGCTCTCGTTGGGAGCTTAATCTATCTGACGATCACGAGGCCGGACATTGCATATGCAGTTGGCAGAGTGAGTCGATTTATGGCAGAGCCACGGTTATCTCATCTGCTAGCGGCCAAGAACATTCTGAAGTATGTCAAGGCGATCTCGGACATGGGTCTCCTATACAGGAGGGATGCGGGCTTCGAGGTGCATGGGTACATGGATGGTGATCAGAAGTCGACATCTGGATTCGTCTTCATGGCGGGCCCTACGGCTATATCATGGTGCAGCAAGAAGCAGGATTCCGTATCGGTCTCTACCACGGAAGCGGAATACAAGGCTTCGGCCTTGGCAGCTCAGGAAGCCATCTGGCTTAGGAGGTTGGTAGGAGACGTCCACAAGGAGGTTCAGGAGCCGACTCTGCTACGCGGTGACAACGAGAGTGCTCTCAAACTGGTAACCAATCCAGTTTGTCACGCGAGGACCAAGCATATTGAGATCGAGCATCACTTCATACGGGAGAAGGTGC
Source organism: Dactylorhiza incarnata (assembly GCA_033032865.1). Classification (NCBI taxonomy): domain Eukaryota; kingdom Viridiplantae; phylum Streptophyta; class Magnoliopsida; order Asparagales; family Orchidaceae; genus Dactylorhiza; species Dactylorhiza incarnata. Next base: position 40,131 of record JAWHQI010000288.1, on the reverse strand, counting down.
TGGAGGGATCTCTTTCGGTCGAGCATGTGCGGAGTGCGGACAATGTCGCAGACATCTTCATAAAGGCGCTGGCAAAGGGGCCGTTCACACGGCTAAGGGAGCTACTTGGGCTAGTTTCCACTTCCCACTTCAAGGGGAGTGTTGAAATTATTGAAGTGGAAGTGGAGGAGGCTTTTGGACCTGGGCGGTCTAGGAGGAGACCGGGCGGTCTGGCGTGACCGCACGGTTTGGCGGTCTGACAATGGCAATCTGTTCTATTAGTCAGCTGCGGCTTCCGGGGTTGACCGCTGGTCTGGTCCAAGGGCTACTGGAGGTGGAGGTCGTGCGGTCTGGCTGTGACCGCATGACAGGTGATCTTCCTCAGGGTCGCGCGGTCTGTCTCTGACCGCGTGACAAGTTGTTCTTTTCAAGGACGTCCCGGTCTGGCGTGACCGCACGGGTTGGCTCTTGAATCCGGTCTGGTGGCTTTCCAGAGGGTTCTGAAGGAGTTCGCGGACTAAGTCATCTTAGTCGCGCGGTCTCAGTTCGCGGTCTCAGGAGGAGACCGGAAGGCGAGCTGGCTGTGTTTGCGGTCTCAGGCGAACACAGGTGGTGGGTGACTTCTAGGCGGTCTGGCGATCTCCGTGTGGAGTCGTGTTCAGACCAAGGGAGTAGCGATCTCCCGCGGTCTGGAGTGAAGTCGGCACTCACCAAAATGAAGCAGGAGGGTTGCAGTGATTGCGCGGGTTGACCAGTAAGGTCGCGCGGTCTGATGGGTGGTGACTCTATCTCATAGGGTGGTGACTCTATCTCATAGGGTGGTGACTGGATCAGGTCTCACGCCTATAAATAGGGAGCCACTGTAGCAACAAATATACACACCAAGTGTAAGCCGAGTTTGCCTAGTTTCTGCGGTCTGTGTTTATCTGACCGAGCGGTCTCTGATTGAATTCTTCTTTGTACAGCTTCTGCGGATAGTGCAGGCAGCAGCGATCACCTCTTCCTCTGAAAGTGTTCGGGCGGTTTGCGGCTTGGAGTTGTGGTGCTGGAATTCGGGAATCAGGAGATCGGCAAAGGAGCGGTCTGGCAGCAGCGGTCTGGTGAGCTGCTGAGTTCGGCAAGAGACCGTGTGGTCTCAGTTATCTTCAGTTTCTATTTTTTCTCTCTGAAGTTTTGTGCTGACGAAATCATGTCTCGTCGAGCATGTCTTGCCCTGTAATTGAAGTGTTGCTATCAATAAAAGAATCTTGTTTGCCTGAATATCATCTCTGGTTGTTTGGCTTGCATCTTTAGTTGTTATTCCTGCTTGCTCTCACAAGGTCCGGAAAATTTCACAGGGTTCAGGTTGATCTCTGGAGAGGCTGGCAATAGGGGTCAAGGGCTAAGATAACAGGTTGAAGTGTTAGAGCCAGAAGGGTTTGGTTCGCAAAATTGAAAGGGTTGAGGCAGGTAAGGCCTGAGGTAGCGGGTTGAGATACTAGATTCAGGGATTTTTAGTTCGCAAAATGCCGATGTCCCAGCTCGCCAAGGTCGGGTTCGCCGGGCAATATCCGCGGGCGGCGACAGCCCGGGTTCGCGAGACCCATAAGAGGAGAACCCCGGCGAGGCGAGCCCAGACACGCGCATTTGAGAGCCCTCCGGAAGCACTGCCGCATAACTAGTCGAGAGTTCAGAAGAAAGAGACCAAATGCGAGAGAAAGAAAAAAGAGACGTGAGCATGCGCATAAATACCAACGAAAAAAATCATAACTATCATTACTCAAGATTTTTCTATGTTCGGCGGCGATCTCGCCAGCCCAAAAAAGAATAATACACATCCGAGAGAGAGGGAGGAGAAGCTAAGGGGGTTCATTCTGGGGGCCCTCGCCATTCTTGCGAGCCCCCAACCACGGCGCCAAGTCGAAGAGGTCTGGGCAGACATCTTCGGCTGTAAATTCCATCGCGTCTTCAGCTAGTAGGCTCGCGTTCTTGATTAGCAACTTCCTGTGCATCTCGCCGCCTCCGCTCCTCGCTTTTGGCAATCCTCTGTTGAGACCCGGCTCGCCCAGGAGACGGAGGTAACACGCTGCGAACCAGCTCGTCCACCCGAGCCTTCAGCATGGTATTCTCCAACTCTAGCTCGTCGTTGCGAGCGAGAGGCTTGGTCGCCACATCGGCATCCTGAGTTAGCATCAAATGAGTTAGAAAAAGGTCGGAGGGCGCGAACAGCAGAGACAGGAGGCCCAAGGGCCGCTTACCATCTTGCCATGCATCCCGGCGAGAAGGCTTTCCGACACCTCCTCTCTCTCCTTAAGGCCTTTGATCTCCTCGCGAGCTCTCTTTAGCTCATCCTTGTACGCGCGGATGTCCCTATCCGCCTGCAGATAACGGCGCCCCGCCATATGTGCGAGCTCCGTCGAGCGGAACTGGGCTCGCATTTCTTCATAGACAAGTTGCCTTGGCCCCATCTCTTTATAGGCGGCGGCGTCCTCGCGACCGTATAAGCCGAAGGAGATAGAGAACGCCTCCTCCCCGGCCTTCCCGAGCTCCACCCAGGAGGGGTGAAGGGTGGAGCAAGAAATCCGGTTGGCGTTAGGATCCCAAGCGAGCAGGGGCTCGCCGAGGATATCAGAAACCTTCTCACCCAGACCGAAGTTCTTGTGGCCCTTGGGTTGGGGGGTTACGGAAGAACTCCCAGCGCCCTGGCTCGCCAGGGGGTCCGGCTGTTTCGCAGGGGAAGGGGGTGAGCCATCGGTCTCGCTCAGATCAACGACCGCGCTCTTGACTTTGACAGCGAGGGTTTTCCCCTTCGACTTCTTGGAGGAGGGTTGCGAACCCGGCTGACTTGCAGACGGAGGCCGCTTCTTGCTGGACCCGGTGGTAGGAAGATCGCGGCAAGCCTCTGCCGCCGCGGTCGCGAGAGTGTCCGCTGTAAGAGTTGTGCCTGGCGCGTGCGGAGGATTAACAGGGATCTCGTGCTCGCTTGTAGAGTAAGAACGTTACACAGCGAAGAAAAGGAAAGGAAGGTAGGGCGAGAGCGAGCCATACCTTCCCCCTGAGGAACCACGACTAGCGAGTCGACGTTGTGCCGCAGATAGGCGACTTCAAAGTTCTTTTCGGAGAGGTATTGGAGGAGTTTGGCGTCGGCGCCGCTCAGCGAGCTCGGAGGGCGGTAGGTGGCGTCATCCCGCTGGAGAGGGGTGAAGTGGAGATTACCGAAGGGCCCCTTCACCAGGATGAACTTCTGGGTCCAGTAGTGACTCTTGTTCACCGTCTCGCAGACGGTGGCGTGCTGACTCGCGAAGTAGGTGGTCCCGTCTCGGAAGGCGCGGAAGGAAAATACTTTGCGGAAGACGAGGAGACTGAACTCGATCCTCTCCTCCCGCAGGTAACTGGCGAACACGACAATATCCGCGATCGCATTCGGGGTCAACTGGCTCGGCAGCACCCCATAATACCGCAGCACCTACAAAGAACAGTGAGAAGGTCGCGATAGCGGACAGGGAGCGGCGAGAAGGCTAAGCGAAGTACCTGACGAATTTCAGGCCATAAAGGGAGTCGCAACCCATTCTCAAAGTGCGCAATAGGGATCGCGAGCTCGTCAGCCTCGGTCTCGTTCAATGTAGATCTCTCGCTTGGACAGCGAGCCGAATAACCCTCCGGGAGATAACGATCCACGACATATTGGTACTCCTCTGCCGTGATGTTCGCGCAGTAGAATTCGTGGGCTTGAAACGATGAGGCGCATCTGGACCGCCCCTCGCTCTCGCCATCCGCTCCCACTAACTGACTTGTTCGCATTGAGTCAGGAAGAGGCAGCCTGCAAGCAGCGAACGTGAGCACGAGATTGCGAGAACAGAGATGAGCGTAGACGCGAGAGGACTTGAGAAATAAATGCGACGGATGGAAAAGTGAATCCGAACTATTTATAGGAAACTCGGATGGGCACGGGAATCGAAGCGTCGGGAGTGCGGATATCGAAAATAAATTAGATTTCTACTTAATGGGACTGCAGTCTTGCGAGCCAGGGCTCGCCGCCACGCATTGAGTCCCGCCCAAGGCCGGCCCGTGAGGAAAGGGGGTTTGGGCACAACATCGCCAAGAAGTTCGTGAGTGCTCCACGAAGGCGATCGTATCAAACACAGCGAGCGAACTGAAGGAACCACAGGCACACCACAGAAATGAAGGGCAAAATAAAAAATGATAAAAGGCAAGCCACGATAGACTCGCAAATATTACCACACCAGATATTGTTCAACAGAAACGTCATGAGAAAAATAAAAGCAAGGGGATAGTAGAAATAAATCCGCGGCAGTCTTAGGGGTAAGGGATCCATTTCCAGCGACCCCTTCCTCGCTTCCCCATGCGTGGCGGCACTCTCGGATAGTGGTATTCGCGGAGTGCTTTGAACTCGCGCAGGATTAGGTGTGCTTGATCCTCGCCCCGCGAGATGTGCACGTCGGGCGAAGTAACGTCTGCGCGAGTCATCGGCCCCGCCTCGGCGAGCAAGCGCACGTTCGCGTCCTCCATCACGGCAAATCTCTCATTGAAGGAGGCTCGGTCCGCGTCATGTCGCTCCTCCAGCTCACGCAGCATCATACCGTGCTTCTGAAGCAACTCTGACACCCGACTCTTCATCCACACAGGGTCGCCCGGGTCTCCCAGGAAGTCTTCGATCTGGCTCGGCGAGGGAGGCGGTGACATCTCCACCCTCCCGTGCTCCGACTCAGGTGTGGCTCCTGAAATTTCTGCGAAAGAAGAGTTAGTAGGATCAGGAGACAAGCAAGAGAAAGGAGCCCGCGAAGATGTGCTAACCTTGCGAGAAGGGAGACTCGCGACGTTGCTGGTGAGAAGATCCGACCGACCCTGGAAGTTTCCGCGGAACCCTGGGACGTGGGGTTTCCCCAGACCAGGGGGGTACACCCTCTCCGTGACCTGGGCCCCGTCGAGAAGCAAACCGCCTGGACTTCGCCTGCCCACCAAACCGAAGCCAGGGGTCTCCAAGTTAACCTTAGGCAAAACGGCGAGTGCGCCGGTGTGGAGCCTTTCTTCTTGGGGCTCGGTGGTGGGGTATCTGCATAGGCAACAAACGCATGGATATCGCACGGCCTTAAGTGGAGAAAGGAGGATACTTATGACTTATGGGGTTGCGAGAGAGGTGCCTGTAGGGTCGAGGTTCCGGTTCCAACGCCTAGTAATTCCAGCTTCGATGGAGACGGAGCATGGGAAGAGGTCAGCGTGAGGCCCGCCATGCGTTCCTCAGGTGGAGGATTCTACGAAAAGAGAAGGAGTGAATGGGTAGTCGATATAAAAAGTCTAGACGAGGAATACCTGTTGCGCGAGCCCGGTATCCAGCGGTGGGGGAGAGGCAGGAGGTGAAGACACGTCCTCCCCCTGCGACCTCCAAACCGTCTTGGCCTTCTTAGACTGTGGGGAAGGGGATGTGGCCGGGTTGAACATCCAGGCGTTGCGCTCGGCGACCTGGGTGAAAGTGACGGGTTTTAGATCTAGTTTACTCTAGAGGGGGGGTGAATAGAGTATTTTAAAAAAAAACTTGAATGATTTACTGAGGGGTTTTTGATAGCGGAATTAAAATAGGTGATGTATAATAATTTAGTTAATTATTTATCATGTAGAAAACACATTCAGCACAGCACAGTATAAAGAAAATAAAGCAATCACAGAGAACACAAGAAACTTATAGTAGTTCCCCTCTCAATAGGGTACATCTACTCTTCTACCTCACTTGGTAGGAATACACTACAGGTTTTTGATAAGGTGCCCTGCCACCAATGGGATTTTGATAAGGTGCCCAAATCACCAATGAACTTTTGATAAGGTGTTCAAAAACCAAACTAGATTTTTTGATAAGGTGTCTTGCCACCAAGATTAAACTTTTGAAGGGAGTTTAGAACCCTTTACAAGATAGGTTGAGAAAGGGTTAGATGTTCTTCTCTGTTTAATTTAGAGAGAAGACTAGTGATTTTGATCTTGATCAAAGCTCCCCCTGAGAAGATGAAATATTGCTGTCAGGTGAGCCTTGCTTAAGTGTACAGTTCCTCTTCAGCTTCTTTTAAATTCCAGCTAGTGATTCTGAGTAGGTGATGATCTTTCTCAGATTTTTGATAGTTGTCTGGAATTTGAAGCTTGAGCTAGTTGGTGTTGTTGCTCATAGATGAGGAAGAAGAGTTCTGCAAAACAGAATTAGTGCAAGATGTTTATATGTATATCACTAATGCCTTTCTAAAAACATCTATCGCTGTGCTCTTTTCTGATACTTCTGTTGAACCTCTAAGTGTTCATGCCCTGTGTTTTTGTATCTCTGTATATATATCTCTGTATATGTATATATATTTTTCTTCTCCACACAACTCTATATATATATATTTATGTCTCTGTAAAGAGCTCTGTAGCCGTTATAAGAAAAGACAAAATTATTTAAGGTATGGCAGGACTTGTCTTTATTGATTTTCTCCTCGGAAATGAACAGTTGATTTTTCAAGAAGCATTAAATGCTTATGTCAACGGCTATAACAAAATATTTCTTTACAGATAAAATATTTTTAAAATAATGGGAGAAATATTTGATTTGATTTGAAAGGATGAGATGAAATGATCGTTGATCTGATAGAGAATTTTGTCGAACTAAGCTCGAAGTTTGTCGACCTCAGTCTTAATAAATTTCGTCGATCTAGGTTTTATGAAAGTTCGTCGATCTCAGAACGAGGTTCGTCGAACTCAGAACGAGGTTCGTCGATCTCAGCTGAGATTTCGTCGAACGCTGAGTTTAAGAAAAAACTTCGAGCGCTGAGAACAAATCGTCGAGCGCAGATAGACTTTCGTCGATCGAAATATTTACTTAGACAGTTTTTGTTTTCTTATAAAATCAACAGGTGATCTTTTAGTTTAATTTGACAGAACATCATAAGTTATCATCTGAGCTTATCATAAGGGACCATTTGATCCTTATCATAAGTGAGCATAGCATATGATCCTAACCCAAATCAAAACCTATGGTTCCAACAATCTCCCCCTATTTGGGTTGGAGATATTTGTTAACCAAGAGTTCAAATGAAAAACAGTAAGAGAATAAACATCAAAGCATATAATTATATCTGACAGAATGTGGATTTACTTCAGCAGATAAAATTGAGTTATAGTACTTTGAGTTCATAGGTTAAGGATTCTTCTTGTCTTCAGATGGCTTTTGAAATGCAATAATCCTGTTTGGGTCTAAGGCTTCAGCTTTGCTCATCTTGCAATCTTGAATACCCAAAATCTTTAGTTCTACAATAGTTGGTACAATGGCTTCAGGGTGAATCTTCATGTACTCATCTGCTGCAAATATGCCTTTTGGATCTATTCTTTTGAATTCCTGTTCTCTGTAAGAAGACATAGTGGTGAGCTGAGAAATGTCTCTTCCTTTAGCTTTAGCTTTGTTGATTTGAGCTAATCCAACTGTTTCTCTGAATCTAGCCATGTGAGAGATTTCATCAGCTTCAGCATTGATATGAGATATTGGCTGTTCATCATAAGAAAATTCTGGATTGGATGAAACAAGCTGAGGATCATTTTCCCTATGCTCAAGTCCTTTTGATATAGGATAGTTTGTCTGCTTGCTTTCTCCTTTGTAGGAATCTGAGTTTGTAGATTTATTTTGGTTGCTTGAGCTCCTTTCTGGATTTTGCTGATGTTGGTGTGATTTGGAAAGTTGAGAGCTTAATCCAGCTGAGCCTGCAGCTGGAGGAGGAGGAGGAGGTCCTCTGAAAGTTTTCTTAGGAGTAGAAGAGCTGTACTTTCTCTTTTTCTTCCTTTCTTTCATTTGATTCTTAGAAAATTTTTGCCAATAAGGAATTTCTGGAGAAGGTTCGATGTTGTGGAGAATGTAATATGGAATGTCATGATTGGGGTTTGGTTTGGAAGGGATCTTGGAAGCAGCTTTCCTTTTCTTTGATGCCATTTTCTTTTTCTTGTCTTCTTTAGAATCATCATCATCATTTGTATCTGAATCTTCAGAAGATTGAATTGGGTTATCATAAAGATCATCAATTAATTTAACCAATTCAAGAGCTTTCTTTCTTTGCTTTTCAGCTTCATCAAAGGCTGCATCTTGCTCTCTCCATATTTCCTCAAAGCTTGGAATTGGTTCTTCATTCCATAGAGGAGGAGGAGGAGAGAGAGCTGATTCTGAAGTTGTTTCATTAGGAGATTCTACAGGAGCATTCTCATGTTCTGCAGGAGCATCCTTCATCTGGATATCTTGATCATCAGTGAAAGAGATGGTTGATATGAAACTTTCTATGATGGATGAATGAGCTGGCTGAGGAAGGCATATCAAGGCCTTGGATGAGTCCTCTAAGTACATTAGTACTTTTTATGTTGTTGGACTATTCACAATATCATACATAGATAATAACTTGTATAAATCAACTGAGGGATGGATAATATAATCACCATCAGTGATGATCTCTGGAGTTATTTGAGCTTCTGGAGCTTCTTCATTTGATCTCTCCCCCTGCCTAGATTCATGATAGCATGGATCAAGGCCCCAAAAGGAAGAAGGGACAGAAGAGGATGAAGGAAGCTGAGAAGATAGAAAATCAATCTTGGATGATAGATCCTTGATTGAAAGAAGAATAGGAGCTAGGTTGTTGGCCAAGAGCTCCTGAATATGAGGTTGAAGGTAATTAAAGATTTGATTACCTATAGAAGAAATGTCAACTAACATGGTGTCAGATGATGGTGGAGTATGTTTAGTGGGTGGAATGGAGGAGGAAGGAATAGAAGCAGTTGTACAATTTCTGCATAGATAAGGTTGTGGCATTGATGGAGGGGGAATTTCAGGAGTTGTTTCCTGAGGGAGTGGATGAGATGCAACTTGCAGTGAAATTGAATTAAAAATGAGGTGGAGTGATTCAATGTTGAATGTGGATGTGGGTGGAGTGATGATAGGAGAAGTGTAATCAGTCATGATTTCATCATGAGGGGATGAATGCCCTGGTGATGATGTATGATCTAGATGAGGTGAAGAGGGTGAGGATGTAGGTTGTTGAGTTGGAATGATAGAAGATGATGGAATGTCATCTGGAGTTTGAGAAGGAGGAATTTAGAGTGGAAGAGAAGGAGTGATGGAGGGAACTTCTTCCAATGGAGTTGAGGGAGTGGCTGATACAGCCCTTGAGACCTCAGATGGATCTGCTCTGGGAGTCTTGATGATGACTCTCTTCCATTTGCCAAAGAGGGCACTAGTGATCCTCTTGGAGGCATTTATATGTATCTTGGGAGATACACATAGCTCAGGACACTTACTCATTAGAAGTAGTCCCAGTGCTCTTCCATGTCCTATGCTCATCTTGGAAATCTTCTTTTTGATGCAGTCAAACAATACTGCTCCCCAGTTCAACTTTTTCAAATCCAAAACTGCACCCATCAACAGCAACTGGTGCCTTGTAATGTGATCATGAGCTGAGTGCTTTCCAAGCAGCACTTTTCCTACTATGTCAGCCAAAAGTCTGTATTCCATAGACAGATTTTTCTTTAGGAGGTGCTTTGGGTTGGTTCCATTATAACCCATCCTATCTAGCAAGGAGTCAGTCTCTTCACTGGAGATTTCCATGTCTTCTTCTCCATTTACTAATCCAAACACCTCAGTCACAACTTTGGGGGACAGAGTGATTTGAGTTCCTGTTACAGATACAAATGTTTTGTTTTAGGATTGAGACTACTAGAATGAGTCTAATTTCTCATTGGAGTTGTCCAGAATGTCTACTTTATTTCCTAATTCATGTATATCAGATTAGAACGAACGGAAAAAGGCTAGAAAGGTTTAGTTACCTGATACTGATCCTACTAGGGTTTCATCATCCTGACTCAGGGAGGTGTGTGCCCACTCCTTGATTTCATTAACTGGAAGTTTTATCCTTGAAGTCATGAACTTCTTTAGTTGCTGGGCTTCAAATTTCTGAAGGATGTCTTGGAAGACTTGGTCTGAGTTACAGAAGGTGTCCATGTCGATGTCGAAGCCGGTGTCGAATTTCATTGAGGAGAGGACAGCATGAGAGATCGCCATTTGAAGATGAAGAAAGTAGGAGTCGAAAGAGCAGAAGAGGAAGAGACACAAGTTTCAGAAAGCGCGAATGAATCCTAACCCAAATTTAGAATATATATTAGGGTTCGACGAAGTCGAGGAAAAACGTGGAAAAGAGGGCGACGAAAATAGAGCTAATTCTAAAATATGAAGTGTCGTTCATCTTTCGTCGATCTCCGTTCGACTAAATTTTAAATATTTGGTCGAACTGTCTTTAACTGAAATAATTCCAATTACTTATTTTTAATTGTTTATCAAGTGATAATTATTTAAGTACTATTTTTGAGAGAATTAATTCATTGATTTAGTATTTTAACTTTATTCTATTTGTGTCTTCTCATCTTGCTTTATGTTTTCATTATGAATTTTTTTTGATTAATTCAAGTATTTTCTTAGGTGAGAGATAAATTTTCTACAATAAGATTTTTGACTTTAAACTTTAAGAAAACATTTTATGTTGGAAAAAAAATCTTATTTGCTCAAATTAAGGAATCTCTATTTATCATTCCAGGTTGAGGTAAAATTAATCTATTTATTTATGTGAACATAATTTTCATAACCACATGTTCTTAATTAGTTGGTTCAGGGTTCTTCTTCTTTACTTTTAAGTTTGAGAATTATACAGGTAATGTTGTTATAGACTTAATTTAGGGTTCTATTTCTTCTTTCAGCTGCCCCATATATTCAAGGAGCTGAGAGTCAAAGCCTAGCACCTTCTTTCTCATAGAATTCTTGCATGAGAAGAGATTCAAACTCAGTGCCATGACCATTTCTAATCAATGCAACTATAACAGAGTACTCAGTCTTTATGCACTTAAGAAAGTCTATGAGAACCTGAAGTTATTTGACTTTGGTAGAAGAAATCAACAGAATTTTTTTAATGTTGTAGCAGTAAAAGCTTCTTTGGCTTTTTTATCTCATTAAAGTATGAGTTTAAGAATGATTCTTGATTTTGATGTTCATAACTAATTTTATTATTCTTAGCCTTGATTAGTTTAATTTTTAAAGATAGAATTTGTTCTTTGGAGTTTTTCAAATTTATTTTGATTTTATTATTTTCAAAAGTTAGATTGTTTATCTTTGTTAACTCTGTTTTGTATGAAGTAATTTCTTTCTTAAATTCTCTAGAATCTAAACAGAGAATTTTAAAATTATTTCTAAACTTAGTGGAGCTAAGATTTAGGTTAGATACAATCTGATCAGCAATATTGTCTGATCCTTCTGAAATGTTTGCTGAGACATTAATAGCTATCATGCAGAAATTTCTCTCATCTTTCTCATTACTGGAATTGGATGAGGAAGAATGATCATTGTATGAGTCATATATAACCCTCAAGTATTGATCATTGTTATTTGCATCAATGTCATCTTCAGATGATCTTGATGATGACTCTGGCTCTTCAGCAGAACTTTCATTAAATTCATATTTTGTATCTAAGTTGTGGTTTGGCCCATATATGGCCAGCAAGCAAAAAGCTCTAGCTTTTTGGTCTTCCCTTTCTTCTTCTATACTTAGATTTGTTGAAGAATCTGTATCATAAATACAGTTAGTAGAAGTGGAAGGAATTTTATTTACCATTTCAGTGAGTGAGTTCCATATGTCTTTGGCTGATTTGCAGTTCTCAACTTTTTGAAGAATGGCATGTGACATAGTTTGAGTGAGAATCTTCCTGGCCTCTTCATCAGCATTTTGTAGCTTTCCTTGATCATAAGTTGATGGAGGTCCTGTCAAGATTGAACTGTAAATATTTTCATCAATTGAATTCATATATAACCTTATTCTTGTCTTCCATAATGCAAGCTTGTTTAAACTGCATATGGGAGGTCTGGAGCTATAATAATCTTTATTTTGTGCCATGAGGTTTTTATAAAACAAGATAAAGACAGTGATGACACACTAAAGTAAATAGATCTAAGGAAGATCTTTGTTGGTTCAGGTGTTAGCCTGTAGCAACCAAAACAGCCCTCTGATACCAATTGAAAGTGAGGGGTTTTAGATCTAGTTTACTCTAGAGGGGGGGTGAATAGAGTATTTTAAAAAAAAACTTGAATGATTTACTGAGGGGTTTTTGATAGCGGAATTAAAATAGGTGATGTATAATAATTTAGTTAATTATTTATCATGTAGAAAACACATTCAGCACAGCACAGTATACAGAAAATAAAGCAATCACAGAGAACACAAGAAACTTATAGTAGTTCCCCTCTCAATAGGGTACATCTACTCTTCTACCTCACTTGGTAGGAATCCACTACAGGTTTTTGATAAGGTGCCCTGCCACCAATGGGATTTTGATAAGGTGCCCAAATCACCAATGAACTTTTGATAAGGTGTTCAAAAACCAAACTAGATTTTGATAAGATGTCTTGCCACCAAGATTAAACTTTTGAAGGGAGTTTAGAATCCTTTACAAGATAGGTTGAGAAAGGGTTAGATGTTCTTCTCTGTTTAATTTAGAGAGAAGACTAGTGATTTTGATCTTGATCAAAGCTCCCCCTGAGAAGATGAAATATTGCTGTCAGGTGAGCCTTGCTTAAGTGTACAGTTCCTCTTCAGCTTCTTTTAAATTCCATCTAGTGATTCTGAGTAGGTGATGATCTTTCTCAGATTTTTGATAGTTGTCTGGAATTTGAAGCTTGAGCTAGTTGGTGCTGTTGCTCATAGATGAGGAAGAAGAGTTCTGCAAAACAGAATTAGTGCAAGATGTATATATGTATATCACTAATGCCTTTCTAAAAACATCTATCGCTGTGCTCTTTTCTGATACTTCTGTTGAACCTCTAAGTGTTCATGCCCTGTGTTTTTGTATCTTTGTATATATATATATATATCTGTATATGTATATATATTTTTCTTCTCCACACAACTCTATATATATATATCTGTATGTCTCTGTAAAGAGCTCTGTAGCCGTTATAAGAAAAGACAAAATTATTTAAGGTATGGCAGGACTTGTCTTTATTGATTTTCTCCTCGGAAATGAACAGTTGATTTTTCAAGAAGCATTAAATGCTTATGTCAACGGCTATAACAAAATATTTCTTTACAGATAAAATATTTTTAAAATAATGGGAGAAATATTTGATTTGATTTGAAAGGATGAGATGAAATGATCGTTGATCTGATAGAGAATTTTGTCGAACTAAGCTCGAAGTTTGTCGACCTCAGTCTTAATAAATTTTGTCGATCTAGGTTTTATGAAAGTTCGTCGATCTCAGAACGAGGTTCGTCGAACTCAGAACGAGGTTCGTCGATCTCAGCTGAGATTTCGTCGAACGCTGAGTTTAAGAAAAAGCGTCGAGCGCTGAGAACAAATCGTCGAGCGCAGATAGACATTCGTCGATCGAAATATTTACTTAGACAGTTTTCGTTTCCTTATAAAATCAACAGGTGATCTTTTAGTTTAATTTGACAGAACATCATAAGTTATCATCTGAGCTTATCATAAGGGACCATTTGATCCTTATCATAAGTGAGCATAGCATATGATCCTAACCCAAATCATGGTTCCAACACTGGGCCTTCGCCATCTCTCTTGAAGCCTTCAGTCGATCTCGCGCGCTCAGCTTGGAGGACATTCTGAGAGGTTGTTTTCTGCGAGGAAGAAGGGGAAGGAAAAGCTTGATCACTAGCCACGGCGGACGGTATTTATAGTTTTGGGCGTGGGACCCACCACAAGATTCCCGCCACGTCAGCCGAATCGGCGAACACCAGGGGTTGGATGTTTCTTCGCGAGCTCAAGACAACCTCGCGAAGAGCGGGGATTGTGTACAACCCCGATGTTCGCTAGGAAGGGTTCCAAGTTCGCCCAACCAAGGGAGTGAGCCAGGACGGGCGAGCCTAGGCAAGGGCGAGCCCAGGCAGGGGCGAGCCGGGGAAGAGGCGAGCCATCCGGTCGAAGGAGTTCGCTGGGCAGGCCCGGGACCTGGGGGTACAAATAGCCGTTTCTGGGGTACAGTTAGCCATTTTGGCGAGCTCGACCCGCTAAGGAGCGGTTCGGCAGGCGAGCCAGCCGGTCGAAGGAGTTCGTTGGGCAGGCCCGGGACCTTAGGGTACAAATAGTCGTTTCTGGGGTACAGTTAGCCATTTTGGCGAGCTCGACCCGCTAAGGAGCGGTTCGGCAGGCGAGCCAGCCGGTCGAAGGAGTTCGCTGGGCAGGCCCGGGACCTTGGGGTACAAATAGCCATTTCTGGGGTACAGTTAGCCATTTTGGCGAGCTCGACCCGCTAAGGAGCGGTTCGGCAGGCGAGCCGTAGAGGCGGGCGAGCCAGCCGGCCGAAGGAGTTCGCTAAGCGGCTTTGGCGAGCCAGCCAGATCTTTCGGCGAGCCTCATGTTCGCTGAACAGGTCGAGGGTCTCGGGTTCGCTGGTACCTGGGGTGGTCTTTTACCAGAAAACCCCTGGTGGTCTGCGGTTAGCCCCTCCGGACAGCCGAGTTTGGCTGTTAGCAGACCAATTTGGGGTGCGGATAGTAGAAATGGACAGCGGGAGTTGGCTATTGGCAGACCACAAAACCAAAATCTATAAATAGACCTTAAAGGGCACCTTGGAAGAGGACCGGTTCAGAATCTTTTAGCCTTCTTCTCTCTTTAGGTCGCTTTGGTTTGGGCTCTCTAGCTCTCCAAGGTGCCCGAGTCTTAGCTTTGGCTTGGGAGGGGAAGCGCTCAACGATCTTCCGGGTTAGTGGAGGGACCTCCTCGCTAAGATCAGGGTCTTTTGTTCTTTGCCCGAGTTGTCAGCCTTACCTCTTCCGAGGGACCGGTAAGGGCTAGCTGCCCCTCATTTCGGTGAGGGCCTCGAGCTCCACAAGAGACCGAGAAATCGGTTTCAAACAGCCAAGTTTTCGGCTCCTCTTTTATCCCGGATCTCTAAGTCAAACTCCTGCAAGAGGAGGATCCATCACAAAAGACGAGGCTTGGCGTCCGATTTACTCAAGAGATACCTAAGCGCGGAGTGATCTGTGAAGACGATAACTTTTGAGAGAGTGATATACGACCTAAACTTATCGAAGGCGAAAACGATTGCTATAAGTTTCTTCTCAGTCGTGGTGTAGTTTGCTTGTGCCGACGTGAGTGTTTTGCTCGCATAATAGATCGGGTGAAAATACTTACTCACCCGTTGGCCTAAAATGGCACCAACTGCAATATCACTCGCGTCGCACATGATTTCAAAAGAGAGGGACCAATCTGGGGCGACTAGAATCGGTGAGTTTATAAGTTTCTCTTTGATAAGTTGAAAGGCTAAATTGTATTCATCGTTAAAAATAAAAGATGATTCTTTCTCGAGAAGATGGGTTAACGGCTTTGTGATTTTGGAAAAATTTTGTATAAAGCACCGATAGAACTCTGCGTGGCCTAGGAAACTCCTAATAGCTTTTACGTTTATTGGAGGGGGGAGCTTTTCAATTACTTCGATCTTGGCCCTATCGACCTCGATCCCCTTGCCCAAAATTTTATGGCCAAGGACTAGTCCTTCCTTGACCATATCGCTAAATTCGTTTCCTCACATCGCTGCAACACACGCTCAAGATTTTTTAAACAGTTTTCAAATGAACTTCCGTATACGGAGAAGCCGTCCATAAATACTTCCATCACCTCCTCTACTAACTCGTCAAATATTGCCAGCACACATCTTTGGAATGTAGCATCATTTAATTTCCGATAGTCGATGCACATCCGCCAACCCGTAATCGTACGGGTTGGGATCAATTCGTAATTTTCGTTCGCGACTACCGTGACACTACCTTTCTTTGGCATGACTTGTACTGGGCTAACCCAAGTACTGTCTGATATCGGGTAGATGATTCCCGCGTCCAGAAGTTTTATAACTTCGGCCTTAACGACTTCTTTCATGTTCGGGTTTAGTCGTCGTTGAGGCTGGACTGAGTTGCGGGAATTTTCTTCGAGAAATATTTTATGAGTGCAGAAAGATGGGTTTATACCCTTAATGTCCGATAATTGCCACGCAATTGCGTGGCGGTGCTTTCTTAAGACTATAGTCAACTCAGATATTTCTGAGTTGCTAAGATCGGATGAAATGATGACGGGTAGCTTAGACTCTTTTTCCAAAAACAAGTATTTAAGGTGATGGGGGAGTTGTTTCAACTCTTTTTCGGGTGGTTCTTCATAAGAAGTCTTGATTTTTAATTTTTCTAAAAGTAATGGTTCGGGTGGTGTGGGGTGAGAAATTTCTTCTTCATCATAAAAGAGCTCTACGGGCTCGGAATCACTACTCGCCGATGAAACTAACTCGAGGGATGAATCGAACTCACAACACTCGTCCAAGTAAAAACACGAATCGTCGTTTTCTAGCGTGTTCCGCATCGAGGAATTTATACTGAAGGTAACTTCATCGTCTCCAACCCGTAGGAGGAGCTTTCCATTACTTACGTCTATAATAGCGCGGGAGGTGGCAAGGAAGGGGCGACCGAGTATGAGGGGTACTTCGACATCGTCTTCGATGTCAAGAATGACAAAATCCACCGGGAAGATGAATTTGTCAACCTTGACGAGCACGTCCTCCACTGTTCCTATCGGATATTTTAAAGAACGATCCGCTAATTGGATACTCATTCGAGTGGGCCTTGGATTTCTTAGACCTAGCTTTTTGAACAAAGAAAATGGCATAAGGTTGATGCTTGCTCCAAGATCCGCTAAGGCGTGTTTTACTAACGAATTGCCAAATAGACATGGGATGGAAAACCGTCCCGGGTCATTTGCTTTTTAGGCAATTTGTTGAGTACAACCGCGGAGCATTCTGCGTTTAAAGAAATATGTGAAATATCTTCTAACTTTTTCTTATTGGAGAGCAACTCCTTAAGATATTTTGCATATTTAGGCATTTGTGAGATAGCCTCGCAGAAAGGTACATTAATATGGATTTGTTTTAAAACATCTAAAAAAATTTTATAATTTTTTTCGACGCTTTCATTTTTAAATTTAGATGGATACGGAATATTAGAAGTAGGAGCGCGCAGATTTAAAATAGAAGTGTGCGGAGCTATCGTAGCGGGCAAATTCGAAGATGAATAAGTAGGAGGAGGAGAGGAAATTACCTTGGGTTCGTCCTGTTTATGAACCACCTCCTTCCCGCTTCGGAGTGTAATCGCGTGCGCGCTCTCCTTTGGATTTTGCTCGGTATTCCCCGGTAGTGCTCCTTGTTGACACTCAGAAATCATCTTCGCGAGTTGGCCCACTTGATTCTCTAAATTTTTGATCGATCCGGTAAGGTTCCGGATGTTCGTTTCATTTGTAGCAACATATTTTGCAAAAACCTCTTCAAGCGGAGAGAGTTTTTG
The DNA here is from genome assembly GCA_033032865.1 of Dactylorhiza incarnata. NCBI lineage: Eukaryota > Viridiplantae > Streptophyta > Magnoliopsida > Asparagales > Orchidaceae > Dactylorhiza > Dactylorhiza incarnata. The sequence continues at coordinate 22,789 of JAWHQI010000288.1, read as the reverse complement.
CTGTTGCGGTGGAAAACCGGGTGGATTAAAATTTTGAGAAATCAAATTTGGAGGCGGAGTTAAGTTAAGAAGTTGATTAGGGGGAGGTTGATTTAAATTCATAGGACGCTGAGCATTTCCTTGGTTGCTCCATGAGAAATTCGGATGTTTCATATAACCCGCATTGTATGTGTTGTTATACGGAGCGGTGTTGGGGTTATAGGAAGGCCGAGGAGGATTTCCCATGTAGTCAACATGTTCTTCAATTAAAACGTTATTAGCCCAAGGAGGAGTGGCGGAGGAAGCAGACATCTCCGCCACTTGCTTTGTTAAGCGCTCAACTTGTAAAGCCAAATTCGCGTTTGCGTCTATTTCAAAAATTCCGGCCGGCTTATTAGGCCGCGCTCGTGGCATGTTCCATTGATACGCATTTGTGGCCATCTCTTCGAAAAGCTCTTGAGCGGCCACCGGGGTTTTATTATTTAATGTCCCCCCGGCGGCCGCATCAATCATTTGCCTCGTTTGGAGATTTAAGCCATTATAAAATATTTGCACTTGTTGCCAAGTGGCAAGTGCGTGGTGAGGGCATCGGCGCAAAAGCTCCTTGAAGCGCTCCCATGTGTCATAGAGAGTCTCCGAGTCGATTTGCATGAACGACGCAATATCCGTGCGCAATTTAGCGGTCTTTGAAGGCGGGAAATATTTATTGAGAAATTTTTCCGCCATTTCGGCCCATGTAGTGATGGATCCCCTAGGTAGGGAGCCCAGCCACTGCTTGGCCTTAGACCGCAAAGAAAAAGAAAAAAGACGTAATCGAATGGCGTCATCGGTGACGCCATTGATCTTAAAAGTGTCGCAAATTTTAAGAAAGTAAGAAATATGTGAATTTGGATCCTCGTCTGGTTGACCATCAAAGGTCACCGATTGTTGCACCATTTGTATCATGCTGGACTTGATCTCAAAATTATTGTTCGCCACCGTGGGGCGAACAATACTCGATTGTGTGCCTTCCAAATTCGGCCGCGCATAATAGGACATGGTCCGTTGCGCGTCCTCGTCAGGATTTGCCTCGTTAAGATTAGGAGGATTAAGATTATGATCCATATTCGCTGTGTTAGTGTCCCCGATCGACTCTTCGGATTCTACTTGATTTCCCTGATCACGAGAACGGCGGTGCCTCAAAAGGGTTCGCTCGATCTCCGGATCAAAAGGAAGAATCGAAGTGCTACCTCGGGTCATACACTAAAAAGAGAAGAAAGGAAGAAGAAAAACTAAAAAAAAAAAGCAAAATAAAATAAAAAGAAGCATGATAAAATTAATAGCTATCCTCTTTTCAAAATATCCACGCAAAATCCCCGGCAACGGCGCCAAAAACTTGATATAGATTTTTAGGTTTTGAAATTTAGTGAAGGTTTGAGATTTTCCCCAAAACTATATCCGATAAACGCAAGTGTACCTTATCTTCTATAGTATAGGATATTTAGGAATATCAAGGTCGTATTCCACGGGGCGCGTTGATTACTTCTACTTCGAGGAAAATCACTATTATTTTATCGACGAAAATTTGAGGTTTTGATTACTTAGCTAAAAAGAGAAACTAATTGCAAGCTAAATGAGAAGATTAAACATTGCATGAAGGGAAAGGAAAATTAACATTCATAAAAGAGAAAATACTAGGGAGAGAAAGAGAACATTAAAGAGGAAACTTAATTTTATTGAAAACCAAAACGATTACAAGCTTAAAGAGAGATTACAAAGCTAGGAAAGTAAAGTTACAAGCTTTAATTAACTAGTGCAAGTAAGAAATAAAAACTAGTACATTACATGAAAAAAGAGAACATGAAAGCTTAAGGAAGAACATGAACATGAAAGACTCACTATCAGCTCTAGCAGCACCTCCCCCACTCCAAAATTCTGAAAACTGGACTCAAGGAGAGCCTCTGAATTTATAGGCGAAAATTTCAAGTTACACGCCCTCGGTCACGGGCGTGACCTAGGGCGTGACTGCACTATTCACATCGGATCCGACAACGGCGTGGGCTTTCTGGACGGCGCGGCAAAAAGTGGACATTACACGCCCGTGTAATTTTGGTCACGGGCGTGACTTTGGACGGCTTCATTAAATGCAGCGTGGGCTGGAATTCGGCGCGGCGGCGAAGCAGAGATCACGCGGGCAAGTAACGACTGTGACATGTGGGTCACGGGCGTGACTTAGGTTGACTTCTCGACAGCATCTCCACGTCTCGTCAGCAGCCAGCTGGGAAGATTCTAATATTACACGCCCCTAGTCACGGGCGTGACACTTGGTCACGGGCGTGACCGAGGGCGTGACTCGATGTGGACTAGCTCAATTGGCGCGGCATCGACTCTGGACTGATCTTTAGGTTACATGCCCTTGGTCACGGGCATGACTGAGGGCGTGTACTTGTCAATTTCTCCAATTTGTCCCAAAATTCTGCAGAAATTGAAATTAAGCTAAATTAGAAACAGAATTTCAAAATAAACACTTATGACCTAGAAATGACATAAAAAGGAAAAATACAAATTAAATATTTACAAAATTTTCTATTAAGAAGTTATAAAAATACTACTTATCAGCGAGACATGATTTCGTCAGCACAAACACCAAAGGAAAAAAATACAAGTTGAAGATAACTTGAGACCGCACGGTCTCCCTACGATCTCAGCGACCTGCCAGACCGCAACCCGCTGTCGATCTCAGAACAACACCAGACCGCTGATCAGACCGCACCGCTCCTTCCGAACTCCTGATTCTCCCGAACTCCAGCAACACAACTCCAAGTCGCAGACCGCCTGAACACTTTCAGAGGAAGAGGTGATCACTGCTGCCAGCACTATCCGCAGAAGCTGCACAATAAGAGTTCAATCAGCAGACCACCCGGTCACACAAATAGAGACCGCAGGAAAGAAGAGAACTCATCTTACACTTTGTGTGTCTTGATTATTGCTGTCGATGGGTCCTATTTATAGGCGTGAGACCTGATCCAGTCACCACCCTATGAGATAGGATCACCACCCTCCAGACCGCGCAACCTTACCGGTCACACCGCGTGATCAGCAACAGTACTCCTGCTTCATTTTAGGTGAGCTCGCCAGCTTCAACCAAACCATGTGATACCGCCACTCTCATAGTGAGATCGCGACTCCACAAGGAGATCGCCAGACCGCCACAAAGCTGCTCACCACCTGTGTTCGCCAGAGACCGCGAACACAACCAGTTCGCCATCAGACCGCGAACTCCTGTCCGCATGCCGGTCTCCCCCTGAGACCGCGAACAGCGTCCAGCTCGCATACCAGTCTCCTCCTGAGACCGCGAACTGAGACCGCGCGACTAAGTCCCTTAGTCCGCGAATATCACCAGAAATCCCGGTCAGTCACCAGACAGCATTCTGGAAAACCTGGATCAAAAAAATTGCAATCACACCAGACCGCCACAGCCTTGAAGAAGACAGCACGCCACGCGGTCACGCACAGACTGCGCACACCTGAAGACGATCAACCCGCCACCCGGTCACAGACAGACCGCGCGGCCTTCACCTTCATCCGCCTTGGACCCATACCAGCGATCAAGCCAGGAGACCGTAGCTAGGCTTAGACAAGCCAGACCGCAGAGGCAGACCGCCAGGCCGTGCGGTCACGCCAGACCGCCCGACCTCCTCCCAGACCGCCCAGGTTCAAAAGCCCTCTAACTTCCACTTCAACAATTTCAACACATTCTTGAGCCCAAAGGGCATCATCTTATAACAATAGCACCCATCCCCCGTGATGAAGGAGACGTCCTTGACGTCGGGGGGGGGGGGGGGGGGGGGGGGGGGGGGGGGGGGGGAGGGGTGCATGCAGATTTGATGATAACCTAAAAACGCATCTAAGAAAGACATTATAGAGAAATCGACGGCTGAATCAACCAGTGCGTCGATTCTAGGCAAGGGGTAGCAATCCTTTGGGCATGATTTATTAAGTAGTGAGAAATCAACACACATTCGCCACTGACCGCCCCCCTTTTCACCATAACTACATTGGAGACCCAGCCGGGGTACTGGATCTCTGATACAAACCCTGCTCGGAGGAGCTTGCCCACCTCCTCCCTGATGGGGCCTTCCAGCTTGTCGGCGATGGCTCTCTTCTTTTGGTGGAGGGATCGAGGTTGAGACGGTGGCATGCCACGTCCGCATCAATCCCGGGCATCTCCGCCGCGCTTCAAGCGAAGACGTCCACGTTCTTCTGTACGCAGGCCAGGATTTTCTCCTGCTCCTCCAGGCCGAGCTCTCCGCTGATTCGGACCTTCTCCACCACCCCAGCCCGGGTGGTGACCTAGAAATCCACGACCTCATCCACGGCCTCCAGTCGGGACTGTTCTCCCCAATCGCCTTCCTTCCCTTCACCTCAAGCGAATGCTTTGGCCTCCTCCTCCCTTCCTTCTTCTCTGACCGCCATCAGCTCTTCCGCCCTTCCTCCCTGGGCCTGACCCCCTTCCTCTTCCTTCTCCTCTTCTCCTTCCTCCATCTTCTCCTCTGCCTCTTCCTCCTGGGCCTTTCCTTCTCCCCTTCTTTCCTTCTCTGCTTCCTCCCCGAGACCTGCCGTCTCCCCCATCTTCTGATCCCACTCCCCTGCTTCGGCCATCCAGGAGATGGTTTTCACGGCCGTCACGTAGCACTGCCTTGCTATCTTTGGGTCCCCTCTTACCTGAACCTGGACTCCTCCCGAGTTGAACTTGAGACATTGGTGGAAGGTGGAGGGGACGCAACGGAAAGCACTGATAAGCGGCCGTCCGAAGATGACACTATAGCTGCTGGGGGCATCCACTATGACAAAGCAGCAATTCCGAGACTACCTCCCCAGGACCACGTGGAGTCTCACTCCCCCTTCTACCTCCTTCCTCTCCCCGGAGAACCCAAACAATGGGCCATCCGAGTCCAACACTCTTTTGGTCTCTACCTTCATCTCATCGAACGCCTTCTTGAAGATGATGTTGACTGAGCTCCCATTGTCCACTAGAATCCGGGACACCGTGAAGTTCTCAATGGCGGTCTGGATGACCAACGCATCGCAGAAATGGTCTTCATGACCCGGCATGTCCCTCTGAGAGAAAGTAATTTTTTCTGTCGGGGGTGGGGCTTGGGATGTCGAAGTCGCGCTCCGACGGTAGATGGTATGGAGGCTCGCCTTGTGGGTTGCCTCAAGTAATTTTTTCTGTCGGGGGTGGGGCTTGGGATGTCGAAGTCGCGCTCCGACGGTAGATGGTATGGAGGCTCGCCTTGTGGGTTGCCTCAACCCCTACACCCTCGTGGATCACTTCAATCCCTCCTCGGGTTCCCACATCGACCCTGTCCTCGCAACTTTCCTCTTCATCCTCCCGAGGCAGGACCTCCTTAATCCTCACCTGCTGCTGCTGCCGCGGCGCTGGCGCTCTGGCCCTCTTCGTCTCCAAGAACTCCAGGCAAGTGGCTGTCGCGTGACCTTCCTCGTCATGGAAGTCACAATATGGCAACGTCACCTCCCCCCTCTCGACTTCCACCCCCCTATCCCTCCTTCGGGTTGCTGCCCCTGCTCCACCCCTTGCTCTTCCTCCTCTTCCTCTCCCTATTTCCATGGCGTGCTGAGGCGGGGTGGAATATGCCTCGGACCCTGCCTCCATCCCAGCTGAGGTCTCCCCTGGCCTCCATGGAAGTGTCCCCCTCCTGGGGCAAAACCTCTCCCTTGACCCTGACCTCCTCCACCTTGCTGCCTCCACCCCACCTCCGGGGCTCTGGGCTCGTCCCTCCTTCTTACCTCCGGCTGCCTGACCTCCGGCTCACTGAGCTTTGCTAGCCTCCTGGTGAGCTCTGGGTTTGCCTCCTCCCCCTCAATCTCCTCTGTCACCCTCTCCATCAGCTCCTCGTAGGAGACGAGGGCCTTTCTCCTCAACCCTATCTTGAAAAAATTTTCCCTCAGCCCAACCGTGAAGGCGAGCTGGAGGGCAAACCCAGGCATCTCCTGGGTAAGCAACACCTCCTCCTGGAATCGATCTGCATAGTGGGCCAACGATTCCCTAGGTTCCTGCTTTACCTTGAAGAGGGACTCAGCGTCCTTCTTCCTCTTCCTTGAAGTCGAAAAACGCAAAAGGAAGCTCCGACGCAAGTCTTCAAATGCATAGATGGATCCCACAGGGACTTGATGGAACCAATCTCTAGCCTTCTCTTTCAGGGTGACGGCGAAGAGCCGACACTTACAGGCGTCCGACATCGGCCTGATAGAGACCGAGTCTTCAAACGACTGCAGGTGTTGGACAGGGTCGCCCTCGCCGTGATAGTAGACCCTGTCCCACTCTCTGAACCCTTCTGGAACGGGTGCGAAAAGCACCAACTCGCAATAGGGGTTTCCCCCACCTGCCACCTTTTCCTGCTCCACTCGCCCCACGAGCTCACTCGCCAGGCTTGAGCTCGCTGGAACTGCGCTCGCGAGAGTCACACTCGCCGGAACCGCGCTTACGGGTATCGTGCTCGCCTGAGCTACGCTTGCCTGCGCCGCGCTCGCCTGCACCATGCTCGCCGACATCGAACTCGCTGGCATCGTGCTCGCCAGAATCTCGCTCGGTGGGCTGGCAAACAGCACTCGCCCCTCCACGTCTCGCACTGACCCCCTGGCCACTTCCTTTCCAGCCCTTCCTCCCGGGGCATTCTCGCCAGCCGTTGCTGGAGGAGGGAATGCCTGAGGCGCCGGGGTCGTGAACTCGCTTCGCAACGCTGCGACGGCGAACCCGAGGGTGTCGAGGACTTCCCTCCTGAAGTTCGAGAACATCCTTGGCGTCACCACCGGGGGTGACCCGCAAAAATCCTCCCCCTGCTCTTCATCTCCTGCCATGTCCCTTCCTTGGAACTTTCTTGGACTAGCTACACTCCACGCTCACCGCACCAAAATGTTGAAACCAATTTCTTGGTCTCTTGTGAAGCTCGGGCCCTCAACAAGTTAAGGGGCAACTAGCCCTTACTGATCCCTCGGAAGGAGCGGACTAGAGGTTCGGAACTAGACTTAGACCTTAGTCGCAGCGAGAAGGTCCCACCACAAACCCGGAAGATCTTTGAGCGCTTCCTCTCCCAAGCCAAAGCTGAGGCTGGGCACCTTGGAGAGCTAGAGAGCTAAGCCAAGATAACCTATGGAGAAGGAAGCTCAGAATACTGAGGTTGAAATCCTCTTCAAAGGTGCCCTTCAAGGTCTATTTATAGTTTTTTAAGTCTGGTCTGCTAATAGCGGAATCCCGCCTTATATTCTTACTATACGCAGCCCAAAATGGTCTGCCAACAGCCATACTCCGCTATTTGGAGGGGCTAACTGCAGACTACCAAGGGCTTCTGGGTAAAAACACCCATGGACCCCTGCTGGGCGAGCCGCACCAGAGGCTTCCTCTCACGAGATGTGGAACTCGGCTCGCTTACCTTCTTGCGAGCCGACGGTGAGAACCCAGCTTGCCCGCTCCATGCGAGCGTCCACCGGGAAATCGGCTCGCCTGCCTCATGCGAGCGGCTGCCGAGGGGCTTGCTCACTTGCCTCATGCGAGCGGGCCCTTGGATGGACTCTGGCTCGCCCTCCTGGTTACATCTCTCGCCTGTTGATCTCTTAGTCTCTGCTCCCATCTTGGCGAATATCGGGGTTGTACAACCCTCCTGCGCTGTACTGTTGATATGTAGCCTCTCTAACCTATATCCCTTTTTATACCAAAAGCAAAGGGCAGGGAGTCGGAGCAGGGAGAACTTGGAGTAGGGAGAACCTGGAGCAGGGAGAACCTGGAGCAGGGAGAACCTGTAGCAGGGAGTCGGAGCAGAGAGAACCTAGAGCAGGGAGTCGGAGCAGAGAGAACCTGGAGCAGGGAGTCGGAGAAGCGCACGGAAATAGCACGGGAATCGCGTATCTGGTTTAAATTTTTTTTTTATAATTAAAATGACGTTTCCTAGAGTTTCGGAAACGCGTTTCCCGTATCCAATACGCGTCTGAGCCGATACAGAGAGCATTTTTAAGTATTCGTGCAAGGTAGGTTGAAGGGGATAGGCTTCATGGCGCCACCAAAATAATTGGATTGGATCACAATCCTGAATTGTTTGAGATTGGTACATATTTACTTCATCGTTCATCATCTAATTGTTAGAAATTTTTTACAATGATGGACATGACCTTGCTGCAGGCACAACCCGCTTGAGAGCATGAAACGCGGGCTAGGGCAATGCTGTTGTTTTTGGATTATGTTGTTGTTTTGGGATTCAAGTATTTACTTCTACACAACAGAGTCAAACCAATGAGCATTTGATGCCTCAATCTGGCATCCACGGACATTTAGGGCTTATGGCAATTATTTGAAGGATTTCAATGGACATGGGGTATGCCTACTCTCTTTCTTCGTTTTTCATTATTTTTATTTATTATCTATTTATCTATAACAAATCATTTAAGTTATGTTAAACATCATCTCTCTTTTGTTGTTCGCCATTTTAGTGCATGAATGGAGAAATCAAACCGAACTTTAAGTTTAGCGGTGAAAATTTCTTCTAGGTTACAACTTTTTCAAGTTTTTGAACAAGATATTCCATTATGCACATAAATTTTTTTTCATTTAATTTATGTTAGACACCATGTAGGTTAGTTTGTATTAATATAGTTTAAGATTTATTAATTTATGTTAGGCTTCATCTTCTGTTATTCATACCCAAGGTTTTAAATGTCGGCCGACATGTCCTGTTTGAGGACAAAACGACTTGCATAACATAAATATATAGGTTCTGTCGTTTTTAAAAATGTCGGCCGTTATAACGGATTAAATCCGTTATAACGGCCGACAACGCTTCGTTAAACAAATGCGACATTTTGAAGTGAATTCATTATATGTATGCGCGTATTTTCATTTTTCACAGTCGGTCGAGACCTAATTCTAATTCCTCTCTTCGACAGCAGCCGCGACCAAATCTCCTCAAGCAGCCGCGACCGAATCTCCTCCTCCTCGTCGACTCTGCGACTGAAGCGTCACTGAAGCTCTCTCTTCGTCGTCGACTCCTCATCACTCCTCGTGATTTCCTTTTACTCTCGTTACCACTCCAAGTTCCCCTCCTCTGCGTTCTCTCTCGCCTTTTTCCTCTCCTCTCATGGCGACTTGTTCTTCTCCAGAGAGTTTGGAGACGTCGTGGCCATAGCTTCTCACTGCAAACTTTGTTCCCACCTCCGGAACAGTTACTCCTCCAGAACGAGTGTGCCCTAGCTTTCTCTCATTGTAAGTTCGAGATCTTCTTGCTCTGATGACATGCAAACAATTTTTTGTGATAATGATTCAATAATAGTGTTGTTTAAACACTTAAACAGGGATCATCCAACTGCTGGGAACATCCATTGTAGCACTTCTTCTCCAACTGCTGGCAAAAGTGTTTGTAAATTATAGGTTCTACTCCATTGTAGCTCTTTTACTCCATTGTAGCTCTTCTACAGTTCTACTCCATTGTAGATAAGTAGATAATGATAATGATAATGATAATTGATAATTGAGCTATTATGTAATTAATGATAGCAGGAACAAGAGCTGTAGGAGCCTTTGTTTGGTTGAGCTTGAGCTTACATTATATTAATAGCTAATTCAGAATCTGTGAAGGTATTGCCATGGCCATGTGCTTCCACCTAGGAATAAGCTTCAGCTTAATAAAAATGTTTATATGATGACATGCAATTTGTATTTACTACCATCTTTGCACAGTTATCATATAAATTCAATATTGTTAGATATCACTTAATATATTATTTGCAATTTTGCAGTAATTAAGATTCAATGTCTTCTCAAGGCTCGAGCAAAATTGTAAGTGGAGGCAGAGATCCATTTTGGGCATATGGGGAGAAAGTAGAAGAGAAAGATACCAATCGAATTCGATGTCGCTATTGTGCCCAAATTTTAAGTGGAGGCATTAGCAGGTTGAAACATCATCTAGCCGGACATAGAGGCAATGTTAGACCGTGCTCCAAAGTGCCGAAAGATACCAACCGATATAGCAAGGATTAAGCAAATTAAAAATTCCATCACCTTGGGACGGACACTCACCGTATTTATCTATGGGCATACATTTTCACTTGATCTTTTAAGACAATTTACTAAAGATTTGGATTCCCATGATATAATTCGTCCTGGAGTTACGAGATTTGCTACAGCCTTTCTTTCTCTACAGAGCATACACGAGAAGAAGAAATAGTTGACGGCAATGTTTTCACCTCAACAGTGGGATGACGCCAAGTTATCACGGACTCCACTAGCAAAGAAGGTAAAAGTATTTATATTAGAATTTGTTATTTAATTATTTACTAATTCTAATTTACTTGGGTAATTGACTTATTGCATTAATCCAAATCATTTTTTAAATTGCAGGTGTATGCCATAATATTTAATGCTAAATTCTGGGCGGATGTTGAATTGGCTATTAGCATATTTGCTCCATTGGTGAAGGTGTTAAGAAGAGCCGATGGCGATGAGCCTTCGATGGGATGGTTACATGGAGATTTTCTAAAAGCTAAGGAGGAGATTGCTCTTGCTCTTGAGAATAAGGAGGCCAGATATCTTCCTATATGGAAGCTTATTGATGCAAGATGGCAGAGCAAGTTAAGTACTCCATTACATCTTACCGGATATTCTTTAAATCCTTTTTTTTACTACTCTGCTTGGGAAAGCATTGAAAGAGATGGGAAATTCATGGATAGTGTTATTGATTGCATGTCAAAAATGTATGCAAGAGATACATCAATCCAAGATCGCATCTCAGATCAAATTTGCTTTTACCGAAATCAAGAAGGGACTTTTGGTAGAGATGCAGCTAAAAGGCAAAGAAGTAGCCCTTCCCTCATTCTTGGTATAACCATATAAAACAATTTTTGTTTATTTGTGTGATTTTATTTATTTGGGCTCCAAATTATCATTTTCACGACTCTTTACTTTTGTAGTTAATTGGTGGAAACTTCATGCCAACAGTGCACCTGAATTAAGGGACATGGCCATAAGGGTACTTAGCTTAACTACTAGTTCATCAGGGTGTGAACGGAATTGGAGCACATTTGAGATGGTAAAATTGTTTTACTTTTTTAATGTTTGCAATGTTTATATGTTTATAAGGTCTAACTATATTAAGAATTTTGGATTTTCATATTTTGTAGCTTCATTCAAAGAAACGAAATAGATTAGATCATAAGAGATTAAATGATCTAGTATTCGTGAAGTTCAATGCAAAGTTAAAGACAAAATTTGCTAGAACAAAAAGAGATCCTATTGCATCAGCAAACTTTGAAGAAGGACAAGTCACGGAGTGGATGGTAAATGGCAACTCCGCTGAAATTTTAGAAGATGAAGATGAGGAAGTTTTTCCGGGAGAAGGTTTAACTTGGCAACAAGTGACTAATTGTATGGATACAAATTTAGAGCCAAGAAAGAGTTCTCGACAGCCTACATCCAAGAAAGCTGAAGCGCCAAAAGAAAAAAGAAAAATAGTGGAAATTGAGGAAGCCGAGGACGACCTAAACATTGGCACACCATCTTCATCAATGGAGAAAGATGAGGAAGACAATATGTTACAAGAAGATTTTGCAACTGACAAGAGCGAATAGGATGTATGATTTTGTCTCACATCAGTACACTTTTGCAGGAATTAACATGATGTTGATTGTTGAAATGGTTGGTCAAATGAAATTCCTCGAAAGGTAACAACATTCCTTTCTACTTCATTTGTACTCCAAATTAAATAGGTTCTCTGCTTTTTAAGGATAATAATGGATTCAGAGGCACAAGAAAAGGAACACCCTATGCTGCTCCCGAAAATGGTTCACTTGATGTTGCTCTTCAAAGGTCAAGTACAGTGGAGCCTGATCTCACACCTTATTGGATGGAGTGCTTGAGTTTATCCTTATTCCTTCATATTCAACATGTAAGATAACTTGTCATATATTTTCATATTTTTGTTTGTACATATTGTCTAGGAGTATGTTTGAAATTGGAACTTAGAAACATTTTTGAATAGGTGGAAAGATCCACAACATCGTCATTGACAAGATGATCTATCCCGATTGGAAGGTATTCATTGCACTTAAGTTTCTTATTAGTTACTTAGGCTCCGTTTGGGGGGACTTATTTTCACCGGTCAAGCAGTTACGACCGCATGAATCGGACCTTAATTAAGGTCCGGTTCATGCGGTCGTAACCGCTTGACCGGTGAAAATAAGTCCACCCAAACGAAGCCTTAGTTTGCTCATTGTCAACATCATATTTGAAAATGCACATAAAATCCCTGCAAAAAAACAAAAACAAAATTAAATGGAGATATACATTATTACATATAATGACTAGCTAAGATAATATGTTATAATTTATAATATAAGTAGGATTCCGACATTTTAAAATGTCTCCGACATGTTTCCGACATCCGACATCTAAAAACCCAATCCGACATGTCCCCGACATCCGACATTTAAAACCTTGTGTTGGATCGGTAGGCGCCCTTAGAGGGGGGTGAATAAGGGTTTTCAAAACTTTAGTGATATTTTGAAAAAGCTTTGTAATAATGCTAGATTAGAGATCAAAATAGTGATTATAAATAAAGATCTAAATTGTTTTATAATAAAGGAGAGAATAATAAACAATTTAGAGAAATGAAGAACAACTCAATTTTATTACACAAAGAGAGACATGATTATTATTAATAAAATTGATTACAAAATTTTGATTTCAATGACGCTAGAAATCAAAGCGAAATATGAAAGACTCTTTTCATTTTCTATACCGACTCGTATCCCCACGAACCAGTTGGCTTTAGCCGATCCTTCCCTGGATACGGCCTCAAGCCGCTCTAGCCAACCCATCCCCGGATATGGCCTCGAGCACCCCTAGACCTACACCCGAGACCTAGTCGCCAACACGAGGCGAATTTCAGCCCTAAGTCCTACCCAGACCTAGTCGACAACACGAGGCAAATTTACTAAACGATTACAGAAAAGATGTGAAATAAAAAGATAATAATGTAAAACTCCCTCTATGTGGATCTCTTGGAGAAGTAGACGAAGACGCAGAGTATGATCATAGTCGATGCGGTCTTTCATCACGATGATGACGCGTGTTGAAATCTTCTCCACGGATCTCCTTTAGCCTTTATAGATTTGTGGGAGTATCTCTCTGAAACTTCCTCTATATACTGTGGCACGAAGCTCTGGAATTCTGGATCTCAAGAGGATGATGAATACGGAGCCAATGGGTCCTTTTTATAGTCTCAGCGCTAGCGCCTGCACTGGTGCTACCGCCGGCGCTATCCCATATTAGGACATATTCTGTGCGGCAGAATCTTCAATCCAAGGAAAGAATTATCCCTTGCCTACTGTGCTCCTCGCTACCTCATGCGCTATCGGATACCGCCTGGCGCTATCTCCTTCTATAAGTTCTCCCGACATCTGCGCTTAAGCAATCATTTTCGTCGATCGAAATTTCGTCGAACGGAGCAAAGAGTTCGTCGAGCGAATTTTCGTCGAACGCATTTCTGAGCATTTCGTCGAGCACCGCTAACAGTTTGTCGGACGACAGCTAGCGCCTGTGCTAGTACTACCGCCAGCGCTAGTGGGAGATTTGGATTTTATGGCTCAACCTGGGGGCAACCTTCTTATGTAATCCTTGAGTCATGTGGACTTTGTTATCCTGCACACTTAAACACACAAGATCAAATACATAGGATTTGTTATTCTCAAACCTAGGAGATGCGGAAGACCATGTTCCAACAAACTCCCCGTTTTGATAATAACAAATCCATTAATGATAAATCAGAGCATTAATATATAAGCATGAAGAAACATACTTGTGTGTGTGTGTGAGTGATGACTTAGGATAATTAATGATTTTAGCGTTTAGAATTGCTCCCCCTAAATACATGCTCCCCCTAAGTGAATGCTCCCCTAATATGTAAGCTATCATCTTAATTAAGCATTATATTTTGATAGCAAATTATATTTATCATGTTAGTTCTCCCCCTTTTGTTATTAGCAAAAGCGGGTAAGGAGACACCACTTAAAAGTTGATAATAAGATAAAATCATGATCGAGCTTGTAGAGAAGTAGTGATAAGGAGTTTTAGAATATTTTTCATTGAAATAGATCAGAGTTTGAGTATTACAACATTTTCATAAATCAGAGTTTGTAGCATAAACAAATACAAGGTAAATGATTTCTGAGTAACTAACCCACCCAGACAATATGTCTACACCCTAGCCCGGTACTAAGTGACGGATGGGCATGAGGAGCTGCATTAGGGGTGCAAGCGGTTCGGTTTGGGTCGGTTTAAACCCAAACCGAAACCAAACCGAAAAGGTTCGGTTATTTGTTTCTCCAAATCGAACCAAACCTAAACCGATCGGTTCGGTTCAATAGTCGGGGCGGTTTGGGGCGCTTTTTTGGGGCGGTTTTCGATTTTAAAAATTCTCCTTAACCACCGGGTCTACGCTTTCAGTCAAATCACAAATCTACAATCGATATTAGTTTATTATTACAAGCAGGAAAAATGTTTAAACATTTCAGCTATTATGCTAAAAAATGATTTTTCTCAAGCACACCGGTCACATGCTGTCATGCTGACCAAGGGATGTTCACACACCACATATAATGATATAAAGGCTGCTTCCTAGCAGAGAGAAGGCCATAAGGGTAGATATTTGCTTTCTATTGAGAAATAACTAAGTTTACATGAAAAAAATGCATAATTTGCTTATGTATTTAGCAGGAGGAAGGGAAGCATGATTATAAGTAATTTACTTATTTTATATAGATGAATATTGATGTGCATCCATCAAAATATGGTTGTACAGTTGTTTTCCAATAATACGACATACACAACTACACAAAATGCAACATTTCACAAGGAACGGGAGAACACATATGCACTTCCTGACTTCCCCCATCACCATTGCCTATGAGTGAACTACTGAGCATAGACAAATATATACAAAATGCAAAAATATATAATATCTGCAAATTGAAATGGATGGGGAGAAAGGATTTACCAGTTTAATAAATAGATAGTTGAAATGGAGGGGCCGCAGATAGCTTCATGGGGGAGAGACAGAGAGGCCTAAACTTCGTCGACGACCGCCGCAGGGTGCAGGCTTCCTGAGTCCTGAGTTCTTTGTTTCTCTTCCTAGTGCAGGTTTTGTGGGGGAGAGCCAGAGAGGTGGAGATCGCAACTCGCAAGAACCCTAAAACCCTCCATCCTCGACGCAACGACGGCTCGTGTCCATGGAGATTGCTACTCGCAAGAATGTTGGGCGCTGGTTTGATGCACGCCTGCACCGGAGCTGGAAATTACGGAACAGCCGAACAGGTAGATAATAATCAATATTCAATACTCAAATGGCTTTAGAAATTATGACTGAGGGAGAGATTAGACTGAGAGTTGAGAGGGTGATGGACAGCCGGACAGGTTAATAGGTTATAGGCTTATAGGCACCTAATAGCTGTAGGTTGTAAATTGGAATAAATTAATTGTTTTTAAATGTAATGTTATTACTTTAGGTTACGGCTCGTGCAAAACAGGCTAAACAACAATCAAACTTCATATAAAGTTACTATATTAATTTATGGCCAAGGATTTCCACCATGTTTCCTGAATATTTATGCAATCAAATTTGTAATTTCTGTAAGTATGATCTTAGTTCCTAAAATACTAAATGCTAATGACAAATTTTCTCGGTTCGGTTCGGTTGTCTCGGTTTATTAAAATTGAAAACCGCACCAAATCGAAAGGGGGGCGGTTATCCAAAATGAAAAATCGCACCTACACCGAACCGAGCGGTTCAGTTTGAATTTTGGTTCAGATGGGCGGTTTGGGCGGTTCGGGCGGTTTTCGGTTTTTTATGCACACCCTTAAGCTGCATACATGACGTAGGTTGGGGTGTTAGTCCCATATGCAAACACTAGACACAACTCAACCTAGCACTCTTTCCCCCCAGTGCCTCGCAAGGCCCCACTGGAACCCTCCTCGGTTAAGGACAAGACATGACTAGAGATAAGGTTACCTAATGTCTACAACCATATGCCCCCGCTATGGTGAGATATGAAGTCATAGATAATAATTATTGGAAACATTTAAGCGTTTTAAATCAAATTATAATTTCATAGCCAATGGGTTTTAATATTTGAATTTTTAAAGAAGAGTTCACATAGCTAATCCATTAATAAATCAGAGTTTTTAGTGTAACAATATTTTCATAGAAATAAATCCGAGTTTTATAGCAAAAAAATTTAACCAATATAAATTTTACCAAGCAATTCAACCACTTGTTGCAAGAAAGGAATTTGAAGATTCAAGTGATGATGCACACAAAATAAAAGACTTTAAATAAGCATGAACGCGCAAGGTAAAACAATTATATGGTTATGATGTGGAAGACTTATAGAAATACAAGAAACATCTTATTGTAATCAATGATGATCCATAAAAAAGACATATGAGTTAAATTTCAAAAAGAAGATGTTTTTGTAAATCATTTTTCAATTAAAATCTTTAAGTTTGACAATAAAGTAACCAAGCATGAAATAATGTTATCAAAAAGAGATTACTACAATGTTATTTTAATTCACAAATTCAAAACATACCAAACATTGTAGAAAGCATGCTAGGTTTCTAGTGCATTTCATAAATAAAGAGTAGTATAGAATTAGCATTAGGATCCAATACTCATGAGAAGAAGTGTTATGGAAGATAATGATGTGCACATAAGTGTATTTTTGAGTAGAGTAAACAAATGTTTTAATCAAAAATACAAGTAATATGTAAAGTGAGAGCACAATAAAACACAAATAATTTCACTTTCACACACTTTAATGCACAGAAAAAATGTACAACCACCAAGGTGCTTTGCACACACAATGCTCATTAAGACTTATCAGGGTGCAATGTAGTGCTTGGCGGATCACATATTTTATTTTTAATGTTGAGACTAGTGATCCGGTATACTTAAGAGTAAGTGGTTTTTATTTTGAAAGAAAGATCTGGTTTGCACAAGATACTTAACTATTCTTTCCAAGGTGCTCAACCTCACAACGCTTATTAAGACTTATCAGGAGGTTCAAGTAGTGCTTGGTGGAGTTATCTTTGTCACTTTATTTTATGATTTTTATTTTGTACAAAGTTCTCCGAATACACTTGTTTTGCAAACCAATATAATTTATGAAAACATAACCACTTTTATTAACTTTTAAAAGTGCAAATAAAGGTAGTGTATGTAAGATACTTGTGCAATTTTAATTCATTGTACTAATACAAAAACATACACAAGCATTCTTAGATTAAGCACATATGTAGACAATGCCAAAATAAGTGAGTGAATAAAGATCATTATCAAACATAAACATTTGCTCATACTTAGAGGCATGCTAAGTGTAGTTCTACACAACTTTTACAATATAATTGATGCACATATTAATAGATATATCTAAGCATGATGAAAACAATGTTCAAAGTAGTTAGAAAAGATAAATTGCAACATCATAGAAGTTCTAAATAGTAGATTAAATCATGCTTGATTTTCAATGAAGTCCATACAGTATTTTTGATATTTTTGAGAAATAATTTTAATTTAAAGTTTGAACTCATAAGATTGATCTTGGACCTCCCGAGGACTACCTTGTGAGAGGTTCGCCCGGTACTAGGTGATGTGATGGGATGATAGCCCAAATCACCCTTTCGCAAGATACATGAAAATAGAAAAGTTAAGTCCAAAATAATAATTTTTGATACTTGTCTTTGTTTTATATTTTTGTATATGATTTTTGCTTTTAGAAATAGAATTTAAACAAATGACAAAACAAACCAAAAAGGCAAAACATATTTTTTGTAATTTGGCTTTTGTATTTTTGTATTTGATTTTTTCAAAATGAAATACAAGTAGAAGTGCAAAAAATGAATAGTACACATAGATTAATATATTTTTAGAGATTTTTCAAAAATTTAAAAATACATACAAACACATAGGTGTGCTAGCGTCGGCGTTAGCGCTAGCGCGGGAAACAATACACGATTTTGATGATTTTGAAATTTTGTTTGTTGATCTTGATTAAGTGTCCAAATAGTAGTTTCATGCTGAAATTTCAGATTTTTAGGAGATGTCTAGATAGTGCAAATTTCATGAAACATTAGCGATTTTGTATATGACTTTTCCAAATAGACTTTGCAAGTGATTTATTTTAAGTCTTATATTTACCAATGTAGTTTAAAAATGATAGGAAATGTAAGCATGAGAGGACATGAATGAACAATTCAAATATGCATGATTTTAGTGATTAACAATAATGTTCATGCACAATAATACCATGGATAAGCCCTGGATGAGAATACCCAGCATGTATATCTTGGTAAAACATATAAATCCAAACATAGACACAAATATTCTTTAGGCGACAATGTTAGTATGATAAGTTTTGAGATTAATGTTATATCAAGGTTTGTTGATACAATGTTGCATGTATGTAACAATAGAGATTCAAATTTTAGACATATAATAAAGTGATGATTCTAATTTATTTATTCATATAGATATAGAGTTGGTTCAATTGGTCTATGCAAAACATAATAGATTCATATAGTAATCATGATCACAGATTATATGTTTGGAAGGAATAAAATCTTTGTAGTTATATTTGATGTTTGACTTAGAAGATCATATGATTTTGCATGATTATTATATATGATTATTAATATTAATCATAGTGATTAAGTACTCGTAATTAATTATTCATGATAATGTACATGAGGAATTTTTAAAGAAAATTCATATTCAAACCTTTCAATTTATTAAGTAGAAACGTTGTAAGGTGAATAGTGAATATGAGAAAATATATTTATTTTGAAGAATTCTGTAAATTTTCTCTTTGGTTTTTGAATATTAAACAAATACATATATTTTTATTGATTTTTTAGAATTTTAAATTATAGAAAATCAGAGACTCGAGCTAGCGCCAGCGTTAGGTCCTAGCGCCTGCGTTAGCTCACAGAGAGTGCTTATTTTAATCATATGGCCTAGATTTTCTTTGATTTTGCTTCCGATTTTTCTTAATTATGTTTTCTCCAATGTAAGGCATGTCTAATGAAGTGATGAGACGAGAAGAAATCGCAAAAAGTTGCGGAAGTTAAAATTTTAGTACATGGGTTTCATCTTCATTAGAGTTTCATATTTATTAATCCCTTAATTCTTGAGTTTTGCACAACATATGCATGAGTGAAATGATCATAAATAAGTGACAATAATATTCATGCAATTTTTCAATTCCGATTTAAACATGATTATGATTAAACATACTTGGGGTAATTGAAAAATGACGCAAATATATTAACTACCTAAGCAAAACTTGCGCATTTTATCAATTTAGCCTAATACCCCTAAAATACACCTTTTAAATCCATTTTGACACTTATTTCATTTAGTCTTAATAATATCATATAACAAATTTAGTTTTTCAAATTTTATAAGACTATTAGGAAATGGATTTAGAAGGACAAAAATAAAAAAGATAAGTAGATCACTTGGAAAAATGATATGACTTTTTATTCAACTTTATTAAATTTCATTTATTTATGAATTTTGGTTTTAATATGTGAAAGTCATATTACAAGTTATATAAAGTGATCATATAATGATGGTTCAATAAAAGGTAAAAACAAAAATAAAATTGAGCATATCATGAAGTAGAGAATTGATATTTTATTTTGAGTTGATTTCTACTTCATGCAAATGATTGGATACTAATGAATAAGAGATTTAGGTATCTAAAGGGGACCAAGTGTGGTGGTTCCTTTGGGTACCCAAATATAACGTGTAGGTTTGTGGGTAGTTAGTGATGAATGGGTCCTTTCATGTGGAGTTAATGTTTCATTTTTAATTTTGGGCCTCCATTCAAACTTTGGTTTAGTGTTATTCTTATATGTGAAATTTCCATTGTGATAATCTTTATATTGATGATTATGATTGTAATGATTATTGAAAGTATTTTTCATAGGAAATTTGTTAGCATTTAATTTTATGTTGGGAGAAACATGATTTTGTAAGTAATAATGATTTGGAATTTCATTTTCAGGCATTGATATTTTTTATTTCCTTTGTTAGGCTTAGACATATTATGAAAATTCAGATTTAACTTGCTTTGGAATTTGCTTGAAATTGTTGATTTATGTGTTGAGAATTTTTCTTTATAATTTTCTTAAGCAAGTTTACTTTAGTTTCCAATTCATAGTTCTTAACTTTAAGTTTATGTCTTGCTTTATATTCACTATTGTGCTATTTTTGAGAGTGGATACGATAGACTCAATATGATTGTTGTATTCATTTCTAAAGTCATCAAAAGTTTCATCCATCTCTTTAATTTCAATTTTATAACTTGTACACATAGCACAATCATTTTTCAAAGTTGAATTTTCTAAACATAATTTTCATTTTGTTCTTTTATAAAAGAAGTTCCTTTTCAAGTTCCTTAAGTTTTTTCCTTAAAATTATCACAATCAAAACAAGGTTTTGTGTTTTCAAGTAAAGGACAAGATGATGAAACCAGCGTCACAATTAGATTCTAAATTAACATTAGCTTTTAATCTCTTATTTTCTAAACATAAAACTTTTATTAGTAATTTTCAATCTCTTGATCTTACGTTTAGCAGTTTTTAGTATATTGAAACTAGAAATGGAAGTTATCACACAAGAAAAAGATTTGACTTTCTTACAACGCTTTTGGTAGAGGCAAAATGTGTGCATGAAGTTCCTTCATTATCTTTAGGGCGCTTCTCCATCATAGATGAATTTTCATCTTCTTTTTCTTTGATGTATTGCTCTCTTTTTCCAAGTTAGTTTCCATGATTTCCATGGCTTTGCTACGAGAGAGATCTTCTTGAATAGTAGTGGATGCTTGTATGGTCTTCTCCTCCTGTGTTTGATCTATACCTGCGAGAGGAAAATCATACATTTCTTCAAGAAATTGCCAAACTTTGTATGCACTAGAAAAACAATATATTAATTTGAAAATTTCATTTGATAGAGCACAAAATAAATAATGTTTGGTTTTTGCATTTAGTGACGTTCTTTTTATTTGATTCATCCGCAGGTCTTACAATGGCTAAATTCCATACTTCGATATCTAAAGTCTTAATAAATTTTCAATTAAAATTTTCCATCCTTTATAATTTGTTCCTTCAAATAAAGGTGGTTTAAGAGATATTTCTTCCTCATAGAAATTTGCCCCACTAGTAGAAGCGAGATCATGAGACGCCATTATTCTCGGTTGTTAAGCCGATTGGAATAAAACCGCTCTGATACCACTTATTGGATCGGTAGGCACCCTTATAGGGGGGTGAATAAGGGTTTTCAAAACTTTAGTGATATTTTGAAAAAGCTTGTAATAATGCAAGATTAGAGATCAAAATAGTGATTATAAATAAAGATCTAAATTGTTTTATAATAAAGGAGAGGATAATAAACAATTTAGAGAAATGAAGAACAACTCAATTTTATTACACAAAGAGAGACATGATTATTATTAATAAAATTGATTACAAATTTTGATTTCAATGACGCTAGAAATCAAAGCGAAATATGAAAGACTCTTTTCGTTTTCTATACCGACTTGTATCCCACGAACCGGTTGGCTTTAGCCGATCCTTCCCGGATATGGCCTCAAGCCGCTCTAGCCAACCCTTCCCGGATATGGCCTCGAGCACCCCCTAGACATACACCCGAGACCTAGTCGCCAACACGAGGCAAATTTACTAAACGATTACAGAAAAGATGTGAAATAAAAAGACAATAATGTAAAAACTCCCTCTATGTGGATCTCTTGGAGAAGTAGACGAAGACGCATAGTATGATCGTAGTCGATGCGGTCTTTCGTCACGATGATGACGTGTGTTGAAATCTTCTCCACGGATCTCCTTTAGCCTTTATAGATTTGTGGAGTATCTCTCTGAAACAACCTCTCTATGCTGTGGCACGAAGCTCTAGATTCTGGATCTCAAGAGGATGATGAAGACGGAGCCAATGGGTCCTTTTTATAGTCTCAGCGTTGGCGCCTGCGCTAGTGCTACCGCCGGCGCTATCCCATATTAGGACATATTCTGTGCGGCAGAATCTTCAATCCGAGGAAACAATTCTCCCTTGCCTACTGTGCTCCTCGCTACCGCATGCGCTATCGGATACCGCCTGGCACTATCTCCTTCTATAAGTGCTCCCGGCATCTGCGCTTAAGCAATCATTTTCGTCGATCGAAATTTCGTCGAACGGAGCAAAGAGTTCATCGAGCGAATTTCGTCGAACGCATTTCTGAGCATTTCGTCGAGCGCCGCTAACAGTCATCGAACGATAGCTAGCGCCTGCGCTAGTACTACCGCCAGCGCTAGTGGGAGATTTGGATTTGATGGCTCAACTTTGGGGACAACCTTCTTATGTAATCCTTGAGTCATGTGGACTTTGTTATCCTGCACACTTAAACACACGAGATCAAATACATAGGATCTGTTATTCTCAAACCTAGGAGATGCAGAAGACCATGTTCCAACACCTTGTTCATACCCAAGATGCAGAAAGTGATAGAGGGATGAGGGTGAGAAAAATGCACATGTATCTTAAGTCCCTTTTTGCTACAAACCTGAAACTCTTTGTTCAGGAATAGATTATATTTCAGGACATGCAAAATAAATGAACATGGAACTAGCATTAAGTCTACAAGCCCCAAGTCTTCATTTAGGAAAGATTGAATGTCGGCCGCATGCTGAATGTCAACACCGAGGCTTATTTTTTAT